>CP136057.1:466462918-467104584 GCA_032464435.1 Aegilops umbellulata
GCGAGCTGTTGCTGGACTGGACCGGCTGCGGCAGGATCTTCTAGGCACCGACCCTCGCCTGGTGGCCGGGCGCCTGGAGCTGGCCTCGAGGTGGATTCGCTCCGACGCCTCGATCTGGGCAGCGCTGGTCCAGGCCTCGACGTACTGTGACGAGGAGAAGGAGGCTACCCTCGAGGCAAAGGCTGCCCGTGACGCGGCCCTGGGAGAGGCGGTTGGAATCCGCGGCCGCTGCAAGGAGCTGGAGGACGAGTTGCAAGGCCTGCGTGGTCAGCTTGCAGAGGAGACGCGCCTTCGCCAAGAGCAGGAGAAGGAGGTGAAGGCTCGCGAGGCGGCGCTCGAGGACTGGGAGGCGAAGCTCAAGAAGCGCCGCAGCAACCTAGGTGCGCTGAAGAAGGAGCTGGAGACGATGAAGGACGAGCTGGACGCCAAGGCCCGGGTCCTTGCAGAGGATCGCGTGGCCTTCGCGGACATGGAGAAGGATGCCCGCGCTTCGTTGAAGACGCTTTACGAGACTGGCCTGGATTGCCCGCTGGCTGGTGACAGGGACGGCCCTGCCAAACTGCTTCCCTTCTTGGTGAAGGCTCTTGGAGATGTCGCCCTCGGACTTGTCCCCACGGTCGAAGCCGAGGCGCGTGTCCTGTCTTCCGCCGTGCTGACACGGGTCTTCGCCCATGTCTACCTTCGCGACCCCAGCGCCGACCTTGACAGCCTGCTGGAGCCGGTGAGCGGTGAGGGCGCCGCTGCTGCTGTTGAGGCCGTGAAGGGGCGCGCGGAGGCGCTGCTGGGGAAGTTCCGGGCCTTCAGCACCAAGCCGAAGCGAGGCGCTGCTGGGGAAGTTCCGGGCCTTCAGCACCAAGCCGAAGCGAGGCGCTGCCGGCTCTACTACCCCACAAGGTGAAGCCACTCCACGCGACTCCGCTGCCGACAAGTGACTCCGCTATCGTTCTTGTTCTTCTTTCGATTCCTGCACATGCATGACGCCTCGAGGAGGCATTTAAATTTGCATTTGGAACCAAGGCGACATTATGGGTTGTAATATTTGCTTTTAAGTTCCTTGAATTTTATGTTCCTCTTCCCTACTTGCTTATGCTCTACGCCGGCAGAGCCCGGCCACGTGCATGCCTCACCCAGCATCAGCCCCGACCGGAAACCAGGACGGGACCAAAGGAATGAGGGGCCACGTGACAAGTTAGGCTCCTGAGTCGCGATGCTCAGGAGTCCCCCTTAGCGCACGAGCAACAAGTAGGGAAGCGCGATGTAGGTGCGTTTCCATTCTACATCTGTAGAGCCCGACCCCGCGCGTACCTCACCCAGCATAGCCTTTCGGAACTAAGGAGTGAGGGGCTACGGAGCCAGTTAGGCTCCTGAGTCGCGATGCTCAGGAGTCCCCCTTGACTCGCAAATGGCAGGTGGCGAGATGAAATACAGGCGGGGCTACCGTTCTACGTCTGCAGAGCCCGACCCCGCGCGTACCTCACCTAGCATAGCCTTTCGGAACTAAGGAGTGAGGGGCTACGGAGCCAGTTAGGCTCCTGAGTCACGATGCTCAGGAGTCCCCCTTGACACGCAAAGGGCCTTCGTACCTTGGCTCCGCTCGGGGAGAGACGCGCGACGAACCAGGCCCGAGGGGTCTGGCTAGGGCGTACGGCTTGGCGTGACCCAGTCGTAGCCCCCGTGCCCAGCCCCCTCGCGCGGCGCTCCCGGGGGGAGGCGTTGCGATGAGGCCGGCCACTGAGCTCGGGGCTCCCTGAGGTTAACGCGGCCCGGAGGCCACCCTCAGTTGTTTATCACCAGCGCGGAGCATAGCGCTTCCGTATGTGTATGGGCATAGCCGCTCCTCGGCAGTGTCGTCAGCCGGCGCGGAGCATGGTGCTTCGACTGGTATGTGGGAGGGGGCTCCCCTCCGGGAGGAGCCCCCGGGGAGTGTACAGCCCCGCCCTGACACGTGGCTGGCACGGTAGAGCTAGGTGAGGTGTATCTGGGCACCCGTGAGCCAGCGCGGGACTCACGAGGCCCTACCTCTAGGCGGGTTGCGCCTGGCACTGGGCCGTATCTTGAGATGTGTTCCTGCAAAATCCGGTTAGATGCCGGCACTCTACGTCCTTGGGTCCCGGCCCTCGAGCTTGTCTCAGCCGTCGCTGGTATGCCAGGTCGCGATGCCGTGGACAAGGCCAGAGGGTGAGGGCTGGAGAGCCAGTAAGAGCCCTGAGTCGCGATGCTCAGGCACCCCCCCCTTTAACGCGCAAGTGGTCGACATGAACAAGAAGAGGTGCCGCGGACGGCATCGAGTAATGATGCATAATTGGAAATAAGCGCGGAAGGGATACATGCCACTGGGCCTAGACCAAGTGGCCTGGGGATGATGCAGCCCGAGGGGCGCCCCCGGCAAAGCAAGCTAGCGACTGAGAAGATAGAAAGGGATACATGCCGCAGGGACAGACCCACGCGGCCTGGGAATGACGCAACCCTGGGAGGGCGCTCCCAGCTGAGAATGAAACTTGAAAGATGTCACCTGAAGACGTCGTCGGTGCAGTGGCGTTGGTGCAGCAGACTCGGTGGGCCGCGGAAGCTGATCCTCACGAGCCCCCAGGACCGGGGGCCTCGGGAGGCTCCGGAGGCACTGGTGGCTCCTCGTGACCAGCCTCCATCTCCGCCAGGGCTGCGAAACGCCTGCCTTCTTGCGCCTCCAAGATGCTCCTCATGATGCACTGGTACGCCGCAGCCACGCTCGGCAGGCCATAAGGCATGCGAACATAGTTGTGGGGTGGTCCTTCGCAGCGCCCCACTTGTGAGGGCCAGAGGCGCTCCGTCGTGGCGATCTGATTGAGCCCTGGTACGTCGACGCAGACGCGTAGCCCACCATCCTCGCCTGGATGGGGAGCCACAGCTGGTGGGTGACGGCAACCTCTCATGATCCTCGACTCCTGTAGTTCTTGAATGGACTTGCTAACAAACTCCTGCTGGTCTGACCTTCCTCCCCTGGCTTCCTTCCAAGGGATGCGTGCTTCGAAACACGCCTCCACATGGTGCCCCAGCGCCTCCTTCGTGACCTTGGCGAGGTCGGTGGCCCTCCAGGTGAGAGCCCCCGAGCCCTGCCTGAGGAGGGCGTTGGGCGCGCTTCCCTATGCGATTGAAGGAGGGTCCCCCTGGGCAGATGCGGGCCTTGAAGGGCCTGCCTCCTGAGGGTCTGAGCCTGACGTTGTCTTCTTCTTCTTGGGGGTGGTCTCAGGAAGCCTCCTGCTTCCGCGATCTGGGTCTTCTAGTGACGCGGCCTGGAAGGCTCACTCCAGAGCACACACTGCATCCTTCTCTTGACATGGCACCGTGATGACGCCGCCGCTTCCTGGCATCTTGAGGACGTTGTAGCAATGGTGAGTCACGTCCATGAACTTGGCCAGCGCCGGGTACCCGAGGATGGCGTTGTACGGCAGGCGGATGTGGGTGACGTCAAAGTCGATGAGCTCGGTGCGGTAGTTATCATAGGTGCCGAAGGTGAGTGGGAGGCGGACCTGCCCAATCGGGACTGTGGAACCGTCGGTGACTCCGGAGAAGGGCTTGGTTGGCTGAAGCTGGTCATAGGGCACTTGGAGGCTGTTGAACGTTTCCACGGACAAGACATTGAGCCATGCCCCTCCGTCGATGAGGGTCCTGGTGACCAGAACGTTGCTGATGAGTGGGGAACAAAGCATTGGGAGGACTCCGGCTGTGGCTGCGCACTTGAGCTGGTCTGCTGAGCTGAACGTGATGGGGCAGGCCGACCACCAGAGGGGACGCGTTGCTTCAAGCTTGGGGAGGACTGCATTCACTTTGCGGGCAAACTGCTTGAAGCTACGTTGAGAGGCTGGGGCTTGAGCTCCGCCCAGGATGCAGGCGATGGCGCGAGGCTCCTGGAAGCCCCCAGCCCCCTCGTCTTGGTGGTGGTCTTCATTCCTTCTCGGCTGAGGCGGCAACGGCGGCAGACCTGGGTTGCCATGAGGGCAATCCTCACGAGGCTGATCCTGTCAGCGTTCTGGGAACGGGGGTCCCCAGTCTTGCCTGCCTGCGGCCTGCGGCGTGGCTCGAGTGGGGGCCCAACGTGGCCCATCTTCATCAACACAAGGCTCAAGACCCTCGCGAGTGGCTAAGCCTCGCGAGGCGGACGACACGGCGCTTCCTCCAGCACGACCTCCTTAGGTTGGCTCGTGAGGAGGGGGAGAGATCAAGGCGGGGTACCTTACGAGGTGCCCAAGACGCAAGCCATGACGACCAAGGGTGCCAGGCGGGCGCCAGCCCGTGCAATGTCCCCCCTTTCCTCTTTGGTGCAAAGGGAGCAAGCGCAGGCGAGAGGATCAAGCAAAGGCACCCATTTCGGTGCAACAAGACCAAGACCAGCTCCACGACAAGGAAGAAGTCACTGTGGAGCCCAAGCCGGCGTCATCACCAGAACCTTTAGCAGGGGAAGACCAACTTTAGTTAGGATAAGTGTACCCGATGTTCCCCTTCAAATTGGCCAATTGTTGGCGCCCTTCCCGCTCAATATTTGGGAAGAGGCCCAGGGCCTTTGCCTATAAATAGGACTAGCCACCCCCAGGGAAGAGGCATCTGATTCAGTATCTAGAACAAGTAGAGAGAGAGAGAGGGTAAGAGAAGGGCGATCGAACTCCCCCTAGCAGTTCATCCCCTAGCCAAGAACAGGTCCTCGCGAGGCCGTCCCCCCTTGTATTGTTCTTCCTCATTAGCCCAAGAGGCAATCCACCCACCACAAACTAGAGTAGGGTATTACACCACAACGGTGGCCCGAACTAGTATAAACCTTGTGTCTCTTGTGTTGTTCTTGCAGTAGTTAGATCCTTGCGAGACGGAGAGGTGGGAGGGCACGATCTCCGCGCGCACCCCAGAGTTCGAACCTTAAGGGTCTGCCGGAACCCGTGATCCGACATTTGGCGCGCCAGGTAGGGGTGCTCCGGAATCTGCCTTCCACCGCTCCGCTCTCCTCCGACCGCCGCATCCATGTACGGCGCACGTCGAGCTCGCGCCACGCCGGCGGCCCTTGCTGGTGGACGTCCTCGCCGTTCCCCGTCGCTCGTCATCAACACCACCACCGGCCCGACGGGAGGCGAGCAACAAGCACCACCCCGGCACCTGCCTATGCGACCGGGCTGCCGCACAGCAACATCGACGCTCCCGATCGTCGCGGCCCTCCTGGGCGGCTCGCAGGCACCACCAACGAGCCGCCACGTCAAGCCGTTTGCCCGCCAGATCGGCGTCGCTCCCGCACGGCAGGGGGCTCCCACGGACCGGGCGGCGCGCGAGGTTGGCCTGACCTTCAGCTCGGAAGACCACCCAGCTAACTTGGCCGGCTCGGGCGCGCTCCCCCTGTTGTGCACCCCCACCATCTGCCAGGTGGTCGTCACCAGAACCCTCGTCGATGGCGGCGCGGGCCTCAGCGTGCTTTCGGTCGAGACCTTCAACCTCCTCCGCGTACCCCGAGAGCGGCTGCAGCCCAGCCGATCCTTCTCAGGCGTCGGGGGCGGGTCGTCCGACTCCTTGGGACAGATCCGGCTCCCGGTGACCTTCGGCACCTACGCCAACTTCCGCACGGAGATGATCGACTTCGACATCGCCCCCATCAGCCTCCCTTACAACGCCATCCTCGGCTACCCGGCACTGGCTAAGTTCATGGCCGCCACGCACCCGGCGTACAACCTCATGAAGATGCCCGGGAGCAACGGTACCCTCACCGTGCACGGAGACACCGGGGACGCCCTGCGAGTACTCAAGCTCGCCTTCAAGACGGCGGCATCGGCGCAGCCCGCCGACGCGGGGACCCCTGAGCCCAAGGGGGCTGCACCTACCAAGAAGAAGCAGTTGTTCAACCAGGACAAGGCGGAAACCAAGCAGATACCCGTCGATGAGGACGGGTCCTCCAGCGCCACTTTCACCATTGGCGCCAACCTCGGGCCTGAGCAGGAGGGGGCCCTGGTCAAGTTCCTGCGTGCAAACAAGAAAGTGTTTGCTTGGGAGCCCGATCAGTTGGCAGGGATCCCCAGGGACGTCATCAAGCACCACCTCAACGTATGCCCAAATGTGCGCCCCGTGAAGCAGAAGGCCAGGCGGCAGTCCGCAGAGAAGCAGGCCTTCATCGTCCAGGAGACCCGGAAGTTGGAAGCCGCTGGAGTTATTCACGAGGTCCGGTACCCAGATTGGTTGGCCAACCCTGTCGTTGTACCCAAGAAAGGGGGGAAGGAACGCATGTGTGTCGACTTCACCAACCTCAACAAGGCATGCCCGCAAGATCCGTTCCCGCTCCCTCGCATCGACCAGATCGTCGATTCCACCGCCGAATGCGACCTGCTATGATTTTTGGATGCCTTCTCAGGATATCACCAGATCAAGATGGCGATAGAAGATGTTGAGAAGACCGCCTTCTTGACTCCGTGCGGGGTATACTGCTATACATGCATGTCGTTTGGACTACGCAACGCAGGGGCAGCCTTTCAGCGGCTGATGCACATCACCTTGGGCCCGCAGCTCGGGAAGAATGTCGAAGCATACGTCGATGCATTGTGGTGAAACCTCGAGAGGCCAGGACACTGATACAAGACCTTGAGGAGACCTTCGCAAGCCTCGACGCAGTGAACCTGCGGCTCCACCCGGAGAAATGCGTGTTTGGCGTTCCCTCAGGCAAGCTTTTGGGATTCCTCGTGTCTCACCGTGGCATCGAGGCCAACCCCGAGAAGGTCAAGGCGGTCGAGGACATGAGTCTGACAAAGACCCTTAGAGAAATGCAGAAGCTCACTGGGCGTGTGACCGTGCTAGGGCGCTTCATCTCCAAGTTGGGGGAGCGAGCGCTGCCTTTCTTTCAGCTTATGAAGAAAAAGGGGCCCTTTGAATGGACTGAAGAGGCAGATAAGGCGTTTCAAGATCTCAAGAGGTACCTAACCAGTCCCCCAGTCATGGTGGCTCCGCGCCCTTAGGAGCCTCTGCTGCTTTACCTTGCCGCCACTCCCTACTCTGCCAGCGCAGCACTGGTGGCGGTTAGGGAGGAGCGCCAGTCCAAGGCCACAGCGGCAGCCCGAGGTCAGACAAGATGGGAACAGGGAAAGCTCAAGAAAGCCGAAGCTACGGATAAAGAGAGTCAGCTGCCTAGGGACGCACAAGAGACAGGAGAGGCAGCATGCCCGGATAGTCCACCTCCCGAGGCCACAACATCTCGCGAGGTGTCCTCACCTCCCGAGGGCACCACGACCCAAGCTGCCCACAGCCTTGTTGAGCACCCGGTCTACTTCGTTAGCACGGTGCTACGGGACGCGAGGGCCCGATATCCGATGCCCCAGAAGCTCCTCCTCGCGCTGCTGGTGGCCTTGCGCAAGCTGCAGCACTACTTCCAAGCTCACCCGATCAAGGTTGTCTCATCGTACCCCCTGGAGAGGGTGCTGAGGAGCCCTAACTCAGCCGGAAGGGTCGCTGAGTGGAACGTAGAGTTGCAAGCGTTTCAGCTCGAGTTCAACACAACTAGGGTCATCAAAGGAGCCGCGTTGGCGGATTTCGTGGCGGAATGGACAGAGGCTCCGGGCCTCAAGGATGACGAGGATCGCTCCCTCTCCCCAGGGAGCGAGGCGCCAGAAGGCTGGGTCATGTACTTCGACGGGGCATTCTCCAGGCACGGCGCGGGGGCTGGTGCTGTGCTGATATCACCCACTCAGGATAAGCTTTGCTATGCAGTACAACTCTGTTTTCAGCAAGGAGAAAAGGTCTCCAACAACATAGCAGAATATGAGGGACTGATAGCAGGGTTGAAGGCCGCAGCGGCCCTGGGAGTGAAGCGCCTCACCGTCAAAGGCGACTCGCAGCTCCTAGTCAACTTCTCCAACAAGGTGTACGAGCCAAAGGACGAGCATATGGAGGCCTACCTAGCAGAGGTCCGCAGGATGGAAAAGCAGTTCTGGGGGCTGGAGCTGAAGCACGTGCCCCGTGGCACCAACCAGGAAGCTGACAACATAGCCGGACGGGCATCCAGGCGGCTGCCGCAGAAGCCTGACGTCTTCGAAGAGCGGCTCTTTAAGCCTTCAGCGCAGCCAACGCTATCAAGCATAGCTGAGCCTCGAGAGGAGCTCCCTCAGCCGCCAGCCTCGGGAGCCCCGGCCTGCGGGCCGACCTCAGGAGCACGTTTGCTCCTGACGATGGAACCTCAGGAGGAACGCTGGATCACCGAGCTCCGGAATTACCTGATACATGGGACCCTGTCAGAGAAGGAAGAGGAAGCAGAACGTGTAGCACGGCAGGCCACGGCATACTGCATCAGAGACAGAGAACTCTAGCGGAAGCGACCCAACGACGTATCTCTGCGCTGCATCTCCAGGGAGCAAGGAAGGGAACTACTGGGGGACATACACGGCGGAGACTGCGGACACCACTCGTCATCACGAACCCTCGTCGGCAAAGCATTCCGTAGTGGGTTCTATTGGCCCACCGCGCTCAACGACGCGATCGAATTGGCAAAGGCTTGTGAGGCCTGCCAGTTCCATTCCAAGCAGATCCAACAGCCGGCGGGAAGCCTGCAGACTATACCCCTCTCATGGCCATTCGCAGTTTGGGGGTTGGATATTCTGGGCCCGTTCCCTCGGGCGCCAGGGGGCTACCGTTACCTCTACGTCGTCATTGACAAGTTCACCAAGTGGGCAGAGGTGGAGGCTGTCCGTACCATCCCCGCAGGCTCCGCGGTCAAGTTCATCAGGGGCATTGTGAGCCGGTTCGGGGTGCCGAACCGCATCATCACAGACAACGGTTGGCAGTTCACCAGTAACCTCTTCAAAACATACTGTGCTAACCTTGGAACGCAGATATGCTACGCTTCGGTGGCGCACCCGCGAAGCAATGGGCAAGCCGAACGAGCCAACGCGGAGGTCCTGAGAGGCCTCAAGACCAGGACGTTCAAGAAGAAGCTGGAGGCCTGCGGCAGGGGTTGGCACGATGAGCTCCAGTCCGTGCTGTGGTCCATCCGCACGACCGCGACCAAACCGACCGGGGACACTCCGTTCTTCCTGGTCTGCGGAGCCGAAGCAGTCCTTCCTCACGAGGCCAGGCGTCGCTCCGCGCGGGTCCTGGCGTTCGACGAGGCGCAGCAGGACACCATGCGGGGGATGGACCTCGTGCTGGGGGAGGAACGCCGCCGGGAAGCCGCGCTGCGAGCGGCAAGGTACCAACAGGCGCTAGGACGATATCACTGCCGCAACATCCGCCCCAGGACCCTCGAGGTAGGAGACCTCGTACTCAGGCGGGTCCTCTCCAGGGAAGGGCTACACAAGCTCTCTCCCATGTGGGAGGGCCCATTCAAGGTTGTTCATGTTTCCAGCCTGGCTCCGTGCGCTTGGAGACTCAAGAGGGGGAGCTGATCCAGAACGCGTGGAACATCCAGCACCTCCGAAGGTTTTACCCCTAAAAGTCCCTGAGCCTGTGAAGAAGGCGAACGCCTGTGAAGACCATCTCTTTTTGGAAAAGGCCCTGAGCCTATGAAGAAGGCGAACGCCTGTGAAGACCATCTCTTTTTGGAAAAGGCCCTAAGCCTGTGAAGAAGGCAAACGCCTGTGAAGATCATCTCTTTTTAAAAAAGGCCCTGAGCCTGTGAAGAAGGCGAACGCCTGTGAAGACCATCTCTTTTTGGAAAAGGCCCTGAGCCTGTGAAGAAGGCGAACGCCTGTGAAGATCATCTCTTTTTGAAAAAGGCCCTGAGCCTGTGAAGAAGGCGAACGCCTGTGAAGCTCGTTACCTCTAAGGAGAAAGGCCCGGAGCCCGTGAAGAAGGCAAACGCCTGTGAAGCTCATTACCTCTAAGGAGAAAGGCCCGGAGCCTGTGAAGAAGGCCAATGCCTGTGAAGCTCGCCGCCCCGTGACACTCTCACGTAATAATGAGTGGGGATGTACACGCCCCGGAGTCTCAGGAGCGCCGGCCTCAGGCCCTGGGGCTCCCTCCCACGCCCAGTGGCAGCACTTAGCTCTGCGCTGGTGAGAAGACGTCGAAGACTAGACTAGGTGCCGGACGCGGCTTTTTCATCTACTTTCCGCATTTGGCGTGTTTTATTTGCATTTGAAGTCTTATCGAAGCTATCGCCGTTGTTGATTTGTGGTTTGTCGATTTTCGCTCCTCGTTTTGGTTTTCTCCCATGAAGGCCTCGCGAGGGATGGAGCTCGAACGCCCTCGCGAGCGTTTTTGCTCTAACCATTTAAAGGTTTCACGGCCCAGGCTCTCTACAGTAGCACCCCTCTGGTCCGTGCCCCTCGGGCACCGCGACATACACACAGGGCCTGGGTCGGTCGCCCCCCGGCTGGGGCCGCAAACTACCTACGCGAGAGCAAATAGTTGTGAAACGCGACAACAAAATTAAGGTAACGGCTACAACGGCAATAATTCTTAAACACGCCCCCACGGGGCTCCACGCAGTTGTCTTATCTTACACAGGAAGCAAAAGGAAAAGGAAAGGGCAAGCCCGGCGCGGCCCGCCCCGCATCAGTCTACGGAGGCGACACCAGATGCCTCCGGAGCTCAGGCGGACTCCCTCTCGCACTTCACCGGAGCGCGATGACGGGCGGCTGAACAGCCACCCCCCAAGCAGGCGCGGAGGCGAGCGGGCTGGCTGCAGCCACCGCTGGAGGAGCCGCCTGAAGGGGAGTAGGCGAAGCTCGGGGAGCCTCGAGCGCCGCCAGCAGAGCGAGCGCTGTCTCCTTCGTCGTCGTCCTCAGGGCAGCATCCTGCACGGCGACCGTCCTCCCCAAACACCCTCACGTAGTGGGTGCTGTCGCCGTCGAACTTGAAGTGCAGGGTGCACCGCTCGCCCAGGCCGCGCGCGCGGGCAAACGTCTGCCAGCCGCGGGTCAGGGCCCCGTTCCCAGAAGGGGAGACCTCGAGCGAGACCCAAGAGGCCCTGCTGCAGCAGCCGTCGGCCTGGAGCCAGAAGCCGCACCGGGCGCCGGCTGGCAGCTTGCTGATGAAGAAGCGAGGGAGCTGGAGCCAGGTGCTGGCCGGGTCCGCCGACCAGACGACGAACTCCGGCAGCACCTCCGCCGAGCGAAAGCGCGGCCTGGGAGGCCGCGCAGCCACAGCCTGCCTCTCCATGGCGGCCGAGCGCTCACCACCGCGCGGAGAACCACCCCTGTGTCCGCGGGGAGCCACAACGGGGACCACGGGATGCTTGCGGGGACGACCCCGGCCGCGCTTGGCCGGAGGGGAGTCGGGCCCTGCCCGGCTAGCCTTCCCCTTCTCCGCAGCTGAGAACCTCATCGGGGCCATGCGAGCGGCGGCGGCGGAGGAGAGGAGGAAGAAGAGAAGCGGGAAAGGATGGACTGGTGGAGCTTGTGCGGCCTCGCACTTATAGCCAGAAGAGGCCAACCGACAAGCACCACGATCGCAGGTAATAATGACCCGTATCTATGCATGCAGGGACTAGTCAAGTCACGCAGTTGCCGAGGCGTCGTGGGGAAGTGGAGACGCCCACGTCCTGTCAAACCGCCACGCGGCACCCAAGGCCGCAGGATGTTAGGGCCCGCGGCGCTTCGCCCTTGCCCTTTCGCCTCTCGGCACGGCCAAGCCCATGCGCGCCGTGGGCCCGGGGGCTACTGTCGGCGTTCTGGGAACGGGGGTCCCCAGACTTGCCTGCCTGCGGCCTGCGGCGTGGCTCGAGTGGGGGCCCAACATGGCCCATCTTCATCAACACAAGGCTCAAGACCCTCGCGAGGGGCCAAGCCTCGCGAGGCGGACGACACGGCGCTTCCTCCAGCACGACCTCCTTAGGTTGGCTCGTGAGGAGGCGGAGAGATCAAGGCGGGGTACCTCACGAGGTGCCCATGACGCAAGCCATGACGACCAAGGGTGCTAGGCGGGCGCCAGCCCGCGCAGTGTCCCCCCTTTCCTCTTTGGTGCAAAGGGAGCAAGCGCAGGCGAGAGGATCAAGCAAAGTCACCCATTTCGGTGCAACAAGACCAAGACCAGCTCCATGACAAGGAAGAAGTCACTGTGGAGCCCAAGCCGGCGTCATCATCAGAACCTTTAGCAGGGGAAGACCAACTTTAGTCAGGATAAGTGTACCCGATGTTCCCCTTCAAATTGGCCAATTGTTGGCGCCCTTCCCGCTCAATATTTGGGAAGAGGCCCACGGCCTTTGCCTATAAATAGGAGTAGCCACCCCCAGGGAAGAGGCATCTGATTGAGTATCTAGAACAAGTCGAGAGAGAGAGGGTAAGAGAAGGGCGATCGAACTCCCCCTAGCAGTTCATCCCCTAGCCAAGAACATGCCCTCGCGAGGCCGTCCCCCCTTGTATTGTTCTTCCTCATCAGCCCAAGAGGCAATCCACCCACCACAAACTAGAGTAGGGTATTACACCACAACGGTGGCCCGAACTAGTATAAATCTTGTGTCTCTTGTGTTGTTCTTGCAGTAGTTAGATCCTTGCGAGACGGAGAGGTGGGAGGGCACGATCTTCGCGCGCACCCCAGAGTTCGAACCTTAAGGGTCTACTGGAACCCGTGATCTGACAGATCCCTCCAGTCCCCCTCGCGAGGCGGGTCGCGCCAGCGGTCCTCGCGAGGTTGGTCACGCCAGCCTGGACGTGGGCCGCGGTCTTCCCAGCGTCCCGGGTTCCTTCCTCCTCCTCGGCCGTAGCCCCGGTCAGCACGGTCAGGGCGTCGGCCGACTCTTCCTTCTCGCACGGCGCGGAGTTCTTGGCATTCATTGGTGTTGTGGGTGTGGAGGTCGTGGTACACACAGTACAGGCTGCCCCTGGAGGATTCAGGCAGATCCTTGCCCCGCTTGGTGTCCGGTTCTGCCGCGAGCACGGCATCCCCCTTGCGCTTCACGTCCTTGGCCTTGGGCTTCTTCTCTTCTGGGTCTGCGGCAGGCAGCTCGAGGAGGGAGAGGCATCCCTCCTCAGCCCTCGCGCACTTGGTCGCCAGGTTGAACAGCTCCAGGGAGGTGCAGAGGTCTTCATGCATCGCCAGCTCCTCCTTCATCTTGACGTCGCGCACGCCATCGGAGAAGGCCGAAATGATTGCTTCTTCAGACACCCTGGGGATCTTGAGGCGCGCACTGTTGAAGCGCTGGATGTACTTCTGCAGGGTCTCTCCAGGTTGCTGCTTGATGCGGCGCATGTCGCTCACGGCGGGAGGCCGGTCGCGGGTACCTTGGAAGTTGGCGATGAAGCGAGTACGCATCTGGTCCTAGGAGGAGATCGTGCCTGGGGCCAGGTTCAGGAGCCAAGTGCGAGCACCTTCCTTCAGCGCCATGGGGAACCAGTTCGCCATGACCTTCTCGTCCCCGCTAGCAGCTTCGATTCCCAGCTCGTAGAGCTGGAGGAACTCCGTGGGATTAGTTGTACCGTTGTAGCGACGAGGCAGGTCCGGCTTGAACTTGCCGGGCCACGCGACGCTATGCAGCTCAGGGGTGTAGGCGCGGCAGCCAGCGGTGGCCGCGGGAGGTTTTGGTTGAGGCAGAGCTTGGCCTTGTGGGTCCCCTTGCGCCGCAGCTGGGAGCAGCGCGGGGTCTTGACGTGCCGGAGCTGGAGCAGGGTCTCGGCGAGCCGGGGCCGGGAGCGCCCGGGCTGCCTCTTGTGGTCGCGGGACTTCTTGGCAGCTCCATTCCTGCTGGGCCGGCGCATGACGGAGCGGGTTCCGCCTAGGAGCTGCGCGCCTTGGGGCCATGGCATCTTCTCGGAAAGGTGGCGGCTGGAACGCCCCCGGGGCTTCATTGCCCATGCGGGGCGGAGTGCGGCGCAGTGGTGCGGAAGGCGCGGGAGAGCCCCCTGCGGCGCGGACGAACTCGGCGACGCGGTCGAGCCACTCCTCGTAGACGTCGTCGATGGGGCGGTAGCGCAGGAGCTCGTTCGCCGCGAGGAGCGCAGCTCGAGCCTCCAAGGGCACGCGCAGCGCGTGCGACGAAGAACCGGCTGGGGTGAGCGACGGAGTGGCGGTGCGGCCATCTCGCCGCACGGACGGGTGCTGGGAGGACACTTGCTGCTCGTTCCCCGTCGGGCCGGTGGCGGCTTTGACGGCGGGTGACGGGGAACGACGAGGACGTCCACCGACAGGGGCCGTCTGGACGGCGCGGGAAGCGATGGCGGCCCGGCGCTCGGCGCGGGCCCGACGAGCGTCAGACATGGATGCGGTGGTCGGAGGAGAGCGGAGCGGTGGAAGGCTGATTCCGGCGCACCCCTACCTGGCGCGCCAAATGTCGGATTCTGGGGTTCCGGCAGACCCTTAAGGTTCGAACTCTGGGGTGCGCGTGAAGATCGAACCCTCTACCTCTCCGTCTCGTCAGGATCTAGCTACTGCAGGAACAACACATGAGACACAGGGTTTATACTGGTTCGGGCCACCATTGTGGTGTAATACCCTACTCCAGTGTGGTGGGTGGATTGCCTCTTGGGCTGATGAGGAAGAACGGTACAGGTGAACGGCCTCGCGAGGGCCTGTTCTTGGTTAGGGGATGAACTGCTTGGGAGAGTTCAATCGCCCTTCTCTTTCCCTCTCTCTCTACTTGCTCTAGATACTCAATCAGATTCTCGATCTATCGATCTCTCTCCCTACCCTGGGGGTGGCTGGCCCTATTTATAGGCAAAGGCCCTGGGCCTCTTCCCAAATATTGAGCGGGAAGGGCGCCAACAATTGGCCAATTTCAAGGGGAACATCTGGTACACTTATCCTGACTAAAGTTGGTCTTCGCCTGCCAAAGGCTCTGGTGATGACACCGGCTTGGGCTCCACAGTGACTTCCTCCTTGTCGCGGAGTTGGTCTTGGTCTCGTTGCACCGAAGTGGGTGCCTTTGCTTGATCCTCTCGCCTGCGCTTGCCCCCTTTGCACCAAAGAGGAAAGGGAGGACACTGCGCGGGCCGGCGCCCGCCTGGCACCTTTGGTCGTCATGGCTTGCGTCATGGGCACCTCGTGAGGTACCCCACCTTGATCTCTCCGCCTCCTCGCGAGCCAGCCTAAGGAGGCCGTGCTGGAGGAAGCGCCGTGTCGTCCACCTCGCGAGACTTGGCCCCTCGCGAGGGTCTTGAGCCTTGTGTTGATGAAGATGGGCCATGTTGGGCCCCCACTCAAGCCATGCCGCAGGCCGCAGGCAGGCAAGTCTGGGGACCCCCGTTCCCAGAACGCCGACAGTCAAAGAATCAAACATTTTATCTCAGGTAATCCCATAAATGTTGAAACCAATGTTATTGATACCGTAACCCCGGAGGAGTACCTAAGGGACACTTTCCAGAATGTTTCAGACTCCAAAAAGGAATAGGTATTTGGTACGGTAAGTAAGCCGACTCCAAAACAGCTCTAATGGCAATTTTTCTCCGTTTTGGAATATTTAAGAAAATAGGAAAATAAGAAGTAGTCCGGAAGGGACACGAGGCATCCACGAGGGTGGAGGGCGCGCCCTACCCCCTGGGCATGCCCCCTGCCTCGTGGGCTCCTCGTGTGCCCTCTGGACTCCGTTTTCTTGCACGATACTTCTTTTGGTCTGTAAAAAATCATTATATAATCTCCCGAAGGTTTTGACCACCGTACCATGACACAATCCTCTGTTTTTGTTTTGAGTTGTTTCTACAACAGATTTAGAGCAAGATGTCATCTCAGGACTCCGATGGAGAGAGCTATGTCTCACATCTCATTGCTGACCCAAAGACCTATGGGGACCTATCTCCTTATGGTAGAACTACAGATGATGAGGAGGATGCTCATTTGATGAGGATCGATGATTCAAGTTCGGAGGAGGAGGATATTACTCTACCTCAACCTGGGGATATGCACGTGAAGTTCAAGAAGTCTAGTCTCCCCAAGAGGGCTAACCAGTCTAATAACCGATCTATTCCTTCTCGTTTTCGGCAGAAAAGCAAAGGAGATTTATGTGACAAGATCTTGAAGCTGGAGTTGGAGGTCGATGATTTAAAGGAGGAAATTGCTCTCCTCAACTACAATATGAAAAAGCTGAAGGCACAATTGTCACCACCACCAACATCTTCTTCACCACCAAAGGACAACTGAGTATCGGGTATGGGCACTCCCCTTGGCAACTACCAAGCTTGGGGGAGGTGCCCCGGTATCGTATCACCATCACACTTCTATATTTACCGTTTTCTTAGTTCGATCCTTTTGGTTATATCTTGATCTTGTAGAATAAAGTTTAGTATGATCTAGCTTTGAGTTTTTGTGTTGATCCCTATCTATGTAATCAAGTCCGTGAGCTATATATAATAAAGATTAGTTTTGAGTCAAGGGCTTGGTTATCTTGCTATGATCTTGAGGGAATAAAAAAGGGAAGAAAGAACAAAAAGGAATAAAGAGATCATATTGATCTTATGGAGAGTAATGACTTCACATATAAAAAGTATGATGAATAAAAGTTGTTGAGAGTTGACAAACATAGTTTTGGTCATCTTTGCAATTAATAGAAGTAATAAAGAAAGAGAGGTTCTCACATATAAATATACTATCTTGGACATCTTTTATGATTGTGAGCACTCATTAAAATATGACATGCTAAAGAGTTGATGTTGGACAAGGAAGACAATGTAATGGGTTATGTTTTCTTATATCCGAAATAAATTATATTGTCATGGATCATCCAACATGTTGAGCTTGCCTTTCCCCCTCATGCTAGCCAAATTCCTTGCACCAAGTAGAGATACTACTTGTGCTTCTAAATATCCTTAAACCCAGTTTTGCCATGAGAGTCCACCATACACTACAAAAAAGACACTTCCGTGATGATACATGTTTGTCACAGTAGGTCACGTTTTCTGTCATGCATGTACATCCATGAAAAATTTATGACAGAATCAAGATAGTCATACCTGTGCTGTCGTAGAAGTGTTCCATGACATTACCAAAATTATCATCACGAAAGTGTCCACTTCCATGACGATAAATCGCGCGTCATGGAAGTGCTTTCGTCAAGGGTGACCGACACGTGGCATCCACCATAACGGAACGCCGTTAAGCTATCGGGTCCGGTTTTGGATTCGATAACCCGCTAACAGCCTAGACCAATGAGGATTTTCCACGTGTAAAATTCTCATTGGCCGGAGGAAACACGTGTTGGCTCACCGTTGGGATAGATGTCATCCATTCATTGGACAGGAGGCGCCTATGATACGTCGACACATGGCATGGCCCAATAGAGGCCCATTCCGGTGAAAAGGCCAGCCCGTTTGACTTGGTCAAAAGGTAACGGGCCGGCCCGCGGAAAGCCTGTTAACGGCCTGTTCATATATAGCCCATTTACGGCCCACTAACTCACGACCCATTACAGCCTATCTGAATTAAGCCCAGTAGCTTCATCTGGGCCTTCCAATATGATTCCATCCCGTTGTAACTTCCGGCCCATGTATGGCCCATGATGTCTTTCGGCCCATACGAGACCGTTTGTAACTCTTAGCCCATTAACGGCCCTTAGTGAATCTGGCCCGCAATGAACAGTGTACCCCTTTATACCCATTAACGACCCATTATTCCATTGGGCCATTTCCAACCCGTGTTATCTTTCGGCCTTCTTAGGGCCCATTTATTATTGGGCTCATTTCCAGCATTCGGTTACTTACGACCCGTCATTGGCCTTTTCTGCCTGTGGGCCAAATTCAGCCCGCGGTTACAATCGGCCCATTTGCGGCCCGTTACTCCGTTGGGCCGTTGTCATAATGTCATCAAATATGACCGATTAACGACAGCCTGTATTGTCGGCCCATGAACAGACGATTCCAAATCTAGCCCATTTACGACCCATAATGCGGCCTGTTACTGGCCCATGTTTGGCCTATCGATCATACGGCACGTAGAAGGCCCATTGATGCTACGGCCCACAGAAGGCCCATTCTTTCTATGGCCCTAAGAAGGCCCATTATTTCTACGGCCCGTAGGAGGCCCATGGTAACTACAGTAAATATGTAGCCCATGGTTATTGTGGCCCAGTTTTAAAAATAGGTTATTGCGGCCACTAGCAAACTGCGGAAAAAGAACAACACTGACTACAAGCAAACAAATAAACAAGACAACAAGGAAATAAATAAGCAAGCAACTTATGCTAAGCTGTCATGGCTATTACACATATTACATCCACTGGGCATGAAAGTTCGCCACCAGTGCAAATATAGGGAACAAAGCAGCATATCATATACACTGGTTGTCAAAGTTGGCGACCAGTGCAAATAAACGCCGCAGCAAAACAAGTCTAGAACTGAAACCACTTCCGAAGATCTCAAGAAACAATATCCTGGGTACCCATAATGCTGGCAAGATGCTTAGCAAGCTTATTAACTTTCTCTTGTTTGGCGCTTAAATCCTCCAGCGCTTGTTGTTGCACCAGAAAGTATGCATCTGAATTCTGCAGGGACTTCCTCGGTCCTTCAGCTTCCTGTCGCAGCACATCTGATCGATGTATTTCAACTTGAAGTTGATACTCAAGAAGACGAACTGATTCAGGCAGCGAGTTCGAAGAGCTTGTGCCAGCAGTAGTGGCCAGTAACTCGAACACTACATCAAGACATGACTCTTGTGTTCTCTCACTGTCGTCAATGTAGTTTTTATCAGCTTTCTTGGAGACGAACAGGGATGTATCACTATCTTGAACCTTATCTGCATTACTTCATTTACCATTGCATAACGGGGTACTGTTCTCCAATATTTTGTCCGCATTCTAAAAGAGAAACAAGCAGACACATCACAGGTTTACCATGTTGTATATGAAACTCATTTTGGTATATCAGTTTAGTAGTAAAGTGCACAGGATAACAGCATGAAACAAACATATATCTATGTACCATGGTCACTTTATGGTCTATATCATTCTAGTTTTTGTTGCCAAATCAAGATAGAGACACAATTCAAATAATATTTGTTCAAGACAAAGCAGAATAGACAGAATATAAGTGTGGGAAACTATAGAGCAATAACAACACTTGTAATGTGCATGACATGAGAACACAACTGTTTATTCAATTGAAACTGAAATCAACATAGAGCAAGTTACAACAGCAAACCAGTTAAAGAAACAGGTTTAAAACATACCTATTGCGCCATTGGAGTTTCAATTCCATCCTTCAAATTTGAAATAGTTGGTCTGAGTAAATACAGTGATGCAAGAGCAAAGGAGTATGAACCATAGCTACAGAACCTGACCTGAGAACAATTCTTCTTCTCCTTTAAGCGTTGAGTTGGGATCCGGAGTGGTGGTCCTCGTGCTATGGGCACTGCTGTTCCCTTACTAACTGCTCGTGTTTGGGTGCTCTGTGGTGGAGACGGTGCTGTGTCAACTGGAACTGGGTTACTATCTGCTGGGGTTGGGGTTAGAAGGGGTGTAGCTGGTTCTCTGTCCAACTGGGTAGGGGTACAGTCTGCGAGAGTTTGGGTTATGTGTGGTGGGGCTAGTTCTTGGGCAAGTACAACCATGGTTCTATCTGCATCAACTGGTAGCACTATCTTTTTTGAAGACCGTGTTGTTACTCCCTTAGATACTGCCATCACCCTCTCCAATTCAAATGGCTGATAAACAAGAAAAGTAATTGAACGTACAGACATTGTATGATAGATAGGTGCAATGGATAGTGGGGAATAAAAGAGGGCATGAAATAATTCACATTTATGTTGTCTAACCAAACAGGATAGCATGACACAATTTCACATATATGATGGCTAACTAAACAGGATAGCATGACACAATTTCACATTATGATGGCTAACTAAAAAAGATGGAAAGACATAGTTCAAAATATGATGACTATGTAAACAGGATAGCATGATATAACTATATAATGTGTTTATTAAATAGGTTGGCATGCCATAATTCACATACATGCCACCTATGGAAACATGATAGCATGATATAATTCCCGGATAGAACGACATAATTCAAAATATGATGATTGTAAACACTAAATAGGATGAGATGATATAACTATATGATGTATTTATTAAATGGGTTGCCATGCCATAATTCAGATAGATGATGTGTATGTAAACATGATGGCATGATATAATTCAAATATATGATTTATATAGTAAGAAAGTAAGCAGATGGCAATCCATATATGATGTAAAAACTAAGCAATGCAAGACAACATGCATGACATGGGTAATATAACCCTGCCAAGCTTGAGCATAGACCTCAGGGGGAAATAGGACTGGTCATCAGTCTATGAATCCTCCTCTGAGGAGCTCTCTGTATCCAGCAAGATGGCTGCTTCAGCAGGTAGCATTGTCTGCTCTTAATACCTTGTTTTCACTCCAGATACTTCCATCACAGCTTCAAATGGTTGATGCATAGGAAGAGTAGTTGAATATACAAATGTTGTCGACAAATGGAACACGTAATACAAGAAATGATAGCATGATATAATTCACATACATGATGATTGGCTCAACAGTATGGCATTGCATAATTCACATATAAAATGCCTTTGCAACAAGATAGCATTGCATAATTCACATATATAATGTCTTGCAACAAGATGGCAATGCATAATTCACATATATGTAATTAGACACTAAACAGGTGGCATTCACACAAAGCATGTCTAAACTAATCAAATGACGTAGCAATGCGAGACACCATACGCACGATATGAGCAACATAACCCTGCCAAGTTAGAGCATACACCTCAGGGGGGGGATAGGATTGGTCATCTGTCTCTGAATCCTCCTCTGAGGAGCTATCCGTAACCAGCGAGATATGCGCTTCGTCTGATAGCATAGTCTGCTCTAAAGACCTTGTTTTCACTCCAGAATTTTCCATCACCGTGTAAAATGGCTGATGCACACGAAGAGTAGTTGAATGTACTAACATTGTTGACAAATGTAATACGTAACGAAAAAAAGGATGGCCTGATATAATTCACATATAAGATGACTGGCTAAGCAGGATGGCATTGCAAAATTCACATATATGATGCCTGGCTAAACAAGATGGCCTTGCATAATTCACATAAACGATGAATAAACTAAACAGATGGCATTCACACAAAGCATGTCTAAACTAAGCATTTGACATATTTGATGTATAAAGTAAGCAATGCAAGGCACTGTATGCATGATATAACCAACATCAGCATGCCAAGTTAGAGCAAAGACCTCAGGGGGTAAATAGGAATGGTCTTCTCCTTCTGAATCCCCCTCGGAACATATATCTTCATCTTGATTACAATCCAAAATGGGTGGAGGGGGGCTGCCTTTGCGCCTACCATGGAGCGACGTCTGCATGAAATGTTACTGCCACGCAATGCTCGTCTCTTTTGCTCTACATGTTCACTTCCATTGTGTACAATAACTGACATGCATAGGAATAAAACATAGTGAGATTATGTAAGGAGTACATGCAGAAATCCAGAGTGATGGTAGCAACCTATGGATAGACCCAAAACCAATGATAGCAGGCAGATAATGGCTTCAGTTAAAAATACAGATAATGGCTTCTTTACTGTTTGTTTCCCACCCAACATGAAACTCATAGTAGACACCAGAGTTTAACTAGATAGTAGATAGAAACTATTGATTGCGGCCCCGATATGTACCCCACGACCATTTAAAAACTCAAGTTTGACCATTAGTTTGGAGCTGAGTCTAATCGTTGAACAAGACGATAAAGTAGCATTTAATATTAAGCGATGCATAACATAAGCAGACATTAAAGAGAGCGACCTCTCTTGCGGACCCGCGTAGTCCTCGAGGTCATCTGCTCGGTTGTTGACGGTAATGCAGTTGTCATGGCTGCCGGTGGCGGGCAAGAAGATCTGAGGTGGCGAAAGATAGTCTAGAGGTCGGGTCCCTGCCATGCTGGATCCTTCTGTCGTTGGAGCAGCTGAGCTTGGGTGGACGACGGCGCAGTAGGAGCGGGACAAACCACACAAGGTTTGACAACTATCTATAAGAGAAGTAATTATGTAAGGGCTCGTTTGAATTGGAGGATTCTAACAATGCAGGGATAGGAAATACACAGCAATAGGATAGGAATGCACGTGCAAAACAGAGAATTTAAAAATATAGGATTTCTGCCAATCTGGGTGTTTGGTTCACAAGAATTGGAAGATCACAGGATGCAAAGAAGCATGGTGAGATTAAGTCAAACCACAAGAAAATGTACGGTTATAATGCTATTATGCTACTATCTCTTAGTCTTGTCTTTCATGAATAGGAATTTGAAAAGGAGGACAAGTGGAAATTAAAATCCGTACGGTTTTTCTTTCAAGGAGACACTAAAGGAACAAATCCTACAGTTTTCCTTTGCTCCATTCCTTTGAACCAAATGCATGAATGGTAGTACCATAGGAAACTTTCCAATTCCTATGTTTTTCCTTCACTTTTCCTTTCAAGCACTGGCGATTCTAGTAGGCAGGCTTGAGCAAGGAAAAGCTACACTCAAAAAATGTTTTAGTGCTACTTGCCTACTTATACTACTTTGGACCCAGGCCACTGCCGTACTAGCTCAACTCCCAGGCCCATCGACAAATGGACAGCTCAAACACACAGAGATAAATAATGATGGCGTTCAAGAGAGTCCATCACGGATAGCTAAGTTGTCTGGTACCTCACTGCTTGTCATATAGTAGGCGAAATTTATCGTATTTCAGCGTGATTGGGTTGGTCGGTGAGGATGCTCCGACTGACTTGGCTGTCGGAGGAGGGGAAGAAGATCTTAGGCGTCTGGAGATGGAGCCCGGGGTACTGCTCCGCTTTGATGGAGGGTTTCGTCCTTGGAGCAGCTCCGGTGAGTTGTACGACGCCGAGGCTAAAGCAGGACAGCAGAGACAACATTAACCTGAGTGGAATTCTAATAGCATCTCCAATAGATGACGTAAAATACATAACCACAAAGTGCTAGATGTAGAATACATCAGCCGCTCATCTCAGAACTTAACTGTCAAAACTGAATTTAACTGTCAAAACTGAACTTAACTGTTGAAACTGAATTTTGCTGTTGAAACTGAATTTTGCTCTCGAAACTGAATTTTACTGTCGGAACTGAATTTTACCCTCGAAACTGAACGCACTAGCTAGTAGCAGAAAAGCAGTAGCAGCAGCAGCAGCGCGTGCGAGAGCCGTTCGACTGAATTTTTCATCTCTGGTCAGTCAATTTTCCAGCCGTTGGATACGAAATCAAGGGCCTGCAGTTCAACTTCAACCTCCACCCCCCTGAGCCGCCAGCCACCACCGACCAAACGACCGCCCTCTGCCACCCACGGCCGGCTGTGCCGCCCCGCCTGCCCCGAAACCACTCCGCACAGTAGGTTCACCGCCGCCCCGGCCATCCCTCTAGCCCCCCCCCCCCCGTGCTGAGCTTTTTCTCCGGCCTTCCCCACGCCACTGCCCCACCACCACCCCCACCCTGGACCCTAAGATAGATACTGGGGTACCTCTCCGGCGAGCCCCTCTCCCCATTGCGGATGGTTCTTCCTTAACTCCGGTGAGCCCCCCACCCCCTGAAAATCGACAGACCTGAAAGTCGATTCAGTCGACTGAAGTGTAGCTAAATCGGAGCAGTATCGCAAGCAAGAGCAAGAGCGAGAGCAGCAGCGCGAGTAAGAGCAAAAGCAGACCAAGCAGGGGACCGAGAGCAAGAGCAGAGCAGCAGCGCGAGCAAGAGCTAAAGAAGCAGCAGCTCCTATTGATGTGGACGCCGCTACCGAGGGAGCGACGCCATGGAGGAACTGGCCGGCGACGCCGCCGTGGATGGAGCCACGCCGTGTCGTCTCGGGACTGAGCGCCGGCAGCACCGTGAGATCGAATCAAGAAGAAAATGCGGCGATTAGTGTACAACCTCTTTTGTGGCGCCGCTTAGGCCGCAACTTCATCCGAGGAAACGGTGATGATGATGCTCTTCCGCTGGTGCAGGTGAAGACGGCGGTGTGGGAATGGAGGTGTCGTGAAAGACGAGGGGAACATCGGGGCAGATCCTTGGAGGTGGAGGACGGGGCGGCTGAACCAGCGGGACGACAGATCGACGATGGATCGTCATCCGGTACAGTGGATGAGGGACGTCGAGGTGTTGCTGTGGACGACGTTGTCGGGGAAGAGGCTTCGGTTGGGTGGCGGACGGAGGAGGGTGTGGGGCTTCGCGGGTTTTCGCGGCCTCGGTGTACGAATGGGTGGGCGGATGGGATGGTAGTGGGGAACCATGGCTTAGGGACGCACTTGTCCAAAATGTGGGGTAAGTTATGAAATTACCCCCACCAATTTGAGCTAGGCGTTTCTTTCGGTTCATGGGTATCACGGGCATTTCGCGTGTCGGGATTTCACAGGAGGTGGGAGTTTTCGCGCGCATTGTAATTTTGGAATAGCAAGGCGCGGGTTGAGATGGAGGGAGTTGTCGGAGCACAATGAGACAAATATATATCTTAAATATTTCGGGGTAACAAGGCGCGGGTTGAAATTTTCGGACAAGCCCAACGTGCACTGTACCAAATCAATTCGCACTTCCGTCGACGAAAAAACAAAAAGAAATCAATTCGCAGCACACAAGAGAGTCTAGTCCTGTGTACTGTACCAAATCAATTCGCACTACAAATGTCATTCAAAACTTTGAATTCATGTTATGTTCAATTAAAATATTTCGCTACATGTATAATGCATGCAACCTGCTACTCAAATGAACATTTTAGTGCATTCCAAACATATATACTACCGCTTCAATATGAACTAAATTTGAATTCGTTTCTCTATTTGAATAAGATCTAAAATGATGATTGTTGTGAAGTCAGACCATTTGAATTCGTTTCTCTATTTTAATAAGATCTACAACCATCATTATTGTCAAGTTAAACCATCATTTGGGTATTATATTCACAGCACACCACATGATTACTCTCGAGTTAGATATGAACTATGTGTACTATATGAACTCGAACTTGATTTTTTGAATCCACTTTATGTTGATTTCAAATCACAATACATTTCAAGCTCTAGCTAGATCTTCATAATCTAAACCATGTCTCATATGTATAATGTGTTTATCACATAATGTATGGTGCCCCACCCCCTACGCCTTCAAGTATTTAGATGTGAGTTGCAAACACCACACATTACCACAAATTCAAATAAAATGTGATATTGTTTGATATATAGTATTGTTTAGATTGTTCGATATTTAGTTGTAAGCTGCAAATGCCACACATTATCACAAATTCAAATAAAATGTGAGATTGTTCGATATATAGTTTGTATTAGATTTTTCAACATCTAGCTATGAGTTGCAAACGCCATGCATTATCACATTATGGTATAACATGTGCAAAACCACAGCACGCGTATCACCGCTATATTCATGCATGCATATGTTTATAACACTATGATCTCCTATTCAAATAGATGAATCCACTTTCATATCAAATTATGATCTTTGTTAGTCTCTTACACCCACACAATCCTCTAACCTTTGTAGCTAGCACAAACTTTCTCGCGTGCATGCACACGCCCTCCTCGCCCTCCCCCTCCCTCAGCATTCTATCCATCGCGCACATTCATTTTTTTCTTTAGGTCGTTCTCCCACAGTCTCCACAACTCCTTTCCGACACACACCGATCGATAAACCTCTCCAGCGTCTGCCTACAACATATGTACACATGCACCTTCCATCTCCTCCTTTTTGTGTCCATGCCTCGTGTCTCTCATACGGTCCCACACACGTGTAAACTCTCGCCCCTCTTTTCATCGATCTCACAACCGCACACTCCTCCCCCTATCTAGCTAGTAGCTCGGCCTCTCGCACCACCTCCTAGCTCCATTCTCTTTGTCTATCCATCTCGCTGGGCCTTATTTTCCTCTAAGAAATGGATGTACACCGACCGATCTCCCGCTATACATATAGCTAGCTAGGTCCTTAATTATAACTCGTTTTTTCCCACGCATCGATCGATCTACCTCATTAGTTATGTCTCTCCCTTCCTCCGACAAACAACAATTGATCCACCGATCTAGTTAGGTTTGCTTAGCAAACACATGGTTCCCCTTCATCATCCATGCATGCGTCCCGACAGATCTATCACGCACAGACACACACAGAAACACATCCCCACTCTTATTGATAATATTGCAGTTCTACCCTCAGTTTGTCTAGTAGGACTCTCCCACCATCTTCGAGAAGCAACTCCATCACCCATCCAGCACTCTACCCCTCTCCCTCCCTCTCTCTCCTCTCTCTCTGTCTCTCTCTCTCTCTCTCTCTCTCTCTCTCTCTCTCTCTCTCTCTCTCTCTGTCCCAACCTATTTCCCGTCCTTCAATTATGTATGGATGTCAACCCATCTCCCTCAAGACATAGCTGGGTATTTCCTTCTCAACACATATATGAGTCGTTATACCTATTTAGTTAGGCCTCTGCCTCCTCCCTCCCCCCACCCCCCCACCCCCCACACACACCGATACATCGAGCGCTCTAGTCATGTCTCCCTGCCACACACAAACTAGCCATGTGCCCTCTGCCTTTCTGGTAGGTCAGTCGCCCTATATCTTTGACTTGCACACACATAATTTCGATGGCTCTCTTCATCGATCTCGCACCCACCCACTTGATCCTCTCTTCGACTCTATCGATATCTATGACCCCTCCCTCTCTTCTCATGGATCGCCCAACCCTCTATATATGATCTGGATAGGCCTCCATTTCACAGATGACATTGCATGCAAAATTTTGTTTGAGATGTCATCGACACATATTCCCACAAATACATTCACGAAATCAACCCCCCCCCCAAAAACAAAAAACACTCACGAATGCACAAGCCATCTGTCTAGGTTTGTATCTCTCTTACACACACCCACGTAGGTGGGGGACGTGCACGAAGAGAAGAGGTGCACGCACGGCGCACGTACTCCCGTCTCTTTCCCAACCACACCCGCGCGGGTACACGGTGGAGCTCATTTCTGTACGAAAAGGCAGCCCACATGGTAATTTGACATGTGTACTGGTTGTCCACTTGATGGAGGATCGTCTACCACGGGTGAACAAACAAATTGCGACTTGACGCGTTATGTTAAAAAAGAGGCAAACCATGTGGGGCCTGCTTTAGAGGCAAGGCTCTATACACTGGAGTACTTTTGATGTGTCTCGTCAACTCGCAGAAAGAGGAGAAGCTTGCTTAGTGCATCGTCTCCCCTGCCCATGGGCACGGTGGCTCGCAGGATGAGGTGAAGCTTGCTTACTAGTACGCCTTACGCCCGCTCCCTTGCCCACGGGCGCGGTGGCTTGCAGGACGAGGAGAAAATTTTACTAATCCCTCCGTTTACTCCTCGTCCCTACCTTGGTTAGAGAGATTATCATATTGTTTGGGATATATGTCCTTTAGTAGATTTCAATATGGACTACTAGTACATACTCCAAACATTTATGTATATAGACGTATTTTAGAGTGTAGATTCACTCATTTTGCTCCGTATGTAGTCCATATTGAAACGAACGAAATAGTACACACTCTCCCTCGCCCCTCGACCCTCGCCCACGTGGTGGACGTACAACAATTCATTCGGTCTCATATAGCCAGAATGATATATACTGCAGTACCATTATTGCTCGACTTCCCGAAGAGGCGAAGAGTCAATCGCAAGGTTAATATTTTGGAGATGCCAAGCACAAGGTTTATAGGAGAACGAATAGTAGGTGCCGCGTCATTTATAAATAAAGTTTTTTCTTTAGTGGCACGTACGCAATATAAATAGGTTCATATGGAGAGAAAAGGAAACCACTCCACTATATACATAGACAGGACGAGCCTGCACGGTTGCTTGCTGGGGTTGCTCTCTTCAGTCTTCACACTCTCTCGCACAAAACGACTGTGGCCACATCTCTAACATCCTGGTGGATCATGTCCGCCGGGGGAAGGGGTGGATGCTTAGTGTAGATGCGGTCGCCGTCACCGACGGCGAAAACCCACTATCGGCACGTCCCGATCAGGGCCCCCCGCCATTCTCTCTCACAAAGCCGGTGAGGTTGCCTTCGTCCACTGCTCACTGCCGCGACATTGGCAGTTGCCTCCTCCTGCCGCCCTCCTCTAGGTTGAGCTACGTCCCGACATCCCTCAGGTACAACTTCCTTTACAGCCAGCTTTCACCACTGCTCCAGCCGCCCACATCACTCCATGTGGATATTTCTCTACTTCTTTGCCCCGCACATACCTCTACTGGCTTCTACGTACTATATTTGTGATGATTTTATGTCTCATCAACTAGTCCCAGTAATCTTATTCTAATCACGCTTCTTCAATTTCTTTGCCACAGGGGTGCTCGTCTCGATTTTGGTGAAACTGCACAAAATGATCCGATGGTCAAAGGGTTGCAAACTTCATTTCTTCGGAAGCTCCAATGTTGCGAGCAAATTAAAGCCTGGTTAGGGTTTACGGTTCAAGGGCTAGGGACTGCATGGATCATTTTTTTTGGTTATCTCTGTTCCAAAATAAGTGTCAACTTTAGTAGTAGTACAACTTTGTACTAAAGTTTGCATAAAGTTGAGACACTTATTTTGGAACGGAGGGAGTACATATTGGCTATGATCTATCAATCATTAAGATGTAATAGCATGCATGTTAGTCTCCTTTGTATCTGATGAAATGTTGCAACGGGCAACCTTGGACGCAAGATACATGAAACAGAAGTTGGAAGCTTCATAGCATTGTACAAATGTATCTCGCTGATAAATTACAGTACGTACTATACTAGTACTATGTAAAGAGTTAGGTGTCGCACGGTGTCTAGAAAATATGGTGATAGTGTGAGGTGGGCCTCACTGAGCCTGCGGATCTGCACAAGAGGAGATCTTACTTCCTATCCGTGTTGGCAAATTTGGTTCACATCTTCTTCTTGTGAGTTGTTTGAATTCCACGTCATGAGAGGTCAGTACTAGCCTTCTTTCACATGATTATGCAGTGTGCTTTCATATCTTCACGCTAATGTTGCTTGATTTTAGGGAATTGTACAAATGGAGACAAGACTTCCAATCTGTATGTGCACCGTAATATACCATTGAGGTAAGATAAGGATATTTCACAACTGTTGGCCTATATTTTGCCACTTTCACCTGAAAATTAACGGCGTTGTTTAGTGCTATACTTGTGCTCCCTAATTGACATGCCAAATCTTACATTGAAGGCGAAGCTTGTCTGTTATTGAACCAAGTGATGAAGGGGAAGAACAAGCGGAAGAAAAACAAAAATCAACTCCCGGTGCTGTAATGAAGCACGGGAACTGTGATGACACAAGTAATGATATAGTTTTGCATCTTAATTTATTGCTATGGCCCAGTTTGACACCCTAATGGTGGAAGAGCTACCAGCACGGGAGGACCTGTGCTGCAACCTCCATCTCCTCAACAAGCATCGGTGAACAAGCGAACGACAATGCCGTCGCGGACATGTGGCCCTATGATCTTGGCTTCCCGAATGAGCAGCGGGCGTTGTATCAGACCATCCGTAGAGCCCGCGAGGCCCTCTCCGTCGTCCTTCGAGTTGTTGCACCACCGTCTCACGTTGTCAACATGGTCAACGGCATGAGGAATGAGGAGATGACTTTACTTGGAGAGGATGACAGTGGGGACCCACCAGGTCCATAGTCGCACGTACGCAAGTGCCTCCTTATCATATACAACTGTAATATTTCTTGCTTCCTCCTGGTTTCCTGACATCACGGTCCCACACCATTTTCAACCTATGTAGTCAATAAACGAGAGAATTGCACAAGGGGCCGCCGACAGCTGGGACCAAGCAGCTTGAGCAGTATTTGTCTTTTGAGGTGTGAGCACTTCAGAGTTTTTCTTGAGCGCTGTTTTCGTTGTTGTTTAGAGGAGAGCAGGGTATTAACTGGGCGGGCTGTGGCCCGTCTAGCCCAGGCCAGATATCCAGCCCAGATATTAAATTTTTTTCAAGCTAAAAATGGCTAGCCCAGCTATACTTTTTTTGAGGAATACTCAGGCAAGGTCAACTTGTTATTCTCCACCCCGCTCGGCTGCAATATTTCATGGGAGGGATGCATTAGGCTTAATAAGAAAATGGGCTTTAAGAAATAATAAATGGGATGTAATTATTAAAACTGGGTAGTAACTATAAAAAATGCACCAAACACGTAATTACTTTATAAAATAATATTTCTGGATTTTGAAAATTTTAATTTCATTAATTGTTGCGCGCAATGTTTTGTTGGATTTTTACGTAATTTATATTGAAATTGTATTTAATCTGACTAGAAATTTGGGGATAAAATATTTCGAATCCCATCAAAATATGGGAAAATTATTGAATTCTGTTTTAAACGGTTGGTTGAAATTATTAATCATTGTCCTAGCTAGAAAATGGGTTGTACTTTTAACAAACTGTAAATGGGTTGCAGTAAATTCCATTAGAATTAAAAAATGGGTTGTACATTCTTACAAATCGCAAATGGGCTATAAGTTCTCTGCCATACACTTGTGGGCCTACTAAGTTGACGCGTATGCAAGGCTTTGTCAACTTATAGTCAACACACGGTTCTAGCAGCAGTGTCCGTTGGATGTCCATCCAACGAATGTTGTGCTTCTTCTTCAAACTCGGATATTCTAGCTTCAGCCGCCCAAAAAATGATTCCTCCCCCTGACATCTGGGGCGCACTGTTTCGGAGGCTGACCTGTGGGCCTACTAAGTAGACGCGTACCAAGGGCTTTGTCAACTTAGTCAATATAAACGATTCTAGCTGCAGAGACCGTACGATGTCCATCCAATGGCCGTTGTGATTCTTCAACCTATGGTCTTCTTGCTCCAGCCGCCCAAAGCAGCAGCGGTCGTGCCGCCTGCTCCTGCCTCTCATGGCCGGCTGTGCTACCACGGAGGCCTCACCTCCCCCTACCACTCCCACCGCTGGCCAAGCCCTGCGGCGACGGCATCCTCACACCGCAGCCGAACCAGTGAACCCTCATACTCCTCTCCGCATGGGCATCCACTGCCGCGTCTTCCCCGGCTCCGCGTCGTCCGCTTCCTAGGCCTCGTCGTCGTCCACTGCCTTGGTGCTCTTGGCGCGGCCTGGTCAATGTGGTCAATGACCGACTTCCATCAGAAAAGTACTGTACGTGGAGAGGCTGACAGCTGGGTCCACGGCCACAGCAAGGAAGTGTCTCCTTATTACGCGGAAAATAATTATTCCTCCACCTGACAGCAGGGACCCACCGGACGGGCCACTGTATTTCACAAAAAAACGTTTCCCCCTTGACTGCTAGGACCCACCAGCTACATCTTCGCACATAAGGAAGTGCGTCCATATTACGGGCAAAAAAATGATTCGCCCCTGACTGTTGGGACCCACCAGCTACATCTTCGCACGCAAGGAAGTGCGTCCATATTATGAAAAAAACGATTAGCCCCCTGACTGGTGGGACCCACCAGCTACATCTTTGCACGCAAGGAAGTGCCTGACAGTCGGGACCCACCCAGTCGAAGCGTATGTAGCGTTGTCATTCTGGTCGTGAATGTGTACGTACATACTGGTCGATCGGTCTGTCTGCAGGCTGCAGCGATGAATCGTGGCCGTGTAAGGAAGGGCACGTGTGGTAGTAGAAGCGCACACGTGTGGTAGTAGAGGCGCGCACATAGCATGTACACGTACGTACAGCGGCCAGGGTGCAAGAAAGAAAGTATGACCACGTACGTACATACGGGCGGGGTCTCAAACGCCTACTCGCGCATACGTACGGCCAGGGCTCGTGTAAATGGCTGGGTCGGAACGGAGAAACTGCGTCGTCGTCGTGTTCATGGGGAGCCAACTGGCTGGGTTGGAACGGAATGCGTCGTCGTGTTCATCGGGAGCAAACCGGCTTGGACGGAACAACCGATGGAAACGAGGCCTGGCGTACCGCAAAACGGAGGAAACAGCCTTGTGTTCGACCGGCCACGGTGGAAACAGGATCCTGTTCATCTGGAGGGGTCTGGCGTACCACAAAACAGAGGAAACGGACCTCCTACGATGGAAACGGGGTCCTGTTGATTGGGAGGGGTGTGGCGTACCACAAAACGGAGGAAACAGACTTGTGTTGGAGCGCTACGATCAAAATGGGGTCATGTTCATCGGGAGGGGTGTGGTGCACCGCAAAACGGGACTCCACGGATATTGTTCATCTCCACCGTCGACTGCCTCCACGGGCTACGGTCCATCCACCATCGACCTCCTCCAGCCTCCACCTGCGACTATTCATCCACGGGCTCCTGTTCATCCAGCCTCCACCGCGCGCTCCTTCACTGGCTACTGTTCAACCAACGCTTTCCACGGGGTCCTGTTCAACCACCCCTCCATGAGCTACTGTTCATCCAGCCCTCCACCGGCTACTATTCAACCAGCCCTCCACGGGGTCCTGTTCATCCACCGGCTCGATCGATCGGGGTACTGTTCATCCAGCGGCAACGGCCTCTACTACCACGGGGTCCTGTTCATCCAACCCCCACCGGGAACTGTTCATCCAAACCCCCTCAACAACGCTCACTGTTCATCCAGAGGCAGCATTGATCGGCTTCAGTTAGCAGCAGTAGCAAAGGAATCACACTCGGGTTCAGTTAACAGCAAGGGATCGCTCGGGTTCAGTAATGCGTAGCCTGTAGTGCAATCGTTCGGGTTCAGTTAGAGCCCAACGCCTCGCTCGGGTTCAGTTAGAGCCCAATGCCTCACACACACACGCGTACGTACAAGAGAAACGCGCATCGCTCGGCCCCCGACCACCCACCGTAACCGGGAACTCCGCGATATTTTCCTCACCCTCACTTCTACCACGGTTTTTCCCGTCATGGACGTCCCAAAGAATGTCATGCAGCTGCGTCTCTGGCCCGCCCAGGACGAAAAGCCCATTTTTTGTCATAGAAGTAGGACCCCACCACATTTATGATGATATCAGGTTTTGTCACAATTATCGTCATAGAAGTGTCATAAGTATGACAGAAAAAAATTCGTTCGGCCCAAAATGTCACGGATGTGTATTTTTTTGAAGTGATATCTACCTATGGATTGAGTAAGATCCTTCAAGTAAGTTGTCATTGCTGCAAGCAATAAAACTTGCTGACTAAATATGTATGATCTATTAGTGTGGATAAAATAAGCTTTATACGATCTTGTGATATGGAAGAAATAAAAGCGATGGACTGCATAATAAAGGTCCCTATCACAAGTGGCAATATAAAGTGACGTTCTTTTGCATTAAGATTTTGTGCATCCAACCATAAAAGCACATGACAACCTCTACTTCCCCTGCGAAGGGCCTATCTTTTATTTTTGTCATATGCCTTATACAAGAGTCATGGTGATTTTCACATTTCCTTTTTACACTTTATCCTTTATAAGTTTTCATAAAGCATTATTATTGACATTACCCTTGAGGTAAAAGGCTGGGAGGCAAAACTATAAGCCCCTATCTTTCTCTATGTCCGATTAAAACTTCATACCCATAAGTATTGCGTGAGTGTTAGCAATTGTGAAAGACTAAATGATAGTTGAGTATGTGGACTTGGTGAAAAGCTCTTATATTGACTCTTTCCGATGTTATGATAAATTGCAGTTGCTTCATTGACTGAGATTATAGTTTGTTAGTTTTCAATGAAGTTTCTGATTCACATTGAATAAATTGTTACTTTAGCATAAGAGATCATATGGCAATATATATGTTGTTTTTTTAAGAATGACCATGATGCCTTCATGTCCGTATTTTATTTTATCGACACCTCTATCTCTAAACATGTGGACATATTTTCGATATCGGCTTCCGCTTGAGGACAAGCGAGGTCTAAGCTTGGGGGAGTTGATACGTCCATTTTGCATCATGCTTTTATATCGACATTTATTGCATTATGTGCTGTTACTACACATTATGTCACAATACTTATGCCTTTTCTCTCTTATTTTACAAGGTTTACATAAAGAGGGAGAATGCCGGAAGCTGGAATTCTAGGCTGGAAAAGGAGCAAATGTTAGAGACCTATTCTACACAACTCTAAAAGTCATCAAACTCCACGAAAGTCAGTTTTGGAATATATTAAAAATATTGGGCGAAGAAATCACCAGAGGGGGGCCACCCACCGTCCACGAGGGTGGAGGGCGCGCCCTACCCCCCTGGCCGCGCCCCCTGCCTCGTGGGCCACCTGAAAGCCCCTCGATGCCCATCTTCTGATATATGGTGTCTTAAGAAGGAAGCTTTCGGGACAAAGCGCCGCCGTCTCGAGGCGGAACCTGGCGAAACTGATCTAGGGCTCCGGCGGAGCTGTTCTGCCGGAGAAACATCCCTCCGGCAGGGGGAAATCATCACCATCGTAATCACCATCGATCCTCTCATTGGGAGGGAGTCAATATCCATCAACATCTTCACCAGCACCATCTCCTCTAAAACCCTAGTTCATCTCTTGTATCCAATCTTTGTCCCAAAACCTCAGATTGGTACCTATGGGTTGCTAGTAGTGTTGATTACTCCTTGTAGTTAATGCTAGTTGGTTTATTTGGTGGAAGATCATATGTTCAGATCCTTCATGCATATTAATACCCCTCTGATTATGAACATGAATAAGATTTGTGAGTAGTTAAGTTTGTTCCCGAGGACATGGGAGAAGTCTTGCTATAAGTAGTCATGTGAATTTGGTATTCATTCGATATTTTGATGAGATGTATGTTGTATTTCCTCTAGTGGTGTTATGTGAACTTCAACTACATGACACTTCACCATTATTTGGGCCTAGAGGAAGGCATTGGGAAGTAATAAGTAGATGATGGGTTGCTAGAGTGACAGAAGCTTAAACCCTAGTTTATGCGTTGCTTCGTAAGGGGCTGATTTGGATCCATATGTTTCATGCTATGGTTAGGTTTACCTTAATAATTCTTTTGTAGTTGCGGATGCTTGCAATATGGGTTAATCATAAGTGGGATGCTTGTCCAAGGAAGGGCAGCACCCAAGCACCGGTCCACCCACATATCAAATTATCAAAGTAACGAACGCGAATCATATGAGCGTGATGAAAACTAGCTTGACGATAATTCCCATGTGTCCTCGGGAGCGTTTTCCTTTATATAAGAGTTTGTCCAGGCTTTTCCTTTGCTACAAAAAGGATTGGTCCACCTTTCTGCACCTTGTTTACTTTTGTTACTTATTACCCGTTACAAATTTCTTTATCACAAAACGATCTGTTACCGATAATTTCAGTGCTTGCAGAGAATACCTTACTGAAAACCGCTTGTCATTTCCTTCTACTCATCGTTGGGTTCGACACTCTTACTTATCAAAAGGACTACGATAGATCCCCTATACTTGTGGGTCATCAGTAGTTACTTCTGTTCTTGAGGTCACGGGAGAAATCATGTTGCAAGTAATCATGTGAACTTGATAAGTGTTCGATATTTTGATAGTATGTATGTTGTAATTCCCTTAGTGGTGTCATCTGAACGTCGACTACATGGCACTTATCCATATTTGGGCCTAAGGGAATGCATTGTGGAGTAGTTATTAGATGATGGGTGGCAAGAGTGACAGAAGCTTAAACCCTAGTTTATGCGCTATTCCGTAAGGGACAGATTGGATCCAAAAGTTTAATGCTATGGTTAGAATTTATTCTTAATACTTTTCTCGTAGTTGCGGATGCTTGCGAGGGGGTTAATCATAAGTAGGAGGGTTGTTCAAGTAAGGACAACACCTAAGCACCGGTTCACCCACATATCAAATTATCAAAGTAGCGAACACGAATCGAACTAACATGATGAAAGTGACTAGATGAAATTCCCATGTACCCTCAAGAACGCTTTGCTTATTATAACAGATCATTTTGGCATGTCCTTTGCCACAAAAAGATTGGGATAACTTGCTGCACTTTTGTTACTACTATCGTTACTTGCTCGTTACAAATTATCTTGCTATCAAACTACTCTGTTACTTACAATTTCAGCGCTTGCAGACATTATCTTCCTAAAAACCACTTGTCATTTCCTTCTGCTCCTCGTTGGGTTCGACACCCTTACTTATTGAAAAGACTACAATTGATCCCATATACTTGTGGGTCGTCAGCACCTCCCTGGCTTGTGGCCACCTCGTGTGCCCTCCGGACTCCGTTTTCTTGTGGAACACTCCTTTTGGTTGGTAAAAAATCATTATATAATCTCCCGAAGGTTTTGACCACTGCACCATGACAAAATCCTCTGTTCTTGTTTCGACTTGACTTTCTGACCGATCTAGATCGCTATGACATCCCCAAGCACTCCAAAGGACAAGTTCTTCGAGAAGGTCATCAACCCCTACCTCGTGGAGGTGCTGCAACACCCTCAAACCATTGAGATGCGTGAGGGGGTGCTGCACATCTGCGATGTTGAAGGGCCAAAGAGGGTTGGAAGCGTGGAGACAAGGCTCAAAGCAATGGAGTAGCAAGTCTTCAAGTGCCTAGGGATGGTGGAACATGGACTAAATGCCAATCACTTGATGATCGCTTAATTCACCCATGATCACAATTTGGATGCCAAGAACATTGGGAAGGCCATCTTCAAGCTTCCTGAGAAAATCGAGCATCTCCAAGCCTAGATCCATGACCTGCATAACCAAAACTGTGAGTATGAATACAGATTTAAGAGGATGAGTTTGGCTGCAGATTTGAGGATCCCGGAGACTCGTTCATCTTTTTATGATGGTGAACCTATGCCTTGGAAGACGGAGGATAAAATTCTTTCATCATCAACAACTCCATCATCATCACCTCCGAAGAAGGAGATCTAAATACATGGGTATGGGCACTCCCCTTGGCAACTGCCAAGCTTGGGGGAGGTGCCCCGGTAGCGTATCACCATCACTTCTTTACCTTTATTGTTTTCTTAGTTCGATCCTTTTAGGCATATCTCTGTTTAGTAGAATAAAGATTTAGTATGACCTAGCTTTGAGTTTTGCTTTGAGTTCCCTCTATGTATTCAAGATTCCCTCTATGTATTCAAGTCCGAGAGTTATATAATAAAGATTAGTTTTGAGTTGAGGGCTTTGCTTTCTTGCTATAATCATGAGAAAAATAAATAAAGAATAAAATAAATAAACGATTATTTAATGATCTTATGGGAAGTGACAACTTCACATATAAGAAGCATGTCGCATGAAACTTATTGTTAGTTGACAAACATAGTTTTCGTCATTATCGCAATTAATAGGAAGTAATAAAGAAAGAGAGGCCTCACATATAAATATACTATCTTGGACATCTTTTGTGATTGTGAGCACTCATTAAAATATTATATGCTAAAAGGTTGATGTTGGATAAGGAAGACAATGTAATGGGTTATGTTCTTTTATATCCGAATAGAAGTTATATTGTCAAGGATCCTCCAACATGTTGAGCTTGCTTCTCACCCCTTGCTAGCCAAATATTTTGCACCAAGTAGAGATACTACTTGTGCTTCGGAAATCCCTCAACCCAGTTTTGCCATGAGAGTCCACCATACCTACCTATGGATCGAGTAAGATCCTTCAAGTAAGTTGTCATCGGTGCAAGCAATAAAAAATGCTCTCTAAATATGTATGATTTATTAGTGAGAGGAAAATAAGCTTTATACGAATTTGTGATGTAGAAGAAATAAAAGCGACAGACTGCATAATAAAGTTCTTTATCACAAGCGGCAATATAAAGTGACGTTCTTTTGCGTTAAGATTTTGTGCATCCAACCATAAAAGCGCATGACAACCTCTGCTTCCCTCTGCGAAGGGCCTATCTTTTACTTTTATTTTCTACCCTTATACACGAGTCATGGTGATTGATGCGTCCATTTTGCATCATGTTTACCTACTGTTATTTATGATGTTTTATGCATAATAATGCTTTTTGGAGTAATTCTAATGTCTTTTCTCTCATAATATGCAAGGTACACACAAAGAGTGAGAATTCCGACAGCTGGAAATCTAGACCTGGAAAAGCTATGTCAGGCCACCTATTATGCACAACTCCAAACAAGCTGAAACTTCACGAGGAGTTTTTATGGAATAAATAGGAAATGCTGGAGCAAATGACCGCCGGTGGGGGGCACCTGGTGAGCACAAGACACCAGGGCACGCCTGCCCCCCCCCCAGGCGTGCCCTGGTGGGCTCTACTCAGCCCAGCCCACCTCTGGTGCCCATCTTCTGGAATATAAGTCATTTTGACCTACAAAAAATAAGGAGAGGACTTTCAGGATGGAGCGCCGCTGTCTCGAGGTGGAACTTGGGCAGGAGCACTTTTGCCCTCCGGTGGAGCGATTCCGCCAGGGGTACTTCCCTCCCGGAGGGGGAAATCATCGTCATCATCATCACCAACAACTCTCCCATATTGGGGAGGGCAATCTCCATCAACATGTTCAACAACACCATCTCCTCTCAAACCCTAGTTCATCTCTTGTGTTCAATCTTTGTACCGGAACTATAAATTGGTGCTTGTGGGTGACTAGTAGTGTTGATTACATCTAGTAGTTGATTACTATATGGTTTATTTGGTGGAATATTATACGTTCAGATCCATTATGCTATTTAATACCACTCTGATCTTGAGCATGCTTATCACTTGTGAGTAGTTACTTTTGTTCTTGATGTCACAGGAGAAATCATGTTGCAAGTAATCATGTGAACTTGATATGTGTTCGATATTTTGATAGTATGTATGTTGTGATTCCCTTAGTGGTGTCATGTGAACGTCGACTACATGACACTTCTCCATATTTGGGCCTAAGGGAATGCATTGTGGAGTAGTTATTAGATGATGGGTTGTGAGAGTGACAGAAGCTCAAACCCTAGTTTATGCGTTATTCCGTAAGGGACCGATTGGATCCAAAAGTTTAATGCTATGGTTAGAATTTATTCTTAATACTTTTCTCATTGTTGCGGATGCTTGTGAAGGGGTTAATCAAAAGTAGGAGGTTTGTTCAACTAACAATAGCACCTAAGCACCGGTCCACCCACATATCAAAGTATCAAAGTAACAAACACGAATTGAATCAACATGATGAAAGTGACTAGATGAAATTCCCGTGTACCCTCAAGAACGCTTTGCTTATTATAAGAGACCGTTTTGGCCTATCCTTTTCCTAAAAAGGATTGGGCTACCTTGCTGCACTTTTCTTACTATTACTGTTACTTGCTCGTTACAAATTATCCTGCTATCAAACTACTCTGTTACTTACAATTTTAGCACTTGCAGACATTACCTTGCTGAGAACCACTTGTCATTTCCTTCTGCTCCTTGTTGGGTTCGACACTGTTACTTATCGAAAAGGCTACAATTGGTCCCATATACTTGTGGGTCATCAAGGCTCTTTTCTGGCGCGTTGCCGGGGAGTGAAGTTGTGGGTGTACAAAAGTAGGGGTCCTTTTTGTACCCCTTTACTTGTGCGCGGGCAGTCTCATTCACATGCTCGTGGCCATGCTCGGCGGGGCAGAGGAGGCAAGGATGCAAGACTACCAGAGCAGTGCTCAAGACCAGAAGCATGAGGAGCAGAAGGCGAGGAGAAACTCCCCCGGCAAGGCCCTTGCTGGGGCGGCCTCCATAGCCCCGGCAAGAGCCTTGCCGGGGCAACTTGCCCAACACCAACGGGGCCGCCACCCTTGAGTCTAAATGTTCCGACGCCATCAACCACATTGGAACCAAGGCTCGGGAGGCGCCTCCATGGTGGCATGCAGATCTTTGTGAAGACAAAGGTCCTGCGAGGCCTAGGTAGGAAACAGAAAACAAGACAACAACGAGGCTCCTTGCTGAGGATGCCCACGAGGCCCCAGCAAGGCTCCTTGCCGAGTGTCGGATGTGGGGTTCCGGCAAACCCTTAAGGTTCGAACACTGGGGTGCGTGCGAAGTCTTTCCCTCCTACCGATCTACGCCCTAGCTTGCTAAGATCTTACGGACGAACTCGACGAACTCACAACGCAAAGAGACATAGGGTTTATACTGGTTCGGGTCACCGTTGTGGTGTAATACCCTACTCCAGTGTGGTGGTGGATTGCCTCTTGGGCTGATGATGAACAGTACAGAGGGAAGAACAGCCTCCTGAGGTTGAGGTATTCTTGTGCTTGGTGACTTAGCGGGTGAGAGCTGGATGAACTGCTCGATGCCCCTACGGTGGTGGCTAGTTCCACTTATATAGGCCCTAGTCCTCTTCCTAAATATTGAGCGGGAAGGGAGCCAACAATGGCGGTTAAATTTGAAGGGGGACAACTAGTACAAGCTATCCTGACAAAAGTGGTCTTCGCCTGCAAAAGGCTCTGGTGGTGACGCCGTCTTGGGCTCCACGATGACCTCCATCTTGCCGTCCTCATGGTCTTGGTCTCATTCCACCGATATAGCAAACTTTGCCTGATGCCTCGGTACTCCTCGCATGCGCTGGCCTCCTTAGCACCAAAGAGGAAACAAGGACAATGTGCGTGCTCGCGCCCGCCTGGCGCCCGCCTGATGTCGATCGTCATGGCTCACGTCACGAGAGCCTCATGAGATTTGCCCCGCCTTGATATCTCAGCTCCTCGTGAGCCTGCCTGACTAGGTCACTCCTGAGGAGGTCTTGCGTCGTACCCCTCGCGAGGCTTGGCCCCTCGCGAGGGTCTTGGATGCCTTGTTGATGAAGATGGGCCGTACGGTCTGCTGGCTTAGCCACGCCGTGGGCCGCAGGCAGGCAAGTCTGGGGACCCTCGTTCCCTGGATGCCGACAGTAGCCCCCGGGCCCAAGGTGCGCTCGGGCTTGGCTTCGCGGCGAAGCCAAGGGTCAAGTACGGAGCACCGCGGGCCCCAAAAGCCTGCGGCCTCGATTGACGCGTGGCGGTTGATTGGACATGGGCATCTCCGCTTCCCCACGCTGCCCTTGAATCCGCCTGGCTATGCGGCCCCCGCCTCTTGCACAGTTATTCTTCCTTTGCCCACGCCCGGCTCCTCCAATCTCCCTTCTTCCTCGAGGCCCTGCTTTGCCCTTCTAATATGACTTGCGCTCTGCCTGCTTCATCACCATGGCGCCGAAACAAGCTGAAAAGGGGAAGAGACCTCTGTCTTTGCCAACTGTGCCTCCGCCCTTTGAGCCTGCGCTCGTCCGGCCTCGGGTGCTCAACGACGAGGCCATGGACAAGGTGTGCCCCATGCTTGCCTCCAGCTTCAACGAGTGGGGAGAGACGATGGCTTGGCCCGCGTCCCGCACTCGCATGGATCGGGCAGCCTCTGAGGTCCCGATCTTCATTGATGCCCTCTGGGCTGGCTTGATTCCTCCCTTCTCCGCCTTCTTCAACGCGGTTCTCGAGCATTATCATATCCACATGCTTCATCTCGACCGTCAATCTGTGACCCTTTTCGCCGTCTTCGCCTTCTTGTGTGAGGCCATGGTGGGCATCGCTCCTTCCGTGGCCCTGCTTCACCATTTCTTCTCATTGCATCTGACCGGTCCCTGGCAGAGGTCAGGGTGCGTGGGCTTCCATGCCGTGGCCGCGACTACGAGCGCGGGGATTGACTTCGAGCTTCCTCCATCCACGAGTGAGTTCCGCATACGATGGGTGTTTGTTGACGCTGGTGTGCTCAGCCCTCTGCTCCAAGTTCCGGCGAGGCCCGCTGTCCCAAACTCCGGCTGGGGCCACCAGAAGCTCACGAGCCCCCGCCTTGCCCCTGTCTGGGCTAGGATGAGGTGGTTGAAGGACCTCGGCGTGACTACGCCCATGGTGGTGAAGGAGTTCGTCAAGCGTCGAGTCGCTCCACTTCAGCGCCACTCCCGCCCAATGTGGGACTTGCTCCGCAGCCAGGACCACATGAGGTTTCAGGAGAAGGGGCTTCCTCTTGCGACACGGCAAACGGTGCTCATGGTCCTATCGGGTGTCCCTCTGCCGGATGAGATGCCCAGGAATAGCTGCTTGTTGTACCGCTGCGAGAACAAAGCCGTATTTGCCGCGAGCATGCCTTCCTTTGACGAGTGGGGGTTGTGCCCAATCGGCCTTGGTGGGGTCCCGCGAGAACCAAGTCGTCGTGGTTCCCTTCTTCGCCGTGGGTGCCAAGCTCGCCCCTGGTGAAGGTGCGGGAGGGTGAGCTCCGGCGGGGGCCGATGACACAAGTGCTGAGGAGCACGTGCCGAGTGGTGATCCTGGGGCGTCGTCCTCGGGGGCCTGCGACCCCCCTCCTGAGGCATCGGTCACCGAGGAGACGCGGCATGTTGCTCCCGAGGCCAAGGCTCCAGGAGCCCCGGGAGGTTGTGGCGAGACGGTGTCCGACTGTTCGCCGCAACCGGGCACCCCTGAAGACACCCTTCCAAGCTCTTCTTCGGCCCCACCGCGCACCGGCCATCACGTCCAGCGCTTCGGTCGTCTTTGTGTGGACTTCGAGGAGCTCCGCAAGAGGAAAGGATCCCCTGGCGGCAGCAATATCTTTGGGCTGTTGAAGCGATGAAAGTACATCGCCACTGACGCGTAAGTATCTTATCGTCACGGCTTCTTGCATGTAGCCTCCTCATCCTGACGACTGTGCTTCAAGGCTTCTTCCGTTGAAGCTGTTGCGTCTTCTGAGAAGCGGCCTCCTCCTTCACCAGCTTCCCCATCGGCCTTGAGCGCTCCTAGTCTGCCTGCCGCCCCTGGAGCAAGGTCGGTCGGGGGAGCGTTTCCGCCTTCATGGCGCGCTGAGCCCGCGGCTTGGCCACCCCTCCCCCACGATTTGGCGTGGAGCTTGGCGGGCATGCCCAAAACTCCTCCTTTGCTCATGGGTAGCAGTTGGCTGGCTTCGATCTTCGGCTCCTCTTCAAGCAGCGAGCCCTGATCGGCTCGGGCTCCTTGCGAGGACTGGCTGATGTCTGGTGCGGCGTCAGCCCCCAGCCCCCTGCCGGGAGGTGGCGCGCCACTTGGCGCCCCGCCCGCTGCCCCGGAGGTGGAGGACGAGGTGGGCCGAGCATTCAAGCTCGAGCGCGGGCGGAGCGTAGTTCGTCATGAGCTCTTCCAGGAGGCGATGGGTGCAATGAGTCGACTTGGTGAACAGCTCGCGGGTGTCGACTCAAGCCTTGATGCTGAAGGTCTCCGGTTGGTGGAGGAGCGGCGCAAGCTGAGGGTGGCTATCAACCTCGGTCGCTATCAGCGGGACCTTGAGAATGTGAAGGCCGAGGCATCCCTCAAGATCGCCCATGAAGCTCACTCGCGAGGCTGACCGTCGTCACGAGGCTGCGGAGGAGCGCGCGTGGGAGCTCCAGTCCTGGAGCGCATCCCCTGAGCAGCAGGTGGAGGCGCGCAGGGCCGCTCTTGCATCGCTGTGGGGGACACCCACAGAGGAAGAGGAGGTCCGGAAGCATGATGAGGTGCTGGCCCTGGAAGCCGTGGAGCGCAGCCTTGAGCTCGAGCAACTGGAGACTAGGGAGCGTCAAGTTGCTCAAGCAGAAGATGTCGTCGGGGCTCGTGAGGCCACATTCGAGGAAGAGGTCAGTCGCCGGGTGGCCAAGGTTCGCGCAGACCTGGAGGGTAGATACGACCTGAAGCTGAAGCTCGCGGGTACGAAGGATGCGGGCAGGGCCGCTGCCCTCAGGCCCAGGTTGGATGAGGCTGAGAGGCACGTGGAAGCCACGGCCATCGCCCTGGTTATGATGCAGGCGGACTTGGCCTCCGCCCGCGCCGAGCTGCATTCCCTTTGGAGGCGGGTTGATGACGCTGAGGCCGTCGCACGGCAAAACACGGAGGAAGTGCTCCAATGACGAACGCTGGAGCGCGAGCATGCCCCTATGCTTCAGGATCTCCGGAAAGGGCCAATATCGCCCTGGGCCATATTTGCGACGTGGATGTGCCGGCCCCTCACTCGAATGACTATACCAGCCACCTGACCTTCTTCACCGAGGTGGTGACGCGCCTGGAGGCTCGATCTGCCAAAGCTCGCCAGCTTGTGGAGGAAACAGGGCGTGGCCTGCTTGAGCGCGCTTTCTCTCGTGTCTTCAGCCACCTTCTGAATGTCGACCCCAACTTCGATTTCGACGCCGCCATCGCCCCTGTGCCCACGGCTGTCCGGGGTGACCTGGCGCGTTGGGTTGAGGACAATGTGGACGCGTTGGTCAGGGCCTTCACTTCAGAGGATGACGCGGTGGTGGTCGTCGCAGACGAAGGCGACGTGGTTGACGACGGCGTAGGGGGCGTCGCCGACGGCGGCGACGATGCCGACGAAGACAACGACTACGTGAGTGACGCGTCCGCGGGTGATGTAGCGAGTGACATTTCTGGCTGATCCCATGTTCTCCTGTCGTTTCACCCTGTACACAAAACTCGGGCATGGCCCTTGGAAGACTTGTAAGAGCATTTTGAGAGGGGGAGCCCCTCATGTAAGCAAATTGCAGTTTATACTTTCCCATGCAATGTGAGTATGTGTCCTCGTGAACCCGTGAATCTGAGGGCGATTTTTCCATCGTGGTTTACCTTAGCCAACGCCAGCTTCAAGCTGGGTCGTGAAGAGACGAGTTTCTGAGAATCCTGCGGAGCTTACCGCCCCGTCCGAGGGGGGCCCTCATGGGGTGAGCACTAGCCGCAGCGCTGGCGCACGGTTGACGAGCGTGTGCTTCGTGTGGTCCAGCTCGCGAGGAACTCGTGAGGGAAAGGCGATGGATGTGAGTCCTAGACAAAACGAGATCCAGAAGGCAAGAAATTGCTTGAACGAGAAAAAGCACCCCCCCCCCCCCCCCCGCGCGCATCGATAAAAACTCGGCTTCAACTTAAATCCAGATCCAGAAAGCAAAGCTACAAAAAGAGATATCCAAAGCAAAAGGCCGCATCTGGCACCTAGTCTAGTCTTCAGGTCTTCAAGTCTTCACACCAGCGCGGAGCTAAGTGCTACCACTAGGCGTGGGAGGGAGCCCCAGGGCCTGAGGTCGGCGCTCCTGAGACTCCGGGGCATGTACAACCCCAACTCATTATTATGTGAGAGTGTCACGGGCGGCGAGCTTCACAGGCACTGGGCCTTCTTAATAGGTACCGGCCTTACTTCATATCGCCAGACGAGGGCCCCGCCTTGCACCACCCTTGACCTCCTTTGGGCCGACCGGTCGCCAGGACGACACAAAAGAGGGAAAGAGGACGCCAGCGGTGCCCTCGGCGACCACAGGTCCTCTGCCGAGGGAAGGGTCGTCGAAGCCTCCCCGGCAGAGGGCCTACCTACGGGTGTCCCCTGGCTTCGCGCGCCATGGGGAGCGGCCTAGCTCCCGACCCCTCTCCTGCAGCCCCCAACGCGATCCCCCTACCGGCAGGGAGGCCGCCGAGCTGGGGCCGCCTGTCGTTGTGGTCATCTGTTCCTCCTGCGACTCATGGTTAGCGTAAGCTTTCTCCTGAGGGATTAGAGGTACCCTGTAGTGGTCGTTGCACATGCGGTCGTGGTGGTTCCCCGGCGGCTCCTGAAAGGCTTCAACTCCTAGCGCCTCCTCTTCCCAATCTTCTCTAGCGGACGAGACGGGGTCGTCCTCCGGTGTGTACTCCTGGTCCGTCATGCGGGGCACGTAGGCTTCCGGGGCTGTTACCCCGAACACCTCGCCGTAGTGCCCAACACTCCATGTTGCCCGGCCCAACGTGGCGTCCTGAGGGTAGTAGCATGGCATCTCGCCCGGACCATGGGGGGTGACGCTTGTGCCCGTGCTTGTTGCGGGTCGTGCGGGGGTGGCGGGGCCTCCGGTGCCACCGGCCGCGCTGGTGTCGGCGGAGCCCCCATGCGCACCCGCCGGCGCGTGCGTGCGGCGAGGCCCGCAATGAGTTCCCACAATGGCCTGTGAAGGGAGTTGATAGGCGGCGCTCCCGAGGCCGCAGCGTCCAGCAGCTCAGCAACACGTTCCAGCAGCGCGTCCGGCCGCTCTCATTCAGCCGGCACCGCAGCAGCTCCCTTGCCACGGTGAGTGCCGCCCGCATGTTTGCCTACTCTCGCCGCGAGTGCGGCGCCGTCGCCGCGGCGTGGCTTGATGCCCTTGCAGTGGCTCATACCTGTCGTGGGGTGGGTGTGGACGACGCCTGGCCGCGCCACCTGCGCCCCGCAGCATTGGACGACACAGGCACCGCCTGGAGCACGGGGTCTAGGTCTTCATGGGCGGGTGTCGTCTCCCAGGCCGGCCAGGCCGCCCAACGGCCAGAGTCAGCTCTTGGGTCGCCGGACATCTTGATCGCGGAGCGTTGCCGAGTTGACTGGCAGAGAAGAAGCTCCGGCGCACCCGTACCTGGCGCGCCAAATGTCAGATGTCGGGTTCCGGCAAACCCTTAAGATTCGAAAACTGGGGTGCGCGCGAAGTCTTTCCCTCCTACCGATCTACGCCCTAGCTCGCTAAGATCTTACAGACGAACTCGACAAACTCACAACGCAAAGAGACATGGGGTTTATACTGGTTCGGGCCACCGTTATGGTGTAATACCCTACTCCAGTGTGGTGGTGGATTGCCTCTTGGGCTGATGATGAACAGTACAGAGGGAAGAACAGCCTCCTGAGGTTGAGGTGTTCTTGTGCTTGGTGACTTAGCGGGTGAGAGCTGGATGAACTGCTCGATGCCCCTAGGGTGGTGGCTTGTTCCACTTATATAGGCCCTGGTCCTCTTCCCAAATATTGAGCGGGAAGGGAGCCAACAACGGCGGGCAAATTTGAAGGGGGACAACTAGTACAAGCTACCCTGACAAAAGTGGTCTTCGCCTGCAAAAGGTTGTGGTGGTGACGCCGTCTTGGGCTCCATGATGACCTCCATCTTGTCGTCCTCCTAGTCTTGGTGTCGTTGCACCGATATAGCAACCTTTGCCTGATGCCTCGGTACTCCTCGCCTGCGCTGGCCTCGTTAGCACCAAAGAGGAAACAAGGACACTGTGCGCGCTGGCGCCCGCCTGGTGTTGATCATCATGGCTCACGTCACGAGAGCCTCATGAGGTTAGCCCCGCCTTGATATCTCCGCTCCTCGTGAGCCTGCCTGACTAGGTCACTCCTGAGGAGGTCTTGCATTGTCCCCCTCGCGAGGGTCTTGGATGCCTTGTTGATGAAGATGGGTCGTATGACCTGCTGGCTTAGCCACGCCGTGGGCCGCTGGCAGGCAAGTCTGGGAACCCCCGTTCCCAGGACGCTGACACCGTGGATGCCCACGAGGCCCCGGCAAGGCTCCTGCCGAAGATACCCACGAGACCCCGGCAAGACTCTTGCCGAGGGCGCCCACGAGGCCCCGGCGAGACCCTTGCCGGGAATATGAGCAAGACCGCGGCAAGGCCTTGCCGCCCCGTCGCCACCCCAGCTCAACGGCCGACCCACCAACTAAGCAGGTCCCCACGTGGCAGTACGTGGCTCCTAAACCAACTAGTCAAGCACCTACGTGGTGGCATGCAGATCTTCGTGAAGACCCTACCACCACACCGGCTCAGCAGCCTGCCAGCCTACATGGCACTGCATGCCTCGTTGGCCTGGACGCGTGTCGGAGCAAGGTGATGCGGCAACAGACGGGACCGGCCTCGTTACCGCCCCCGATAAAGCAAGAGGACACCTAAGTAGCGCATTTAATGTGTTTTGTCCTGTGATGTCACGCGATAAACTTGACTACTGTACAACTTTCCACCTCATGTGTGCCACTGTGGCAGCCCCTTTGACTATAAAAGGAGGCCCGCGGCATACTGAGAGAGAATTCGGACTTTTTGGACCCTGCACGCTTTGTAGCTAGTCCAAGAACACTAGATAAACACAATCCAGCAGGAGTAGGGTATTACGCATCACTGGCGGACAGAACCTGGGTAAATCTCCTATGTTGATCTCTTAAACCCACTCTTTCCACAGCCCCGCGCCCGCCGATCGTAGAAGGGATTCCCCGTGATCCCATAGGTGTCGTTTCCACCGACATCTTTGGCACGCTAGGTAGGGGGCGCAAGCTGTGAAAATCTGGTTTTTGAGCCAACTTATCGACTCCCTCATCACGGTGGCCTGAGAAGAGAAGGCGGCATCAATCAGCCGCACTCTGGTGCCGTCCGTGGCAGCAATGATCATCTGCGTGGCCGCAAAAAGCTAAGTCGCACGAAACCTTGAGTAATTCCCTTTTCTTTTATAAAGTTATTTTCCTCGAAAGATCTCTCTCTTTGTATGGAAAACGTGCACGCGATGGGACCCTCCCGCTATTGGCAACGCCCTTGTTCTGTTTCGAGTCCGCTCAACAGTTCGAGCGGCCGCATTGAGATCGACAGGGTGGCCTATCCGCTATTGGCAACGCCTTTCTCATGTTTCGAGTCCGCTCAACAGTTCAAGCGGCCACGCTGAGAGCGGTAAGGTGGTTTGCCTGGCAGCAAGCACACCCGACAGGCCGCTAAGGATCCGTCCTCAAAGCATCGCAGCTTGGGTTTTCGCGCCGGCAAGCCTGTCCAACTAAGCGTAGGGCGTACATACCAGGAAATATCGAACAGGAAAATAGCATGCATCATTTTAAAAAGTACTGCAGACTTATATTACATCAATTGTTTTTGCGGTTCTAACTTAAGATAAATTCATCTTGGTTATGAACTCGCAGTGGCAAAGGGAAACGGGGCACCTACGGCGCTGGCCCTCCACCTTCCGGACCCCGTCGACGCACTTGATGATAGGCTCGATACGCTCCTCGAGCGCCGCGAGGTCCACATCCTCCGGCAAGCTCTCCAGCGCGGCGGCGAAGTCAACGTTGGGGTTCCAGTATGCCACCTTGGTGAGGACCTTGGTCAGGGCGCCCCGGCAAAGCTTCCGGGCCTCGTTGGCCAGAGAGGTCGCTCGGTTGGAACAGAGCTGCTCCAGGGCTCCTAGGACGCCCTCAAAGAATAGAGCCAGCCTGGCATTTGGACTAACGTTCGGCTCTTGGAAGTACCTGACATTCGGCATCCCCATGGCGGCCAGCTTTGTGGTGATCCTGCCGGCGACGTCGACGAGGCGGCTGATCCCAAGGTTTACGCCCTTCGCGTACTCCTCATGTTCAGCGGCATCATTGCTCCGTAGCTGCTTCTCGTCCTCTAGGACCTTGTTCAAGGTCTCCTCATGAGCCCCGGCCTCCGAAAGCTTCCCCTCCAAGCTGTCCAGCTTGAACTTCAGATCGTTGATGGAGTCATTGGCCTCGGAGAGCAGCTTGGCCTTGTCGGAGACTGTGGCCTGGGCATCCGCCAAAGAATGGTTGGCCATGTCCCTCTCCTTCGTCAGCTCCGAGGCCACCTTCTTCAGCTCCTCCCGCTCCAGCTCCAGCTCCTTCACCTTGTCGGCATGGACCAGGGCTTGAGCATTGAGTGCCTCCTTGTGCCTCTGCTCCAGCTCCTGGGTCCGCTGCACGACGAGCTTCTTGACCTCCTCATCCTTGCCACGGAGTGTGGCGGCGAGAGCCTCTTCACGGGCGACAAGGTTCTCCTCCTGGGAGTTCAGCAGAGCCTGGTGCTGATGCCGAGCGGCCTCGTCCTTGGCGGCCTGTTCCTTCACCGCCTCCTCGGCCTTCTTGATGTCAGCCTGCTTCAGGATGAGCTCCTGTTTGCGCTCAGCCAGCAAACCCTGGGCAGCCCTCAGTTCTTCGTGGGCCTCGCGGAACCAAGCCTGCGTCTCGGTGATGCGCTCCTCAAGATCCGCCCCCGCCTTGTCCGCCGCCGCCATCCTGGATTTTGCCTTGTCCAGGCAGGCACGGTGGAGCGCCTGGAGCTTCTGGAAGTTGACGCTCATGGCCGGAAGGAGTTGCTCCTCTTGGGAACCGCCACCGCCGGTGCTCGGTTCATCAACAACCTGAAGCCCGGTGGTGGCGAGCACCTCGTCGTAAAACACCTTCCCCTCGGTTGGCGCCCTGGTGCTCGCCATCCCTGGGAGGTGGACGAACAGGTCGTCGCCCACCTTCAAGTGCTTGCCCGAGCCAGGGGTAGCGGAGGAGGAAGGTTGGTCGTCAACCACCCTATCCCCGGCAGGCCCCTTGCCGGCCTCCCCGGCAGCAGCCTTGCCGGCTTCCCCGGCAGGCCCCTTGGCGGCCTCTTCAGCGACGGTCTTGGCGGCCTCCTCGGCGGGAACCTTGCCGGCCTCGGCCTCGGCGTGCTTGGCGACCTCCTCAATGACGGTGTCAATATCCTCCCGGTATGCCGAGGAAGGGTCTGGATACCAAGAAGGGAAATGAGACGGGGCCAAGGTCAAGGTTCAAAAAGAAGAAGAAAGAACAGGGATGGGAAGAAAAAAACTTACCCACACCGGGCTGGGAAGAAGTGGCGCCCTCCCCGCCAGCATTCGTTACCAGGGCGGAACCACCGGCACCCAAGCTCGCCCCCTCCTCCTCGATATGCGTGGGCTCGGTGGTGGATGCCCTTGCCGGGGACGCCCCTGTGGGCGGCGTAGTCGAGGGGGGCGGCGTGTTGGGAGTGGCCCTCGGCGGCTCCTCCTGCAAACCTGGCAAGGTCAGCATTAAGAATTGACACCCCAATGTCCATCAGTGAAGGAGTGAGTGATGAGCTCACGCTGGGGGCTGAAGCGGGGGCTGCGTCAGGGGCTACTGTCCGAACTGCTCTCCACCAACACCGGCGTACGTGAAGTACCCGCCGAGGGCTTGTCGCCCGTCGAGGCCTTGGCCCTATTCGCCACTCTCTGGGCCAGCGTCTCCGTGTCCCTGTGAAGATAACATCAAATCAAAGGAGGATAACACAGGCGTGAGATCAGGAGATGATGGGGGCGAAATACTTACTCGTCCTCCACCTCCCCCTCCACTGGCTTCCTCTTCCTTTTCAGGCTGAAAGATCTGAGGTCGAATTCGGCCTCCAGGGTGCTGTCCGAGGGAGGGGGAGAAGGAGATGGGGTCCGGCACCGCTTGGACGAACAGGAGGCAGTCGCCGTCTTCTTTGCCACCTCAGCCTTCATCGTCTTCTTCGCTGTTGCGGCCTTCATCGCCCTCATCTGGCGCACGAGCTGCTCCTAAGCCGGTTGCCACTGCACGGTCCTGCCGGGCCGGACCGGCTCGTCGGAGCTGGCCCGCCGCAGGACGCGCTTCTTCCCTGCAGACGGAGGGTCGTCCTCTTTGGCTTCCTCTTCGGGCGACCCGTCGCCCGCGTCTTCAATAAGGGGGGCGCCGACACTGCTGGCCTCCCCGGTAGACTCAGCCCACTGGGCGAGCTCCTTCTCCTCCGCAGCCGCGTCGACCTCGTCCTCCATGGCGCCGGCGCTGCCGGCCTCCTTGGCAAGCGCTGCCTCCGCCGCCCTGGCGGTGATGTAGTCCAGCTCCTCCTTGGTGGTGTCGCGGATGAGCAGCGGCTCGTCGCGGACATAGCCCTCCGACAAGTTGTCGAAAAACTCCTGCACCTTCTCTGTTGGCGGCTCGACCCAGGCCGGGTCGAGGCCGTGTGCGTTGAAGTCCGGCATCATGGCAATGATAGCGGACCGACGAGAGTTGTTGCTCAGCAGGACCACTCCCGCCGGCAACCCAAACAGGGCCCTCTTGATGGCCTTGCCTGTCTTCATGGCCCTGCCGGTCCTCTCAGCCCAGCCGTCATCATCCACATTGAGCTGGAATAGCCTCTCGCAAAAATGGGCATGCCCCAGCACCGTGAAGTTATGCTTCAGGCCAGGGCGAAGCCTCATGACGTCGGCCGCGTTCCTGAAGTCCCAGGCCGGCCTCCCCTTGTTGTGCAGCGGGGCGATTCGACGACGGATGAAATCGGCCCCAATCATCTCGAGGGTGAGCCCGGCCATGGTGAGGCGACGGATCCTGGTGGTGGCGACCGTGAGCTTCTTGTCATTGGCTCGAGGTCGCTCTAGTCCTTGCGGAGGGTCGGCGGGCTCTGACAAACTCGGCAGAACTCCTACGGATCCTCCTCCTTCATTCAGAGCCACCGGCCCCACCACTCGTCCCACCTCTCCTTCTGGGCACCCTCCGGGAACGTGCCCTTCTCTTGGGTACTCGGGATCCAGGTGATGCACCCAGAAATGGCATCCCCTGGCTGGATGTGAGGATAGAAGTAGTGGCAGAAGAGCGTCGTGCTGGGGAGCACTCCGACAAAGCCCTCGCAGAGATGGGCGAAGAGGGCCATGCACACCACGGCATGCGGTGTAAAGTCGAGGAGGTGAAAGCCGTAGGTGTGCATGATGTTGTTGAAGAAGTCAGAGAAAGGGGGGCAGAGCCTGCAAGAAAACTAATCGACGAAGAAGGGATACCGATTTGGGCTGGCCTTGGCGAAATCGGCAGGGATGATGTGCATGGTAAGGTGCACGTCGTCTCCCTCCCCCACAGGGGCTTGAAGTAGTCCCTGAGGTCGACCGCGTCGACCGTCGAAGGTAAGTAGGCGTGATGCGTCTGAAGCACCACCAGCTTGCTCTCCGGTGCCTCCTTCTACCCGGCGTCCTTGGCCACTCCCTTGCCCTTGCTGGTCTTGGGTGCCATGGCGGCTGGAAGAGAGCGAAGAATAAAGGGCAATGGGGGCACGGTGGCGGCAAGCAGAGGTGAGAGCTTTGAATCTTTTGCATGAGGAACAACAGGGGAACGGCGGTTCCGAGATTGGAAAAGGCGTAGAGGGTAAATGAGCAGCGCGCCTGCGGTTTTTCATTTTTATGGGAAAGGCACAGGCCGCCTCTTTACAACGATGTGACGCACGCGTGCAGCAATTGCCCCAGGCACGACCCCCACGTCACGCATTCAACGAGGGTCGTGGGGAAGTGCAACGAGCAAGGGAGTTACTATAGTAAAAACTCCGCCTCGCATGCCCGCGCATCGTTCTGGGCCTGGCCCAACAATGCTCTGCGCTTATGTGTGGCCCAGGCCCGGGGGCTCCTGTCGGTGTACAAAAGTAGGGGTCCTTTTTGTACCCCTTTACTTGTGCGCAAGCAGTCGCAGCCACACGCCCCTGGCCACGCTCGGCGGGGCAGAGGAGGCAAGGACGCAAGACTACCAGAGCAGTGCTCAAGACCAGAAGCATGAAGAGAAGAAGGGCGAGGTGAAACTTCCCCGGCAAGGCCCTTGCCGGGACGGCCTCCACAGCCCCGGGGGTTAATCATAAGTAGGAGGTTTGTTCAAGTAAGAACAACACCTAAGCACCGGTCCACCCACATATGAAATTATCAAAGTAGCGAACACAAATCAAACCAACATGATGAAAGTGACTAGATGAAATTCCCGTGTACCCTCAAGAACACTTTGCTTATCATAAGAGACCGTTTTGGCATGTCCTTTGCCTCAAAACGACTGGGATATCTTGCTGCATACTTATTGCTACTATCGTTACTTGCTCGTTACAAATTATCTTGCTACCAAACTACTTGCTACTTACAGTTTCGGCACTTGCAGACATTACCTTACTGAAAACTACCTGTCGTTTCCTTCTGCTCCTCGTTGGGTTCGACACTCTTACTTATCGAAAAGAGCTACAATTGATCCCCTATACTTGTGGGTCATCAAGGCTATTTTCTGGTGCCGTTGTAGGGGAATGAAGCGCCTTTGGTAAGTGGAATTCGGTAAGGAAACATTTATATAGTGTGCTGAAATTTATTGTCACCTGTTACTATGGAAAACAATCCTTTGAGGGGATTGTTCGGGGTATCTTCACCTCGTCCGGAACCACAATTAATTGCCCCTCAACCCATTGCACCTACTGAAAATATTGAATATGAAATTCCTTCGGGTATGATAGAACAACTGCTCGCTAATCCTTATGCAGGAGATGGAACTGAACATCCTGACATGCACTTGATACATGTAGAACAAATTTGTGGATTGTTTAAGCTTGCAGGTTTAGCCAGGGATGAAGTTATGAAAAAGGTTTTCCCTTTATCTTTGAAGGGAAAAGCATTGGCACGGTATAGGCTATGTGATGATATTGGATCATGGAATTGGAATCGTTTAAAATTGGAGTTTCACCAAAAAAATCATCCTATGCATCTAGTTCATCGTGATCGGAATTATATATATAATTTTTGGCCTCGGGAAGGAGAAAGTACTACCCTAGCTTGGGGGAGGCGTAAGTCAATGTTATATTCATGCCCCAATCATGAGCTCTCAAGAGAAATTATTATTCAGAATTTTTATGCTCGGCTTTCTCGTAATGATCAAACCATGCTGGATACTTCTTGTGCTGGTTCTTTTATGAAGAAAACTATTGAATTCCGGTGGGATCTTCTGGAAAGAATTAAACACAACTCTAAAGATTGGGAACTCGACGAAGGTAAAGAGTCAGGTATAAAGCTTAAGTATGATTGTGTTAAATCTTTTATGGATACCGATGCTTTTCAAAAGTTTAGCACTAAATATGGACTTGACTCTAAGATAGTAGCCTCCTTTTGTGAATCATTTTCTACTCATGTTGAACTCCCTAAAGAGGAATGGCTTAAATATCACCCACCTATTAAAGAAGAAATTAAAGAACCGGTACCAGATAAAGAAGAAACTATTCTCTATAATGTTGATCCAGTTGTCCCTACTGCTTATATTGAGAAACCCGCTTTGCCTGTTAGGATAAAGGAACATGCTAAAGTTGCAACTGTGGTTAACAAAAGCTCTGTCAGAACCCCTAAACCAGATGAAAAAATTAGATTTGAACCTAATATCACTACAAAAAAATACACTTCCGTGATGATACGTGTTTGTCATAGTAGGTCGCATTTTTTGTCATGCATCTACATCCATGACAAATTTATGACAGAATCAAGATAGTCATACATGTGCTGTCGTAGAAGTGTTCCATGACATTACCAAAATTATCATCACAGAAGTGTCCACTTCCATGACGATAAATCGCGCGTCACAGAAGTGCTTTCGTCAAGGGTGACCGACACATGGCATCCACCATAATGGAACGTCGTTAAGCTATCGGGTCAGGTTTTGGATCCGATAACCCATTAACAGCCAGGACCAATGGGGATTTTCCACGTGTAAAATTATGATTGGCTGACGGAAACACATGTCAACTCCGCGTTGGCACATGTGTCACTCATCCAATGGGCGAGATGCGCCTATGATATGCTGACACGTGGACTGGCCCAAAAGTGGCCCATAAAGTTTAAATGGGCTGGCCCAACTAAAGGCCCACAAGATTTTGCGGTCCATAATGGGCCAGCCCAGCAAAAGGCCCACGAGATTTTTCGCATCATAATGGGCCGGCCCAGCTAAAGGCCCACGAGATTTTGTGGGCCAAAATGGGCCGGCCCAGCTAAAGGCCCGCGAGATTTTGTGAACCATAATGGGCCGGCCCAGATAAAGGCCCAACATTCTCAGTTAAGGCACATACGGCTAGTGTCAAATCGGCCCGTCAACGGCCTATCCTAAACTTGTCATCATCGCGGACCATGATCACTTCTGGCACGTTAACAGTCCGCTACGTATATGGGCCGAATTACGGCCCGATGTATTTCCGGCCTGTTAAAGGTCCTGCTTCATTTGGGCCCATTTATAGGCCATTGAAACTTTCGGCCCATAAACGATCATGAAGGATTTGGGTCATATTCGGCCATGTCTGACATTCGGCCTGTTAGCGGCCCGCATAGATTTGGGCCACTTTCGGCCTGTTGTGATTTTTGGCCTGTTAACATCGGACGAAATCCATGGGCCATATGTGTCCCAACGTCACATCAAACCTCTTAACGGCCCATATAAAAATGATGATAATCTAGCCCGACCGAACTTCCGGCCTGTTAAAGGCCCGTGTATTAGGTCGGCGCATTTACGGCCCGTCTGAATTTCGGCCTGTGAAAGATCCGCATCATAAATGGGCCCACTCTCACTTTCGGTCTTTTAAAGGCCCATGTTTTTTATGGGCTCGAGATATTTACGCCTGTAAACGGCCTATTGTTATTGAGGGCCCAAATTATGTTTAGTCCTGTTAAAGGCCCACTATGGGCACAGGCCTACCAGAAAAATATGAAACCTTATGCTGATTTAGGCCCAGATATTTTTGGTGGGCTACATGCAAATTTCGGCCCATAATCGTTTTTAGCCCAATTGGAATGGGCTCGACGAATGTTGGCATGTTGGGCTCCTACGAAGCTTTCGGCCGAATACATTACTAAGATAAACCTACACTGTACAAAAATAGCGTCGTAATTATTGCAGCCTTTGGCAGCAGCATAAATGTTGTATCACAACAAAAGGCCTGTTGGCATAAAGTTTACAGTCCTTGCAGATAAAAGCACCATCAGATGTATAGAAGCACATATCATTTGACCTGAGTGCTAATGTTTTAGGCTGTAGAATCTGATGGAGCAGCATGATCTTCACCTTTTTTTCCGCCATTGCTCAACAACGAAGTGAATGTCTGATAGTCTGGTTTCAAAACCATTCATATCTTGACAACATTTGTCAACCACTATTCTTGTTTCCAAAACGACGTCCATTAGGGATTGGACTTGTGTCTGGAGCACAGATATATCGCTCTGTCTAGCAGGAAGATTTTGTTCAGTAGGCGATTTGGATGAGGCTACCTTGACAACCAACCCCAAATTACGCAGGAAGGTGCTTTTTGCACTATTAGTGGAGAGATACTGACGCACTGCAGCAAGAGGTGACATTGTGCCTGTGGTAGCCTCGTCAACTTCAGGTGGTTGTGGTTGTTCAATCATTTTTTCCATAGCTTCCAGAAAGTTTGAACTTGTAGATTAGTGTACCAGATAAGTTACTAATGAGACAAAAACAAACAAAGTAGGTTACACGTTTATACATAACTTATTTTGGTGAACTACTGTAATACATTAGCATGTATTGTAGTGCCAACTACATAATAAAATCACTTTCGGAACATATGTCCATGTAGCATGCCTACTGTATTGTCTATTTCCTCACATTCGTTGACATCTAAGGATAAAGAGACATGGTTTAAAGTAGGATGAACATAGTATGACATCATTCATATCATGGGCAAACAGATATAAAACAAACAGGCTATTTTATCATTGTGTGCGCACGTGAACATAACAACTAGAATACAGATCAAGACCAAAAGAATATCATTCATCTCTTTTAAACCATGTAAGGTGAAATGATACGTTAAGACAACTGTGTATAAAAGTGAACTGAGTAACTGACATTGGTTGCAAACCAAGTAGTTAAATGAACACATCGCAGTACCAATCATTTCAAATGCAGGAGGAGTAAGGACTTACAACAGCGGCTTGAACTAGCGTGCTCATGCCCTTCATCTTGCTGGTGTGGCAATCCTTGAAGATTTGCACTGCATTCGGTTCAGGTTCTTTTTGGTCCGCATAGGCTTTCCTCTGTATTTGGAACAAGTCAATATAGATATGATAATATGGCACCGAAAAAAGAAGGAAGTAGCAGCTATTTACAAGAGCCTCGCAGTGTGCAATATAGCTACGAGATCCTGTTGTCTGTTGGAATTTCACTTTAGAACGGTTGGTCTTGTTCTTCAAACAGTTAGCCTAGAAGAAGATACACTTGTAAGGCACATACATAAATACAAGTTCAGTATGTGGTCTGATCAAATACATATAGCCTACCTGATACTTTGGATCAGACCAGTGTTTAACGAGGGTTGTCCAATCTTCATCTGTAATATATTCCACTAGAGATGTTTGGGTGATTTCATTGTTAGCCTTGCCTTCAAAGTGTGATTTTCTAAGGTGGTACCGATACTGTCGCAGAGCAGACTGAAAAGCATGAGTGCATGCTTGTTTAGTTGCATCATCTTTTGGATCCAACTTGAACCTCATCTGTTGAAAAAAGAATGTGAGTCTTATTAGGAGGAAGCTAGAAAGTATGGGATAGAGCAAGACAATATTACTAATTGCGATGAATAACATTACTTACGGATAAATGGTCAAGGAAGGTGTTAAACTGGGTATTGTCTTTCTCATTCCTGTACTGGATCCACGTTGGGAGGATACCTGCATGACACCTAACGGCTGCCTCTGATACTAACTTAGCTGACTCTGTAGCATCACGTGGCCTTTTTAAACTTGCCTCAAAATGGATCTCCATCCTTCCTCCTTTAGATTTTGTTAATCTCTCAAGCATTATCCCTGGTGTCTGTTTCCGCTTGCGTCGTGGTGCTAGTTCAACAACGAATATGGAAAGTGTTAGTGTACATCAAACTGTGAAAGTGCATATAAAGGAGCATGCAACTGCAACTTGACTCGGTCAAGTACCGTCTTGGTGTTGATGCTCATGAGGTTCATCTGATCTTGCCAAGTCATGTTGTGTCAGCAGTGCTTTGGAAGTAGTGTTAGGTGTGAAGGCAGCTTGGGAACTGGCTAGTTCCGAAGCAAACGAACGAGTAACTCGTTGAGATGCTGGTACAGTTGAAGCAGATGCTGCAGCTGGTGGAGCAGGTGATACTATGTTTGTAGATTTAGCCAGTGGACTTGGACCTTCTAGTGCACTATAAGTACTAGCAGAATCTGGACGGCCGATCCTTTTCCGTTTCACCCAACGAGTAACACCACTTCCTACTATATTATTTTCCTTTCTCTTTTTTGACTTTGCCATGTCAAGCCGTACCCACAACACAAAATAATAAAATCGCTGTTGGGGATATTGCTATTTGGGGTAAACCGGCCTACAGGGCCCGGGTTAGCTCCGTCAATGGACCCGAGATGTTAAAGCCCAAGGAGAAATAGAAGGGCCCAAGGCCTATAATCGGTTTAGAGGTTTACGGCGTAAACCGGCCTGAGGTAAATTTGCATTGTAAGTTAGGAATAGAGAGACCGACCCGGGCACGTTTATAAACCGGAGGTCGGGACTTTGCAGACCGACGGGCGTCACCCGTGTATATAAGGGGACGACCCGACGGCGGTTGGGGGACAGAGAACAAGAACTCGAGGTTTAGGCGAAGCTTATCGCTCCCTAGCCCTCGAAACCTATCAATCCCATCACAACTAGACGTAGGCTTTTACCTTCATTGAAGGGGCCGAACTAGTATAAACTCTGTGTCCTTGCGTCCGCTTTAACCCCTTCAAACTAACCCGTTGCGATGGCTCCACGACTAAGTCCTTTTGCCAGGACATCTGCCGTGACAAATCCACGACAGTTGGCGCCCACCGTGGGGCTATCGCGAGATGGTTTCAAGTTTTTGGAGGGCCGCTTTGAAGGACTCGAGGGTTACGCTGTGGGTCGGATGACCAAGAGCCGCCGCGGAAAACTCTACATCGACAGCACAGGCTGGGGCCCCGACGCCGGCTCGATCGAGTACGGGTACCGGGTCCCCTTTGGCGGCATCCATGTTTTCATCGGCAAGATCGGAGAACCAGGCCCCGAGTTAGGCGTCTGCGCCGACCTCGTCGAGACGGCTCAGTGCACGAGATCGACCCTGGCTAAACCGACCAGGAAGCACGCCTTCGTGGGAGTCATCCACGGAGGAAGCTACGAGGAAGGATCCGAATCCGGTGACGAAACCGCCATCTACTCCGGCGATGAAACGTCAACCGGGGAAACCGAATCTCTTTACCAGCTGCAAGATGATCGGATCGGGGGCGGCTCCGATGGCGACAGTATTCCGGACCCCTCTGATCTGCCCTATCGGGTTGGGATCTTCATGGCTGGAACACAGGCGGTGCCACGTTCATCAACTGCAGCAGCAGCGATCTCCGGATCGGCAGCGGCAACAGCCGCACGGGCAGGAGGCCCTGCGGACTCACCAGCCCAAGTTTTGTCAGACCTGTTTGACGCACTAGCAGCGCTCATGGCGGAAGCCAACCCGGTGGATCAGGAGGTTCACAATGCTGAGATTGCTAAAGTGAGAGAGCAGATCACTCAAGCTAAAGCGGAGCTGGCAGCAGAAGAAATCAGGATGACGGCGGAGCGCGCCGCTTTAGATGCACAGGCTTACAGGCTCATGATGGACCAGAATGCGTCTCAGGAAGTCCTGAAGAGGAAATCCCGATCTCGATTGCCCGCAGCCCTCGACGCCCGAAATCTCTTCAGCACCCCGGGGGTAAACCGTGCGGAGGCGACAGTCGGCGCCCCGGTTCGGCACCGGATAATAAACCTGCCTCGTCACAACACTGGTGCGCCACAGGCCGTGCCAACACCGTCAGGTCATTATTTCAACCCGATGGATAACCTCGTCGCGGCGGCAGCTCGGTTGGAAGCCATTCCGATCGAAGGCGATTCACCGCAGGATGTAGAGACACGCCGGGTCAAGGAGCTCCTTAGGACCGCGTTGGCCCAACAAGAAGCACATTCGCAAAGCCGTGATCGGATTCACTCCACCCCTCGCCCCAGCAGGAGCTATAGTAGGCGCATGGAGGAGCCGGCTGTCTCAAATAATGCCAGGCGTGAAGCGCTCCGCGGCAACAATCCGGCAGGCGTCGACAATGCTCAGGAGAATGTGGACCGCACCCGTGCGCGGGAGGCCGGATTAGCAGCGCAGCATCATGCTCGTCAGCTTACACCTATCTTCCCAGCGGCTACGGTTGAACCGGGGGCGGTTTCCAGTTCTTTGGGAGTACCGTGCCTTGTTCCCGCTTTGCGCAACGTACGCCTGCCCAAAGACTTCAAAGGCCCCCGCAAGGTACCAAACTACACGGCAGATCAGCCTCCGGAGACATGGGTGGAGAGCTATGAGATGGCTATGGAGATGCTGGATGTGGATGACACGGCGTGTGCCTAGTATTTTACTATGATGTTAGAAGGAACGGGCCGGACTTGGCTAAAGAGCTTACCGCCTAATTCTATTAGTTCGTGGGCCCAATTGCGCGCCCGGTTTATCAAGAATTTCAAGGACACGTGCAAACAGCCAATGTCGATAGTTGACCTAGCAGCCTGTGTTCAGCAAGAAGGGGAATCAACTACCCATTGGGTACGACGGGTATCAGAAGTTTTGCACTCATCAGATCGCATCAACGCAGACACCGCCGTGGTGCTGTTGGAAAGTAACTGTCGGTTTGGCCCTTTGAAGCTAAAGTTAGGCCGGATGAAGCGTGATTGTACAGATATAGGAACGCTCATGACCGCTTTAGTGAAGTATGCGGATTCTGACAGTACCAAAGATCCCGACTCTAGTGATGACAAAGCAGGGAAGGGAAAGAAGAATAGCAACACCAAAGGCCAGCAACATCGACCGACAGGTAATGGAGGCGGAGGTAAGCGTAAACCGGACGGGAGCATGGACTTTGTGGCCAACACAAGTGCACAGAATAAAGGCCAGCGGCGTAAGGGGAAACAGCCAAGTTTCCGCGCAAATCCCGGTCCTAATCCGGAGCGTCTGAACTTTTTCTTAAACCAGCCCTGTCCGAAGCACGGAACAAAAGAGGAACCAGCAACCCATCTTTGGAAGGATTGTTATATCATGAAGGAATTTAAAAGCTCAAACACTTTCCAATATGATCACAGCTCCGGCGGCGGTTCAGGTTCCGGATCGGGATACGGTGGCGGAAATTCCGGTCCTGGGTTCCAGGGTAATCCGGGCGGACAGGACAGCCAAAATAATCAAAGTAATCAAAGTGGTTACGGACAGCAGCAATCAGGTTATCAGAGCAACCCGAAACAGTTGAGTGGTGGATAGTATCATGTTTTTACTACAAGCTTGGATAAACGGGATAGAAAGCTTCAGAGGCGGGCAGTCAGTGCTATCGAACCGGCCACGCCTCACTATCTGCGCTGGTCAGAACAGCCTATCATATGGAGCCGAGAGGATCACCCTCCCAGGGTTTATAATCCGGGTCAGTTAGCATTGGTGGTGGCGCCTCAGGTGGGAGGTTATAAGCTCACCAAGGTGCTCATGGACGGAGGGAGCAGCATTAACATCTTGTATTATGAGACCTTCCGTCGCATGGGACTGGTAGATAAGGATCTCAAACCGACCAATACAGTGTTCCACGGGGTGGTGCCTGGCAAGTCTGCATATCCGGTTGGTAAGATAGCCCTTGAAGTGGTCTTTGGCGATAGTCACGATTCCAGATCAGAGACGCTGACGTTCGAAGTGGTTAAAATCCAAAGTCCATACCACGCTTTGTTCGGACGGCCAGCCTATGCAAAATTTATGGCACGGCCCTGCTATGTATATCTGCAACTCAAGATGCCGGGTTACAAGGGCACTATGACGGTTCATGGGAGCCGTCGAATCGCTTTGGAATGCGAGGAAGGAGATGCGACTTATGCAGAATCGGTTTGTGCTACGGAGGAGCTAAAGCAGTACAAAGACAGTGTTGACCCGGAGGACATGACTTCATTAAAAAAGCCAACTACGGACCACGATCCGGCCTTGAAGTTCAAATCAGCGGCCGAAACTAAGCTTGTTGACTTCGTGCCTGGCGATTCATCCAAGCAGTTCAGCATCAGTGCAAACTTGGATCCAAAATAGGAAAGCGCGCTCATCGAGTTCATCCGTGAGAATCGGGACATCTTTGCATGGAAGCCGTCTGACATGCCTGGTGTACCGAGGCAACTCGCTGAGCACACCCTTAATGTGGATCCTAAGTATAAACCGGTAAAGCAGTTCTTACGGCGGTTTAACGAAGAAAGACGTAAAGCGATTGGTGAGGAAGTGGCCAGGCTCCTGGCAGCTGGGTTTATTATTGAGGTTTTTCATCCCGAGTGGCTTGCTAATCCGGTGCTGGTTCTTAAGAAAAACGGCACCTGGCGCATGTGTGTGGATTACACAGACTTGAATAAAGCTTGTCCAGCGGATCCTTTTTCTCTCCCCCGGATTGATCAAATCATTGATGCTACAGCAGGTTGCGAGCGTTTGAGTTTTTTGGATGCCTATTCGGGTTATCATCAGATCAAGATGGCAGTTAAGGACCAGGAGAAGACGGCGTTCATTACTCCCTTTGGAGCCTTCTGCTATGTGTCTATGCCCTTCGGGCTTAAGAGTGCGCAGGCTACTTATCAACGGTGTGTGCAAAATTGCCTCCACGAGCAGATTGGTCGTAATGTGCATGCTTATGTGGATGATATTGTGGTCAAGTCACGAAAGAAGGAGACCCTGGTTGACGATTTGAAGGAGACTTTCGATAACTTGAGAGTGTACCAAATGATGCTCAACCCAGCTAAATGTGTTTTTGGTGTACCTGCAGGCAAGTTGTTGGGATTTTTAGTGTCCCATAGAGGAATTGAGGCCAATCCGGAAAAGATCACAGCCATCACCTCCCTGGCCAAACCGAAATGCGTCAATGATGTTCAGCGCATGGCCGGGCGGATTGCAGCGTTAAGCCGGTTCATCAGTCGTCTCGGTGAAAAGGCGATCCCCTTGTATCAAATGCTCAAGAAGACGGATCAATTTGTCTGGAGTCCGGAGGCTGATAAAGCGTTTGAGGACTTGAAGCGACAGCTAGTCAATCCGCCAGTGTTGGCAGCCCCTGTAGATAAAGAGCCACTCCTGTTATATGTTGCTGCGAATGCAAGAGCGGTTAGTGTGGCGATGGTGGTAGAACGAAAGGAGGTTGGAAAGGAACATCCGGTTCAGCGACCGGTTTACTATATCAGTGAAGTGCTTATCGAGTCCAAACAAAGGTATCCGCATTGGCAGAAGCTGGTATATGGTGTTTTTATGGCAAGCCGGAAGCTGAGGCAATATTTTCAAGGACACCCCATCACGGTGGTCAGTTCTGCTCCTTTGGGTGACATCATACAGAACCGGGAGGCGACCGGTCGGATTGCCAAGTGGGCTATCGAGCTCGGGCCGCACGATTTAAGGTACGTGCCCCGGACGGCCATAAAGTCACAAGCACTTGTTGACTTCATAAACGATTGGACAGAGTTACAAGCGCCTGAAGAGAAGCCAGATAACACCTATTGGACCATTCATTTTGACGGGTCAAGACAATTGGAAGGCTCGGGGGCTGGAGTCGTTTTAACTTCCCCACGAGGTGATAAGTTTTGTTACGTCCTCCGTTTAATGTTCCCCTGTACAAATAATGCGGCTGAGTATGAAGCTTTGCTTCATGGTCTTCGGATGGCTAAAGAGATGAATCTGAGCAGAGTTAGGTGCTTTGGTGATTCGGATCTGGTGGCTCAGCAGGTATCTGGCACCTGGGATTCTAAGGACCCGCTCATGGCTGCATACCGACGCGAAGTAGATATGGTGGTCGGGCATTTCAAAGGCTATCAAGTGGACCATGTGGACCGCAGAAAGAATGAGGCAGCGGACGCTTTAAGCCGCTTGGGCTCTCAGCGTAAACCGGTCCCACCCAATGTTTTCTTGGATGTATTATATCACCCATCGGTACAGTTACCCGGTGAGCTGGAGTTGGCTGTTCCTGATCCGGAGGCCCAGTTAGTGGCGGCTCTTCACGTCACCCCGGATTGGATGCTCCCTTATCTGGCATATATGAACCGGGGTGAATTGCCAGAAGACGAAAGCTTGGCTCGGCAGATAGTACGGCGGTCCAAGTCTATGACCATCCTCAAAGGGGAGCTACATCATCGCAGCGTGTCAGGAGCGCTGCAACGGTGCGTATCCCCTGAGGAGGGGTGCGAGATATTACGTGAAATACATGAAGGGGATTGCGGTCACCACGGCGGTTCAAAATCATTGGTGGCTAAAGCGTTCCGCCACGGTTTCTATTGGTTAACTGCTCATGCTGATGCAGAAGACCTGGTCAGGTTATGTGATGGTTACCAGAAATTTTCCAGACGAGCGCACATACCGGCTCAAGAATTGAGGATGATTCCGATCACTTGGCCGTTTGCGACTTGGGGGCTCGATATGGTTGGGCCTTTTAAGCGTTCCAAAGATAAGAAGACCCACCTACTGGTGGCGGTTGACAAATTTACAAAGTGGGTGGAGGCAGAACCTGTCAGTAAATGTGATGCTGCCACGGCGGTTCGGTTTATAAAGAAGGTGATCTTCCGGTTTGGTTTTCCACACAGCATCATCACAGATAATGGTACTAATCTATCCAAGGGGGCCATGAAAGAGTTCTGCGCACGGGAGCACATACGGCTTGATGTTTCTTCGGTAGCTCACCCACAGTCTAATGGTCAGGCAGAACGAGCGAATCAAGAGATCTTGAGAGGTATCAAACCCCGGCTTCTGGTCCCTTTGCAAAGGACGCCGGGTTGTTGGGTGGAGGAGCTACCGTCTGTATTATGGAGCATCAACACCACGCCTAACAGATCCACGGGGTTTACACCGGTTTTTATGGTCTATGGAGCAGAGGCGGTTCTCCCAAGTGATATACGACATGACTCACCTCGTGTGGCAGCGTATGTTGAAGCGGACAACGAGCAGGCACGGCAGAACGCTCTTGACTTGTTGGATGAGGAACGTGACTTAGCAGCTGCCCGTTCAGCGATTTATCAGCAAGATCTTCGCCGTTACCACAGCCGTCGGGTTAGGACCAGAACCTTTCAGGAGGGGGATTTGGTGCTTCGGCTCATCCAGGATCAGTCTGATCAGCATAAATTATCCCCGCCTTGGGAGGGGCCTTTTGTGGTCAGCAAGAATCTGAATAATGGGTCATACTACCTGATTGATATTCGAGAGCGCAAGGATTCGCGCACATCAGAGGAGGAGACCGGCAGGCCGTGGAACATAGCTCATCTTCGACCTTATTATACATGAGCCTTGGGCTCTGTTTATGTACATATCATGACCATGTATATATTATGATTAATACCATAAACCGGAACCTCGAGCAAAACGGGGTCTCTGTCGTTCTTCACATCATGCGTGGTTACTTGGAGTTGATTCGCTTTAATGCAATTTCTGGTTTACCCCTTGAGGTCGCTTCGAAGAGGATCAAAGTGAAGATTCCGGTTTATAGTCCGGTTCAAGGGAAGATGACTCCCGCAAAGCTTTGAGGCCCTTAATATCCAGTTTAAAGATCCCGGTTCAAGCATGGGGCTTCCTGTTCAAACATAGGTCGTATTCGAACCAAAGAGAACATAGCTATTCAAACATGGGGCTTCCTGTTCAAACATAGGTCGTATTCGAACCAAAGAGAACATAGCTATCCCTATAAAGTCAGTTGGGGACCTAGTCGGCCTGAACCGTAGCTACACCTCCGGGGAGCTTGGTCATGTCTTGACGACGGTAATGCCTTCTGGCTGGCACATTTGCCACTGAACCAGTTGGGGACCTAATCGACTTGAACCGTAGATTACGCCTTATGGGAGCTCGGTCATGTCTTGATGATGGTAATGCCTTCCGGTCGGCTTTTTAGCCAATGAATCATTTGGGGGCTTGGTCGTGTCCGAACCAATGCAATGCCACTTGATCGGCCCTTGGCCACTGAGTCACTTGGGGGCTTGGTCGAATCCGAACCAATGCAATGCCATTTGACCGGCATATTTGCCACGATTCAGTTAGGAACCTAGTCGACCTAAACCGTAGCTACACCTCTTGGGGGCTTGGTTTATTTTGTCTTGACGATGGTCACGCCTTCTGAACGGTTCATAGCAACCACTATTTGCATGCGTTTTACTATCGAGTTGGCCTCTCGTATTTGGTTTTTGTTTTTTGCCTTTATTGTGGTATTTTTTGTTCTTCGGAACGTCAAGTGCTTTTAAACCGATTCAGCTGACACAGCCTGGTCCGTTTTTTAACCTGGAGGCAAGTTGCCCGGTTTGGCAAAGGCGCAGCACGGTTCATAGGGTCGAAAGATCTTGTGTACTCAGTAAAGACAGGAAACATAAAGTTGGAAAACGTCATTGGAAAGAGCATCAGTACCCGTGCGCGAAGGCACATTCAAATGCAGAGGTATTAAACTATCTTATTACAAGGCAGCGTAGTGCCTGAATATATTGTTCGTTGACGGATTAAACGTCACCAATTAAGGTGAACCGGAGCGTTGATTACGCCTGTTCGCCGCCTCGGTTCGAAGGCTGTGGATCATCATGCGCCGCATCCTCTTGGCTACCCATTGGCTGGAAATCAGCAGTGGTCCAGTCGATTCCCATTAGCGCTTGAAAGACAGCTTCTTCGTGAATCAGCATAGACGGTTCAATGTCAGGGGCGTAGGTATGCTTACGGATTGGAGGAATAAGGTTTTCCGCTTCAGGGACCGGGGCAGCTACTCGCCTGTTCTGGTTATCATATTGGGCTTGGTAATGGGTCAGATCTGCTTCTTCAGCCAATTGACAAGCTAGGGGGCGCACCGCCCGGTTTATCGCCCTCAAATCATCTTCACCAAAGTCTGAACCGTCTTCTTTCAAGCTGGGGTATCCTTGGGCCGCTTCGACAGGATCGAAATCTGGTACCCACGCTTTGGCCCGGATCAAGGCAGTGATGGCTCCAGTTCGAGCAGCTGATCTTTTCAACTCTTCAATCCGGGCTGGAAGCATAGATAGCCTTTTCAACGTGTCTTGAATCAGGGACGGTGCAGGGTGGTTATGCGATGCAGTGGTGATAGCTCTTTGTGCTCCGGAGTACAACTGCTCAATCAGAGTATAGGCAGCTTTGAGTTTCATCCGCACATCAGAACCCAAGTGTCCAATACGTGAGCCTGCAGTGTTTCAAGATGGATTACAAACCGGACATAGGATATAGCAGACAAGGTACAAATTGGAAGAAGGGCATCGAAAGAAATTTACCAAAGACGGCAGAGGTCATGGAGTGTATTTGTCGCTTCACGGTGGATAATTCATCGACCACCGGTTTGAGAGCAGCTTCAGCATTTTCGGCCCTCTTCGTCAAAAGAGCTTTTTCAGTAGCCCAAACAGCTTGCTCCTTTTTGCGGTCTTCTTTCAGCTGTTCCATAACGGTTAAGGCATTGGTCAATTCCTCCTTCGCTTTTTCAGTTTCAGCCTGCTGGGTTTTTAAAGTTTCCTGAAGGTCCGAGACTTGTTTCTCTTTGGTCTTCAAATCCCCCTGCAGCAGGTCATCAGCAGTGTTCAGAAAATAGTGCACGGTTTGGAAGTATCAACCACACAAGCAAGTTATGTGCTCGATACTTGGGGGCTAATGCATACTTGATTTTAACACATGTTTTCCACTACAAAAAGTCCCAGGATTAATACAAGTATTAAAACTTGGCACTTGGGGGCTAATGGTTATTTAATGATGTTTCTGGTTAAAGGCTTATGTTGAAGCCCTGGGTTTTTAAACCGGACCTTAGCGGTCAAGGCAGCATGATTCGGGTTACCATCTCGGATTCGGATCAAATTTAGAAGCTAGGTTGTAACAGAAGGAAGCACAAGAGAGTTACCTCAAGTTTTTCTTTCATCATCCTGATCATACCAGCTTCATAATCGCGACTGGTGTACAGTCGGTTCAGGTACCCAGAATAAAGATCTTGGGCGCTTAAAGCGGCGTACGTTGAGGAGTCAACGTCCCATTTGCCCTTTATGGCCGAGATTTCGTCCTTGGCAGTATGCTTGGCCAAAGTAGCAGTGTTCCCCGGTTCAGAGCGGCCAATGCCGGTAATCACAACATCATCATCCTTGGAGTCGCTGCTCTGCAGTGGCCCTGTCGGTTTATCAACAGTCCCAGAAGGGGGGATGGATTCCTCAACGCGAACAGGACTGGCAGGCGGATTAGTACGGCTGGCAGGTTTGGTAGGCCTTTCTTCAGCACAGGTGTCATCTTGCGGAGATAGATAATTCTGAATATCTTCACGACCCAGAGCGTCAGCACCAGGAGTTTTCTCCGGTTCAGGAGCGGCAGTTCCTTCAGCCGGGTTATCCAGCCGAGCCTTCTTGCTCGGTCTAGGTTTAGCCCTGGAAAAAACCCAAAGATTGAAAAAACGGTGTAAGAAGGATTAAGAGACCCATATAGAGATATGTTGTGATCGGTCCAACTTACCCAATAACTGTCTTCAGCGGTGGCAGTTGAGTGGCTGAAGATTCACCAGAAGATGAATGGGAAGTGACCTGATAATCGGAGTCAGACGGATTAAGAGGCTGACGAGTTAAACCTGCTTTAGGAGGAAAGCTAGCGCATAAATCGGAGACCTCTGAGCGGCGTTTCCGAACCGGGCTGTTCGGTAAACCGGCGGAGGTAACTACCTGGCCGCTATGCCGGGTGGTGCGTCGAGCTTCATGTTGCTGGGTCTTCACAAGAAATTTGGGATCCAAGTAAGCAAGAGGATGAGAAAATTTAATTTTCCGGTTTGCTTGGCGAGGTTTTTTCAAAGGCAAAGGAACGGCATCAGAAGAAAGAATAGTTACCTCTGGGCCTTCAGCATTGCTCGCTTCAGCGTCGTCCTGACAAATATCATCATCAATAAGACGTATAAAAAGTAAGCCAACTGAATCGAGGTCTACCCCAAGGTCCGGATTACCCACATCATCCTCCTCTAAATCCGGGGTAGAGGAAGCGGTGTTCCTTTTCTTCTGAGCGGGCCTCTTCACCCTCGTTTTGGGTCGGGTTACCTTTTCGGTCGGCTCTTGAAACTTCTTGCTCCAAAACGGATCATCTCCCTGTCTCAGAAAGGACTGGAGTTAGCAATATGTGTATAAGGAGATCATAAATTCTATAACAAACAGAGGGGAGATACTTACAGCAGGTGGTTTGTTTGTGGCACAAAATGGAAGCAGGCCGGTTCGGGCGCAAACATATTCCGGTTCATTCAGCATCTTTTTCACAGCTTCAGTGACTTCGTCCTCCGTCAGCTGAATGTTGCAGTGCCTCAAAGGATCATCAACCCGGCCCGTGTATTGGCACATTAAACCGGAGCGGATGCTAAGGGGCAGGATGCTCCATGAAATCCAGCAACGGGCAAGATCTACCCCTGTTAAACCGTTGGCCATGAAGGCTCTGAGCTTGGACAGCTGAGGGGCATACTTACTCCTCTCTTTGGCGGTTAGCCTTGGAGGGAAGGGGTGTGTATTGCTAAGTCTCTCTGGACGGAAGCCGGGCAGTGGATTTTCTTCAGCAGGGGAAGTATCCTTGCAATAGAACCAAGTGTGATTCCATTCTTGCGGATGACTATGCAACTTGGCGTGAGGATAAGTCACCTCTTTCCTCTTTTGAATCGCCATACCACCCAGTTCCATATTAGGGCCGTCGGTGAATTCAGTACGTCGGTTCAAATGAAAACAATCCCGGAACAGCTCTACAGTAGGTTCCTCCTGGAAGTACACCTCGCAAAGCACTTGAAAATGGCAGATATTCGTGACTGAGTTGGGACCAACATCTTGTGGGCGCAACCTAAAGTTAGCCAGGACGTCCCGATAAAATTTTGAACCGGGTGGATTAAAACCGCGGGCCAGGTGATCCGCAAACACCACCACTTATCCCTCCTGTGGGGTAGGAGGACATTCGTCTCCTGGAACCCTCCAATGGATGGCATTTTTACTACTCAAAGCGCCAGTCAGAACTAAGTTGTTTAGTTGGGTCTCAGTGATGCGAGAGGGAACCCAGTTGCATTCGTACACCTGTTTTGCCATGAGGAAATCTACAAGACAAAGGTGTTCCGGTTTGAGAACAAGTGTGAATGTAAACCGAAGATGCTCTTATATAGAGTAAGGTTATCTACAATGATATCATCCAGCGGTTCATCAAGGGGACTAATGGATGTGTGGATTGGTTTGTTCGCTTTGCTAGAAGTTAAACCGACCAGATCTAACAGTTGTGAATATGAAAGCAGAAACAGATCCCGTACAGATTCTTTCAAAGCAATGGATCTACAGCTAGGGCGAAAAAGAAGTAAAAATATGAGGTTTGGCTCACAGCAGAACAACATAAGTTCGACAAGCAGGGAAATGAGTGAGATCTAAGGAGATGAGTACAGATTTATGGCGAATACTGAGAGGGACTACAAATCACGATACAGGTATCATCATCTGTTCGCAAAAGCTGCTATGGGGATGAACAAGAAACAGTAGCAGGATGACGAACCCTAGAACAGATCTAAAGCAAGAAGAACAGGGGCCTTACCGGGATCCAAACGGATGTGGAAAGTCGCCGCGGTGCTCTGGTCAGACCAGGTTGATGCAGCGGTCGGGGTTGATGCAGTAGCTGACGGCGGCGGCGGAGCTCCGAGGTCTGGGTCGCGAGGAAGACGAAGAAGGGGACGAAAGGGAGGAAAGGAAGATGGCTTTCAAGTCCTATTTATAAGGAGCGGCGCGCGTGTCAGGCGCGCGAATCCAGGGGCCGGTGATTTCGGGAGCCCAGCCGTCGCCCTGATTATTGCGGATCAGCAAAAGGAAACGGTAACGTTGCACTGACGTCATATCGGTTTACCGCAGCAAAAGGAGACGAAGAAAACGGCGGTTCAACAGTTACTGGAAGACATTTGAAGACAGAAATTCTTATTAAGGATTGACATGAACCTGTTCAAATCAATCTGGGGCCTAATGTTGGGGATATTGCTATTTGGGGTAAACCGGCCTACAGGGCCCGGGTTAGCTCCGTCAATGGACCCGAGATGTTAAAGCCCAAGGAGAAATAGAAGGGCCCAAGGCCTATAATCGGTTTAGAGGTTTACGGCGTAAACCGGCCTGAGGTAAACTTGCATTGTAAGTTAGGAATAGAGAGACCGACCCGGGCACGTTTATAAACCGGAGGTCGGGACTTTGCAGACCGACGGGCGTCACCCGTGTATATAAGGGGACGACCCGACGGCGGTTGGGGGACAGAGAACAAGAACTCGAGGTTTAGGCGAAGCTTATCGCTCCCTAGCCCTCGAAACCTATCAATCCCATCACAACTAGACGTAGGCTTTTACCTTCATTGAAGGGGCCGAACTAGTATAAACTCCGCGTCCTTGCGTCTGCTTTAACCCCTTCAAACTAACCCGTTGCGATGGCTCCACGACTAAGTCCTTTTGCCAGGATATCTGCCGTGACAAATCCACGACAATCGCTCTTTAGAACTCATTGATGCATGATACAGATAAGCAATACTTTGATGTAAGACAACCGTATGAGGATGGAATATGTAAGGAAAACAGGACGGCATGACATATTCACAGCTACGATGTGTAAACTAAGCAGAAAGAAGCAACCAATATTACTCTGAGAAGTTAAAAGTGTCTTGTCATAAGTGGCAATTCGAAAAATTAGAAGCAGTACAACATAGAAATCAATGCAAGATGCAACCACTATCAAACTGCCATGTTAAAAGTGTCCAATCATGAGTGACTGATGCGGGATACACAACAGCAGTACTTTGATGTAAGAACATGGTATGATAGATAGATGCAGTGTATTCTAGACACAGAACGCCACGTCATATGCACACGTATAACGTATGAACTCAGCAGGTGCAAATTAATCAAAATCGAAGAAATACAGGCTAGACAACATATGCAACTTGAAACCAATTATCACACTGTCAACTTAGAGCAAGCACCTGCGATGGAGTACGGGAGATGAACTCATCATGTAGACTTGGGACTTCAACTTCATTAGCAGTAGCAGTGGAAAATCTAGAGAGTCTCTGTTTGCGTCGGTGCAAAGGAACACCAACATCCCCTAACAAACTCTTTTCCTTCATATTTCTGATATTGCCTTATGAAGTCAAAACCACAAGAAGATGAATAAAATTAGCTCTGCATAACTGGTTGATGCATGATACAGATGAACACTACTTTGATGTAAGGCAAGCGCAGGATAGGAAGATGGAATATATACAAAAGAAGACAACGTTTCATATTCACACGTACGATAGGAGGATGGAATATGTATGAAAAAATAGTAAGCGGAAGGCATTTCAACAAAATTAGAAGAAATGAAAGCTAGGCACCATATGAACATACAACCAATATCACTCTATCAGGTAAAAAGTGTCTCGTCGTAAGTGTCATTTCAAGAAATTAGAAGCGGTACAAGCTAGAAGACAATGCAAGATGCAACCTACATCACAGTCCCAAGTTAAATGTGTCTTATCGGTAAGTGATCGTTGCAGGTATAAGTTGTAAGCTACGCAGATGCAATTCAACATAATCAGAAGCAATACAAACTAGACATCATACGAAAAACGCAACCACATATAACAGCTCCAAGTTAGAGCAAGCACTTGTGATGGTGGAGTAGGGGAGATGTGCTCATCATGTACACGTATGTTCTAGAAACAGGAACATGTGTCATATTCACAGGCATTATGTGTAGAGTAAGAAGATGCAATTCAACAAAGTTAGAAGCAATACAACCTAGACATCATACGCAACATGCAACCACATATAATAGTGCCAAGTTAGAGAAAGCACCTGTGATGGTGGAGTAGAGGAGATGTGCTCATCATCTACACAGCTACGTTGACTGTCTAGCCTTGTGTTGTCTTGCGAATCTTGTTGGGAGGATGGCGGAGTAGAATCTGTAGGGAACCTCCGTTTAAGTTGCTCGGAAGGACCACCATCATCCAATGCCTTGCCAATTTCCTTCAGCTTTATTCATTTTCCATTGTGACATCAAACCGACAAGAAAAAGGAATATAATTCGCTCTTCAGAACTCATTCATGCATGATACTGACGAACACTACTCTGATGAAAGGCAAAGTCATGATACAAGGATGGAATATGTAAGAAAAAATGGACGGCTTGACATATTCATACCTATGATGTGGTAACTAAGCAGAAGGCACTTCAACAAATTAGAAGAACTGCAAACTAGACACCATATGAAAGGTGCAATCAATATCACTCTGCCAAGTTAAAACTGTCTCGTCATAGGTGGCATTCATCAAACTAGAAGTAGCACATGCTAGAAATCATATTCAAGACGCAAACCAATATCACACTGCCAACTTAAAGGTGTTCCATCATAAGTGACTGATGCAGGATACACAAGAAGAGTAGTTTCATGTAAGAACATGGTATGATAGACAGATATAGTATGTACCAAAAACAGGAAAGCGGGTCATATTCACACGTATCATGTGTAAGCTAAGCAGACGCAGTTTACCTAATTAGGAGCAATACAAGCTAGACACCATATGCAACATGCAACCAGATATCACACTGCCAAGTTAGAGCAAGCACCTTGGATGGTGGAGTAGGGGAGCGGAGACTTGGACCTTGTAATGCACTATCAGTACAAGGAGAATCGGTATAGATGCTTCATTTATGTTTCTGCAGAGGACCACCATCATCGCCTTCCTTACTCTTTTCCTTCCTCTTTCTTGATTTTGCCTTGTCAAGTCAAACCCACAAGAAAAAGGAATAAAATTTGCTCTTCAGAACTCATTGATGCATGATACTGACGAACACTACTCTGATGAAAGGCAAAGTCATGATACGAGGATGGAATATGTACGAAAAAATGGAAGGCTTGACATATTCACACCTATGATGTGGTAACTAAGCAGAAGGCACTTCAACAAATTAGAAGCACTGCAAACTAGACACCATATGAAAGGTGCAATCAATATCACTCTGCCAAGTTAAAACTGTCTCGTCATAGGTGGCGTCCATCAAACTAGAAGCAATACATGCTAGAAATCATATTCAAGACGCAAACCAATATCACACTGCCAACTTAAAGGTGTTCCATCATAAGTGACTGATGCAGGATACATAAGAAGAGTAGTTTCATGTAAGAACATGGTATGATAGACAGATATAGTATGTACCAAAAATAGGAAAGCGTGTCATATTCACACGTATCATGTGTAAGCTAAGCAGATGCAGTTTACCTAATTAGGAGCAATACAAGATAGACACCATATGCAACATGCAACCAGATATCACACTGCCAAGTTAGAGCAAGCACCTTGGATGGTGCAGTAGGGGAGCGGAGACTTGGACCTTGTAATGCACTATCAGTACAAGGAGAATCGGTACAGATGCTCCATTTACGTTGCTGCAGAGGACCACCATCATCGCCTTCCATACTATTTTCCTTCCTCTTTCTTGATTTTGCCTTGTCAAGTCAAACCCACAAGAAAAAGGAATAAAATTTGCTCTTCAGAACTCATTGATGCATGATACTGACGAACACTACTTTCATGTAAGGCAGCCGCTTGATAGGAGGATGGAATATGTATGAAAAATAGGACGGCGTGACATATTGACATGTATGATGTATAAAGTTAACCATATGAAAGATGAAACCAATATCACTCTGCCAAAGTAAAAGGGTTCATTTCTTGGACGAGTAATTTTGAACTGAGGGAGTATGTATCAAAAACAGGAAGGCATGTCATTATCAAAGGTATAATGTGTAAAGTAAGAAGATGCAATTTAACCAAATTGGAAGCAATACAAGCTAGACACCATATGCAACATGCAACCACATTTGACAGCGCGAAGTTAAAGCAAGGACCTGGGATGGTTGTGTGTGGCGATTGAGATCATCAACTGTAGAGCTACGTTTACTGTCTCCAACTGCTGACACTGCATCCTTTAGAGCGCTGAAATGCTTAGTGCTTATCTTCGAATTACACTGGAGCGACTTTTGTCTTTTCTTTTCAGCATTCATCAACACTGCGTCAGAGTTTGAAATACCCATGCATAAAAAAACAATAGTGTGAGTATGGGTGAAGTGTGTGCACAATTAGTACAGTGTAAAGGTAGAAGCTAGCAGGTCGGTGAGAAATAAATGACGGGAGACATATGATAGCTCTGCAACATGCATGGCACACTAAATTACTACAGTATTCTATGAAAATAACATTCGACTGAAAACAAATAGGTCAGTCCATTTTTTCTGCATCGTCTGATGTACAAAGAACGGGCAGATCGCCTTCATCTACCTCCAGCCAGTCAGTGTTGACGATCTTCCTCGAAACGGCAGCGACCAGCGGCCCAGTCCCCTGCCTACGCACTCCCCTCGACCTCACCGCACCGCCGTGCTTGGCACCGCCCCCCGGCAATCCATTCAAGACCCGCCGACCTCCAGATCGGGCGCAAGCAACTCATGCGCCCCACACCCCTATGATAGACACCGATGCGTCGCTTCCCCGGTGGACAGGCGGACTAGGTGCTCCGCGCGCCTAAGAGGGTGCTGCTTCTTTTAATTGCGGTTCGACTGACCCTGAATTGAAATCCAGGCGGGCTACTGACCTCTAGCAAAGGTGAAATAGTAAAGGTAGGAAACCTTGTGCATTTAGTATCACGAAGAAGATACAGTAAGAAGCGCTCAACTGGTTTCTTTCGTGGTATGAATACGGTGTGAGCAGAGACGTAAGGTTTGCACGAATAAGGGAAGAGGAGTAGCTCTTTCTGCTGGCAGTGTTGTGTCCTCCTTCTATTTTTCCAACGATCTTCTTGTGGTTCGCCAGAAACGAGAAGTTGTGGAGGACGGTGCAGCCTTGGACGAACCCATGGCCAAGTTGTTGAGTGTGGTGCGGTGGTCGTCTGTCGGCGGTGGGGAAGCAGATCCGAGGCGGAGAATGACGGCGTAGCGGGAACAGCTCCGGTGCGGTGGACGGTTGCGACAGTGGAGCGGCAGCAGTGAGGCGCAGGACGGCGTGGTCGGAGTGGTTCTGGTACAGCACATGTCGACGTCGATGTCATGGAGGCAGCTCTACCTCGGCTTTAGCTGCTAAGTCCTTGAGGGCGTTCCGGTTGCGGTTGCGTTGGACAACAACGTCGGGGTACCAGCTCCGGCGTGATGGAGGAGGGTGGTGGTGGATTCGGCGCTATGGGGTGGAGGACGGAGGAGGCTGTGGTTTCGCGGCTGGTGGAGAGGGCGTTTTGGCGCCCACAGAGTATGAATGGGGAAATGGAGGGAGGTGGGGAACTAAGGGGGGACAATGTTTCGTTTTGGGACGCGTTTGTTTGAAATTTGGGGAAAGTTACAAACTTTCCCCCCATCTAAAATTTCGGACATATTGCGGGTTGGAGGTAGGACAGTAACCTCAGGTGTCCCAAATGTGGGCGGGATAGATTTCGGCCGAGCGCATGGGTGTTTAGGCGCCCATGGTCTATGAATGCTTCTCGGAGGCGGTTGAGACTGGCGTCTTGGTGAAGTTACAAACCTACCCCAGTTTAGACCTTTGGACATCGGGCCGATAGGCTACACGGGACAGAGTCAAGACAGTAATTTCCTACCACCAAACATTAGTCTCGCGCGGTTTTGGGTGACCAGAGGCCTATTTGGCGCTTCGTTCAATATTTGGGAGCAGAAGCATTAACGTTTTCGATTCTCTTGAATTGAACATTCAGGATTTGTCAAACTTCACAAATCTTTACTCTTGAAAATCCTAAAGCTACGATTAATTTGGAATGGAGGTGGTACATTTGAATATACATTGTACACGAGTATATATTAAAAAATATGCAACTTACCTCAGTTCATGCATGGTTCCGGATATAATCTCCTTGGTTGCAAAAAAATTAGGCATGCGTATGAATATATATAGCATGTTCAAACACACAACAAAGATTGATGCCCCCTTTTACATCTGATTTACAAATGCTATTATCTCGGGTTTAAATAGATGAATGCACTTCCGATGAATTCGAATCTTCGAAACCCCCTTTATGTTGAATTCAACATGTATTCTATTTCGTAGCTAGCAATTTGGAATGTATCCATGCAACTGACAAATGTATAAAGTGCTTCACACTAACAACATGGAGTGCACTAATTAATGTTTATATATGAATTGCAAAAGCATCCATTGCCTGTATTTCAAACCGCTCTCACTCTATGGATCGATAATATGAAATAAACACATGCACATGCTAGAATTCAATAGAGTATGGGTGTCTGATAGACCGATTTTCGTCCATACACAATTTGGAAAATTCATGATCTCATCCAAAAATAATAATGCCATTTATATTTTAATTTAATGCGTAGAACCGCCTTTTACACGTAGATGCACTATGCCTCGGCCCGTTCTCACAAACGTGCTATATATCTCTCTATCTACCGCATAAGTGCACACACTTTATATGCATCGGCATTTCTCTTTCACACATGCTCACAATCTCTCTGGGGGTGTCGGGAGTCTCACGCACATGCTCTCTCTGTATCTCTCTCTCTCTCTCCCTTTCTGACTACTATGTACCACTCTTTTCACTAATCTCAGTTGGAAAACATTATTTCTCTCACATGCATATATACACACACGCACGGTCTCTACTAGCCCTCTATACGCACATATATGTGCATACATGTCTCCCGCACGCACATTATGTTTAGGCCTCTCTCGCACACATTGCCCCCCCCCCCAGACACACCTCTCTCTTAGTAGTTGGCAGATATGATTCCATCATATCATTCGGTAGGATATCCCTGACTGTTAGGCTGGATGGTAATACGAGGCAAAGTTTTACCCTAGTTCAGAACCTTGCAGTTGAGGAAAAAGCCTACTCCTGGTACTGTATATTAGTGATAGGGGTGTGTACAAAGTACACGTGAATACCAGGCATTGTGCGTGTGTGTGTGTGTATACTATCGATGAACTAGCCCCCAAGCTTCTATAACATACTGGGGGCCTAGGGTTACAAATCATATATATTCGGCTTATCACCAGTGGGGAAAGAGTCATCCGCGACTCTGGTAGCTAGCTTCGTGTTGTACGCCGAGTCCTCCACATGGGTCTTCGTATAACACGTCTCGATCCAACCTATGTGGCGCAGGATGGAACCGACCCATGAGTCCTCATGTTGACCCACCACAACTAGAAATAATGTGCCCACCACACCACACACGCAATCGGCCACTAAGAAAATAAGCATATACAATAGTACAATGTTATACATGAAAGTTAATTGCATGGTGCATCCAAAAATATTTGTTCTGCATTGTGAATGTTTATATATTCTCCTAAAATATTAGTCACGGGAAAGAGAAACGAAGGGCATATCTCTCCTTGTCTCCACCGGACATCCCCTCTTTCTACACCACTTTCACGTACGCACACAAACTATCTCTTGGCCCTCTAAAAGTATGCATGCCCACGACACAGTCACGCATGACGGTCACTGTATTTCAAGATAAAGCACTATACGGTCACTGGATTTCAGAATATGCTCATTACGGTCATCGTATACATTCTCGTGGTGATCATACGGTATCTAGCTCACGATATGTCTCCGTATTTTCTTGATGACACTGACGGACTTTGGATTTGATGCGTGCTCCGTATTTTGTTGACGACACTTACGGTCATCATGGTCACCACATACATTTTGTCGTGCTAACCAACATGCGGTTGGATGGTTAGGAGGACAGTGGTTTCTCGAGCCCACCAGGGTTAAAGTCCCGGTGCTCGCATTTATCATGGGTTAATTTCAGTATTTTCCGACGATGTGCGTTCGGTGGGAGGAGACGTTCCACTCGACTACGAGGCACCTATGGTGACTTCATAAAATCTCAAGATCATATATTGGCCCACTCTCTCGAAGGTGCTCATAGGGGTAGGGTCTGCGTGTGCGCGCTTATAGCGGTGAGTGCTTGCGCGCATATATTAGCCCTTGCATCTGTACCATGTTAAAAAATACATGTCATGATTATACGGTCACTGGCTCACCCGTACAACTCCGAATTTTGTTGATGACACAATCAATTGACCAGTCAAACGTTCCACGTGCCGCAACTAGTGTTGCACCATCGGGGCGCGTAACCGTGGGGCCCACCTGTTAGCCCGTGTATGAAAGAAAGAAATGGTAGTTTGAGTCTGTACTGTGTTAATAAAATACATTTTAGGGTGATCATACGGTCACTGGCTCACCATACAGCTCCGTAATTTGTTGATGACACGATCAATTGACCAGTCAAACAGTCCACATTCAGCAGCACACATTACCATAGGGCCCACCCGTCAGCGCGTATATGAAGGACATAAATGGTAATAAATTAGTGGTCGGTGGGTACTCGAAGTCGTGAGACCTCTGGTTGGCAGTCGCCGGCGGTGGGGGCGCGTTGATTGGGCGGTGGGGTGGGGATCACCGGAGAAAAAGCTTGGCGCGGGGGAAGGCTAGAGGGATGGCCGGTGCGGTGGTGGACCGACGGTGAGGAGTGGTTTCGGGGCGGGTGGGGCGGCGTCGCGGCGCGGGCCGGCCGCGGGCGGCAGGGGCCAGCGTTCGGCCTTGATTTCGTATCCAACGGCTGGAAAATCTAATGACTAGAGATGAAAAGGTCAGTCGACTGACATGTAGCCTCACCCCGCACGTACACATGCACACACGCAAGACATGCACGCATGCAGGCGTGCAACACTGACACGTACACTGAACAAACACATGCACGCATGCAGGCCTGCAACACTGACGCGTACACATGCACTCACGAACACACGCGTGTAGGCACACATGCATGCAACACTGAAACGTACCCTTGCACGCACGCAACACTCGCACACCTGCATGCACATAGAACACGACGCAAGACACACGCTCAACCTATACGTGCATGCACCCTTTGTTAAGGACATGGATTGTTACAGGTATTAATCAATCTTATCTATGATAAGCAGAACATTGTTGTTTGTAGTGGTCTTTATGTCTAGGTTTGTATCTCTATAGTCCCTCTCACACACACCCACGTAGGTGGGGGACGTGCACATAGAGAAGAGGTGCACGCACGGCGCACGTACTCCCGTCTCTTTCCCAACCACACCCGCACGGGTACACGGTGGAGCTCATTTCTGTACGAAAAGGCAGCCCACGTGGTAACTTGACACGTGTACTGGTTGTCCACTAGATGGAGGGAGGATCATCTACCACAGGTGAACAAACAAATTGCGACTTGACGTGTTATGTTAAAAAAGAGGCAACCCATGTGGGGCCTACCTTAGAGGCAAGGCTCTATACACTGGAGTACTTTTGATGTGTCCCATCAACTCGTAGAACGAGGAGAAGCTTGCTTAGTACGCCGTCTCCCCCGCCCACGGGCGCGATGGCTCGCAGGATGAGGTGAAGCTTTCTTACTACGCCTTACGCCCACTCCCTCGCCCACGCGCGCGGTGGCTCGCAGGACGAGGAGAAAAATTTACTAGTACTCCCTCCGTTTACTCCTTGTCCCTACTACCTTGGTTAGAGAGATTATCATATTGTTTGGAATGTATATGTCCTTTAGTACTCCCTCCATTTACTTATACAAGGCCACTATACAAAAATACATTTTCAATCTATACAAGGCCACAAATAGTAATCGAGACAAAATTTACTACTCCCTCCTTTCCAGTTTATGGCTCAATTTCAAAATCTCTCCAACCAAGGTAGACGGTGAGTGGTCGAATTAATTTCGTACTCCTAGTTTGCACAAGTAATTAGTACGATCATTTTTCTCAAGAAGTTATATTTACCGAGGCATTAATTAGAACGAATGCATGAATGACCACTAAATTTCCATGAACTTCTACATGCATTGGTGAGTTTTCTCTTGACACTGCTTGCATCGGGTGATCTAACGCACCTCGAAATCCAACATGTTATGGTACTACTACTAGTAGTAGAATTGAGACTTATAAAACGGAAAAACGAATGTTTTGTAGATGAGCCCTATAAACCCTAGTGGGTACATTCTCCGTAAAATCAGATTTTCCCAAAACTAAGTCACTCAACCTTTATTTGTGTGTTTCCCATCCTGCCTCCTTGCCTCAAACAGACTATGCCAAACTCCCCTGCCTGCCGCGCGGGAAAAGACCCGCCCTCGCCTTTTTTTAGTCCGAGTTTGTATCGATGGATCGCACAAAGCAGCAAAAACCCAAGTCGTGTCTTGTACTCCTCTGTCGACGCTCGCTTTCATGAATTATGTACTTCCTGTCACCGACATGTGGGACATATAGCAACCGGGTCGACGTGTCAAGCACCAAATAATAGTGCAGAACAGCAGGGGGACGCACCCTAGTCGTACCACCCCAGTAGTAGTAGTAATGAGCAATGAGACGTCAAATCACAATGCCGCACCTTCCCAAACGGACGAAGCAACCATTATTTCACACTTTGGTTCTCCATCATCTCAAACCACGTAGTATTGCTTCTGCCTCAAGAGGGACACACGCATCGCCTTGGTACATCATGACACGTGGGACCGTATGACAGGCCATGCTCCCCCGCCGATCGCTCGGTAAAATCACCTCATTTTTTACTACTATACTTCCTCGGTATCGGTTTACATGGCATGCACGTCGTTCTAGGTTGAGAATTTAACTGGCTATATATGTGATGAACAGTATATGTTTAGAAACTATATCCGCTTAATAATCCAATGATATACTTTTAGTGACATAGTAACTCAGATTTAATTAGTCAAATGTAGACCTAGAACTACGTGCACGCCCTATAAACCGAGACGTCTAAAAAAACGAGACGGAGAGGGTAGTTCAGTACGTATCTTTTTATATCAATATAGTCGGGATTCACCAAGGAGCAAAACCAAGTGGTAGGCTGCACCTGTCATGTTGGCGTAGCGACTCAAGAAGGGTCAGTCCGTACATGAAATGGCGACACACTTAACAGGACCCCTTTGGCCGACATGTGGCTCATCCACCGTCTTGTTCCACGTGCGATGCACCAAATTATAGTTCGGAGCAGCGGTTGGAATTGGAGGCACCCCGGTCGTAGCACCGCAATAGTAGAAAATGAGCGATGAGGGGTCAAATCACAAAGCCCCACCTTTCCCGCATTAAGCTGGACGGATGAAGCAACCATCATTTCACTCTAGTGCGCAAGAGCATAAAGAAAAGAGAAAACCAATTATGCGCGCGGCAGCTACCTAGGGCACCCTAAGGTAGGGGTATCCACTACAGATCATTTTTTGAAAGCGCCTCCACTACAAATCGGCTTCTCCCTCGTCCTCTTGAAGAAAACCGATGATGCGTGCGGCGGTAGGGTTTGTAGGAGTACTACTAGGGCGTGCGGGGCCACGTCGTAGTAAACGGGAGAGGGATTGAGTTCGAGTTGACGCCTTAAATATGTGTGGGCCGCTTGGTTTTAGGGGAACGAGGCAGCATTTTGGGTTCGGGGACCAGTGGAGATATAGTACATACAAAAAATTGTGGAAGTAGGTTTGACCGAAAGGCAATGATGCATGGGCCCTACATTTTGATATACCCGAGGCCGCGTGAAATTTGTTGCACTACTCAAAACTAGTAAGGTACACATGCATTGAACGCATGAGATTTCGAAACCAAATTATGAATAAATACACACTATAGCATGTAAAGCTTTGAGTCATATATGCATGATGTAGATGTTCGCTTAGTTCTTATAGTTCATCTCATTCAAAATCAATTAGTTTTATAAAAATGTTAAGATTCATGGGGTTGTGCATTGTAAAGCATAAAGTAAAAAACAAATAATGGCATTTCATTTAGAAAAAAATCAATTATGATACGGAAGATTCTAGAACAAAGGAGAAGTGCATGTGTTTTGAGGTTTGTGCATTATGCTTAAGTTCAACCATGGAGTCTTCTAAATTGTACATGTGGCAGATCTGGTAGAATGTTGATGATATCTAACGGCCAATAGTGCTCGGAGTTGCCATCTTTGCATTATCGGATTAGCTTCATCCAGCGACCATCTTTCAAGTTATTCACACACTATATAGTTCTTGTGCCATAGTTGCATTTCTTGGAAAAAAGCTACTGGTGGGTTGTACTAGCTATTTAGGAATATAAGATGTATACATGGAAGTTGTAGGGAAAGAGATGACATGGAGTATCTCAATTCCTATGAGTAGGGATTGGAAAAGAGATGTCATTTGGTTGACATCATAGGAACTTTTCTTCTCAATTCCTATGAGGAGGGATTAGAAAAGAGATGTAATTTGGTTCTTATCATAGGAACTTTTCTATTGAATACGCTAATGTTTATTTTCCTTTGAATTTATGGGAGTATAGGAATCCATTCATATGAACCAAGTGGCTCTAAAGCTATAGAAATGATATCATGTTTATTTCCTTTGAAATGTGGAGTATATGAATCTATTCCTATGAACCAATTGGCTCTAAAGGAAAAAATCCTATAAAAATCATATCATATAGAGTTCCTATGATATTCCTCCACACCAAAGGATGGTTGAAATTGCTGTAGTTGATATGATGGTCTTTCTTTGTAGACTCCTCCCCCATCTTTATAGTTACCTCTCGAAGATGAATGAAATGATATATACAGGGTATTCTACATGTGCAATTTGCTACACGAAAACTAGGTAAAAGTTTGCGAGGTTCGAATTTTCAATAAAGCTATATGCACTGCATTTTGGAACGGACGGAGCATACGGCAGTTGCTAACACTCACGTGGAAGATTTGTGTGTAGGAGGAGTGGTTGTTCTGTTAAATGACATGGCAAAACTGACACTGTCGAATGCCGATCTAGCGGTTCTTACGGCGTTCGTCGGGAAAAGGCTTGTGGTGAATGTTTGTCGGATAATGATTTACGGATGCATGCATTGCATTGATACGTGCCCCCCTCTCTCTCACGCACACGCACCCTCCCGAGTCCTCTCGCACCCACCGTCTATCTGCAGGTAGACGTCACACACATATGTGCTCTTCACACCCTACCCTCAGAACTTCTAAAAAACAAAAGACGTCGCGCACATTTTATTTTAGCTCACACGTCACACACTTATACTATTACTCTTGTGGCGAACGTTCTTTGGGCATAGTATATTGTACTCTCACGAAGAGAAGCGGTGCACGCACGCACTAGTTCTCTCACACCCACTCGCGGGTACATGTAGGAGCGCATTTTTTTGAAGCTGGTACAACAAAATCACTCCACTACATATATAAGCAGGAGCCTTAGCGCTTGCTTTACTAGGGTTCCTCTCATCCACTCTCTCATGCTCTCCAGATCTAAGCAAGACATAGGTGGACACACTCTCTCTCAGCTCACGGCTGGTCACAAATCCGGTCGGACAACCTCGACCAGGGCAGGGGTGTAGGTGCATCGTTCACGCTGTCATCGGCGGCGAGGGAGGAGACCAACGGCTACCCACGCGTCCCGATCGGTGGCCGTGCCGTTCTCTCCGAGAGAGCGCCGGCTCCGGAGGGCCTCTGACCCATTCTTCCTCCCTGCGGTATTGTGGCCAAGATGCGGCCTCCCGACGCCGTCTTTGCCACATGCCGACGACCCTCGGGTATATATTCCTTCGAAACCTGCCTTGCTCTACTGCCCCAGCTCCCCACTTGGCTTCGTGTGGATCTTTTTCTACTTTCGTCCGCTGTTCCAAAGCCACCTAGACTTTTACTATTATTAGAGGTAAAGCTAGTTCATACAGTCGACTCTAAGAGTTGGTTCAAACAGGGAAGAAAGTGGGAAAGCTGTAGCATGAATCTAGGACTTGGTTCTAAGAGGAAACGGGGGAGAGTAGTAGATACTGGCTACCCAACCGGTCTCTTGGTTGAAAAGACGAAAAAAGCATGCTGGATGGCGAAGGGTGGGGGGAAGTGGACCTATCTCTTGGTTGAAAAAGGAAAGAAAGTGACGGGTGTTGGGGGACAAAGCAAATGAGAATGAGCAGGTCTAGATTTCCTGTGCTCACATAGGAAAATGTCGCCGAGGAGATAAAAAATGGGATAAATGCAAACATGCTGCCTGAGTGTTTGCTGCTCTCAGCAACCACATCTGTCTCACCACTTTATGCCTCTGCTGTCCCTACGCCCATATCGCTACCGTTAATGTAAAATCACATGAAGCATTAAGCAATGCCACCTAATGTCACTATAAGTAATGGTCTAGTGCCGTCGATAAATTGAAGCAATGCCACCACCATTTTATGAAGTGCTTCTGTCTTGCTTTATTTCCCATGAATTGTGTTTTTGCAGTTATAGTTAAATCTCACACCGCTAACATTGCTTCATCCTAGTGGAACTGCACAAATTTGATTGCACATTTACTGACCATGTGCTACTCTCATGACAGTAATACTAATGTTATTGTTCTGCATGTTAATCTAGTGGCAGTGTTGATGTGATGTGATGCTACTTACTTAAGGACAATTTCATACTCTCAATCTAGTGCCAATTATAACACAATAGATGCTGTTGTTAATCATACGCCACTGCAAATATCCGTCACTGTTTAAATAACCGTATTTCATATTTGCGCAAACAGGGATGTCTGTCTCCATATCATTTTGGGATGTCTGTCTCCGTATCGTTTCTATCCGCGCAATCAAAAGCACACACCTCATTTTTCGTAGAACTGCGCAAATGAGAGGGCTATCCCTCGTTGCCGTCGTCTAACCACCCGTCTTCCAGGTATTCCTACATTGGTAGTTACTAGGTAGAATGACCAACACAATCTAAAAGAAGCTGATTCATACATTTTACTTCCTGATTGCAGTGCAGGGACGAGCGAAAACATCTGCATCCTAGTCTGGAATGCACTTTCCTCCAATTCATTCATGGACCGAGGAGAAGCTGGCACGGCTGCACGGAGGTTTTTGGGACAGGTGCGCGGACAAGAGGCATTGTGGTCTACTTATTTCTGCAAATAGCGGCGCTTAAATTTAGTGGAATGCACAAGACTTTCAGCTGGTCAGTACACTGCATGGTTCAGTTCAGCATTCCAGTTGAGAACACAATTATAATTGGTTATTCTGGAATGAGAGAACCTAACCCTGGATGGTGGCAACAAGAAAAAACCAGAGTGAACTCCAGGAAATTTAAGCCTGCCGGGAGGCCCTTTGCTCAAAGAAGCCTTGCTTGTTTTTTCCTGATTTGTAAACCTTCTCACAACTTTGTCTTTTGCTATTAACTAGTATATGTTTGTTATGTTCTATGAATCATTGAGATGTATAAAATTGCTTAACTTATGCTTTTCAAGTTTTTTATGAAGCCGAGTTTAATGTGAGTGTTCCACATGAACGCTGGACTAGCGTGTGAATGTTTGGAATTTACATTGTAGCCTCAGTTAACTGCATGAACCACTGTAACAAGATACATAGTTGCTTATATGTCAGACATTAGATTGTTGATTGTTAGCTGGTCGATAGCCTAGTGTTGAAGCGAGCTGAGCCAATGTGCCGTGTTTTGCACAACTGCTTACAAGTGGGGTAGCACCAACAGTGTTTACAAGTACTTATGTATACATCGGCGCACAGTTCTCGAACGAGTACTCTATTTCATCAAAACACACACTGCTCGTATGATAAAACTACTGAGGATGCATCTGTTTCGGCAACAATTATGATGATTCACGGGCACACAAAAGTAGCAGCAGTGTCGGCGTTCTGGGAACGGGGGTCCCCAGACTTGCCTGCCTGCGGCCTGCGGCGTGGCTCAAAGGGGGCCCAGCACGGCCCATCTTCATCAACACAGACCCAAGACCCTCACGAGGGGCCAAGCCTCGCGGGGCGAACGACATGGAGCTTCCTCAGGCGCGGCCTCATCAGGCAGGCTCGCGAGGAGGCGGAGAGATCAAGGTGGGATACCTCACGAGGTGCCCATGACGCAAGCCATGACGACCAAGGGCGCCAGGCGGGCGCCAGGCGGGCGCCAGCCCACGCAGTGTCCTCCCTTTCCTCTTTGGTGCAAAGGGAGCAAGCGCAGGCGGGAGGATCAAGCAAAGGCACCCATTTCGGTGCAACGAGACCAAGACCAGCTCCGCGACAAGGAGGAAGTCACTGTGGAGCCCAAGCCAGCGTCACCACCAGAGCCTTTGGCACGCGAAGACCAACTTTAGTCAGGATAAGTGTACCAGATGTTCCCCTTCAAACTGGCCAATTGTTGGTGCCCTTCCCGCTCAATATTTGGGGAGAGGCCCAGGGCCTTTGCCTATAAGTAGGACTAGCCACCCCCAGGGGAGAGGGATCTGGACATCTAGCAACCCGGCAATCAGTTAGATAGGCATAGGCAACAGATAGAAAGAGAAAGAGAGAGAAGGGTGACTGAGCTCCTCCTAGCAGCTCATCGCCCCGGCCAAGAACAGACCCTCGCGAGGCTGTTCTTCCTTGTATTGTTCATCATCAGCCCAAGAGGCAATCCACACACCACCACACTGGAGTAGGGTATTACACCACATCGGTGGCCCGAACCAGTATAAACTCTGTGTCTCTTGTGTTGTTCTACTCGTAGCTTAGATCCTTGCGAGGCGGAGGGGTACAGGTAGGTAGGAAGCGTAATCTCCGCGTGCACCCCAGAGTTCGAACCTCAAGGGTCTGCCGGAACCCGAAATCCGACATTTGGCGCGCTAGGTAGGGGTGCGCCGGAATTCGTCTTCCGCCACTCTGTTCTCCTCCGACCATCGCGTCCATGTCTGACGCTCGTCAGGCCCGCGCCGAGCGCCGGGCCGCTCTCGCTTCCCTCGTCGCCCAGACGGCCCCTGTCGGCGGGCATCCTCGCCGTTCCCCGTCGCCTGCCATCAACGCCGCCACTGGCCCGGCGGGGAACGAGCAGCAAGCGTCGTCTCAGCATCCTTTCGTGCGACGAGACGGCCGCACCGCTACTCCCTCGCTCACCCCAGCTGGCTCTTCGTCCCGCGCGCTCCGCGCGCCCTTGGAGGCTCGAGCTGCGCTCATCGCGGCAAACGAGCTCCTGCGCTACCGTCCCGTCGACGACATCTACGAAGAGTGGCTCGACCGCGTCGCTGAGCTCGTCCGCGCCGCGGGGGGACTCTCCTGCGCCGTCCGTCCCGCTGCACCGCACCCCACCCCGCGCGGGCGACGAAGCTCCGAGGGCGCCCCGGCCGCCTCCTCACCAAGAAGACGCCCCGACCGCAAGGCGCATGGCCCCTGGCTGGAACCCGCTTCGCCAGGCACCAGCGCGGCAAGAGAAGAGCTGCCAAGAAGTCCCTCGCCCGCAAGAAGCCGCCTGGGCGCTCCATGCTCCGGCACGTCGCGGCCACGCTCCTGCTCCCGCACGTCAAGACGCCGCGCTGCTTCCAGTTGCAGCGCGCGGGGACCTGCAAGACCAAGCTCTCCGTCACCCAAGGCCTCCCGTGGCCACGGCGGGCTGCCGCGCCTTCACCACCGAGCTGTGCAGCATCGCGTGGCCCGGCAAGTTCAAGCCAGACTTGCCTCCTCGCTACGACGGCACAGCCGACCCTGCGGAGTTCCTCCAGCTCTATGAGCTGGGCATCAAAGCTGCCAGCGGAGATGAGAAGGTCATGGCGAACTGGTTTCCCATGGCGCTCAAGGACGGAGCCCGCACCTGGCTCCTGAACCTGGCCCCAGGCATGATCTCCTCCTGGGACGAGATGCGCACCCGCTTCATCGCCAACTTCCAAGGTACTCGCGACCAGCCACCCGCCGTGAGCGACATGCGCCGCATCAAGCAGCAGCCAGGAGAGACCCTGCAAAAGTACATCTAGCGCTTCAACAGCGCACGCCTCAAGATTTCCAGGGTGTCCGAGGAGGCCATTATCTCAACCTTCTCCGACGGCGTGCGCGACGTCAAGATGAAGGAGGAGCTGGCGATGCATGAAGACCTGTGCACTTCCTTGGAGCTGTTCAACTTGGCGACCAAGTGCGCTAGGGCTGAGGAAGGGCGTCTCTCCCTCCTCGAGCTGCCTGCCGCAGATCCAGAAGAGAAGAAATCCAAGGCCAAGGATGTGAAGCGCAAGGGGGCTGCCGTGCTCGCGGCAGAACCGGACACCAAGCGGGGCAGAGATCAGCCCGAATCTTCCAAGGGCAGTCGCTACTGTGTGTACCACGACCTCCACACCCACAACACCAACGAATGCCAAGAGCTCCGAGCCGTGCGAGAAGGAAGAATCGGCCGTCGTCCCGACCGCGCGGATCGGGGCTATGGTCGAGGAGGAGGAAGGAACGCAGGACGCTGGGAAGACCGCGGCCCACGCCAAGGGTGGCACGATCGACCTCGCGAGGACTACTAGCAAGACCCGCCTCGCAAGGGAGACTGGAGGGATCAGCCTCGCGAGGATCGCCCACAAGGTAGCGTAGGCCTCCCTCCGCTGCCACCTCATCCAAGAAGAAACGAGGATCGCCACCAGGACAAGGGGGCTGGGGGCTTCCAAGAGCCACGCGCAATCGCCTGCATCCTGGGCGGAGATCAAGCCCTAGCCTCTCAGCGCATGTTCAAGCAGTTCGCCCGCAAAGTGAATGCAGTCCTCCCCAAGCTCGAAGCCACACGTCCTCTCAGGTGGTCGTCATGTGACATCACGTTCAGCTCAGCAGATCAGCTCAAGTGTGCAGCCACAGCCGGAGTCCTCCCGATGCTTTGTTCCCCAATCATCAGCAACATGGTGGTCACCAGGACCCTCATAGATGGCGGGGCAGGGCTCAACGTGCTGTCCGTGGAAACATTCAACAATCTCCAAGTGCCTTACTATCAGCTTCACCAACCAAGCCTTTCTCCGGAGTCACTGATGGCTCCACGGTCCCGATCGGGCAGGTCTGCCTCCCTGTCACCTTTGGGGCACGCAACAACTACCACACCGAGCTCATCGACTTCGACGTCGCTCACATTCGCCTGCCGTACAACGCCATCCTCGGGTACCCGGCGCTGGCCAAGTTCACGGCCGTGACTCACCACGGCTACAACGTCCTCAAGATGCCAGCGAGTGGCGGAGTCATCACGGTGCCCTGTGAGGAGAAAGACGCGGTGTGTTCCCTGGAACGAGCTTTTTAGGCCGATCATTGGAAGACCCCGATCGTCGAAGCAAGAGGATCTCCGAGATCACCCCCAAGAAGAAGAAGATGTCATCTGGACCGATCCCTCAGGAGGCAGGTCCCTCAAGGCCCGTGCCTGCCCAGGGGGAACCTCCTTCCATCGCATAGGAAAGCGCGCCCGACGCCCTCCTCAGGCAGGGCTCGGGGGCTCTCTCATGGAGGGCCACCGACCTGGCAAAGGTCACGAGGGAGGCGCTTGGGCACCACGTGGAGGCGTGTTTCGAAGCACGTTTCCCTCAAGAAGGAGTAAGGCAAGGGGAGCAATGCCCTCAGGAGTTCGTCAGCAAGGTCATTCAAGAGCTACAGGAGTCAAGAGTCATGAGAGGCGGCCGCCGCCTACCAGTTGTGGCTCCCCATCCAGGCGAGGATGGTGGGCTGCGCGTCTGCGTCGATGTACCAGGGCTCAATCGAGTCGCCACTCTGGAGCGCCTCTGGCCCTCGCGAGTGGGGCGCTGCGAAAGTCCACCCCACAGCTACGCTCGCATGCCTTACGGCCTGCCGAGCATGGCCGCCACGTACCAGCGCCTCATGAGGGGCATCATGGAAGCTCAAGAGGCCAGGCGTTCCGCAGCCCTGGCGGAGATGGAGATGGTCCGCGAGGAGCCACCAGCGCCTCCGGAGCCTCCCGAGGCCCCAGGGCCTGGGGGCTCGTAAGGATCGGCTTCTGCAGCCCACCGAGTCTGCTGCACCAACATCGTTCGTCCTCAACATCATCAGGTGACATCTTTTAAGTTTCCTTTCCAGCTGGGAGCGCCCCCCAAGGCTGCATCATTCCCAGGCCGCATGGGTCCGTCCCTGCGGCATGTATCCCTTTTATTTTCATGTTGTTAGCTTACTCTGTTGGGGGCGCCCCTCGGGCTGCATCATCCCCAAGCCGCTCGGGCCAGACCCAGCAGCATGTATCCCTTTTAAGTTTATCTATGGCTATGCGTTTGGTTCACCATGCTTGATTATTCATTGCCGGTCCACGGCACCTTTTCTTCTCCATGTCGACCACTTGCACGTTAAAGGGGGGGTACCTGAGCATCGCGACTCAGGGCTCTTACTAGCTCTCCAGCCCTCACCCTCTGGCCTTGACCACGGCATCGCGACCTGGCATACCAGCGACGGCTGAGACCAGCTCGAGGGCCGGGACCCGAGGACGTAGAGTGTAGGCATCTAACCCAACTTGCAGGAACACATCACAAGATAAGGCCCAGTGCCAGGCGCAACCTGCCTAGAGGTAGGGCCCCGTGAGTCCCGCGCTGGCTCATGGGTGCCCAGATACACCTCACCAGGCCCTACTATGCCAGCCACGTGTCAGGGCGGGGCTGTACACGCCTCGGGGGCTCCTCCCGGAGGGGAGCCCCCTCCCACGTACCAGTGGAAGCACCATGCTCCGCGCTGGCTGACGACACTGCCGAGGAGCGGCTATGCCCGTACACATACAGAAGCGCTATGCTCCGCGCTGGTGATAAACAACTGAGGGTGGCCCCCGGGCCGCATCAACATCAGGGAGCCTAGAGCTCAGTGTCTAGCATCATCGCAATGCCTCCCCCCGGGAGTGCCGCGTGAGGGGGCTGGGCACGGGGGCTGCGCCTGGGTCACGCCCAGACGCACGCCACCCAGCCAGGCCCCCGGGCCTGGTTCGTCGCGCGTCTCTCCCCTAGCGGAGCCAAGGTACGAAGGCCGTTTGAGCGTCAAGGGGGACTTCTGAGCATCGCGACTCAGGAGCCTAACTGGTCCTGTAGCCCCTCACTCCCTAGTTCTGAAAGGCTAGTGTTGGGTGAGGTACGCGCGGGGCCGGGCTCTGCAGACGTAGAACGGTAGATCCACCCACACCTCACCTCCCTACTTGCTGTTCGCGCGCCAAGGGGGACTCCTGAGCATCGCGACTCAGGAGCCTAACTGGTCCTGTAGCCGCTCACTCCTTAGTTCCGAAAGGCTAATGCTGGGTGAGGTACGCGCGGGGCCGGGCTCTGCCGGCGTAGAACATAAGCAAGTAGGAAGGAAAAGCGTAAGCTTCAAGGATCGCCTCCCTACTTGTTGTTCGTGCGCCAAGGGGGACTCCTGAGCATCGCGACTCAAGAGCCTAACTTGTCCCGTAGCCCCTCACTCCTTTGGTCCCGTCCTGGTTTCTGGTCGGGGCTAATGCTGGGTGAGGTATGCGCGGGGCCGGGCTCTACCGGCGTAGAACGTAAGCAAGTAGGAAGGAAGAGCATAAATTCAAGGAATTTAAAAGCAAATATTATAGTCCACACTGTTATCTCAACGCCAAACGCAATTTTAAACGCCTCCCCGAGGCATGATACATGTGCAGGAATTAAAAGCAGAACAGGAGCCGCAGCAGAGTCACTTATCGGCGGTGGAGCAGCGCGGAGTGGCTTTGCCTCATGGAGCAGCAGGGTCGGCAGCGCCTGGCTTCGGCTTGGTGTTGAAGGCCCGGAACTTCCCCAGCAAAGCCTCCGCGCGACCCTTCACGGCCTCGGCAGCGGCAGCGGCACGCTCGCCGCTCACTGGCTCCAGCAGGCTGTCAAGGTCGACGTTGGGGTCGCGAAGGTAAATGTGGGTGAAGACCCGCATCAGCGCTGCAGAAGACAGGACACGCGCCTCGGCCTCGGCCGTGGGGCCAAAGCCAAGGGCGACATCCTCAAGAGCACGAACCAGGAAGGGAAGCAGCTTGGCGGGGCCGTCCTCGGAGCCAGCCAGCGGGCTCTCCAGGCCGCTGGCGTAGAGAATCTTTAGCGAAGCACGAGCCTTCTCCTTCATGTCTGCGAAGGCCACTCGATCCTCGGCAAGAACCCGGGCCTTGCCGTCCAGTTCGACCTTCGTCGCCTCCGACTCCTTCTCCAGCACGCGTAGGCGGTCGCGGCGTTTCTTGAGCTTGGCCTCCCGGACCTCGGCGGCCGCCTCGCGAGCCTTCACGCCCTCTTCTTGCTCTTGGCGAAGGCGGGCCTCTTTCACGAGCTGGTCCCGTAGGCCTTGCAGCTCGCCCTCCAGCACCTTGCAGCGACCGCGGACGTCAGCCGCCTCCCCCTGGGCTGCGTCACGAGCAGCCTTCGCCTCAAGGGCGGCATGCCTCTCCTCATCGCAAGCCGTTGAGGCCTGGACTAGCGCCGCCCGAACCGAAGCATCGGAGCGAATCCATCCTGAAGCCAGATCCAAGCGCCCGGCAACCAAGTGAGGGTCAGCGCCAAGAAGATCCTACCGGAGCCGGTCCAGCTCGGCAACAATACGATCTAGAACGGCGGGAGGAGTCGGAGAGACAGCAGTCGGTGGAGTAGGAGGAGAAGGCGGCGGCACGACCACAACATCCTGAGGCGGAGTCTGCTGCGCCCCAATGGTTATGGTGGCGGCAGCAGGCAAAGGCACCTCGGGAGTCACTTGGGCCATGGGGGTTGAGCTCGCCCCAGCCAGCTCAGCCAGGCCTCGCGAGGACGACCAGGCAGGAGAGGCCCGTGCGTCGTGGTCACCTTCCTCCGCAGGCAGAGGCGCTGCCGCGGATGGAACCTCAGGAGCCCCCTTCAGCTTCTTCGCCACGGGCGCCAGCCTATCCAAGAGACGCGGACGTCAAGCCTCAGCAGCAAAACAAGAAACAAAGACAAGAGTCAAGCACTTATGGGTCGTCGCCGGTGAGCTCAGGCAGCCTCCGGCCAAACTTGAAGCCTGACAGCCGGCTGGAAGGGTCAACCTCGGAAGCGGAAGGCGCGTCTGCGGACCACCCCGGAGTCGGCGCAGACCCGCGGGAGATCAGCCCGGTCCTGTACTTCTTCGGGATCGGGGGCGAGCTCCCGCTGCCCAGCACGTCATCATCCTCGTCGTCATCGCTCGGGGAGAGGAGGAGAGCGCGGGACCTGCGCCGGGAGAGGGAGCCCTTGACTCTCCATCAGTCGCCTCGGAGTCAGGCCCTTTCTCCCGCTCCCCTCTGCCCTCCTCGTCACTGGAGTCATCGGAGGACACGTCCACCGGACCCACGGGAGCCTCCGCGGGCACGGGCCCGTCCCCATTGAAGACAGGCATGGACTCCACCACCTGCTCCCAGTCGTCGCGGAGGAACAAGGGCGTAGGAGCACCCTCCAACCTCTCCACATTGCCCCCGACCAGAGATTGGAGCACCGCGGCCAGATCTCCGTCACCCAAGGCCGCGGGGCCCGGATGAGGCCTCCACATCGGAGGTGAGTACTGCCGAAGCGGAGCCAGCTGGTGCTCCAGGAATTCCCTCAGCAGCGACGCGCCGGTCAGCTTCGCTGCCGCCATGCTGGCCGGCCTCAGATCCGCGTCCATCTTCTCCAACACCGGCTTCGCACGGGGGTCCGTGAGTTCCGCTCGACCCCAATCACCGGAGCTTGTGGGCAGCTCCATGGGCAAGATCAGCCGAGGATGAACGCGCCCAGCATCTGCCAAGACCCATTTGCTCCTGAAGCCCTCAATCCTTTTCCCGGGCTTCGAAATGGCAATGGCGCCACCGTACGCGATGAAGCTCGCGCACGCGGAAGGAGACCCGCGAGAGACCCGGAGGGAGAAATAGTGGCGCAGCAAGGCCACAGAGGGTTGCACCCCTACGTGAGCCTCGCAGTAATAAGCGAAGATTGCCAGGAGAAGGACGGAGTTGGGGTGGAGATGCATAGCCTGTAGGTTGTAATGGCGGAGGATATAGAAGAAGAACTCGGAGAAGGGAGGAACCAGGCCGGCAGCAATGGAGCTTACAAAGAGCGGATAGAAGGTGCTCCCTCGGCCCTCAGGAGAGGCGGAGCCGACCTTGAACACCCTCGCCCCGTCGATGCCCTGCGCCGCCACCATCCGGCGCAACCGGGCAAGGCTTGCCTCCGACACGTTTGGCGAGTCCAGGGCAGACGAGTACCAAGCTTCGGCCGGGGACTGATGAGGCGCCATGGCTTCTAGGTCATGTGGTCGAAGTAGATCTGGAGATTGGAAGGAAGGAAGGAGAGGCACAAGAAAGGGGATCTGAGCAGCAACCGGAGAAAGCGGAAAAAGCAAAGCCGGGCGGATGCCGCTCCTTTATCAACTCGCGCGGTTGAGGAGACGCCCACGTCCAATCAACCGCCACGCGGCGCCCAAGGCCGCAGGCTGTTAGGGCCCGCGGCGCTTCGCCCTTGCCCTTTTGCCTCCCTGCACGGCCAAGTCCGGGGGCGCCTTGGGCCCGGGGGCTACTGTCGGCGTTCTGGGAACAGGGGTCCCCAGACTTGCCTGCCTGCGGCCTGCGGCGTGGCTCAAAGAGGGCCCAGCACAGGCCATCTTCATCAACACACACCCAAGACGCTCGCGAGGGGCCAAGCCTCGCGGGGCGGATGACGCGGAGCTTCCTCAAGCGCGGCCTCATCAGGTAGGCCCGTGAGGAGGCGGAGAGATCAAGGTGGGATACCTCACGAGGTGCCCATGACGCAAGCCATGACGACCAAGGGCGCCATGCGGGCGCCAGGCGGGCGCCAGGCGGGCGCCAGGCGGGCGCCAGCCCGCGCAGTCTCCTCCCTTTCCTCTTTGGTGCAAAGGGAGCAAGCGCAGGCGGGAGGATCAAGCAAAGGCACCCATTTCGGTGCAACGAGACCAAGACCAGCTCCGCGACAAGGATGAAGTCACTGTGGATCCCAAGCCAGCGTCACCACCAGAGCTTTGGCAGGCGAAGACCAACTTTAGTCAGGATAAGTATACCAGATGTTCCCCTTCAAACTGGCCAATTGTTGGCGCCCTTCCCGCTCAATATTTGGGGAGAGGCCCAGGGCCTTTGCCTATAAATAGGACTAGCCACCCCCAGGGGAGAGGGATCTGGACATCTAGCAACCCGACAATCAGTTAGATAGGCATAGGCAACAGACAGAAAGAGAAAGAGAGAGAAGGGCGACTGAGCTCCTCCTAGCAGCTCATTGCCCCGGCCAAGAACAGACCCTCGCGAGGTTGTTCTTCCTTGTATTGTTCATCATCAGCCCAAGAGGCAATCCACACACCACCACACTAGAGTAGGGTATTACACCACATCGGTGGCACGAACCAGTATAAACTCTGTGTCTCTTGTGTTGTTCTTCTCATAGCTTAGATCCTTGCGAGGCGGAGGGGTACAGGTAGGTAGGAAGCGTAATCTCCGCACGCATCCCAGAGTTCGAACCTCAAGGGTCTGCCGGAACCCGAAATCCGACAAGCAGTTCCCATAGATGGATCCAAACAGAGTACTAGCCCGAGAGGGCTCGATAACAGGCAAGGTTGGAATAATTAGGCAGAATCCAAACTACTATTAAACACTAGCTGGGGCAAGTATTTCATGCCTCGGTCTAATTTGGGCTGGACACAAGACGGACCTTGCCATGAACATCATCGAGGACGGCCGGCAGCAGCTCAATCCTGTGAACCTTCATCAAGAAAACCTTGTGGCCTTGCCACTCATAAACTTGTTTGTGGAGGCATGCCACGTCATCTTCCTGTGTAAGCTTGACAAGAACAGTATGCCTCACAAACGAATGAGTAGCTTTGAACTTCTTGTGCTTCAGTACACCCTGGACAACACGCCCGACAACAGTGAGGCTGGTATACAACTCTTCATTGGTATAAGCGCAAATGGCTTCCAGGATCCAACAGCCTAAAAACTTTGTTTTCCCGGTGCATATATTCAGGTCATCCGCCTCATAGCGAGTGACATGTACAACCACACAATCCTTGTCTGCATCAGGGATCTAATTGAAACAGAAACAAATTCTGAATTACTTTCTAGCATAAGAAACACAAGTTATTTAAACCACTATGTACAGCATGGCATCGAAGCTAATAAAATTTTGCATTATTCATCACCACATACTTAGATGAAAAACCACAATCGAGATCGGCAAAGAAGAAAATCACCTTGGGCAGCTCAGCGGGGGGGATACATCCTCGAAGGGGGAAAACTGCTCCTGCAGTGCTATGGGGCCTGTAACCTCAAACGGGGCATTGACCATCTCAGTAGTGGCCGTGAGCGTATCTGGTGTCGGCTCGGTGGCTGCCTCCATCTTCTTGGAGCTCTCTATCTCGTGGGGATCAGCCTCCCGCGTCTGCTCCAATATCAGCGGATCTTTGCCTGGTTCTCCTTGGTCCATCATGAAACTGACGAATACTAGGAGACCACTGAAAGGAAAACACAATCGCAATGACAATGAAACAAAAAAGAGAGTGAGGATCGGTTACTGCTTTGCAAAAGTTCTTTTTTTTTCTCTGAACGAAAATATACCAACATCACATATACGCTTACCTTCCCTTCGTTGGGAGAGAAGAACAGTGGCAGATGCGACTGTTGCCTTTCTTGAAGATGGCGAGGGAGAAGGGGATTCAGCGAAGAGTGAAATGATGGTTGCTTCGTCCGTCAAACTTAGACTGCGGGGAGGTGGGGTTTTGTGATACGACGACTCGTTATTGCCGCGCTACGACCGAGGTGACTCTCCACCTGCATATTGCCTTCTAATTTGGTGGATGGCATTTGGGCCCGCGCGCTGCATGGCTCGCATGTCGGTTAACAAAAGTATAACGGCATTCAGTAGAGGGGGGCGTTTTGATGACCTAGGAGGAGCCAGAAGCGGTATTGTATCCACTGTACTAGTAGTAATTGTTGTTCTGGGTAGTTGTAGAGTGTCTCCACTGTACTAGTAGTAATTGTTTCTCTAGGCCCAAGACAAAACAGCCCATCCACACTAGTAAATAGTAAAACCAATTCAAAAGTCCATATATTTACTGAATGAGAGGCGCTACCCACACCCAGCACACCGCCCCCCAAAAAACTTGGGTGTTCTTCTTCCCCCTTACTCCCACCCACCTCACGTCAGCTCGCTCCACTCGTACCCCCAAATTCCTCACCTCACTCCTACAGAAAACCCTAGCTCCCCTTCTTCCGCACTACTACAGAAAAAACCCCAGCTCCCCTTCTTCTTCACTCGCACTACAACTAGGCTCGTCATTCGTTACTCTGCTCAAATCTGTGAGCGCGACGTGATGCCCTCGAGGAAAATGGAGTCGGCTGACCCCAGCGCCAAGAAGATGAGGCTCCCGCTAGCGGCGACGCCTGTTGTAGATCCCGCACCCGGCAGCACGGGGAGAAGCGGTGACCCCGCCCCCACCGGATCCCAGGAACCCGTAGAATCTCGGGTGGACCGCATCAGCGATCTCCCGGACGCCGTCCTTGGGGAGACCATCTCGCTTCTCCCCACCAAGGATTGCTGCCGCACCCAAGTCCTCTCAATTCGGTGGCGCCCTCTATGGCGCGTCGTGCCCCTTAATCTCGACTGTCGTCCGCTATCTCTCTTCAATGATTTTGAAATCCCTAAAGCCATCATCTCCTCCCACCAGGGCTCTGTTCAAAGCCTCTGCATCCCGTCATGCTACCTGAGCAAGCATACCATGCCCTGCACGGTGGACGCCTGGCTGAAATCCCCTGAATCCACAGAACTACAGCTGCTTGAGTTCTACTATTCCCCTGGAAATCACCTACCAGATACCGAACGCCATCTACCTATGCCCTCAGCACTGATGTCCATCTCGCGGTTTTCCTCCTCCCTCCACACCGCCACCTTTAAGATGTGCGACCTACCAGAAAATCTGGTACTAAACCTTCGACTCCCATTTCTAAAGAAACTTTCACTTGTGCGGGTTCGTATATCAGAGGCCTCATTGCACAGCATCATCCACTCCAGTTGCCCTGCCCTGGAGTGCTTGGTGCTTGTTTTCACAGTTAGAATCGGTTGTCTCCAAATAAAGTCGCCTAACCTTGTAAGAATTGGAATTTGTTTTGACAGAAGGCAGCTCATCATCCAAGATGCCCCTTCACTTCAAAGGTTGATCATTGATACTAGTTATTCACTGTTGCAAATAACCGTCCTCTCTGCGCCTAAACTGGAGACCTTGGGTGTAATACATGGTCTCTGTGCTCATTTCAATATGGTGTTTGGCTCCACAGTTCTTTAGGTACTTTACATTATCATCTACACTTGTAACCATAAGCTGCATTTTAAATTTCTGCACATAAGTTATATGTCATCTTGGAGTACACATTTTGTACTAATATTATGTTCTATGCTCAATGAAGAGTTTCTCCATGGATGGCCTATCAATGGTGCTGGATTCTGTCAAGATCTTATATATACAAATGAATAGTTTTGATCTGAACAAGATTATTGGCTTGCTGCAATGCTTTCCATGTCTGGAGAAGTTGTATATAAAGGTGATAATTTCACGCACATTGGAAGCCCGCATATAGTGTACTAGAATTAACCATTTAGCTGTTGCTCTTTCGACACTCTTTTTTTAGACCTTAACTGTTTTCAATCTTCATGTCTATTTAGGCAACAGGATGGGGTAAGAAATTTATAACCAATCGGTGGATTCGTAAGCATCGGGATTTTCTCACTTATCATGAGATTCGATTGAAGACAATAACGCTAGAACGATATGTAGCCAACTGTGCAAACACTAGATTTGTCACATTCTTCCTGCTGAATGCGAGGTTACTATTGTCCATCAGGCTTAAGTTTATCAGCAGCATGGTTTTGACGGATGGGTATGTGGAAGAGCAAAAAAAGGAGTTTCAGGTGGGCAAAAGAGCTTCTGAACGTGTTGGGCTTCTATTTACAACATATTGTGGTCATAATCCAGTAAATTTTATGACCCAGGATGTTCATTCTATGGACCTGACCGATCCATTTGACTGTGACTGCCAAAAACAATGTTGGAGTTAGATGTTGTTGCCCTTTTCAACATGGGTTTTTTTTGTAAATCTGATGAACAATTTACCCTCGTGCTTTTGTATAGTTTGTAAGCTGGAGTCAGATGTTCTTGCCCTTCCCAACTTGACTGTGACTGTCATATTTTCTTTGAAGCAAGGCAAATGGCTTGTCAATCGTTTAATTTAGAGTGAAATATTATAACAACTAACAAATCCCAACCAGTTATTTATACTAGTTTTAGCGACGGATCAGGGTAACAACAGGGCTGTGCGGGGGCGGTGGCCCGTCTAGCCAAGGTTTTATTTATGTTTACCACATCATGAGCCGAGTTGTGTTATTTTCTTGCTGAAAATGGCTAGCCCAGTTCTATGTTTTTAAGAAATACCCAAACGAGGCCTACTTGCTTTATCAGCCTTGCTGGGCTGCAAATCTTTCAAGACAAGGAGAGTTTCATTCGGTTTGCCCAGAAATGGGTTGTACATTTTTAAAACACATCAAACCGGGAATTAGTTTCAATTTTTTTTCATTACAAGATTTTAAATTCCATTGATTTTTATGCGTGGACAATTATTTGGATTTTATATTTATATAAATTATTTTTCAAAATAGTTTGAATGTGAATCGCTATTTCGGGATTAAAAACAGTTGACCGCACCGAAATATGCAAAAAAATTGTATACTTTTTAACCGTGGGCACAATATGGGGTGTAATGCTAACAAAAAGAAGATGGGCTCCAGAAAAATTCTTAAGAATTAGCAAATGGGTTGTACATTATTAGAAATAATGCACACGAGAGCAGTGACTATTGGATGTCCATCCAACGGCTGTCGTGCTTCTTCAATCTCTGCTTTTCCTGCTCTAGCCGCTCAAACAAGCGCCGGCGGGACTGCCAGCTCCCTCCTCCCGCGGCCGGCTATGCTGCCGCGCAGGCCTCACCGCCCCATCGTACTCCCATCACGGGCCTAGCCATCCCTCTACTCACCCACACCTGTTGTTATTCTCCGAGGACGGCAGACGATTCTTCCCTGGCTCCGTGCCGTTCCCTTCCTAGGCCTCGCCGTCGTCCACCGCCCTGGTGCTCTCGGCGCGGCCTGGTCAACATGGTCAATGAACGACATCCATCGGAAGTGGACTGTACGTGGAGAGGCTGACAGCTGGGTCCACGGCCGCACTCAAGCAAATGCCTCCTTATTACGCGCAAAATAATGATTCCTCCACCTGACAGCTAGGACCCACGGGAAGGGCTTCTGTATTTCGCAAAAAAAACGTTCCCCCCACTGACAGGTCAGACCCACCAGCTATATCTTCGCACGCAAGGAAGTGCCTACTTATGAATCACAAAAAAATGAATACCCCCTGCTAACTGGGACCCACCATGGTGGGTGGCTGACTGGTGGGCCTACTAAGTTGACGGGGACAGAGGGTTTTGTCAACTTAGTCAATATGAACGATTCTAGCTCCAGTGACCGTATGATGTCCATCCAATGGCCATAGTGCTTCTTCAACCTCTGGTCTTCTTGCTCCAGCCGCCCAAAGCAGCGCCGTTCGTGCCGCTTGCTCCTGCCTCCTGTGGTCGGCTGTGCTGCCGCGGAGGCCTCACCGCCCCCATACTACTCCTACCGCTGGCAAGGCCATCCCTCCACTCACCCACACCCCCTGTTATTCTACGGCGACGACAGCCTCACACCATAGCCGAACCAGTGAACCCTCGTACTCCTCTCCGCGTGGGCATCCACTGCCGCGTCTTCCGCGGCTCCGCGTCGTCCCCTTCCTAGGCCTCGTCGTCGTCCACCGCCTTGGTGCTCTCGATGCGGCGTGGTCAAGGGCCGACTTCCATCGGAAGAGTACTGTACGTGGAGAGGCTGATAGCTGGGTCCACAGCCACAGCCCAGTTTTTTTGCGATTTGCCAAGTAAGTCGCTTTGTCAGGCTTGTTGGGCTGCAAATCTATCAAGATGAGGAGAGCTTCATTCGGCTGGCCGAGAAAATGACCTATCAGTAATGAGAAATGGGTTGTACATATTTAAAACACATCAAACCGACAATTAGTTTCAAATTTCTTTTTTTCATTTCAAGATTTTAAATTACATTGATTTTTATGCATGGACAATTTGTTGGATTTTATATTGATATACATTTATTTTTAAAATCAGTTTGAATATGACTCAAAATTTCGGGATTAAAAACAGTTCGGACCGCACCGAAATATGCAAATTTTCGTATAATTTTTTAACCGTGGCCACAATATGGGCTGTAATGCTAATAAAAAGAATATGGGCTCCAAAAAAACCCTTAAGAATTAGCAAATGGGCTGTAAATTATTAGAAATAATGGCAGATGGGTTGTATGATGTTTTCCAAAGATTTGAGGCTTTCCTAAAAAAAGGTTGACGCGCAAGCAGTGACTGTTGGATGTCCATCCAACGGCCGCCGTGCTTCTTCAATCTCTGCTCTTCCTGCTCCAGCCGCTTAAACAAGTGCCGGCGGGACTGCTTGCTCCCTCCTCCCCGCGGCCGGTTGTGCTGCCGCGCAGGCCTCACCGCCCCATCGTATTCCCATCGCTGGCCTAGCCATCCCACTACTCACCCACACCTGCTGTTATTCTCCGGCGACGGCAGACGAATCAGTAAACCCTCGTACAGTCGTACTCCGCGCCGCGTGGGAAACAACTGCCGAGTCTTCCCTGGCTCCATGTCATTCCCTTCCTAGGCCTCGCCGTCGTCCACCGCCCTGGTGCTCTCGGCGCGGCCTGGTAAACGTGGTCAACGACCGACATGCATCTGAAGTGGACTGTACGTGGAGAGGCTGACAGCTGGTTCCATGGTCGCACACAAGGAAATGCCTCCTTATTACGTGCAAAATGATGATTCCTCCACCTGACATCTGGGACCCACCGAAAGGGCCCCTGTATTTCGCGAAAAAAATGTTACCGCCGCTGACAGCTTGGACCCGCCAGCTATATCTTCGCACGCAAGGAAGTGCTTCCTTATTCCGCACAAAAAAATGAATACTCCCCCTGCTAGCTGGGACCCAGTACAGTGGCAGGCTGACTTGTGGGCCTACTAAGTTGACGGGGACGGAGGGCTTTGTCAATTTAGTCAATATGCATGATGCTTGCTCCAGTGACCGTACGATGTCCATCCAACGGCCGTAGTGCTTCTTCAACCTCTGGTCTTCTTGCTCCAGCCGCCCAAAGCAACGCCGGTCGTGCCTTGTGCTCCTGCCTCCCATGGCGCTACAATGCGGCGGAGGCCTCACCGCCCCCTACTACTCCCGCCGCTGGCCAGGCCATCCCTCTACTCACCCACACCCCTGTTATTCTGCGGTGATGGCAGCCTCACACCGCAGCGAATCAGTGAACCCTCATGCTCCTCTACGTGTGGGCATCCACTGCTGCGTCTTCCCCGGCTCCGCGTCGTCCCCTTCCTAGGCCTTGCCGTCGTCCACCGCCCTGGTGCTCTCGGCGCGGCGTGGTCAACGTGGTCAAGGAACGGCTTCCATCGGACGTGGACTATACGTGGAGAGGCTGACAGCTGGGTCCACGGCCGTGGCAAGGAAGTGCCTCCTTATTACGCGCAAAATAGTTATTCCTCCACCTGACAGCGGGGACCCACCGGACGGGCCACCGTATTTTGCAACAAAAAAGTTTCCCCCTGACTGCTGGGACCCACCAGCTACATCTTCGCATGCAAGGAAGTGCCTGACAGTCGGGATCTACCTGGTCGAAGCGTACGTAGCGTTGTCATTCTGGTCGCGAACGTGTACGTACATAGTGGTCGATGTAGAGGCGCGCACGTGTCATTGTAGAGGCGCGCACGTAGCATGTACACGTACGTACAACGGCCAGGGTGCAAGAAAGTAAATACGGCCACGTACGTACATACGGGCGGGGTCTCGAACGCCTACTCGCGCGTACGTACGGCCAGGGCTCGTGTACATGGCTGGGTCGGAATGGAGAAACAGCGTCGTTGTCGTGTTCATGAGGAGCCAACGAAATGCGTCGTGTTCATTGGGAGGAAACAGAATGCGTGGGAGCCAACCGGCTTGGACGGAACAGCCGATGGAAACGAGGCATGGCGTACCGCAGAACGGAGTAAACGGCCTTGTGTTCGACCGGCCACGTTCGAAACGGGATCCTGTTCATCGGGAGGGGTCTGGCGTACCACAAAACGGAGGAAACGGACCTCCTACGATCGAAACAGGGGTCCTGTTGATCGGGAGGGGTGTGGCGTACCGCAAAACGGAGGAAACGGACTTGTGTTGGAGCGCTACGGTCAAAACGGGGGTCCTGTTCATCGGGAGGGGTGTGGCATACCGCAAAACGGGACTCCACGGGATACTGTTCATCTCCACCGTCGACCCCCTCCAGCCTCCACGGGCTACTGTTCATCCACCGTCGACCTCCTCCAGCCTCCACCTGCGACTGTTCATCCACGGGCTCCTGTTCATCCAGCCTCCACCACGGGCTACTCCACCGGCTACTGTTCAACCAGCCCTCTCCACGGGCTCCTGTTCAACCACCCCTCCACGGGCTACTGTTCATCCTGCCCTCCACCATCTACTGTTCATCCTGCCCTCCACGGGGTGGTCCTATTCATCCTGCCGTCCACGGGGTCCTGTTCATCCAGCCCCAACCGGCTCGATCGGTCAGGGTACTATTCATCCAGAGGCAACACCACGGGGTCCTGTTCATCCACCCCCACCAGGAACTATTCATCCAACCCCCCCCCCTCGCGCGCGCAACGCTCACTGTTCATCCAGAGGCAACATCGACCGGGTTCAGTTAGCAGCAATAGCGAAGGAATCGCTCGATCGGGTTCAGTTAACATCCATCGATCGATCGCTCGGGTTCAGTAACGCGTAGCCTGCAGTGCAATCGCTCGTGTTCAGTTAGAGCCCAACGCCTCGCACACACGCGCGTACGTACGAGAGAAACGCGCATCGCTCGGGCCCCGACCACCCACCGTAACCGGGGACTCCCCGATATTTTCCGCGCCCTCGCTTCTACCATGGTTTTTTCCATCATGGAAGGCCCAAAGAATGTCATGCAGCTGCGTCTCCAGCCTGCCCAGGACGAAAAGCCCATTTTCTGTCATGATTTTTTATCATAGAAGTAGGACCCCACCACATCTATGATGATACCGGGTTTTGTCACAATTATCGTCATAGAAGTGTCATAAGTCTGACAGAAAAGATTTTCGTTCGGCCCAAAATGTCAAGGATGTGTCTTTTTTTGTAGTGTATTGCTATGGTTAAAGATCTCTTAGAAGAAGATGTGGATGGGCATGTTATTTACTTATGTAAAGAAGCTGCTAGAATTGCAACCTGATGGAAAAGATAAACATAGACCAATTGTTGGCATGCCTATCATTTCAGTTAAAATAGGATATCGATGTTATCATGGTTTATGTGACATGGGTGCTAGTGTGAGTGCTATTCCTTACAAGTTATATCAAGAGATTAGAGAAGACATAGCACCTACAGAGTTAGAAGCCATAGATGTTAATATTAAACTTGCTAATAGAGACACCATATCACCTTGTGGATTATTAGAGATGTTGAAGTCTTGTGTGGAAAAATAAAATATCCTACTGATTTTCTTGTTCTTGGTACCCCGCAAGATGACTTTTGTCCCATTATATTTGGTAGACCTTTATTGAACACAGTTAATGCTAGGATAGATTGCTAGAAACAAAATGTGGGTGTTAGCTTTGGTGATGAGTCTCATGAGTTTAATTTTTCCAAGTTTAATAGAAACCATCATGAAAAAGAATTGCCTAGTAATGATGAATTAATTGGTCTTGCTTCTATTGTTGTGCCACCTACTGATCCTTTAGAACAATACTTGCTGGACCATGAAAATGATTTACATATGCATGAAAGAAATGAAATAGACAATATTTTCTTTGAACAACGTCCTCTACTTGAACACAATTTGCCTATTAAAACTCTAGGAGGTCCTCCTCCACCTAAGGGTGATCCTGTTTTTCAATTAAAACAATTGCTAGACACTTTGAAATATGCTTATCTTGATGAAAAGAAGATATACCATGTTATTATCAGTGCTAACCTTTCAGAACATGAAGTAGAAAGATTATTGAAGGTTCTAAGGAAGCATCGAGCTGCTATTGGATATACTCTTGATGATTTAAAGAGCATTAGTCCCACTCTATGTCAGCATAAAATTAATATAGAACCTGATGCTAAACCCACTTTTGATCACCAACGTCGGTTAAATCCGAAGATGAAAGAGGTGGTAAGAACGGAAATATTAAAACTTTTGGAAGTAGGTATAATTTATCCTATAGCTGATAGTAGATGGGTAAGTCCTGTTCATTGTGTCCCAAAGAAAGGAGGTATTACTGTTGTTCCTAATGATAAGAATGAACTTATTCCACAGAGAATTGTTACAGGCTATAGAATGGTAATTGATTTCAGAAAATTAAATAAAGCTACTAGAAAAGATCATTACCCTTTGCCTTTTATTGATCAAACGCTTGAAAGATTATCTAAGCACACAAACTTTTGCTTCCTTGATGGATATTCTAGTTTTTCACAAATTCTTGTTTCTCAACCTGATCAAGAAAAGACCACTTTTACTTGTCCTTTTGGAACCTATGCTTATAGACGTATGCCTTTTGGTTTATGTAATGCACGTGCTACCTTTCAAAGATGCATGATGGCTATATTCTCTGACTTTTGTGAAAACATTGTTGAGGTTTTCATGGATGACTTATCTGTTTATGGGAAGTCTTTTGATGATTGCTTAAGCAATCTTGATCGAGTTTTGCAGAGATGTGAACAAACAAAGATTGTCTTGAATTGGGAGAAGTGCCACTTTATGGTTAATGAAGGCATTGTCTTGGGTCATTAAATTTCTGAAAAAGGTATTGAAGTGGACCAAGCTAAAGTTGATGCAATTGATAAAATGCCATGTCCCAAGGACATCAAAGGTATTCGTAGTTTCTTAGGTCATGTTGGTTTCTATATGAGATTTTTCAAAGACTTTCCTAAAATTTCTAGGCCTCTTACTAATCTTTTGCCAAAGTTCCTTTTGTCTTTGATGATGATTGTCTTGGAGCCTTTGAAACACTCAAGAAAGCTTTAATCACTGCACCTATAGTTCAGCCATCTGATTGGAACTTGCCTTTTGAAATTATGTGTGATGCTAGTGATTATGCTGTTGGTGTTGTTCTAGGACAAAGAGTTGATAAGAAATTGAATGTTATTCATTATGCTAGTAAAACTCTATAAAGTGCTCAGAAAAATTATGCTACTACTGAAAAAAAAATCTTAGCAGTGTTGTTTGCTTGTGATAAGTTTAGACCTTATATTGTTGATTCTAAAGTAACTGTTCACACAGACCATGCTGCTATTAAATATCTTATGGAAAAGAAAGATGCTAAATCTAGACTTATTCGTTGGGTTCTCTTGTTACAAGAATTTGATTTGCATATTATTGATACAAAAGGAGCTGAGAACCCTGTAGCTGATAACTTGTCTAGGCTAGAAAATGTGCTTGATGACCCACTTCCTATTGATGATAGTTTTCCTGATGAGTAGTTAGCTGCAATAAATGTTGCTAATGGGACTCCTTGGTATGCTGACTATGCTAATTACATTGTTGCTAAATATTTACCACCTAGCTTTACATATCAACAAAAGAAAAAATTCTTCTATGATTTAAGACATTACTTTTGGGATGACCCACATCTTTATAAAGAAGGAGTAGATGGTATTTTTAGACGTTGTGTACCTGAGCATGAACAGGGACAAATCCTACAGAAATGTCACTCCGAAGCTTATGGAGGGCATCATGCTGGAGATAGAACTGCTCACAAGGTATTGCAGTCCGGATTTTATTGGCCTACTCTCTTCAAGGATGCTCGTAAGTATGTCTCATCTTGTGATGAATGCCAAAGAATAGATAATATTGGTAAGCGTCAAGAAATGCCTATGAATTATTCACTTGTCGTTAAACCATTTGATGCTTGGGGATTTTATTACATAGGACCTTTTCCTTCCTCTAATGGGTATACACATATTTTGGTTGTTGTTGATTATGTTACTAAATGGGTAGAAGCTATTCCAACCAGTAGTGTTGATCACAACACCTCTATTAAAATGCTTAAGGAAGTTATTTTCCCAAGATTTGGAGTCCCTAGATATTTAATGACTGATGGTGGTTCACACTTTATTCATGGTGCTTTTCGTAAGATGCTTGCTACGTATGATGTTAACCATAGAATTGCATCACCCTATCGTTGTCAGTCTAGTGGTCAAGTTGAACTTAGCAATAGAGAAATAAAATTGATTTTGCAAAAGACTGTCAATAGGTCCAGGAAGAATTGGTCTAAGAAATTAGATGATGCACTTTGGGCTTATAGAACAGCATATAAAAATCCTATGGGTATGTCTCCTTATAAAATGGTTTATGGAAAAGCTTGTCATTGCCTCTTGTGCTAGAACATAAAGCATACTGGGCAGTTAAAGAACTCAACTATGATTTCAAACTTGCTAGTGAAAAGAGGTTATTTGATATAAGCTCTTTACATGAATGGAGAACCCAAGCTTATGAAAACGCAAAGTTATTCAAAGAAAAAGTTAAAAGATGGCATGAAAAAAGAATTCAAAAACGTGAGTTTAAAGTCGGAGAATATATTCTTTTGTACAACTCTCGTTTTAGATTCTTTGCAGGGAAGCTCCTCTCGAAATGGGAAGGCCCATATGTCATCGAGGAGGTTTGCCGGTCTGGTGCCATCAAAATAAATAATTTCAAAGGCACTAACCCAAAGGTTGTCAATGGGCATTGAATAAAGCATTATAACTCACGTACTCCTATTAAAGCTGAAAGCAATATTATCCAAACTTTCACGCCGGAAGTACACGTAAAAGAGTCCTTCCAGAACACTCCAGAATCATCAAAATAAGGAGGTATGTGATATGGTAAGTAAACGGACTCCGAAAAATCTGTAAAAATATTTTTTTATCAGTTTTGGAATATTTAAGAATTTTAGAAATAAAGAAACTCTCAGGAAGCGTCCCCTGGTGGGCACAATACACCAGGGCGCGCCAGGCTTGCCTGGTGCGCCCAGGTGGGTTGTGCCCACCTAGGACACCTCCCGTACTCTGTTTTTCTTCCATATGCTTGTCCTCCAAGATAAAAAAATCTATATATACTTCCCGAACCTGTTAACCACCGTATCACAGAGAAAAACCTCTGTTCTCTTCTCTTGCTATTTCTGGTCAGATCTGTCAAGCTAGGCATCATGTCTTCTTGTTCCTCCAACCACATGGAAGAATATGCTTGGCTGATGAAGATCAAGACGAAGGGGGAGGAGCCCACGGATGCTATCAAGGGAGACAAGGGCAAGGAAACTACCGTAGATCCATCCCCGATGGCAACACAAGCCCTGTTGGCCGAGGAGGAGCAGGAAGATATCCTTAAACCCTATCTTACTCACCTTACTCCTGCTGAGATTGAAGCTTTTCATGTCTTTGAATCAGTTCGCATACAAAATAAGCACCTCACTCTTCAAAATATTTTGCATCAAGAGCACATTGCCTATCTTCGGAGCGTCATCTATCGGTTGCAGGATCTCTTGACCATTAAGGCCAAGACCTCTTCATCACCACTATCACCTTCTGCACCACCAAAGGAGAACTAAGTATCTGGTATGGGCACTCCCCTTGGCTTCCGCCAAGCTTGGGGGAGGTGCCCCAGTATCGTATCATCCCACTATCTTTTTACTTTTACTTATCTTAGTTCAATCTTTTGCTTAGATGAATAAATTTTAGTTTGATCTTTTCTTCTTTTAGAAGTTTGCCTAGTGATCTATCATTGTAATCATGTGCAATTTATATAATAAAGCTAGTTTGAGTTTTTACTTTCTTTACTTTCATATTGAAAATAAAGAAAAGAAAAAGAGAAAGAAGCAAATAAAAGAAAGGAAATAAATCAATAAGATCATATACTAATCCTATGGTAGGTGATAGCAGCACATAAGGAAAAGTATAAGTAAGAAGATTTTCTTAGAGATTGACCAACATAGCATTAGTCAGTGATGCAACTCATGAAAGAATTAATAAGGGAAGGGAAGATTCACATATAAATATATTATCCTAGAAATCTTTTGTGATTGTGAGCCCTCATCAAAATATTATATGCCAAAATTGTTGACATTGGACAAGGAAGACAACTTAATGGTTTATGTTTGTTTATATTCACATAGAAGTCATAGTGTCATAGATCCTTCAACATGTGGTGCTTGCCCCCTATCTTTGCTAGCCAAAAATTCCGCACTAAGTAGAGATACTACTTGTGCATCCAAAAACCCTTAAACCCAAATATTTTTCAAGTGTCCACCATACCTACCTAGGGATTGAACAAGATCCCTCAAGTAAGTTGTCATCGGTGCAAAAAGGCAATAAAAATTGCTTCTAAATATGTAAGATCATTTAGTGTAAGAGAAAATTGAGCGTTGTACGAACTTGGATGACAAAGAATAAAAGCGGCAGACTTCATAATAAAGGTTGTCATCTTAAGGGGCAATACAACATGATGTTCTCTTGCACTAAGGGATTGAGCATGAAAACAAATAAAGCGCATGATAACATGTCCTTCCCTCTGCGAAGGGCCTATCTTTTACTTATATGTATTTACTTTTAGGCAAAGAGTCAAAGTTTTCCTTCTATTCCTTTTTATTTATTCTTTTGGCAAGCATCATGTGGTGAGGAAAGATCTAGGCACATATGTCCAGTTGAATATAGATAGCATGAGTTATTATTGTTGACATCACCCTTGAGGTGAGTAAGTTGGGAAGCGAAACTATAAGCCCCTATCTTTCTATGTGTCCGGTTGAAACGTTTTGCTCATGGGTACAAGGTGAGTGTTAGCAATCATAAAAGACTATATGATGGTTGAGTATGTGGACTTGCTTAAGAGCTCCAATACGTGACCCTTCCTGAAAAGATGATGAATTGTAGTTGCGAAGTTGACTGAGAACATAGTTTGTTGGTTTCTAATAGAGTTTTTTCTTTATACTTCGATTGTCTGATGAACTATTACTTATTAATGGGAAGTATATGATGCAAGTTCTATGATAAAAGTCCTATGTTTAATTTTGTTTCTGTTATAATAATCAACATGATGCTTCTTTGTCTATATTTTGTTTTTATCGACGCCTCTCTCTCAAAGCATGTGGACATGTTTCTCGATTTCGGTTTTCGCTTGAGGACAAGCGAGGTCTAAGCTTGGGGGAGTTGATACGTCCATTTTGCATTATGTTTTCTTACTGTTATTTATAATGTTTTTATCCATAATGATGCCTTTTGGAGTAATTCTAATGCCTTTTCTCTCATAATTTGCAAGGTACACACCAAGAGGGAGAATTCCGACAGCTGGAAATCTAGACCTGAAAAAGCTATGTCAGGCCACCTACTCTGCACAACTCCAAATGGGCTGAAACTTCACAGAGATTTTTATGGAATATATAAGAAATATTGGAGCCAATAAGTACCAGAGGGGGGCCACCAGGTGGGCACAACCCACCTGGGCGCGCCAGGCCCCCCTAGCGCGCCCTGGTGGGTTGTGGCCTCCTCAGCCCACCTCCGGTGCCCATCTTTTGGTATATAAGTCATTTTAACCTAGAAAAAATCAGGAGGAGGCTTTTGGGACGAAGTGCCACCGTCTCGAGGCGGAACTTGGGCAGGAGCACTTTTGCCCTCCGGCGAAGCGATTCTGCTGGGGGGACTTCCCTCCTGGAGGGGGAAATCATCGTCATCATCATCACCAACAACTCTCCCATCTTGGGGAGGGCAGTCTCCATCAACATATTCACTAGCACTATCTCATCCCAAACCCTAGTTTATCTCTTATATTCAATCTTGTTACCATAACTATAAACTGTTGCTAGGGGGTGACTAGTAGTGTTGATTACATCTTGTAGTTGATTACTATATGGTTTATTTGGTGGAACATTATATGTTCAGATACACTATGCATATTAATACCTCACTGATCATGGGCATGTTTATCGTTAGTGAGTAGTCACTTTTGTTCCTGAGGTCATGGGATAAATTGTATTGCAAGTAATCATGTCAATTTGATATGTGCTCAATATTTTGATGGTATGTATGTTGTGATTCCCTTAGTGGTGTCATGTGAACGTCGACTACATGACACTTCACCATATTTGGGCCTAAGGGCTTGCATTGTGGAGTAGCAAATAGATGGTGGGTTGAGAGAGTGACAGAAACTTAAACCCCAATTTATGAGCTATTCCGTAAGGGACCGATTGGATCCTAAAGTTTAATGCTATGGTTAGAATTTATTCTTAATACTTTTCTCGTAGTTGCGGATGCTTGCGGGAGGGTTAATCATAAGTAGGAGGTTTGTTCAAGTAAGAACAGCACATAAGCACCGGTCCACCCACATATCAAATTATCAAAGTAGCGAACACAAATCAAACCAACATGATGAAAGTGAGTAGATGAAATTCCCGTGTACCCTCAAGAACGCTTTGCTTATCATAAGAGACCATTTTGGCCTGTCCTTTGCCTCAAAACGACTGGGATATCTTGCTGCATACTTATTGCTACTATCATTACTTGCTAATTACAAATTATCTTGCTATCAAACTACTCGCTACTTACAGTTTCAGCACTTGCAGACATTATCTTACTGAAAACTACCTGTCATTTCCTTCTGCTCCTCGTTGGGTTCGACACTCTTACTTATCGAAAAGAGCTACAATTGATCCCCTATACTTGTGGGTCATCAGGGAGATCTACGCCAAGTCAAGACATACCAAGTACCCATCATAAACTCTCATCTCTTGCATTACATTATTCGCCATTTATCTCTCGTTTTCCTCTCCCCCACTTCTAAAATGATTTTCAAAAATATTTGCCTCTTTCTTCGCCCCTCTTCCGTTCGTCTTCTTTGTTTGCTTTTTGTGTGCTCGTGTGTTGGATTGGTTAGATTGCTTGCTTTGTTATGATGGCTCAAGAGAATACCAAATTGTGTGACTTTTCCAATACTAATAACAATGATTTTATTAGTACTCCAATTGCTCCCGTCACTAGTGCGGAATTTTATCAAATTAATGCCGCTTTGTTGAATCTTGTTACGGAAGATCAATTTTCCGACCTTCCTAGTGAATATGTCTCATCCCATCTGAATAATTTTGTTGAGTTGTGCGATATGCAAAAGAAAAAAGATGTGGATAATGATATTGTTAAATTAAAGCTATTTCTGTTCTCACTTCGGGATTGTGCTAAAACTTGGTTTTCATCTTTGCCTAAAAATAGTATTGATTCATGGAATAAGTGTAAAGATGCTTTTATTTCCAAGTATTTTCCTCCCGCTAAGATCATCTCCCTTAGGAATGATATTATGAATTTTAAGCAACTTGATCATGAACATGTTGCACAATCTTGGGAGAGGATGAAATTGATGATACGAAATTGCCCTACTCATGGTTTGACTTTGTGGATAATTATACAAAAAAATTATGCCCGATTGAATTTTGCATCTAGAAATCTTTTAGATTCGACCGCGGGAGGTACTTTTATGGAAATTACTTTAGGAGAAGCTACTACACTCCTAGATAATATTATGGTTAACTATTCTCAATGGCACACCGAAAGATCTTCCACTAGTAAAAAAAGTGCATGCGATTGAAGAAATTAATGTTTTGAGTGGAAAGATGGATGAACTTATGAAATTATTTGCTAGCAAGAGCGCTTCTATTGATCCTAATGATATGCCTTTGTCTACTTTGATTGAAAATAATAATGAATCTATGGATGTGAATTTTGTTGGTAGGAACAATTTTGGTAATAACTCGTATAGAGGTAATTTTAATCATAGGCCGTTTCCTAGTAATTCCTCTAATGATTATGGTAATTCCTACAACAACTCTTATGGAAATTATAATAAGATGCCCTCTAATTTTTAGAATAGTGTTAAAAAATTTATGAGTTTGCAAAAGAATTTCCATGCTTTGATTGTAGAAAAATTGCTTAAGATTGATGATTTGGCTAGGAACATGGATATAATTTCTCTTGATGTTGATTGTTTGAAACTTAGATCTATTCCACCCATGCATGATATCAATGAATCTCTAAAGTCTATGGTCCATTGATGAGTGTAAAGAAAGAACCGCTAAGATGCATGCTAAACGAGATTGCTTTGTAAAAACGTGTTCTTCTAGTTTTCGTGAAAATAATGATGAATATCTTAAGTTGGTTGATGTGAATCCTATTGAATCTTTGTTTTCCAGTACAAATCTTGATAAAGATGGGACTGGAGATACAACTTTAGTTAAAAGGCGTCCCAATGATTCGGATTTTTAGATCTTGATGCAAAAATTGATAAAAGTGGGATTGGAGAGGTCAAAACTTTAAGTAGCACTGAACCCACTCTTTTGGATTTCAAGGAATTTAATTATGATAATTGTTCTTTAATAGATTGTATTTCCTTGTTGCAATCCATGTTGAATTATCCTCATGCTTATAATCAAAACAAAGCTTTTACTAAACATATCGTTGATGCTATGATGCAATCTTTTGGAGAAAAGCTTGAATTGGAAGTTTCTATCCCTAGAAAACTTTATGATGAGTGGAACCTACTATTAAGATTAATATTAAAGATTATGAGTGCTATGATTTGTGCAATTTGGGTGCTAGTGTTTCCACGATTCCAAAAACTTTATGTGATGTGTTAGGCTTCCGTGAATTTGATGATTGTTCTTTAAATTTGCATCATACCGATTCCACTATTAAGAAACCTATGGGAAGGATTAATGATGATCTTATTGTTGCAAATAGGAGTTATGTGCCCGTAGGTTTCATTGTTCTTGATATAGATTGCAATCCTACAAGTCATATCATTCTTGGTAGACCTTTCCTTAGAACGATTGGTGCAATTATTGATATGAAAGAAGGAAACATTAGATTTCAATTTCCGTTAAAGAAGGGCATGGAACACTTTCCAAGAAAGAAAATTAAATTGCCATATGAATCTATTATGAGAGCTACTTATAGATTGCATACCAAAGATGACAATACCTAGATCTATTTGTGTTTTTATGCCTAGCTAATGGCGTTAAACAATAGTGCTTGTTGGGAGACAACCCAATTTTATTTTTGTTCTTTGCTTTCTGGTTCTGTTTTGCAATAAATAATTCATCTATCCTCTGGTTAGATGTGGTTTTGTGTTTTAATTAGTGTTTGTGCCAAGTAAGACCTTTGGGATGGCTTACGGTGATAGTTGATTTTATCTTGCTGAAAAACAGAAACTTTTACGCCAAGTCCTAGAATTTTTAAAATCACAGAAGCGTTATAAAATTCTGATTTTTTTACAAAAGATTGATATACAAATTTCCTCTGTTTTCCTAATTTTTCTGAATTTTTGGAGTTACAGATGTATTCGAACTAGCTAGATTACTACCGACTGTTCTGTTTTTGACAGATTCTGTTTTCTATGTGTTGTTTGCTTATTTTGATTATTCTATGGGTAGTATCTAGGGGTATCAACCATGGAGAAGTTTGAATACAGTAGATATTACACTAATACAACTAAAGAATGAGTTCACAACAGTACCAAAAGTGGTGATTTATTTTCTTAAACTAACGGAGCTTATGAGATTTTATGTTGAGTTTTGTGTTGTGAAGTTTTCAAGTTTTGGGTAAGGATTTGATGGACTATGGAATAAGGAGTGGCAAGAGCCTAAGCTTGAGGATGCCCAAGGCACCCCAAGGTAATATTCAAGGACAACCAAGAGCCTAATCTTGGGGATGCCCCCGAAGGCATCCCCTCTTTCGTCTTCGTCTATCGGTAACTTTACTTGAGGCTATATTTTTATTCACCACATGATATGTGTTTTGCTTGGAGCGTGTTGTATGATATGAGTCTTTGCTTTTTAGTTTGCCACAATCATACTTGTTGTACACACCTTTCGAGAGGGACACACATGAATCGTGATTTATTAGAATACTCTATGTGCTTCACTTATATCTTTTGAGCTAGGCAATTTTGCTCTAGTGATTCACTTATATCTTTTTAGAGAACGGTGGTGGCTTTATTTTATAGAAATTATTGAACTCTCATGCTTCACTTATATTATTTTGAGAGTCTCTAACCAGCTTGGTAATTTGCTTTGGTTATAAATTTAGTCCTAATATGATAGACATCCAAGAGGGATATGATGTCTACACGCAACTTTATTCTTGTAGACTCGTGTTGGGCCTCCAAGCGTAGAGTTTTGTAGGACAGTAGCAATTTTCCCTCAAGTGGATGACCTAAGGTTTATCAATCCATGGGAGGTGTAGGATGAAGATGGTCTCTCTCAAATGACCCTGCAACCAAATACAAGAAATCTCTTGTGTCCCCAACACATCCAATACAATGGAAAATTGTGTAGGTGCACTAGTTCGGCGAAGAGATGGTGATAAAAGTGTAATATTGATGGTAGAAATATATTTTTATAATCTGAATAAATAAAAACAGCAAGGTAGCAATTAGTAAATGGGCACAAAAATGTTATTGCAATGCTTAAAAACAAGGCCTAGGGTCCGTACTTTCACTACTGCAATCTCTCAACAGTGCTAACATAGTTGGATCATATGATTATCCCTCAAAGTGTAACGAAGAATCACTCCTGAGTTCCTATTAGCGGAGAACAAAAGATAGGACTTGTTTGTAGGGTGCGAAACCACCTCAAAGTTATTCTTTCCGTTCGATCTATTCAAGAGTCCGTACTAAAATAACACAAAGCTATTTTCGTTCGATCTATCCTAGAGTCCGTACTAAGATAACACCAAAGCAAGTTCATATTCATAATACTCAATCCACACAAAGAACTACAAAGAGACCCCAAAGTTTCTACCGGAGAAAAACATGCATCAACCCCTATGCATAGATTACCCCAATATCACCGCGGGAATCCGCGAGTTGAATGCCAAGACACATGTCAAGTGAATCAATATGATACCCCAATTGTCACCTCAAGTATTCATACCGCAAGATATATATCATGTGTTCTCATCTCTGAATATTCAATCTGACAAGACAAAACTTCAAAGGGTAAAGATTCAATTCATCATAACAAGAGTATAGAGGGTATAAACACCATATGATCCGACTATATTAACAAAGCCCATAATATAGATTACGAGAGAGAGAGAGAGAGAGAGAGAGAGAGAGAGAGAGATTTATCACATAGCTACTGGTACAAACCCTCAGCCCCGAGGGTGGACTACTCCCTCCTCATCGTGGTGGCCGCCGGGATGATGAAGATGGACACCGGAGATGATTCCCCCCTCCGGCAGGGTGCCGAAACAGGTCTAGATTGGTTTTCGGTGGATACAGAGCCTTGCGGCGGCGGAACTTCTGATCTAGGTTAATCCCAAAGGGTTTTGGAATATTTGGGAATTTATAGTGCAAAGAGGGGTGCAGGAGGCCACCGAGGTGGGCACAACCCACCTGGGCGCGCCAGGGGGGCCTGGCGCGCCCTGGTGGGTTGTGCCCCCCTCGGGGCACCCCCCAGGTGCAGCTCTAGCCCATTGGGTTCCTTCTGGTCCATAAAAAATCTCCGTGGAGTTTCGTGGTGTTTGGACTCCGTTTGATATTGATTTCCTGCGATGTAAAAAAAGCAAAAACAGCAACTGGCACTAGGCACTGGGTCAATAGTTTAGTCCGAAAAAATGATATAAAGTTGCTATAAAATGATTGTAAAACACCCAACAATGATAAAATAACAACATGAATACTTCATAAATTATAGATACGTTGGAGACGTGACAGGATATAATAAAAACTTTCATATAAAGTGCATTGAATACTATGAGAAGTTTGATTCCTTATGATTGTTTTGAGATATAAATATGGTGCTATTAGAGTCATGCTAGTGAGTAATTGTGAATTGGAGAAATACTTGTGTTAAAGTTTGTGATTCCCGTAGCATGCACGTTTGGTGAACCGTTATGTGATGAAGTCGGAGCATGATTTATTTATTGATTGTCTTCCTTATGATTGGCGGTCGGGGACGAGCGATGGTCTTTTCCTACCAATCTATCCCCCTAGGAGCATGCGCGTAGTACTTCATTTTGATAACTAATAGATTTTGCAATAAGTATGTGAGTTCTTTATGACTAATGTTGAATCCATGGATTATACGCACTCTCACCCTTCCACCATTGCTAGCCTCTCTAGTACCGCGCAACTTTCACCGGTACCATACACCCACCATATACCTTCCTCAAAACAGCCACCATACCTACCTATTATGGCATTTCCATAGCCATCTGAGATATATTGCCATGCAACTTTCCACCATTCCGTTTATTATGACATGTGCCATCATTGTCATATTGCTTTGCATGATCATGTAGTTGACATTGTATTTGTGGCAAAGCCACCGTTCATAATTCTTTCATACATGTCACTCTTGATTCACTGCACATCCCGGTACACCGCCAGAGGCATTCATATAGAGTCATATTTTGTTCTAAGTATCGAGTTGTAATTCTTGAGTTGTAAGTAAATAAAAGTGTGATGATCTTCATTATTAGATCATTGTCCCATGTGAGGATATGATGATGGAGACTATGATTCCCCACAAGTCGGGATGAGACTCCGGACGGAAAAAACACTAAAAAATGAGAGAAGGCCCACATAGAAAAATGAGAGAAAAGAGAGAAGGGGGAATGTTACTATCCTTTTACCACACTTGTGCTTCAAAGTAGCACCATGATCTTCATGATAGAGAGTCTCCTATGTTGTCACTTTCATATACTAGTGGGAATTTTTCATTATAGAACTTGGCTTGTATATTCCAATGATGGGCTTCCTCAAAATGCCCTAGGTCTTCGTGAGCAAGCGAGTTGGATGCACACCCACTTAGTTTTCTTTTGAGCTTTCATAAACTTATAGCTCTAGTGCATCCATTGCATGGCAATCCCTAGTCACTCACATTCATATCTATTGATGGGCATCTCCATAGCCCGTTGATACGCCTAGTTTATGTGAGACTATCTCCTTATTTTTGTCTTCTCCACAACCACCATATTCTATTCCACCTATAGTGTTATGTCCATGGCTCATGCTCATGTATTGCGTGAAAGTTGAAAAGGTTTGGGAACATCAAAAGTATGAAACAATTGCTTGGCTTGTCATCGGGGTTGTGCATGATTTGAATATTTTGTGTGATGAAGATGGAGCATAGCCAGACTATATGATTTTGTAAGGATAAGCTTTCTTTGGCCATGTTATTTTGAGAAGACATAATTGCCTTATTAGTATGCTTGAAGTATTATTGTTTTTATGTCAATATTAAACTTTTGTTGTGAATCTTATGGATCTGAACATCCATGCCACAATAAAGAAAAATTACATGAATAAATATGTTAGGTAGCATTCCACATCAAAAATTCTGTTTTTATCATTTACCTACTAGAGGACGAGCAGGAATTAAGCTTGGGGATGTTTCATATGTCTCCAACGTATCTATAATGTTTTATTATTCCATGCTATTATATTATTTGTTTTGGATGTTTTATATGCATTAATATGCTATTTTATATTATTTTTGGGACTAACCTATTAACCTACAGTCCAGTGCCAGTTTCTGTTTTTTTCCTTGTTTTTGAGTTTCGCAGAAAAGGAATACCAAACGGAGTCCAAACGGAATAAAAACTTCGCGTGATTTTTCTTGGACGAGAAGACGCCCAGGAGACTTGGAGATGAAGTGAGAAGAGCCACGAGGCGGCCACAAGGGTGGAGGGCGCGCCCAGGGGGTAGGGCGTGCCCCCTGCCTTGTGCCCCCCCCCTGACTCCCCTGGCCTAATTCTTTCGCCTATATATTCACATATATTCCCAAATCACCAGAAGTATCCACGAAAAGACTTTTCCACCGCCGCAACCTTCTGTACCCATGAGATCCCATCTTGGGGCCTTTTCTGGCGTCCTGCCGGAGGGGGATTCGATCATGGAGGGCTTCTACATCAACTCTATTGCCCTTCCAATGAAGTGTGAGTAGTTTACCATAGACCTATGGGTCCATATCTAGTAGCTAGATGGCTTCTTATCTCTCTTTGATTCTCAATACCATGTTATCCTTGGTGTTCTTGGAGATCTATCCGATATAATATTCTTCTGCGGTGTGTTTGCCGAGATCCGATGAATTGTGGATTTATGATCAGCTTATCTATGAATATTATTTGAATGTTCTCTAAATTCTTTTATGCATGGTTTGATATCTTTGTAATTCTCTTCGAACTATCGGTTTGGTTTGGCCAACTAGATTGGTTTTTCTTGCAATGGAGAAGTGCTTAGCTTTGGGTTCAATCTTGCGGTGTCCTTTCCTAGTGACAGTAGGGGCAGCAAGGCACGTATTGTATTGTTGCCATCGAGGATAAAAGGATGGGGTTTACATCATATTGCTTGAGTTTATTCCTCTACATCATGTCATCTTACTTAATGTGTTACACTGTTCTTCATGAACTTAATACTCTAGATGCAGACAGGAGTCGGTCGATGTGTGGAGTTATAGTAGTAGATGCATAATTGTTTTGGTCTACTTGACACGGACATGATGCCTATATTTCATAATCATTGCCTTAGATATCGTCATAACTCTGCGCTTTTCTATCAATTGCTCGACAGTAATTTGTTCACCCACCATATTATTTGCTATCTTGAGAGAAGCCTCTAGTGAAACCTATGGCCCCAGGGTCTATTTTCCATCATATAAGTTTCCGATCTACTATTTTGCTATCTTTTACTTTCCGATCTATAAACCAAAAATACCAAAAATATTTACTTTATCGTTTGTTTAGTTTCATCTATCTCTATCAGATCTCACTTTTGCAAATAGCCGTGAAGGGATAGACAACCCCTTTATCGCATTGGGTGCAAGTTGTTTGATTGTTTGTGCGGGTATTGGTGATTTGTGCGTTGTCTCCTACTTGATTGATACCTTGGTTCTCGAACTGAGGGAAATACTTATCTCTACTTTGCTGCATCACCCTTTCCTCTTCAAGGGAAAAACCAACACAAGCTCAAGAAGGAGCAGTGTCCTCCTTCAATCCCTAACAAATCAACAACTTTGAGTGGCTAGAGAGAGAGATCGAGCAAGAAAGCTTGATGGGCATCAATGGAGGAGAGAGAGGTAAGAGGTAAGGAGGTAGGTAGAAGAACCACCCCTTATATAGTGACTCCCCAATTCCAACCGTTACAGCAGTTTTTACACTGCAGCGGTACAACCGCTCCCTGTACAACCGGGATTCGCGGGTATACTATAGAAACCCTAACAGGCGGTACAACCTGTGGTGCGGGCGGTAGTACCGGTTGCCATAAGCAGCCAAAACAACCGCTCCACCACCGCTCAACCACCGCCTCAAAACAGAAAGGGAGTCACCCCTATAGCGGTAGACGAGCGGTAGGTGCACCGAAACAACAGCATGGCCCGAGTCCTGGTGGTGGCTAAGTCCCGAGCGGTAGAACCGCTTTGAACACCGGCAGTACCGGTTAATAGAGAATAACCGGGACAACCGGGCCACCATCGCCCAGGAACCGCCCCACCACAGAAGCAGGACCGGTGGTTGGGCAATACCAGGCCGTCCTGGGTTTTCCCAGAGCCTTCACGGTACCACCGCCCGGTGGCGGTGGTACTACCACTGGGCCCGTATCTGGGAGTTGCAACCCTAGGGTATCACCCCTGGGGCGGTGGTTGTGCTGGTAGAACGGGACATGTGGTACAACCGCCCTACCCAGCAGTACAACTGCTAGGCGTTAAAATCACTGTGTAGGAGGAAGTGAGGACCTCTTTCTCCTCGAACAGAAGTGAACATTGGGTGGACAGGAATGTGAATGCGCATTGATTCGCCCAATACCTTCCGATGCGGATGCCCTCTTAATAGTACAGATTTCCTACGACCAAAGAAATAAACACGTAGGGAACACCGCCTTTGATCTTTTTCGTCCAGAGGGGATGCCTAATCGTCCTTAACCAAACGAGAGAGTACCTGAAGTACTTGGCACACGATTAGACCATAAAGTGAGTTGTCATCATCACCAAAACACCACGGAGGGAAAATGTCCTAACACCTTCCCCAACACCCTGACAAAGATGAGGATTTCTAAGTCTCTTCTACACCCCTCACTCACCAGCTTCTACGGGTTCGTGCTAGGAAGAAAGATTCAACCCCTCAGACATATCGACTTGGAAGTGATCTTCGGAGATGAGGAAAACTTCCGCTCAAAGACACTATGCTTTGAGGTTGCATGTTTCGTACGGGCTACAACGCCATCCTCGATGAGCCCGCCTATGTGAAGTTCATGGTGTAGGAGATATGACTTAGAGGCAATAATAAATTTATTATTTACCTCCAAGTTTGTAATTAAGATTTATGTTTTGTGCTATAACTGCAATCGTTCTCGAGTCTACAATAACCACGAGGCTTAGAGGGAAACTCATGTGCACGAGTGGAATAATAAACAGTAAAATAGATTCCTAGTCTTGCCTCTAAGACTAGCTCAAGTGTTGCATGATGTTTCCGTTTTCCTGATCATGGGCATGCCAATGTTGACAACTTTGAGGACACGATGCTAGAAGCACATTTGTGTTGAACAAACCCAATTGCTGTTATTACTATGAGATCTTTCCGTCACAAGTTAATAGTTGATAACACAGTAAAGTTAAACATTTTCATAATTCCTTAGACCATGAGAGTATCAAGTTCCTTCATACTAGATGATGCACTTTGGGGTTTGATGTTGCCTGAACTATGTCGGTATTTCCCCAAAGAGGAAGGGATGATGCAGTACAGCTACGGTAGGTATTTCCCTCAGTTATGAAACCAAGGTATCAATCTAGTAGGAGAACCAAGCAACACTATGTAAACGGTACCTACACACAAAGAACAAATACTTGCAACCCGATGCTTATGAGGTGTTGTCAATCCCTCTACAGGTAACGGCGCCAGAAATTGTCAAGTTGGCGGGATAAAAATTATGATATATTGGATAAATAGATCTCGATAAAACAAAAATAAAACAAATAATAAAAAGTGCAGCAAGGTATTTTTGGGTTTTTGGAATAATAGATCTGAAAACAAAAGCAAATAAAAATAGATCTCAAAGCAAATATGATAAAGAATGGACCTGGGGGCCGTAGATTTGACTAGTGGCTTCTCTCAAGAAAATAGCACACGGTGGGTAAACAAATTATTGTTGGGCAACTGATAGAAAATCGAATAATTATGATGATATCCAAGGCAATGATCGATATATAAGTATCGCGTCCAAGATTAGTAGACCGACTCCTGCCTGCATCTACTACTATTACTCCTCACATCGACCGCTATCCAACATGCATCTAGTGTATTAAGTTCATGAAGAAATGGATTAATGCAATAAGAACGCTGACATGATGTAGACGAGATCTATTCATGTAGGAATAACCCCCATCTTTTTATCCTTAATAGCAACGATACATGCGTGTCTTTTGCCCCTTCTATAGAACACCCGCACGATCGAACCCATCACAAAGCATCTCTTCCCATGGCAAGAAAAATCAATCTAGTTGGCCTAACTAAACCAAAGATTCGAAGAAGAAATACGAGGCTATAAATAATCATCATATAAGAGATCAAAGAAGACTCAAATAATATTCATGGATATAGATCTGATCATAAACTCAAAGTTCATCGGATCCCAACAAACACACTGCAAAAAGAGTTACATCAAATAGATCTCCAAGAGACCATTGTATTGAGAATCAAAAGAGAGAGAGGAAGCCATCTAGCTACTGCCTACGGACCCGTAGGTCTATGATGAACCACTCACGCATCATCGGAGAGGCACCAATGAGGATGATGAACCCCTCCGTGATGGTGTCTAGATTGGATCTCGTGGTTATGGAACTTGTGGCGACTGGAATTGTGTTTCCTCGACTTCCCTAGGGTTTATGGAATATTTGGGTATTTATAGGGCGAAGAGGCGGTTCGGGAGGTCATCAGGGGGGCACAACCCCCTGGGCGCGCCTCGGCTCCTGGGCGCACCCTGGTAGGTTGTGCCCACCTCGGGCCGCCCCTCTGGTACTTCTTTGGCCCACATATGTCTTCTGGTCCAAAACAATTCTCCAAAAAAATTCGCTACGTTTGGACCCCGTTTGGTACTGATATTCTGCGAAGTACAAAACAAGCAAAAAACAGCAACTGGCACTGGGCACTATGTCAATAGGTTAGTCCCAAAAAATGATATAAAGTTGATATAAAATAATTGTAAAACATCCAAGAATGATAATATAGCAACATTGAACAAGAAAGAATTATAGATACATTGAAGACGGAGCAGCATCCCCAAGCTTAATTCCTACTCGTCCTCGAGTAGGTAAATGATAAAAACAGAATTTTTGATGTGTAATGCTGCCTAATATGTTCATCACATATTATTTTCTTTTGTAACATGGACATTTGGAGTTTTATATGGTTCAAAGCAATAGTCTAGTTTTGACATGAAGATTTCAATACTCAAGCATATCAACAAGCAACCATGTCTTTCAAAATATCAACACTGAAAGTTATCCCTAGCCCATCATGCTCAATCATTGATCCATTAATGAAACACGCTCGCGTATTAGCTACATCCAATGCTCAAGTATGATCATAGTGCCCCTTAGTTGGTGCTTTATAAGAGAAGATGGAGACTCAAATAAAAATAAAAATTGCATAAAGTAAATAGATATTCCCTTCGCAGAGGGAAGTAGGGATTTGTAGAGGTGCAAGAGCTCAAAGCAAAAATTGAGAGATAAAAAAATTGAGAGGCATACTTTTCCCGTCAACGAAAACGACCGAGTAATTCCCAACACTTTCCATGCTAGATATATCATAGGCGGTTCCCAAACAAAAAAAAGTTTATTCCTTTTTCCACCATTCTTTCACAATCCATGGCTAGTTGTATCCATGGGTGCCTTCCATACCAACACTTTCCAAGGAATTTATTATTTGACAACATAAAGTAAATTTCTTTTTCATTTCGGGACTGGGCATCCCTATTACCGTCGTACTCTCGTGCAATGACAGGTGGATAAACACTCATCTTGAGAATAACACATTTAGCATGGAAAATATTGGCCACCCTAGACGGAGTTCAAACAAGATGAAACTTTATGGTGATTTTTGCTTTTCAGATGTAATCCTCTTTTGCGGTGTGTTTGTTGGGATCCGGTGAATTGCGGGTCTATGATCAGATTATTCATTGAAAGTAATTCAGTCTTTTCTGTACTTTATTATGCATGATTATGATAGCTTTGTATTTCTGTCTGATCTATCCATTTGGTTTGGCCAACTAGATTGATTTATCTTCAGTGAAAGGGGTGCTTTGTAATGGGTTCAATCTTCTGGTGTCCTCATCTTATGACAGAAGGGGTAGCGAGGCACGTATTGTATTGTTGCTATTAAGGATAAAACGATGGGGTTTATTCATATTGATTGAGTTTACTTTATCTACATCACGGCGTCTTGCTTAAGGCATTACCCTGTTTGTCATGAACTTAATACCATAAATGCATGCTAGATAGCGATCGATTGGTAGAGTAATAGTAGTAGATGCAGACAGAAGTCGGTCTACCTGTGACGGATGTGATGCCTATATATGTGATCATTGTAATGAATAACATCATAATTATGCGCTTTTCTATCAATTGCCCAACAGTATTTTTTTTACCTACCATATGATATGTGTTCGACAGAGAAGCCTCTAGTGAAAACTATGGACCCCAGGTCTACCTTTATCATATTATTAAACCAAAAATACCTTGTTGCAATTTATTTAACTTTTTTTGTTTTGCAACTTATCTATCTATCACTATTAGAATTAATCCTTGCAAATAACGAGTCCAAGCCCGTGTTGGGTGCGAGTATTTGCTTTTGTGTGTGTAGGTGCTGACGAGGAGAGTTTGATTGGTTCTCCTATTGGTTCGATAATCTTGATTCTCACTAAGAGAAATACTTATCTCTACTGTACTGTTTCACCCCTCCTCTTCGGGGAAAAACCCAAAGCAGTTTACAAGTACCAGTGGACTGTTTTGTAAGGGGGCAGGCCCCCTTTATGTGTAAGTGTTGGAAGGGTCCCTCCTTGTTGGTGCGCCTAGGAGGGAAGGGGGGCCTTTGTGGGCAACCTTCCCCCTTTGTGGGGCAATGTGGGGGGGAGCTTTTTGGGCTGCCATCTCCAGGCCGCCCCCACCCCTTCCCTCCAATAAATAGAGGTGGAGAGTGGCCCTCCAACTCACACTTGAGCTCTCACACAACAGGGCATGCAATGATCTTCCTTTCTCTCTGTCACCCTCCATGAAATAGTTCTAGTCTCCGGTAGCAATTAGTTCTGGGCGGCGAAGCGCTGCTGGATCGATGACACCAGATGTGTGCAACCCGGTAGAGAGATCGCATGTTCCCGGTAGAGAGATCGCATGTTTGGTCTTCTGTTCAAGAGAGGAAATATTCTTATGGTTGGGAGGTTGTAAAATCCTAGCTACAGGAATCTGCACCAACGATTTTCACGAACTCTTCTTTCGCTGTTGCTATGAGTTGGTAATGATCAGATCAAACCTTGTATGCATCTTCATAGTGGTACGTAGTACTGATTTTTGTTTTTGTTTTATGTTGTGTTACCCTACACATGACGCCACCCTCGTATGCATATTTCTTGCCACGCCAACCAGCATGCGTCACGTGGCCATGCTGGTTGGCCCCCATTCTCCCGTAGCTTAATGGGTTTGATATGCAAATCAAGATGCGCGAACCAAACAACACCATCACCATCCACGGCCGCACCAAAAGGGTGCTCGCGACGGAGGTCGCCAATGTCGAACTTGCAGAGGCCAACAACGTCAAACTCGCGAAGGCCACCTTAGCTCCCGCAGAGCTCGAAGAGGTCAAGAAGTTTGTCGATCCATCCACAACAACTCTAGCCCTCAAGCCTAAGCCCGAACTAGCCTTCCAGCAGACCAAGGAAAAAAAAAGTGCACCATGAAGACACAAAAAAGATGGTGATTATAGGAGACTTAAGCCCAAACCAAGAGACCGCCCTCCTACAGTTTCGTCGCCTAGAGGCCTGCAGACATGACCGGCGTTGCCGCACGCATCGGAAAGCACAGCCTAGACGTCCGAAAAGACGCAAGGCCGGTCAAGAAGTCCCTCCGACGCTTCTTCATGAAAAAGTGACGTGCATTGGAGAAGAAATAGTTCGACTCCTAGCTGCAGAGTTCACCAAGCAGGTCGCACACCTAGAGTGGTTGGCCAACCCCGCTATGATCGGGAAAAAGAACCAACTTATGGCGCATGAGCGTTGGCTACACCAACCTTAATAAGGCATGGCCAAAAGACTCGTTCCCCTTACCTCGCATCAATCAAGTCATCGACTCCACCGAGGATTGCGAGCGTCTTTGTTTTATGGACGCCTACTCTGATTATCATCGGATCCAGATCTAGATGAAGGAGTCCGACGAGGAGAAAACCTTTTCTATAACTCCTTTTGGCCATTCTAATGTTTGTCTCATGTTGTACTTGTGAGGGAACATCCACGAAATATTTTATTTATTTCTTAAACAATACTATAAACTTTAATTATAACAAACATAACCCATTTGAGGACGAGTCGTGGCGGTTGCAGTGATCGACTTTGGTGTCTCATCTAATGATATTTTCCCCTTGCAAGTACCTCACATGTCTACGAGCAACACGTCTACTAGCCGTCATTCACGGAGTTCTCGAGACGTGTCGTGTGTGTATAAGTTATAGATCTTGATAAGCCCCTAGCGGGTGCGTGTAGTGGTATGTATACGTTTGTGTGGTGTTGTATGTTGTGCGCCTAGTCTATGACCTATATCCATGTAACTGGGGCTAAAAAAACCATGAGCCATTTTTAAGTGAACTGGTCCGTGAAGCAAACTCTACGTGATTTCAAACATGACCCATTTTTAAGTGAACTGGTCCGTGAAGCAAACTCTACGTGATTTCAAAGCATTCGAGAACGGCTGGCAAGCGAGACTGGCTAGAGCAGAAATCGGAGAGCCATATGAAACAAGAGTTGATAGAAAACAAGCTTACACAGAGGCACCTACAGCTACAAGTCATTCCCAGTCTATCAACTGTGAGCAAAGATAGCACCATCGTCAGTCAACGCTGAAATCCAGCCAGCTCAGGAGGATATCCACTCGTATGTACTACCCCCTTTTTGTACACGACTATAAGGAAATGGGGAGTCATTTAGTCATATGCAACTATCGGTGACAGACATACTCAATCACTTGCGTTATTGCAAGGAGAAAATATGTTCTGCCAAAAGAAAAAACAGCTTTATGAACTGATGCTGCAGCACGATGCGATGATGCGAGAAAAGGATAAATAATTTCGCTGAACAACAAGATGAACAGACCAAAGCGCACAAGGATGTCAAGCAGTGCACGAATGCAGTATGATGACCATGTTATGGACACTTGGGAGTTGGCATGTACATTATGACTAGGTATGAAGACATGGGTGCCAAAATTGCGAACTTTACAGATAATTTTCAACAACATCGACAGATCAAAATGATTCTCAGTTTTGAATTTACAAGTTCGGCCAAAGCGTGCCAAGATAAGTACGTACTATCAAGTAGACTCCTCTGCCATCGCATTCCCCTTGTCTTCAATTCGATTCTCTTATTAATTTTGTCAATATAGAGTGGACCAATTTGCTTGTTTCTACAAATCCTCTTGTTTTTGTGACCCGACATGAACAGTGTATCCTAGATAGCGCTGGAAAGCGACAAGCAGAATAACAATAACAATAACATATTGTAGCAGGGTTTGTTCTGTTGTGGCTTCCAACTAGTAGACTGGGCAATGAATCACGTCAGTAGTCCAGGCACAGCAGGTTGAGAAAGAGTTGCAGCCAGCGAGACAAGGCCAACAGCTGGAAGAGTCAAACTAGAACTATGCTCAGGCAGAGACCAACTGAGATTCAGCAAGCAGCAGCAGAAAAGAAGTAGAAGTTGGGCCAGGACTAAAAGAGTCCTGTTCGGCAAAGAGCCGAGTCAGAGTAGGAGACAAGGGATGAGCCCGTACCCAATTGTATGGACAGGTAATATATAGTGCTAGCCATTGTAGTCTTCTCCTTCAAGCAAGAAATAAACCCCAACGCTCCAATTGATAATTCCTACCCCGCTAATCTCTTGTTGACCCTTCTCAATTTACCAATCACGGAGCTAATAGGCAATGCTCTCGCCCACCGGTGAATTAGCCCTAACACCCTACAATATATGGTTTTGCTGGGCTTTCTCTATATGTTTTAATAAAAATTATTGCTCAAAATTATGTTTGGATCTATGTGGATGTCCAAAACGGCAACATTTAAGGAACCGTAAGAAGTAATGGTGTCTTCTACAAATTTCAAACATACATAGAGTAAAGCAAGTCAACAAATTTCATCAAATGCTTATACATATTACTATGAATGTTGCATCATCTTAGTCAGCAGGGAATTGCTTGTCAAACATGGTACTACAACAATGAATATCCAAAATGTTTAGCTTATATCAAATTGGATATCAAATATATTTGAAGCACAATGCCCCTACTAAAGAACTTCAAAAGGTCGCTTTGATTTACCATTTCTAATTAAAAAAATTAACAGTTTCACCATTTTATCACTGTGAAATCTTATAATAGTTACACATACTGCTCAACCAGTGTGAAGTTCATACATGAAATTCCCAAAATCTAAGCCAACAATTGGATACATAGAAACTGATCTTAAATTACTATGCAAAGATTATATGATTGAATTCAACTGCATTTAAGAGAATCTTAGTTATTGCACTACATACCTACGGATCACAATACAACAGTAACATTAAGCAGCATGTCAGGTTATACACTACACTGTTAGGCCATGAGTCTACACCACAAGAAGTTAATGTGTTCTCCGGTTGAAGTGACATGCAAACTGATCAACAGCAACCATTGCCTGTGAAGCCGAACCGACAGAACCATCATACCTATGCATTAAGAACCAATGCGAATTAAATTAATTCTGACAGTCCAAGATGTATACTCCCTCCGTCCGAAAAAACTTGATAACTGATTTCTGTAAATTAAAAGTTCAACATGGGGATACGTACATAGAGACTAACAAGTAAGCTCCAATCTGCATAACTATAACTCCTTCACCTCCTGGCTGTGTTGTGTTAACACAACGAGCACAAAACCAGTGCTCGTGGATTGAAGTGACTAAATCTAAGAATGTACAATTTGCAATCAAAATATTGCTGGAGATAATAAAGTTAACTTGGTCGAATTATCCTTACATAAATGAGGTAAGTTTAGACTCATAATGCGGGAGACTCACATTGGTTTGGTCCAATAGAAAAGAATTCCGTCTGCAGATTGTTCCTCCTAAAGAAGTTAATGAACGGTTGCAGATCAACAGCAGTAAATTTTGTTCCCTCTTCTTCTGCTCTGGACAGTTAAAAAAGATTGTGACTTTAAACTTCTAAAACTTGAACATTCATGTATCTTAATATCTTTATTTATTCGAAAAGGGGATCTCCCCAGCGCCTGCACCGATTGATGCACACAGCCATCTTATTACGAAGTTTCAATCATTCGAATAGAACATTCGTGCATCTTAATGAACATGATTTTCCATATCTCTGAATCTGAGATCACGGTCACATCTGTGATTCAGTCATTAACCTCCATACCGAACAATGTATCACTAAATTTAGTTTATCCAATGTATCTTGCGGTAGCTATGGATGGAGATAATAAGTTAATAACGACGTTAAACTACAACATTTGCTGCATTTGTCAACCAATATACGGTGCCAGTTTCAGAACGAACAAAATCATGTAACGTGCTAACTAACTAACTAACTACTCCCTCTGTTCGAAAATAGATGACTCAGCCATCTATTTTGAAACGGAGGGAGTAAATAACAGAGCAGCTTCCATCTGAAACATGGACGGCCGCATGGAAAAATTCATTAACGCCATTCTCCAGTGCAACTGCCAGTGCTGAAGATTATACAGCCCCCACAACTTGCAACGGGTAACGACGTTTATGACCGAGGAGATCCCCATTTAATTTCCCGAGTTATCGTGGTTGGGGACGATGCTTACACGATGGGGAGGAGGCGGGATGGTCCGGTCGGGTCGTAGTTGAGCAGCAGCGCCGCCTTGACCGGCATCCCTGCAACTGCAAGAGGATGGGATTAGTCCACACGGGATAGCAGAAAGAGGAGCGAAGCGGGAGGGGAAGAAAGGGGACGGCAGACCGGAAGATCCGACGTGCTTCGCGGTCCACTTCTCCCACGCCCTGCACGCCCATGTCCAGTCCGCATCCATGGGAGAAGTGGCGTCCGCCGCGACGGAGGCAAAGGCGGCGCTTGGTTGGAGGCGACGACGGCGGGAGGCGGAGGAGACGACGGCGGGACTGCCTGCCGGAAGGAAAGCCGGGGTTGTGTTGCGCAGTAGTAGCCCAGGCCCGGGACAGCTCGCTTTATCCTGGGCTTTCTTCCAAAGACATATGTGTGCGTCCCAAAAAAAAAAAGGACACATGTGTGTGCAATGTGGTGTGCGCATGCTATTTTTCGGTTTGCTCTTTCCTCGATAACGGATGCTTTATTATTATTATTGACAAGATGCATTCTATTATTATTGACAAGATGCATTCCACATCCGGATTGGTGAAGAATTGTTGAAGGAGATCCACCCGCCATCGATCGATGTCGTCGAGCAGTTCTGACACTCGCCGGAGCCTGCATGCGCCACGCACCGTGATTGGCCTATAGGACGTGGGTAGCGGGATACAGGGGTCCCGCCATATGCGGATACTCTCGCCGTTGCCCACCCACCACACGAGCCCCTGCTTGAGCGGCTCGAGGCCATGATGGATCGCGTGCCATGTTGGGGACGCATTACCTGAAAAAATCGTATCCTCAGGGATCCATTAGGATAAGAGTTAAATACACTACAGGTGTCCTAACTTGTCCGACGCGGTCAGTTTGGTGCCTAAACTTGAAAAATACACAAAAATGATGTCGTAACTTGTCTGGGCGTTCAAATACGGTGCCTCTGGACGTATGCCGCCGTATCGAGTGACCGCGTGGCATGCCAGCGTGTCGCCGGGCCACATGTCAGTGGTTGCAGGCGCGACGCGTGCTGTTCTTTACAGGAATGCCCCTGGATTTTAATTAATTCTCGCAAAAAATAACCCTTGATTTTAATTAATACTCAAAAAATATATCAGAAAGTAAGCGTGCAGGGAATTCGAACATGGGACACCCTTGTCGCCTGACAATCAAGCGGACCAGGCGGCCACGGTCTGGTTTGCGCTTAATTATCAGCCAACAGTTTATATAGATGATTGCACGTATCGCACTGCATATGCTTCTACTGGAGTAATTTATTTCTATTTATTTCCAAGTTACTATCTTATTTTTCTTCGAGTGAAGTTTCTGTTTAGTTTTCATGACACATAAATTTTTCCATATGAAAAAATAAAATAATTATTAATATGAAATTTTGTTTATTTTATATCTCCATTCTATTTTCATCACTGTGTACTTTGAAGAGATAAACATGAAATTTTTCTAAAATTGATGTGGAATTAAAAAGTTGAACTTATATTTAAAACACAGCGAGCATTTTCTGAAATAAACGTTCAGGTTCACATTCACATTGATTTTCATTTTTCATTTTCATATTATTTTAGAAAATGCTCACCATGTTTCTTGAAAATGTTGAATGCATATTAAAATAATATTGTGTAATATTATTCTTAAATTTCTACAAACCCGCTTAACATGTTAGTACAGTTCTAGAAATTATTATTTTCACACAATAATATATAATACATGTTGAACAGTTTTTAAAATACAATATTGTCAATTTTAAATAATTATTTATTTAAATAATAGAATGAAGATACACAATAATTGTTCGTGCTTATGGTCCTCAATGAGGATGCACACACTTACACAATAACTTTTAATATACGTTCAACTTTTTGTCCACATTAGTTTTAGAAAAAAATCATGTTTATCTCATCAAGGTACACAATAATAAAAATAGAATAAAGATATAAAATAAACAATAATTGCATATTAATAATTATTTTACTTTTTCATATGGGAAAATTTATGTATCATGAAAATTAAACAGAAACTTTGCTCAAAAAACCCAAAGCAGTACTTAAAAAAAACTGTAGAAAACATGGGCAAAGCGATACATGGAATCGTGAATATAAGTTGCTAGCTAACATTTAAATGTAAACCAAAGTGAGGCCTCTTGGTGTGCCTGTTTGTTAGGCAACCAGCAGGTCCGTGGTTCGAATTTCCTTCATGCCAACTTGTGTTTATATTTTTCTGAGAATTAATTAAAGTACAGGCGCGTTTTCATAGAAAAAACAGTGTGCATGCAGTGTCCGTAACGATTTTTTTCCAAGAATTAACTAAAGTTCAAAGGCATTTCTGTAAAAAAAACTACACACAGCTCACAACGTGCCCGCAGCCACTGACATGTGGACCAGCGACACGCTGGCATGCCACCCGGGCACTTGATACGACGGCATATGCCCAGAGACACCGTATTTGAACGCCTAGACAAGTTAAGGCACCACTTTTGTGTATTTTTTAAGTTTAGGCACCAAACTGACCGCACCGGACAAGTTAGGACACCTGTGGTGTATTTAACTCTTAGGATAATTTTTTCCTTTCAGTCCGGTCTAGTGAGTAGCCGCAAGGCCTAACGAGAAAACAAGGTCTGGTTGAAGATGCGGAGGTCACTGAAGCAAGTCCCCCCTTGCCTTTGGTTCAATTATTTTCTCACATGCTCGCCAGTGTGTCTTTCGTTGCCCGATTTTATCAGTCTCCTTCCCTGGCTGCGAGTGTGTCACCCCATGCCACTATTCTTTTGGTCAAACTCGCCTGCAAACATCTGAAATTTCCCCTTGTGCATACGACCATATGGTGCTGGCAATCCAAGGTACTTCCCTAACTCAGATTTTTGTACCTACAATTCCTGTCTGACCACCTCCTGCATCACCAAGGGGCAACTATCACCAAACTGAATAGAGCACTATGGTGGGTTTACGAGCTGGCCCATGGCCCTCGCATATCTGTGGACAACATTCTTCACATAAATAGGTTGGTCAGCATTAGCTTTGAAGAACAGAAGGGTGTCATCAGCGAACAATAGATGTGATATTCCTGGTGCACGACTACATAATTTGATTGGTTGGAAAGCTTGTGTCTCCACTCCCTGTCTCAACAGGGCAGACAACCCATCAAAAACACTTGATAACATTTTGCATGCCAAGACTGGGCATCAAAAACACTTGTTTATAACAACAAAACTATGTTTCACTCCAAAGAGGAAAAAAACAGGTGCTGCTCAATCAAAGTAAAGCCCAGCACTGGCCGATGAACATCCAAGATGACACTACCAGCGAATTCAAAGAGCTTTTAAGTAGGATGACTTAGGATCTTGGCTGATGCTATACAACGAATCTCATCCAAATCGACTAATTTGGACTCAGTCCGCATGGACGCCAGAATTTGTGAGATCGATATCGCCCATTCCTGTATCTTCCTCATCTTCACTGTCATCATCACCAGCAACCTCCGCGTTTTGCTCAACCAGGGTATCCAACTGGGCGTTCAATAGCTTATCTTCCCTCTCACTCACCTGTATGCAAATAATACAAAGCTTCATGAACCATGAACTGGAACAGCTAATGTAATTTTGAAAACATTTATATCGGAGATATATACGATATATAGAAGGGATGTAGAAGAATTATTAGACGCCACCGAAAACTTACAGCTCTAGGTGCTTCTTTCACTACCAACTTTCCCTTGTGTTTTTCAATCTCTGCTGTGCATGCTTTAACTGCATCAGTGAGAACCGAGATGCCTTGGTCCTATCCCAAGGAGAAACATACAAACGAAAATTAATTGTTATTTGTGGAGAGTTGAAACATCAAAACCCTAAACCATAATACTGAGGTTGGAATGAATTCAGATACATGGAGTCTAAAAATTCATACAGCTGTAAGCCCAAAGCAACTTACTGTACAATTTGAGTGCTTGTACAACAAGACAGACTAAGGACAGTTCATGCAAATAACCACTGTTACCTAATCAGTAAATTAGATCATTCTACAGACATGTTTTAAGAACACGCCAAAAAAATAGCATCCTTGGTCACAGAAGAGAATGAAATTTGACATGGCAATTATCAATTACAAATCCTTCTGGGTGACTGGCCAATCAACCCCATTTCTAGATGACAATGATAAACAGCAAACTACAGATTATGGACGACAAACTATCAAACATTGTATGCGGTAAAATAGCTGTTGACACATTGGAAGCAAGGTGAGCACTATAACACCCTTCCTGATAGTTAGGATATAAGATGATCCACCCAGCCAATAATGTACTCCCTCCGGTCCAAAATATCAGGTGCATTAATCTTTTTTAAAGTCAAACTTCTTTAACTTTGACCAAGTTTATTATGGAGAAAAATATCAATGTTTTCAAAATCCAATCATTACCATAAGATTTGTCATGAAATATATTTTCATATTTTAGTTATTTAGCATAGTAAATGTTAATATATTTTCCTATAAACTTGGTCAAACATAGAAAAGGTGACTTTTGGAAAAAACTAATACACCTTATATTTGGGAACAGAGGGAGTAACTCATAATCTTAAATCCTCTGACACATTAGAAGCTTCTTTCTAAATAATGAAAATTTGACCATCTAATCAATCAAGAAAAATAAAATGTGCTAAAGTGCAGTGCAAACTGTGCAATTGTTAAATCTTAAATTCTATGTGAAATTAGGAGCATCCTTCTAAATAAGAATCAGATAATCTAATCAATCGAGCAGGGTACCTAGAGTCAAAGCCAACATGAATCATGGAAAGAGGCTGAAGAAGACACCAACCTTGTCAAGAGTTTGTGTAGTCAGAACATAAAGTGGAGGAGCAACCAGCTTAATCTTCACAGGACAATTAGTGTTCCCAGCAGCTTCAGCTTTCCTCATGGCTTGCTGCAATTTAAATTTAGGATAACTGAATAAGCAACCCAAAGTGTTCAATTATATCCCGAGGCAGAAACAGGGTTAACTAGAACCTTAATATGGAGCACCCCATCAAATTGGAAACATTTCATCTCAACGTCAGCACGGATCTTGAGTGGCTGCGGTGTCATCCTCCTCCGTATATTCTGGACCAGGGTCTCCTTGATGTCAGGGCTGACAGCAGGCACCACCTTAGTCACCTGCCAGTAAATTTTAAGTATCACATCTATTTTCTGGCAAAAACTCTAAATTTAATTATGTCGATGGTAAATATCAGAACACATTCCAGGGTTAAAGTATTCACATCACTTGAAATATCATTCAGCAGTTTGTTAGTGCTTAGAATTGGACACAACGAGATAAATTTAATCTACTGGTACATTCCAACAATCAATAATTAGTTGCACTATAAAGTTCATTTGGTCCATTTGATCTCAGATAAACTCGTAAGTACCAAGCCTTTCTTATATTATATACTAGTGAAGCGTAAAGACAAGCTTGATTCATATGGTGCCAATTCAACAGAATGAACATGTTATCCACAAACTTTAGCACATCTAACCTGACGTCTCGTACACATGTATAAATTAAGCATGTCAAAGTTATTAGTGGTTGCACATAATTACATTTAATCAGGTCAGGGCATCGTAGTGCACACATCAGAATTACGAAAGGAAAATCATGGTAATTGGTGGGTAACCTCTTGTCCGTCAGGGCCAGTCTCCTTCTCCTCGTAGGTGAGCACATCGAGGATGGCGTCAGGGTCAGCGACTATGAGCTTGAAGGCCTCGAAGGCGTGGCCGTACTTGCGGTAGAGCGGCCAGCAGATGCGCTGGTAGATGGGCTCGAGGTCGATCTCGAGGGTCTCGGCAACGTGGCGCATGATGGAGTGCACGAGCTTGGACTTGTTGTACTTGTCCTCGCAGGACCGCGCCTCCTCCTCGGAGACCCGGCGCTTGGAGAGGTCGATGTATCCCTTGTCGCGGTCGACACGGAGCACGATGGCGGGCTCCTGGCGGCCGACCTTGATGAGCGAGGAGATGGAGCGGATGCGGCGGCGGGAGAGCTCGGAGAAGAGGATCATGCCCTCCACGTTGTTGTACTCGAGGAGGGAGACGTAGGCGCCCATGTCGGCGATGTGCTTGACCTGGATCATCACCGCGGCGTCCACCTCCGGGAACCGCGGCTCGTACATCCGGCACTCGAGGTTCGGCATCTTCTCCGCCTACCTGGTGGGGGTTCGGGGGAGTCGCCGGAGTTGGAGGGGGCCGCGGCGGATCTAGGGTTTGCTTGGGTTTTGGTCGGGGGGGAGGGGGTGGGGGCGACAGTCAGAGAATATCTCGGGCCGGTCCAGTTTCCCCACACGCGGCCGAATTTCGTGTTTTGACCCTTTTTGGTAAGAATTGCAACATCTGACCCTGTATGAAATTTTTTCGATATTTGACACTTTTTCCTACCGCTAGGGTCTATGGCAGTAGGGTTACACAACCTACCGTCAGGGACCTTGGCGGTAGGGAACTTATCCACGTCAGCGCATGGAGACGGCGCCGTCACCCTCCGTCGCACCCCTATCGCCAGTGGCACTGGCGGTAGGCTGTCTAACCATACCGCCAGGGTCCCTCGCGGTAGGTTTCGGACAGTTATTTGCCCCGAAACCCCCGCGCCCCTGTCCATCTCCCCACCCCTCCCCCTTCCCTCGTCGGCAGTTCATCCTTTTCTCTCCCAAGTCGCCCCTCTCTCCCTCTCTCATCTCCTCCACTCCCCCCTTGGATCTTCACCGATTCTTCACCGTTTTGGCGGATCGAGATGGCCCCGAGGAGAGAACAGTAAGCTCCTCCGATCCCTCCAATTAGTTTTTGCAAACTTGTTTTCGATTTGACGCATTATTTGCTTGAAATCCCTCATGTTTTTGAACTTAGGTTGGATTTTTTTTCACCTAAGATTGATTGTAGTTGTAGTTTTTAGTTCTTTAGTAAGTAGTGGTATTGGATATGAACTCTAATCAATAGTTCATATGTTAGTGTGAAGATGAACCCTAGTTCATAATTTTTTTGTTAAAAAAATTATGATGTAATGTTGATATGAGAATGAACCCTAGTTTGATGATGCATGTGATATGATGATATGATCTAGTGTGAAGATGAACCCTAGTTTGATGATGCATGTTGATATAATGATATGAAGACATGATGTAGTCTGGAAAATTTTATTTAAAAATATGAAGATATGATGTATGTTGGAGGTTTTTTTTTATATGATTTGATCCATCATGTGTAGTAGATGTTGTTGGAGGAATATGCTTAAAAATTTTTTTTGATATGATTTGAGTTCATTGTTTGTTTATGTATGCTTATGCTTATGTTGCTTTTGTCTATGAAACTCTATTAAGGCGGCCACCTCTTGCGGACAACATCGGCCAACGGTACTCCATGCTGGACTGGGCATTCGACAAGGGTCATCGTGCCCGTTTCATAGAGAACGGAGAGGTAAGTGATATGAAAGAAATTTTGATCAAAGTTTTCGGATTGATGAAAATGAATACCTAACTTTTTGGCGTTCACTTTTTAACAGACGCTCCAGCCACTACGCATGAGGGGTCACGGGGTTCATGGGCATATGGACCACGACGAGCGCTACGCGCCGTTCTTTAAGAAAGCCCGTCTGTTGGGTTTCGTGTTGCAGTTCAAGCGTCAGTAGCCGACATTTGTCCACGCGGCTCTCACAGCTCTGATTGACCGTTGGAGACCGGTGTTGGAAATATGCCCTAGAGGCAATAATAAAAGCATTATTATTATATTTCCTTGTTCATGATAATTGTCTTTATTCGTGCTATAATTGTGTTATCCGGAAATCGTAATACATGTGTGAATAACAGACAACAACATGTCCCTAGTAAGCCTCTAGTTGACTAGCTTGTTGATCGATAGATAATCATGGTTTCCTGACTATGGACATTGGATGTCATTGATAACGAGATCACATCATTAGGAGAATGATGTGATGGACGAGACCCAATCCTAAACATAGCATAAGATCGCATAGTTCGTTTGCTAGAGTTTTTCCAATGTCAAGTATCCTTTCCTTAGACCATGAGATCATGTAACTCCCGGATACCGTAGGAGTGCTTTGGGTGTGCCAAACGTCACAACGTAACTGGGTGACTATAAAGGTATACTACGGGTATCTCCGAAAGTGTCTGTTGGGTTGACACGGATCGAGACTGGGATTTGTCGCTCCGCTTGACGGAGAGGTATCACCGGGCCCTCTCGGTAATGCATCATCATAATGAGCTCAGTGTGATCAAAGTGTTTGATCACGGGATCATGCATTACGGTACGAGAAAAGTGACTTGCCGGTAACGAGATTGAACGAGGTATTGGGATACCGACGATCGAATCTCGAGCAAGTAAAATACCGATTGACAAAGGGAATCGTATACGGGATTAATTGAATCCTCGACATCGTGGTTCATCCGATGAGATCATCGTGGAGCATGTGGGAGACAACATGGGTATCCAGATCCCGCTGTTGGTTATTGTCCGAGAGCCGTCTCGGTCATGTCTGCATGTCTCCCGAACCCGTAGGGTCTACACACTTAAGGTTCGGTGACGCTAGGGTTGTGAAGATATGTATATGCAGTAACCCAAATGTTGTTCGGAGTCCCGGATGAGATCCCGGATGTCACGAGGAGTTTCGGAATGGTCCGGAGGTAAAGAATTATATATAGAAAGTGCTGTTTTGGCCATCGGGACAAGTTTCGGGGTTATCGGTATTGTACCGGGACCACCGGAGGGTCCCGGGGGGTCCACCGGGTGGGGCCACCTGCCTCGGGGGGGCACATGGGCTCTATGGGGTGCGCCTTGGCCTGCATGGGCCAAGGGGAACCAGCCCCTAGAGGCCCATGCGCCTAGAGGGGGGGAAACCCTAAAGAGGGGGGGGCGCCCCCTTGCTTGGGGGGCAAGCCCCACCCTTGGCCGCCGCCCCCCTAGGAGATTGCTTCTCCTAGGGCCGGCGCCCCCCCTAGGGGGCTATATAAAGGGGGGTAGGGGAGGGGGGCAGTGCACCCTTGCTCCTGGCGCCTCCCTCTCCCTCTCCAACACCTCCTCCTCCTCCTCCGTTGAGCACGGCGAAGCCCTGCCGGAGTACTGTAGTTCCACCATCACCACGCCGTCGTGCTGCTGCTGGAACCATCTTCCCCAACCTCTCCTTTGACTTGCTGGATCAAGAAGAAGGAGACGTTACGCTGACCGTACGTGTGTTGAACGCGGAGGTGCCGTCCTTTCGGTGCTAGGATCTCCGGTGATTTGGATCACGTCGTGTACGACTACCTCATCCCCGTTCGTTGAACGCTTCCGCTCGCGATCTACAAAGTGGTATGTAGATGCAATCTCTCTCCCATGACTCGTTGCTTAGATGAACTCATAGATGGATCTTGGTGAAACCGTAGGAAAAATTTTAATTTTCTGCAACGTTCCCCAACAACCGGAGACCCATTCTTTCCATCTGCCATGCGGGGAGATGACGGTGACCCTAGAGGACTGGGGGATGATTATTGCAATGCCGATCGAGGGTCATGCACTCACCGGTCGAGTGGAGAGGGCCAACTGGCAGGAGAGGGTCACCACCCTCATCGGCGACTGCCCCGATGCCAAGAGTAACCGTACGTCCGGTGTGCCGTTGATCTGGCTCTCGGATCACCGGAAGACATACCCCCAAGGCGCAGATGAGGCGATTGTGGAGTTGTACACGAGGGCCTATCTGTGGTATATTCTCTCGGAGGTCGTGTTTCCAGACAGCTCCGGGAACTCTGCCAACTGGGCGTATCTGTTCTTCCTAGCGGACTGGGATGCAGGGTACAGTTGGGGGACCGCATCTCTCGCCTACCTATACCGTTCGGTAAGAGAGTGTCTAATTGCGTACCTACATACGAAAGTGTGTCCATGCCATTTTCTTATATCTGATCCTCATTTGATGTTTTGCAGCTTGACGACGCAACGCAGAGGACGGGAGACAAGTCCAATATGGGTGGCTTTGTCTGGGCCTTCTCCATTTGGATGTGTGAGCGACTGCCGGTGGGGCGTCCGGAGAAGTTGCGAAGACGCCCATGGGAAGACTATGGCGAAGAAGGCGACGAGACTCGAAACCCTACCGTAGCTTACGAGTGGGGCGTTGTCAAACTCTACACGGGCCTAAACAAGACTTCGTACAAGACCTACACCAACAAGTTGGACGCTTTGACGCATACGCAGGTATATGAACTCGCCCAACACCTTTCTCTTTGATTCCACTATTGACCGAGAGTGCGAACTCTCCAAGGTATATGTAATAGGTAATCTGGTGGCCGTATCGACAAGAACGACAGTGGGACTTTGATCTGAACGTGATGTGCGATGCAGACCGTGGTCTCTGGCGGTGCATCGTGCCCATGATCTGTGTGTACGCCGTCGAGTGGCATTTGCCACAACGCGTGGCCACGCAGTTTGGGATTTATCAGCATACCCCACCAGGCCAGCCCACCGATACCGGCGGCCACGCGCTTCACCTGTGAGCTCTTTGTTCTCCGTGAGATTATCATGTTTCTTGTTGCTTATGATGATCTCATTGCGCTTAAGATGATTCTTGTTGCTTATGCCTTGCAGGAAGAGCCGGCAGAAGAATCAGTCGATCACAGACTGGGGAGAGGAGCATAAGACTCATGTGGCAGCGTGGAACCGACGGAGGTACCGTAAAGACGTGGAGAGGAGAGTGACTAACTAGGATGATTACCTGGGCCGACACATGAGGTGGTACGTGTTGGGGAACGTTGCAGAAAATTAAAATTTTTCCTACGGTTTCACCAAGATCCATCTATGAGTTCATCTAGCAACGAGTATTCAGATTAGATAGCATCTACATACCACTTTGTAGATCGCAACGGAAGCGTTCGAGTGAACGTGGATGAGGTAGTCGTACTTGTCGTGATCCAATTCACCGATGATCTAGTGCCGAACGGACGGCACCTCCGCGTTCAACACACGTACGGAAAGCGTGACGTCTCCTCCTTCTTGATCCAGCAAGGCAAAGGAGAGGTTGGGGATGAAGGCTCCAGCAGCAGCACGACGGCGTGGTGATGGTGGAACTGCAGTACTCCGGCAGGGCTTCGCCGTGCTCAATGGAGGAGGAGGAGGTGTTGGAGAGGGAGAGGGAGGCGCCAGGGCAATGGGTTATCAGCCCCCTCTCTCCCCCCCCTTTATATAACCCCCAAGGGGGGGCGCCTGCCCTAGGAGATGAGATCTCCTAGGGGGGGCGGCGGCCAGGGAAGGGGGCTTGCCCCCCAAGCAAGGGGGGCGCCCCCTTTAGGGTTTCCCTCCCCCCAAACCCTAGGCGCATGGGCCCATGGGGGAGGAGGCGCACCAGCCCCCTATGGGCTGGTTCCCTCCCTTATACAGCCCATGGGGCCCTCCGGGATAGGTGGCCCCACCCGGTGGACCCCCCGGGACCCTCCGGTGGTCCCGGTACAATACCGATAACCCCGAAACTTGTCCCGATGTCCGTATGATGACTTTCCATATATAAATCTTTACCTCCGGACCATTCTGAAACTCCTCGTGACGTCCGGGATCTCATCCGGGACTCCGAACAACATTCGGGTTACTGCACATACATATCCCTACAACCCTAGCGTCACCGAACCTTAAGTGTGTAGACCCTACGGGTTCGGGAGACATGCAGACATGACCGAGATGGCTCTCGGGCAATAACCAACAGCGGGATCTGGATACCCATGTTGGCTCCCACATGCTCCACGATGATCTCATCGGATGAACCACGATGTCAAGGATTCAATTAATCCCGTATACGATTCCCTTTGTCAATCGGTATTTTACTTGCCCGAGATTCGATCGTCGGTATACCAATACCTCGTTCAATCTCGTTACCGGCAAGTCACTTTTCTCGTTCCATAATGCATGATCCCGTGATCAAACACTTTGGTCACATTGAGCTCATTGTGATGATGCATTACCGAGAGGGCCCGGTGATACCTCTCCGTCAAGCGGAGTGACAAATCCCAGTCTCGATCCATGTCAACCCAACAGACACTTTCAGAGATACCCGTAGTGTACCTTTATAGTCACCCAGTTACGTTGTGACGTTTGGCACACCCAAAGCACTCCTACGGTATCCGGGAGTTACACGATCTCATGGTCTAAGGAAAGGATACTTGACATTGGATAACTCTAGCAAACGAACTATGCGATCTTATGCTATGTTTAGGATTGGGTCTTGTCCATCACATCATTCTCCTAATGATGTGATCCCGTTATCGATGACATCCAATGTCCATAGTCAGGAAACCATGACTATCTGTCGATCAACGAGCTAGTCAACTAGAGGCTCACTAGGGACATATTGTTGTCTGTTATTCACACATGTATTACGATTTCCGGTTAACACAATTATAGCACGAATAAAGACAATTATCATGAATAAGGAAATATAATAATAATGCTTTTATTATTGCCTCTAGGGCATATTTCCAACAGTCTCCCACTTGCACTAGAGTCAATAATCTAGTTACATTGTGATGAATCGAACACCCATAGAGTTCTGGTGCTGATCATGTTTTGCCTTAGGGAGAGGTTTAGTCAACGGATCTGCGACATTCAGATCCGTGTGCACTTTACAAATTTCTATGTCTCCATCTTGAACATTTTCACGAATGGAGTTGAAGCGACGCTTGATGTGCCTAGTCTTCTCGTGAAACCTGGGCTCCTTTGCAAGTGCAATAGCTCCAGTGTTGTCACAGAAGAGCTTGATTGGCCCCGACGCATTGGGTATGACTCCGAGGTCGGTGATGAACTCCTTCACCCAAATTGCTTCATGTGCTGCCTCCGAGGCTGCCATGTACTCCGCTTCACATGTAGATCCCGCCACGACGCTTTGCTTGCAACTGCACCAGCTTACTGCCCCACCATTCAAAATATACACGTATCCGGTTTGTGACTTAGAGTCATCCAGATCTGTGTCGAAGCTAGCATCGACGTAACCTTTTACGACGAGCTCTTCGTCGCCTCCATAAATGAGAAACATTTCCTTAGTCCTATTCAGGTACTTCAGGATATTCTTGACCGTTGTCCAGTGTTCCTTGCCGGGATTACTTTGGTACCTTCCTACCAAACTTACGGCAAGGTTTACATCGGGTCTGGTACACAGCATGGCATACATAATAGAACCTATGGCTGAGGCATAGGGGATGACGCTCATCTCTTCTATTTCTTCTGCCGTGGTCGGACATTGAGCTGAGCTCAATTTCACACCTTGTAACACAGGTAAGAACCCCTTCTTAGATTGATCCATATTGAACTTCTTCAATATCTTATCAAGGTATGTGCTTTGTGAAAGACCTATGAAGCGTCTCGATCTATCTCTATAGATCTTGATGCCTAATATATAAGCAGCTTCTCCAAGGTCCTTCATTGAAAAACTTTTATTCAAATAGGCCTTGATGCTGTCCAAGAGTTCTATATCATTTCCCATCAAAAGTATGTCGTCTACATATAATATGAGAAATGCTACAGAGCTCCCACTCACTTTCTTGTAAACACAGGCTTCTCCATAAGTCTGTGTAAACCCAAACGCTTTGATCATCTCATCAAAGCGAATGTTCCAACTCCGAGATGCTTGCACCAGCCCATAAATCGAGCATTGGAGCTTGCACACCTTGTCAGCATTCTTAGGATCGACAAAACCTTCCGGCTGCATCATATACAATTCTTCCTTAAGGAAACCATTAAGGAATGCCGTTTTGACGTCCATTTGCCATATCTCATAATCATAGTATGCGGCAATTGCTAACATGATTCGGACGGACTTCAGCTTCGCTACCGGTGAGAAAGTCTCATCGTAGTCAACCCCTTGAACTTGTCGATAACCCTTAGCGACAAGCCGAGCTTTATAGATGGTCACATTACCATCCGCGTCTGTCTTCTTCTTAAAGATCCATTTATTTTCTATGGCTCGCCGTTCAACGGGCAAGTCAGTCAAAGTCCATACTTCGTTTTCATACATGGATCCTATCTCGGATTTCATGGCTTCCAGCCATTTGTCGGAATCCGGGCCCGCCATTGCTTCCTCATAGTTCGAAGGTTCACTGTTGTCTAACAACATGATTTCCAAGACAGGGTTGCCGTACCACTCTGGTGCGGAACGTGTCCTTGTGGACCTTCGAATTTCAGTAGGAGCTTGATCAGAAGCATCTTGATCATCATCATTAATTTCCTCTCTAGTCGGTGCAGGCACCTCAGAAACGTTTTCTTGAGTTTCGCCATTTTCCGGTTCAAGAGGTAACACTTCATCAATTTCTACTTTCCTCCCACTTACTTCTTTCGAGAGAAACTCTTTCTCAAGAAAGGATCCATTCTTGGCAACAAAGATCTTGCCTTCGGATCTGAGGTAGAAGGTATACCCAACAGTTTCTTTTGGGTATCCTATGAAGACGCATTTTTCCGATTTGGGTTCAAGCTTTTCAGGTTGAAGTTTCTTGACATAAGCATCGCATCCCCAAACTTTTAGAAACGACAGCTTAGGTTTCTTCCCAAACCATAATTCATACGGTGTCGTCTCAACGGATTTCGACGGAGCCCTATTTAAAGTGAATGCGGCAGTCTCTAAAGCATAGCCCCAAAAAGATAGCGGTAAATCGGTAAGAGACATCATAGATCGCACCATATCTAATAGAGTGCGATTACGACGTTCGGACACACCATTACGCTAAGGTGTTCCAGGCGGCATGAGTTGTGAAACTATTCCACATTTTCTTAAGTGTGTGCCAAATTCGTGACTCAAGTATTCTCCTCCACGATCTGATCGTAGAAACTTGATCTTTCTATCACGTTGATTTTCAACCTCACTCTGAAATTCCTTGAACTTTTCAAAGGTCTCAGACTTGTGTTTCATTAAGTAGATATACCCATATCTACTCAAGTCATCAGTGAGGGTGAGAACATAACGATAGCCTCCGCGAGCCTCAACACTCATTGGACCGCACACATCGGTATGTATGATTTCCAATAAGTTGGTTGCTCGCTCCATTGTTCCTGAGAACGGAGTCTTGGTCATTTTACCCATGAGGCATGGTTCGCACGTGTCAAATGATTCATAATCAAGAGACTCTAAAAGTCCATCTGCATGGAGCTTCTTCATGCGTTTGACACCTATGTGACCAAGGCGGCAGTGCCACAAATATGTGGGACTATTGTTATCAACTTTAACTCTTTTGGTATTCACACTATGAATATGTGTATCATCACGTACGAGATTCATTAAGAATAAACCATCAACCATCGGAGCATGACCATAAAACATATCTCTCATATAAATAGAACAACCATTATTCTCGGATTTAAATGAGCAGCCATCTCGAATTAAACGAGATCCAGATACAATGTTCATGCTCAAACTTGGCACTAAATAACAATTATTGAGGTTTAAAACTAATCCCGTAGGTAAATGCAGAGGCAGCGTGCCGACGGCGATCACATCGACCTTGGAACCATTCCCGACGCGCATCGTCACCTCGTCCCTCGCCAGTCTCCGTTTATTCCGTAGCTCCTGCTTTGAGTTACAAATATGAGCAACTGCACCGGTATCAAATACCCAAGAGCTACTACGAGTACTGGTAAGGTACACATCAATTACATGTATATCACATATACCTTTGGTTTTGCCGGCCTTCTTGTCCGCTAAGTATTTGGGGCAGTTCCGCTTCCAGTGACCACTTCCCTTGCAATAAAAACACTCAGTCTCGGGCTTGGGTCCATTCTTTGGCTTCTTCCCGGCAACTTGCTTACCGGGCGTGGCAATATCCTTGCCGTCCTTCTTGAAGTTCTTTTTACCCTTGCCCTTCTTAAACTTAGTGGTTTTATTCACCATCAACACTTGATGCTCCTTCTTGATTTCTACCTCTGCTGATTTCAGCATAGCATATACCTCAGGAATGGTCTTTACCATCCCCTGCATATTGTAGTTCATCACAAAGCTCTTGTAGCTAGGTGGAAGCGACTGGAGGATTCTGTCAATGACCGCTTCTTCCGGGAGATTAACTTCCAGTTGAGTCATGCGGTTGTGCAACCCAGACATTTTGAGTATGTGTTCACTGACAGAACTATTTTCCTCCATCTTACAGCTAAAGAATTTGTCGGAGACTTCATATCTCTCGACCCGGGCATGAGCTTGGAAAACCATTTTCAGCTCTTCGAACATCTCATATGCTCCATGTCTCTCAAAACGCTTTTGGAATCCCGGCTCTAAGCTGTAAAGCATGCCGCACTGAACGAGGGAGTAATCATCGCATCGCGACTGCCAAGCGTTCATAACGTCTTGTTCTGCAGGGAGAATAGGTGCGTCACCCAGCGGTGCTCTTAGGACATAATCTTTCTTGGCAGCTATGAGGATGATCCTCAGGTTCCGGACCCAGTCCGTATAGTTGCTACCATCGTCTTTCAGCTTGGTTTTCTCTAGGAACGCATTGAAGTTGAGGACTACGTTGGCCATTTGATCTACAAGACATATTGTAAATATTTAGACTAAGTTCATGATAATAAAGTTCATTTAATCAAATTATTTAATGAACTCCCACTTAGATAGACATCCCTCTTCCAGTCATCTAAGTATTACATGATCCGAGTCAACTAGGCCGTGTCCGATCATCACGTGAGACGGACTAGTCAACATCGGTGAACATCTTCATGTTGATCGTATCTTCTATACGACTCATGCTCGACCTTTCGGTCTTCTGTGTTCCGAGGCCATGTCTGTACATGCTAGGCTCGTCAAGTCAACCTAAGTGTTTTGCGTGTGTAAATCTGTCTTACACCCGTTGTATGCGAACGTAAGGACCTATCACACCCGATCATCACGTGGTGCTTCGGAACGACGAACCTTAGCAACGGTGCACAGTTAGGGTGAACACTTTCTTGAAATTATTATGAGGGATCATCTTATTTACTACCGTCGTTCTAAGTAAACAAGATGCAAAACATGATAAACATCACATGCAATCAAATAATAAACGTGACATGATATGGCCAATATCACATTGCTCCTTTGATCTCCATCTTGGGGCTCCATGATCATCTTGTCACCGGCTTGACACCATGATCTTCATCATCATGATCTTCATCATCGTGTCTCCATGAAGTTGCTCGCCAACTATTACTTCTACTACTATGGCTAACGCGTTTAGCAATAAAGTAAAGTAACTTACATGGCGATTCTCAATGACACGCAGGTCATACAAAAAATAAAGACAACTCCTATGGCTCCTGCCGGTTGTCATACTCATCGACATGCAAGTCGTGATTCCTATTACAATAGCATGAACATCTCATACATCACATATAGATCATTCATCATACATCACAACTTTGGCCATATCATATCACAAAGCACTTGCTGCAAAAACAAGTTAGACGTCCTCTAATTGTTGTTGCAAGTTTTACGTGGCTGAATTAGGGTTCTAGCAAGAACGTTTTCTTACCTACGTTAAAACCACCACAACGTGATTTGTCAACTTCTATTTACCCTTCATAAGGACCCTTTTCATCGAATCCGCTCCAACTAAAGTAGGAGAGACAGACACCCGCCAGCCACCTTATGCAACTAGTGCATGTTCGTCGGTGGAACCGGTCTCACGTAAGCGTACGTGTAAGGTTGGTCCGGGCCGCTTCATCCCACAATACCGCTGAATCAAGATTGACTAGTAACGGCAAGAAGAATTGACAACATCTACGCCCACAACAAATTGTGTTCTACTCGCGCAAGAAGAACTACGCATAGACCTAGCTCATGATGCCACTGTTGGGGAACGTTGCAGAAAATTAAAATTTTTCCTACGGTTTCACCAAGATCCATCTATGAGTTCATCTAGCAACGAGTATTCAGATTAGATAGCATCTACATACCACTTTGTAGATCGCAACGGAAGCGTTCGAGTGAACGTGGATGAGGTAGTCGTACTTGCCGTGATCCAATTCACCGATGATCTAGTGCCGAACGGACGGCACCTCCGCGTTCAACACACGTACGGAAAGTGTGACGTCTCCTCCTTCTTGATCCAGCAAGGCAAAGGAGAGGTTGGGGATGAAGGCTCCAGCAGCAGCACGACGGCGTGGTGATGGTGGAACTGCAGTACTCCGGCAGGGCTTCGCCGTGCTCAATGGAGGAGGAGGAGGTGTTGGAGAGGGAGAGGGAGGCGCCAGGGCAATGGGTTATCAGCCCCCTCTCTCCCCCCCCTTTATATAACCCCCAAGGGGGGGCGCCTGCCCTAGGAGATGAGATCTCCTAGGGGGGCGGCGGCCAGGGAAGGGGGCTTGCCCCCCAAGCAAGGGGGGCGCCCCCTTTAGGGTTTCCCTCCCCCCAAACCCTAGGCGCATGGGCCCATGGGGGGGAGGCGCACCAGCCCCCTATGGGCTGGTTCCCTCCCTTATACAGCCCATGGGGCCCTCCGGGATAGGTGGCCCCACCCGGTGGACCCCCCGGGACCCTCCGGTGGTCCCGGTACAATACCGATAACCCCGAAACTTGTCCCGATGTCCGTATGATGACTTTCCATATATAAATCTTTACCTCCGGACCATTCCGAAACTCCTCGTGACGTCCGGGATCTCATCCGGGACTCCGAACAACATTCGGGTTACTGCACATACATATCCCTACAACCCTAGCGTCACCGAACCTTAAGTGTGTAGACCCTACGGGTTCGGGAGACATGCAGACATGACCGAGATGGCTCTCGGGCAATAACCAACAGCGGGATCTGGATACCCATGTTGGCTCCCACATGCTCCACGATGATCTCATCGGATGAACCACGATGTCAAGGATTCAATTAATCCCGTATACGATTCCCTTTGTCAATCGGTATTTTACTTGCCCGAGATTCGATCGTCGGTATACCAATACCTCGTTCAATCTCGTTACCGGCAAGTCACTTTTCTCGTTCCATAATGCATGATCCCGTGATCAAACACTTTGGTCACATTGAGCTCATTGTGATGATGCATTACCGAGAGGGCCCGGTGATACCTCTCCGTCAAGCGGAGTGACAAATCCCAGTCTCGATCCATGTCAACCCAACAGACACTTTCAGAGATACCCGTAGTGTACCTTTATAGTCACCCAGTTACGTTGTGACGTTTGGCACACCCAAAGCACTCCTACGGTATCCGGGAGTTACACGATCTCATGGTCTAAGGAAAGGATACTTGACATTGGATAACTCTAGCAAACGAACTATGCGATCTTATGCTATGTTTAGGATTGGGTCTTGTCCATCACATCATTCTCCTAATGATGTGATCCCGTTATCGATGACATCCAATGTCCATAGTCAGGAAACCATGACTATCTGTCGATCAACGAGCTAGTCAACTAGAGGCTCACTAGGGACATATTGTTGTCTGTTATTCACACATGTATTACGATTTCCGGTTAACACAATTATAGCACGAATAAAGACAATTATCATGAATAAGGAAATATAATAATAATGCTTTTATTATTGCCTCTAGGGCATATTTCCAACAGTACGATGATGGCCAGAAGCACCGTCTTCATCTCAGGCCTCGATGGACGGCGGAAGACATCGCGGAGCTGGAGAGGGATGACCCCGAGGAACAGGCATACCAGACCGGCATCAGAGACATGCACAATGGATTTAGGGAGTTTGCACCCCTCATCAACAGAGTAGTAAGTTTGAACCGACAGTTGATTTTAGAATATTTTATTCGTCATCGTGACTGACTTATGCCGTTGCAGTCCGGTGAGCTGAACAGATGCATCTTCGAAGCCTCAGATGCACTAGGTGATCTTCCCGGGAGCGTACAATCGGAGACCAGAGTCAAGGGGACGATGAAGGTATAATTTCAGCCTCCTCGAAACAGATGCATCTTGTTCACTTGCAATCAGTCGATCTGATACTTATTATGACGTTGCTTCATTGTGAGTGCAGAAGTTCGTGCAGCGTTGTCGCAAGCTGGTAGGGCTGCTTGGGTGTGCTGGAGCTGGGTCAGTTGAAGCTTATCAGCCTGTAGCCACACAGGGTCTCATCGGCTCATCGAGCCATGCTCCCTCGTCGTCTAGGTTGGTTGGAGAGGAGGAGGAGGAGGAGGAGGATGAGGAGGAGGAGGAGGAGGCCACATATGAAGAAGGGAAGGAGGAGGATGAGAGCAATGGGGAGGAGGAGTACGATGAAGATTATGGACCTTCAGTAACTCAAACATCTCAAGCATCTCAGCTGCCGAAGAAGAGGAATCCGAAGAAGAAGAATTTGCTGAGTCCGGACCCTTTCCAGAGACCGGTTTCTCGACGGCCCAAGAAGAAGACCGAAGAGACTCGTTCAAAAAATAACGAGGACCGTACCTCCAAGAGGGGAAGGAGCAACTGATTATGCTCTTCGATACTTGGCTCTTTTAGCTTGGTTACTCTTTTAGTTTGGTTGAACTTGTCTAGTGGTTATGAAACTAAGTGGAACTATGTGTTTGCTATGTGTGGATCTATGTGTTTGCTACTACGTGGAACTCCGTTGAAGTTCGGTTGAAATTTTATATGCACAAGTTATCTAATGTTGATCTTTGTGATGCCCAAGTTTAATTGTTTAAATCTGTAATATTGCTGTCATATTTGTAAAACTTGCTGCATATTGCTGTCATATTGCATTCGAAAACAAACAATCAAATAAACTAAAAACAACAAAACACAGAACCCTACCGCCACACAGCCTACCGCCAGCCCTCTTGGCGGTAGGGCGCACCTACCGCCAGGGCCCTTCCATTCTTTGTTACAGAAACATTATACTGGAAACACAAGACCCTACCGCCATGGGCTCTGGCTGTAGGGTCGCACAGCCTACCGCCAGAACCCCTGCACATTTCGTTACAGAAGGTTTTTGTACGGCAAAACCCTGCTACACCCTACCGCCAGGTGCTCTAGCGGTAGGTTTGGACAGCCTACCGCCAGGCCTCCTGGCGGTAGGTGCTTATCCACGTCAGCGCAGTCAAACGGCCGCCGTCCCCCTCCGTCGCACCCCTACCGCCATGGGCCGTGGCGGTAGGCTCTCTAACCCTGCCGCCAAAGGCCCTGGCGGTAGCAAAAGGGTCAAATCCCGAAATTTTTAGCAGCCGGGGTCAGATCCTATAATTCTTACCAAAAAGGGTCAAAACACGAAATTCGGCCCCACACGCGCCGGCGCCACACAGGTATTGGAACCGGGTAGCGTACTCTTGAAAATACGCCTGCGTGATTGGTTAGCGTACTCTCGAAAATACGCCTGCGTGTTCGGGTAGCGGGAGCTGAGGTCGTGCGCCTCACGCGACGCTCCGGGGAGTGGGAAGACCGGAAGAGGCACGCACCAGTGCCACCACCGGATCCCCTTCCCTTACCGCCGCCTCTTTTCTTGGAGGGGAGGAAAAGAAAGCCAAGGGAAGGAGGACAAGTAGCGAGCCTTGAGGAACTTCTCGGCTCGGCTTCTCCTCCAATCCCACTCATTGCCTTTCCAGCGATCCCCACGGGCCGCAGCTAGCTCCGCAGTCGCGCTACCGGGAGGGGGAGCGAGATCAGACTGTGAGATGGCTTCGCCGGAGCCATCGGCGGCGGCGGCGGCCGGGGCGGGCGGCGATGCGGCCGGCCAGAGGGCTCCGGTGGAGCCGCTCCGGCTGCCGACGCCGGAGGAGATCAAGGGGCAGGAGATGATGAACAACTGCGCCGTCCGGAGCGTCCTCAGTGGTGTCATGGGTAACGTTATTCACCACCTCCAACTCAAATATCTTAATACTACTCGTCATTCAGTTACAGAGTATTGGGAGAAATCCATGTCTGTACTACTGGGGCGCATTATACAACTCTGTAATTGAATTCTGTTATAAAATGCCGACTTAATAGGTCTCCATGATCCTGTTCAAATGTCATGCAATCAGAGTTTCTGGATGGTGTGACATGTCACATGGATGTGGTTGTTCATTCTTTAGATGGTTAGTTCTTCACCTGTTTGTCTGAATAGTTACAAATAAAACGATGCTGGTTCTGAAGACATGAACTTAATTTTATTTTGAGCAATTGCGCGTAGGAACTTAAATATGTTCATGTGTTGATTCGGTTGTACTCACTTGTAGAACTGTTTACTGTTAGTTTGTTACTCTGGCTGCTCAAAATCTTTGCTGGCAATAAAACAAAACTTCTTTTCTCCCGTTCGATGATCCTTCATGTGAAATGGCATGTCATAATGCATAATGGAGATGCCTTTGTTTCCAGTTCTTTATTTTCTGAGGGTCATGCCTTTGTTTCAAGTGAACTTGCCTTGGAGAGTTGGGGTCTAAGTTTTTGTAGTGATTCATCAAGTAAAGTTGGGGTCATGAAATCAACCCAATTAAATTCCAGTACTTAACACATATTACCTTTCAAAGACTTTAAGATCGAGAGTCTCCACATGTCAGGTGGCCAAGTATTCGGAAAGTGGTTGGATAAAGTTTCAAGTAGTCTGAAAGGGGTTTTGGTAGAGCATTAGAAAGGTTGCTCCTTAACAATGCACAATTGTTTTCCATTGTAGCTACAAGCATTGTGTCATAGGCATATCACGTGATTTGCGGAAAATAGCAAGGTCGACGTTTATTGATGGTTGGTCTGACAGTGGTTCAATTTTTTTGTTAAATAGTCTGAAAATATTGCTGTACTGCATTAGAAAGGTTACTGTTTGGCGGTGCGCCTCTCTGAATCCTTTTCATGTCAGTGCTGCAAGAAGTATAATGCAATAGACATACATCACGGCCATCCTGGTAACAGCTTGGTGTTTGATCATGTCAACACTGATGTTGTGGGCTTTCCTAGCCTTATTCGCAACCAATCTGACCATTGGAAGGTTTGCGTTACCTCTGCCTTGGATGTTTTCCATCTTACCTCCTGGTGTACCCAGCAGTCATGTAATGGGGTAGTTTTTCATCTTCTGCCACCCTCCCCCCCACCTCCGGCTATCAGTTATTTCTTTTAGCATTGGGTATGTGCCTTCCCCTGTTTGCATGCTTGATTGTACAGTTTTCGCCGAATGAATAAAATCGGTCAGAGCGTGTCTGGTTCTTCCAGTTGTCTCCTAAAAAAAGTTTGCTCTTATCCATTCATTTCATGTTTCTGTTGTTTCTGCTTCAAATGAAGAAACTTAACATTGGATCTAGTGCTCCTACCTACTCCCTCAGTACAAAGTTGAGTCATCTATTTTGGAACGGAGGGAGTAACATTTCCCCCCCAGTATATAGTTACTGTAAATAAGTGCATGCCATAACATTGTGTGTGTGCACGCGCGTTCACGTGTGAGTACTAGTGACATTTTCACTTGTGCAATATATGTAGTTTTCCAACAGATTGCTGACATTGTCATTGAATCTGGAACATGGCAAAGGCCTGCGATGTTAAAGTATCTATTTTCTGATTTTGCCCTGTTTAATGATTTGTTTGTTGATGGTTTAGAGGATAGACTCAGTGATATTGATACCATGCACTCTATTGTACGTATGTATTACCAAAGTATCACTATTTCCTATAGTTTGACATTTGGTATCCTTAAGACAACAGCCAACAATCAGTGGCTGGATACTCCGTCCTATACTAACTTAGAAGTCATGTTAAGTTGTTTCCTGATGACTTGTGCTTCTATGCTTGTTAATCATTTGGCGTCAAGCTAAACGGCTTAGAGTATCAGCTATTGGCTTATCCCACATGGAGCCCACTTACAAGTGCATAATGTTTCATAAAATGGACTTATGGAGTACGCACAGCTGTTATTAACTTCATTGCTTTCATGCAATAGGGGGTGGTCTTGGTGTACTTATGGGACTATTTTTTGGAGCTTTGGAAAATCCAATAATGGCAGAGGAGATGACAGCAAGGCAACAAATAGTTTACCAGGCAAAACAGATGGGTAGGAAAAGTATGAGCCATGCTAAGACCTTTGCAGTAATGGGCTTGATTTTCTCTGCAGCTGAATGTGTCGTGGAGAAGGTAGATGCAGTGTGACATTTTCTTTCTTCCATTTATGAGCATTTCTGTAAAAAAACATACTTATTTGGATTTTGGACACTTTGAATCGTCATGTCCTGGCAGGCTCGGGCAAAGCATGACATTACCAATTCAGCAGTAGCTGGCTGTGTCACAGGAGGAGCTTTAGCTGCAAAAGGTATGGCTTTTTTTTGTAATAAATGTGGATGAGAACCAACATAATTTTTACAATGGATCAATTTATGCTCTCAAGAGAATTTCCCCATCTGCAATCGTTAGAGATGTTTTAGGTTGGTTTGAGGTGGATGGGCGACATTTCTTTTTGGATGTAAGAAAGGAAATAACCTCACTCTAAAAGTAGTTTGGTTCTGCTAGGGCAAGTTGAAGGGCAGTCGTACTCATCATGTAGTCGGTGTGCCGTCAAGCAGTTTGTGTCCCAAATTCTCTGTTATGAGATTTCAGATAGTTTAACCAATGCTATATTTCTTGCTGTATTTTGGGAGTTTAGAGATATATGCATTATGTAGTAGGTGTACCCAGTCAGCAGTCTGTTATGGTGTTTTGACCACTTACCTTGTGTCCTTGTCTACCCCTTGATTCTTTACTGCTTAGACGAAGTTGTGATTGCTTATCTTGAAACATTTTTATTGTTACTTTTGATTCAGCTAATAAAGCAGTAAATCATCCTATTAACGAGGACAACAGAACCGTGGATTACAATTAGCAAAGCACTCTAGCACCACCAGCACACTGTTGTTGGTTATGCAGCTGAATTTGATACTTCATCCCTAATGGAACTGGTATTTTTCTTGCAGGTGGCCCTCAGGCAACCTGTATCGGGTGCGTGGGTTTTGGTGCCTTCTCTGTGGCGATTGAGAAGTTCATGGAGCGATATAATTGAATCGGCACGGAAACTTTGCATCCTATAAATCGAGTGATGCGTCTTTTTAGCAAGCATTAGCAGGATTCAGCATTGGCCGAAGAGCTTTTTGGTTATTTTGCAACATTCAGTCGTTGGCATGTACTCATGTACTCCCTCCGTCCAATAATATAAGACGTTTTTTTATTCTAGTGTAGTGTCAAAAAACGTCTTACATTATAGCACAGAGGGAGTAGTACTCAGAGATGGTGTAACCTAAATTTCACTGTCTGGCGGCCACGTACAGTACTTGAGTAGCTATATATTGTTTCTCCAGTATGTAGCCGGTGTCAAAAAACGTCTTACATTATAGCACAGAGGGAGTAGTACTCAGACATGGTGTAACCTAAATTTCACTGTCTGGCGGCCACGTACAGTACTTGAGTAGCTATATATTGTTTCTCCAGTATGTAGCCGGTTTGATGCCATGGTATGTCATATACGCATTTTCACTGATGCAGCCTCTCGTACCATGTGAGCGGAGCTAGCTGCATTTATATCTTTGCTTCAGAGAACTCGCTTTAACATATGTGGCCTGATCTCCATTGGCTCTGAATGGTTTCAGAGAACCCTATTCAACTTTTACTTGTGCGTACAGTTTGCATACCACAGCAATGACTCGACAAAGTGATTACTTGTCTCCAAGGTGCAAACATGTGCGGCGACTTGTTTCTAGAAGAAAACGTTTACAACAGCATCCCGAGAGGTTACATCAGGCTACAAGTGCCTAATCTTTCTACTAGTGCTGTAGATGAAAGAGGGCACGCTGGGCGGTGTAAAACTACACCCAGAAATAAGTAACAAGTGCCTAATCTATCTACGCCTAGTCTAGTCGTCGATGATAGAGATGAGCAGGGAAGCCTCTTCAGCATCGGGCCCCCGAGTGTCTGCAGTGAGCCAAAAAAACAGAGAGAAGAACAAATCCTGTCAGCTGAAACAATGGAGGCAACACACAAGGATATGGCGGAACTGAAAAAAGCAGATTGGCAGTGCACCTGAAGTGGGGAGGTTGGACATGATCTGCTTAACGAGCCCACCACCATTGGAGCTCGGCTCGTCGTCTCCCTTCTCCTTGTCCTCACCCTCACCTTTACTGTGATCAACGTCTTCCCCGCTGCCGCCGTGAGTTCCATTGCCGGACATGGCCATGCCGATCTTGGAAGCCATGGCGCTCAGTATCCCGGCCTGCTCGCCGCCTTCGTCCTCGTCTTTCCCTCCCCTTCTCTCTTCCTCTGCCCCACGGAAGACCGTCAACTAAAGTTGCACAGGCTGCGCGGCAAAGGCTAAACCAGAAGCGCAGTAACTTACCTGTGACCGGTGGGGAAGGAGACGAGCTGGACAGCAGCTTGTGGAAGATGCCATTGCCGGCCGCCTTCTCCCCGTCGCCGTCAGAGACAGCAAGCGCGCTCCCGTTGCCGTTGCCATTGCCTTCGCCGGTGTCCTCAGCGCCGCCGCTGCCGTTAGTAGCACCCGACATGGCTACGCCGATCTTGGACGCCATGCTGCTCAGAAACCCGCCCTCCTCAACCACCGCCACCTCTGCCTTCCCCTCCACCACGCGGCCAACGCCGGCCTCCTGCTCTTCCTCTCGCCCGCGCTTCTTCCCCTGCGCCATGGTCTCCTCCTGCTCCCTCCTCTCCGCCTCGCCCACCGAGTCCTCCATCACCAACTCAGTACTCAGCTCACCAAAGTGTGTGTACTACTACTGCAGGAAAGGCAGGAACAGATCAGATAGTAATATCTTCCAGGAGCCGTGCCGCAGGAGGGATATATAGGCGGCTGGCGGCTGGCGGGCACGCGTCCTCCGGGGGTGACCACCATGGCCTGGGGCCGCGTGGCCTGGCGCGCAGGGATTGGCCGGTCGTTGCCGCGATTTTTTTAAGGTCGCTTTGTGGATTGCGCTTTTGTTTTCCCGCTTCTCGATTTTGTGCACGCAAAACTTCCGGCCGGGGCCCGGTGGCAGCGACGTGCCGAGGGCGCGGTGGCCGGTGGATCGCAGGGGCTGTCGGTGGGGATGCATGGGGCGGAGAGTGGAGCGTCCAAACTACAGTATACTTTACTCCATGGGAACTGGGCGTCGGGGTCGGTCGGTCTTCACGTGTCCCGGGAATGGGAAGTGCAACTCTGTGAGCAACGGGCGGGTGGGGGTGCTGCATCTGAGGCTCGTAGAAGAAAGTATATTTCTCCCCCTGAAATCTCTCCTGATGGACCAAATCCCCCCTGAACTCCGAAACCGGATAAATAACCCCTGAACTTTGCAAAACCGGATAAATGTCACCCCAGAGTGGTTTTAAAAAGAATTGAAGGTGGTTTTCGTACTAAGGATGCTGACTAGGCTGTTAATGATGTTGACTCGGCAGCGGCAAGGAACGGTTTTGGTGAAATTTCTTCATTTTCAGCAACGTCTTTTTGTCTCCGTTGGAGGCCGCCAGCGTCAAATTCGTCACCACTGCAGCTTTCCCGGCCGCCCCGACTTCGCCTACCAGCTCCGGGTGAACGCGCGCACCTTTGCCCTGCTTCCTCGTCTGATCCCGTCACCTGTAGCGTCGCCTCGCTCGAGCTCAAACTCGGCCGCCATACCATGGCCGAGATCGGCCGTCCATGCGCGCGCCCAGCCTGCAAGCGCCCTCGGCCACGGCCCCGCAACCTCTCTCACACGCTGGTCCTTCCATGGCCGGCCGCGCTGGCCGTGCTTTTCCGAGCGCTGCTTTCCTAGCCTGCGTGCTGCCTCGCATGCGCGGGTCAAGTTCATGTTCGTGGTCGCGCGCCTGGCAGCAAACACAGGCCTGGGCCTCTTCCTTTTGCAACCGTCCGTCACGCAGAAGCTCGTTGTTCTCGCCCCGCCTCCCCATCGCCTTTTCCATAGGATTTGGAAGAGCAGCCTCGACGCAGCAGCACGCGGGCGGACGTGCGAGAGCACCTCCGAGAGTCTCTCATCCCGGCAGCCATTACTGCTCCTGTTAGCTCCCTACCCTTATTGAAGCACACAAACACTGAGATGCACATGCGCGCGGGGGGAAACAAACCGTAGCTCACTGATTAGGAATGCAAGGAGGTGGCAACGCTGCTGGTCTGCTCATTGCACTGAAGGAGATGGTTCCATCCATCGCACGACCACGCCCAGGCACTTGACCCGCGCATGCGAGGCAGCACGCCTGCCCCGGAAGGTAGCGCTCGCCGGAGCACGGCCGGCGCGGCGCCGGGGTCGGCCACAGGAGGACATGCGCGTGAGCGAGGCTGCGGGGCTGCGGCAGAGGACGGTTAGGGGTGGGCGCGCGGGGCGGCTGGGCTGGCGCGTGCACGGCCGAGGTCGGCCATGGCCATGGTCGCTGAGCTCATGCTCGAGCGGGCGATGCTACCTTTGCCAACTCAGCGTGCCAAGTCAGAATGATTACAAGTAAAACCACCTTCAATCCGCTCCAAAACCACCCCAGGGCGACATTTATTTGGTTTCGTAGAGTTCAGGGGGGAAATAATCCGGTTTTAGAGTTGAGGGGGATATTGATCCATTAGGGAAGATTTGAGGGGGAAAACTTTACTTTCTTCGAGGCTGGTAATGTTATTTTTTTGGGATTGTCTATTTGACACTTGACTGTTTTTCAATTCGGCAACACTCAAATTTCCTCACAAATGAACAGATGTCACCTATATAACCACAAAACCACCCAACATCAAAAAGTACGCCAAAACGGGTCGTGGTAAACACCTGACCCCGTTCGCCTGGACAACTAACCCCTCCAAGTACGCCAAAAATTACACTGTAAATACCCAAGTATTTACAAGGCCATTGTACAGTAATTACACTGTAAATACCCAAGTATTTGCGGTGTAAAAACTTGGTATTTACACTGTAAATACAATGCAAAACCCTGCAACATACACTGTACAAATGCATGAATTTACACTGTAAATACCCAAGGTATTCAGGGCCTTTGTACTTAATTACACTGTAAATACCCACCCAAGTATTTACACTGTAAATTCAGTACTATGGCCCTGTAATTACATTGTAAATACACAAGTATTTACACTGTAAATTTAGTATAATGGCCCTGTAATTACACGGTAAATACCCAAGTTTTCGCACTGTAAATTCAGTACTAAAACCCTGGAATTTACACTGTAAAAATGCATATATTTACACTGTTAATTCAGTATAATGGACCTGGAATTTGCATTCTTAATACATTACAAATACAGTCCAAAGACCTTGGAATTTACATTGTATAAACATAGTAAGCACCCAGCATTTACCATTCAAACTACCGATTTACAGTGTAATTAAAAACACCTCATGCCACCTAGGATTTACAGTGTCCAAAACCAGGAACTCGCACTTTGCTCCTTAAAAAATGATTTGTAGTTTGGAGCTTAAAAAGTTAATATTGACAGTTTTCTGCTTAGAAAATACATGCAGGGAAAAGAGCTATTACTGATAACAGTTTGCCGCTTACAAAATTAAAATTCTCTCACATTTAATCTTCAATATTGCAGACGGGCAGCATGATAGGAAGAGTGACTGAAGAGGATCTACTGTCAATGTCACAAGAAGAAATCATTCTAAATGTTAGACATGTATAATACTAGCAAACTGATTGCAAAAATCAATAGAGGAAAATACTATATGCAATACATTCATGCTAACAAAAATTGTTTTGCAGGAATCATTTTCATTCACGGCGCTCCTCAATCCAGACATTATCTACAAGGTAAAAATGAAATTCAAATACCGCATAGCTACAAATATGTGTGAAGGAGAAGTTTTAAATTAAAAGAAATCATGATGCTCGCAGGTACATTCGGGAGATGGTGCTGCAAACATTACACAAGATGGAGAGGAAAACTTCAAGAACAGAAAACACACAACAATAGAAATGAGGGTAAGCAAAACTAGTACTGAATAACCCATATCTGAACTGCGAAAAAGAGAGAAAGTAACATCTCACTTACACTGCAAACATTGCAGGAAATGCATCATGAACCTACAGCAAGCGAAGAAGGCACAACATAACCTAATCCCTGGGAGGCACACGTGTTTGACAACATCAGTTTGGAACAGGTAGCCACATAATAAATAAATCAAAGTCACAAATAGAATATAAAACCTATTGGTACAAACTTGTTTGGAAATTAAAACTAACACAAAAAGAGTAATGTTGCAGGTCCCTGAAGATACTGACCTCAGTTCCACAACAACTAAATCAAAGTCAAACACAAACCAGATAAATCAAGAAGGACAAAGGGGAGAAACAGAGGACTCACATGAACAAGACGCAGAATGAATACCTCGATAAAGAAGATATCGAGAGGTTCCTGCAAAATGAACAAGAGGCTACATCAGAAGCCAATCTTATGAACACTAGCAGCAATTTCAAGCCACAGTTAGGCATGCAGTTCAAAACAAAAGAAGAAGCCCAGGAATATATGAATTTCTACTCAAAAGTGGCTGGATTTTTAGTGGCTACAGTGGCAGCCTCAAGAACAACAAGCAAAAAGAGAAATAATGAGCTTGGTTCACATAAAACTTGAAAAGAGCTTGATCAAAGTCTGCTTCATCACCTGAAAGTTCCCGAAAAATGCAAAGTACAACAGACCCAAAATAAATAAACAGACTTCAAGAACTAAGAATTTAAAAAAAACTAGAGAAGAAAAAAGAAATAACTACCATTGACATTGGATAAGATCCATCTTATGCGAAGTCATTAGGCACAAATGGTTCGTCAGCAAAACAATCTGCCTCTCAAAATAAGATGCTAACGGAACGTCCTGATGATAGACTTTCCGTAGCCTACCCATTAAACACGAAAAAACTGTTTGCCAGGACCCTCCTCGAACTACAAAACCAAAACACTCTTAAACAATGCTACATAAATCCTAAATCAAATGCTACATTAACAACAAAGAATAAGAAAACTAATCAGGACCTATATTGTTGCAAATAAGACACACTAATGTTGTACAAGAATTACATAGGAGAAGCATGGCAATTACAGAGTAAAATACCCCAAAAATTACACTGTAATACTAGGCCATATTACACTATAATATAGTTGAAAATTACAGTGACGAAGCATGGGAATTACAATATAAGCATTATTACAAAAATGAAGCATTGGAATTACAATATGGTTACATTACACCGTAATATATCCAAAAAATACAGTGACTAAGCATTGGAATTACACAGTAAATCAGGGAAATATTACAGAATGATGAAGAAGCATACATGAAAATAATTGGAATTACACAAGAAATCTGAGCAAAATTACACTTTACTATAACCAAAAAATACAGTGACTGGGCATGGGAATTACAGTACAGCCATAATTACAAATTTGAAGCAAGGGAACTACAAAACGTAAATCTGGGAATATTACACAGTAACATATCCGAAAAAAGTTACTAAGCATGGGAATTACACAGTAAATCAAGGGAATAATACAGTGTGATGAAGAAGCCTACATGAAATTCATCAGAAGTACAGTGGAATTCTGAGGTAAATACACTGTAATATAACTAAAAAATACAGTGACTCAGCATGGGAATTACACTGCAAATCAGATGAATTACAATGCAAAGAAGTAATACAGTGTAATTCTACAAAATACAAGCACTAAGCATGGGAATTACACCACAAAATCAGATAAATATTAAAGTGCAAAGAAGTAATACAGTGTAATTCTACAAAATACAGGCACTAAGCATGGGAATTACACCGCAAAATCAGATAAATATTACGGGGTAAGCACACGAAAATGCTGCCAAATACATGACTAAGAACACATGAGCTAACCTTACACTCTAATGCTGGAGGGATCTAAGACTGAAAACATAGGGGGCAATTGCAGGGCTAGAACACAGGAGGTTACATAATAGCACAATCAGGGATATCCACTGAAGAATCATACTCCCAAGGATGAGACACATGAAGCATTACAGAGACTCCCACCAGAGCAAAATCACCAACCCAAACACATGAAGCATTACACACGAATCATACTCCAAGCAGAACAAAACCCAATGGAAACCCTAAATCTAGACACCTACCAGCGACTACAGGAAACGAAACACATACCAGCGCCTACACCCGAGGGGATTCAGACATGAAAGTGATAGATCCATGGGATCGTGTAGGGTAGGATTTCCGGTAGCCCTACCTTCTGCCTGGCCTGACGAGCTCCCGGTGCCGGGCATGGTGCCGGTGATGGCAGAGAGTAGCGGGGTGGTGGCGGTGCTTCCCATCAGCACTGCACTAACCCCTAGATCGGTAGGGGATTATGTGGGGTGTACGTCGTTGCGATGAACCTCGTGATGCGAGCCGCCGCCCCCCACCTCTTTATATAGTGCAGGTGACAGGGGCCCGTCAACCATAGTGGGTTGGGCGCCCCCAATCAGGGCGCAGATCTAAGGGCCCGGTGGGCCGTTGGGCCCACACGGTGGAGATCATCCTAACATTCTCCCCCTTGATCTCAACTTTTACTTTTGACCTTATACTTTTACTTTACTCGTTTCATAACAGATCAATACATAGAACATGTTTCATCGTCACAACTCAATTGCCGATAGAATCAGACAGCCACAACGTACCTCTCTGTTTTGAAACAAATTCTTTAACCTTGGGCCCTTTTATTGTCCGGAAATGTTAGACTATACCATAAAACCCATGTCGACTATGTGTTCTCCGAACACACTGGGCGGTAAGCCTTTAATAAGCAGATCTACAAACACTTCTGTTGCTTTTTATGCTTCAACCATTTCTTACATAATTCCGTACTTTCTCCTTTACAACGCATAACTCTGTGTCAGTGTGTTTGGCATCAACACTTGACCCGTTGTCATAGGAGCGAAAAACTTAAAATGGTTATCGCTATTGTCAACGATTATCAACTCCAGGTACAGGTCTCCTTAACCATTTTGCCTGTCCCTCAGCCTCATATCAAGCTATAAAATATCTTTGCATCACACTGATGATAATTGTTTCATTCTTTGGAGCTTTTCCACACAAAAACCTCCAAGTATGAAAGTTAGCGACAATTGTGGATTTCGCTATACATTTCACAAGTCATGTCTTTGTACTCACAATCTTTTGAGAGCACTTATTTCTTTCAGCATGAGGCCGATATCTTTGACTCCATTCCAGTGATCTAATATATGAACTGGACATTGCCAAAACAACCCGGATATGTGAACTGTGTCAGGGTAATGTTTTGAGCTTCCAATAACTGAAGCATATGGCACCATATCCGTTTTCAATCTTTTCTCATCAACTCTTGGAACACCATAGTTTCCAGTTCCATTACCCTTGATTATAAGAACAGGCGTAGGTTTTCTCGCATGCATACTTTAGAGACCTTTCTTAGCATGTCCATTCGACATCCCTAATACCCCCTTTTATTCTTTTCTTCCTGAATCTCGATACTTATAACGAGAAACACTCTACTGAGAACATTCTTTTGAACTTTGAGGACAAGAACTTCTTTTCTCCTCCTGCAGTAGATTGACATGACCACTAGCAAGTAGGACGTCATCCACATGAACAGGATTAGGAAATGAATTTCCCATTCTATAACTTTGCATGAACAAAATTGTCCTCTCATTTTGTTTAACCCAAAACAACATTTGATTGCTTTAGTCCATAAAAGACTTCTTCAGGCAGTATCCCCTGTGTTCTTTACTTTGATCTGATGTAACTCAGATCATAATATCTTTCATCTGATGTAACTCAGATCATGATGTGCTACCAACACTCTTGTAATCTATTCAATGTAAAACACGCAAAAACTTTTCGATTTAAGTCATGTTTTACACCTTTATGTATTTCCTTTAGAGTCACATTGTCCTTGTAGACTCTTTACACCCTACTGTTTTGGCTCCATTAGAAATTACTCATGAGTCCAAAACATCGTCGGGATTCACCAATTTTGGGCGCGTACAGTCAGTGTCAAGCCGGATAGTTTGGTTGCGGTGCTTAGCATAGGAGTACTAGTACCGTACGGGTCCAAAATAAACACAAAAATTAGAGTGGCGTAGCGGAAGCGTGGTGGGCCCATAACCCATAGGTCACAGGATTGAAACCTGGCTCTGATATGATTTTTTTTTGGAATTTTCTTGATTAGCCTGGACTGGATTTGATATTTCTGCCTGTTTCTTTTCCTGGATTGATCTTCGTTTTTTGTCTTCGCGAATGGCTTAGTCTACCTTTTGTTCTTCTCGAAATATCGATCATCTACACACTCTCCTTTACATAAGACTGAACATTTTCCCCTCACGGACCTTAAGAACAAGTGTGGGACACTGACACTAGTACAGACTGTTAACGCCACACCAGAAATGCTCAGTGCTTCTTCTCCCTTCTTCTCTGAAACTCAGGCTGCAAGTGGAGATGGGATTAAGTGGGACTAGTTAGCCCATCCCACTTAATCTTCGTTAGTGGGTTCCCATTGGATAATAATAATAATAATCGGGCTAGCCCACTTATCCCATTGGATCCCGTTGTAAGCCCACTTAGGTAACGTCGTACCCGAACAAGTAGAGCGAGCCAGCGAGGGCAGTGCCACAGCGTACTCCCGCCGCCGCCGGTCAGCCATCGCGTCCCTGCTTCTTCCTCCTCACACCGCGCCACCCCGGCGACCTCCCCATCACCGAGGCCACTCGCCTCGTGCCATCGCGGCAGGACGAGCAGCCGTCGTCGTTCACGGATGCCGGGGATCTGGGCGCCGGAGCAGGTCGGGGCGTGGAAGCTCGTTGTGGCTGTGTCGTGCACGCCAAGGGCGTCGTCGGGTTGGTGTCCCTCTGTGATCATCGCGTCGAACACCTGCAGTGCCTTACGCCCATACCCGTGCAACGCCAAGCCGGAACCATGGCGTTGTACGTCCACTCGTTCTTCTTGCCGTCCATGCCGTCGAACACCGCCGTCGCCTTCTCGATGCAGCCGCACTTGGCGTACATGTCCATCAGGGACGTCTCCATGAGCGTATACAGCGTCACGGTATTCCTCAGCAGCGCGCAGTGGACGCTCCGGCCGACTTCGTAGGCGCCCAGGTGCGCGCACTCTGAGAGCGCGCTCACCATGGAGCTCTCGTGCGTGCATGCATAACCATCTCATTCTCACCTTTGCGTCCACATACGCGTCAGGTTTTCTCTTCGTGGAGCCGCCGCCGCTGCTGGCGCTACCGCTGCAGGAGAAGGAGTTGCCGGCCTCCTGCGCCACCGCCGCACCCGGCGGTGGCGCGCCGAACGCCACGTAGCACGCGCCGCTCAGGTCCGGCCACTCCTGCTGCTGCACGTATCCGAACGCGCCGCACAATGCGCGGTACTTGTCGTCGTCGTCGTCGTCGAGCAGGACCTGGAAATGGCTCTCCATGGACGCCGTCTGACCGCCGCCGCAGTGCGCCATTAGGTACCACCGCGCCAAGATCGACCGAGGCGCAACAACAGCAACAAGAAGGGATGGCGATTAAGTCGGGGCGAAGCTTTGGTTGATTCTTCTGGTGTAGTGCAACTAACTATGCATCTTTGAAGATAAGCAACGAGGCGAGGCTGGGTAAAGGAGGGCCGGGTCCCTGTGCTTCAGCTGGCAGATGCATGCAGTGGCTAGCAAGTCCCGGTGCGTGCGTGCTTGTCAAGCGGGAATCCCATTTTTCCCACTTAATCCTTATTAGCTTTGGTGGGATGCCCACTTTCTTAATATCAAACTGTGTTGGGACTTGATGGATTGGTGGTGGGACTCCCAACTATAGTCCCACCTGCAGCATGATCTGAAACCAACACGAGACGCTGAGACACAGCATGCATTTTCTCCTCGTAATACTGCAACTGTCAAGCATCACATCTCCGGCGCCAACACAACTGTCAAGACGATCGTACAAACGCGATGAGCAGAGGCGCCTGCGATATGATCGCATCGCCAGCTCCCAGGTGAAAACCGATTCCGCGGCGCTGATGTCGTGAAAATCATCATGTCCAACTCGTGAAAATATTTGAAACAGCCCCCGGCCCCTCCACCCTCACACACACACAACGTTTGATTAGATTAGATTAGATTAACCCGCCAACCCGCATCTGAATATTTGATCCCTCCCTGATTAAGCGGTTGATTTGCCGGAGGGAAACAGTTGCAGGCGTGCCATAAACTAGGGTTAAAGAAGCGTTTCCATCGGATCGTCACTAACCCATGCATGCCATCACTTGTTAAATGAGGAGGGGGGAGGTCATGCTTCCGTCGCGTGCCCCTCCACCATCTGGACATGTTGTTGCCGTGCCCCTCTCTGGCTCTCTCGCCGGAGCGCCCCGGCCCCTATATGTACGCCGGTGCCACCCTGCAGTGCGATCTCGTCGGGGGGCACCGGAGGTTGGTGCAGTGCTGGGGTTCTCGAGCTATATATCTATCTATCACCGTTTGGCTGCTTACAGTGGGAAGGGGAGGGGAAGGAGGGTGCCGGCCGGGATGGGCCGGCCGCCGTGCTGCGACAAGGCCAACGTGAAGAAGGGGCCGTGGACGGCGGAGGAGGACGCCAAGCTGCTGGCCTACACCTCCAACCATGGCACCGGCAATTGGACCTCTGTTCCCCAGAGGGCAGGTCGGAAACACTCCCCCCCGGCCGGCCGGATCGACGTCTGTCATGGAAATGGTGTTGGTTTTGCATGGTTTCTGGTTGATGCATGTGTGTTACATCATGGATGCGTGCGTGCTGCAGGGCTGAAGCGGTGCGGGAAGAGCTGCAGGCTGAGGTACACCAACTACCTGAGGCCCAACCTCAAGCACGAGAACTTCACGCAGGAGGAGGAGGAGCTCATCGTCACCCTCCATGCCATGCTGGGAAGCAGGTGCGTCTCACTGTGCAGTAGACGTACATGCATGTCGTCCATCGCTTACTTTCTCGATTTTGTCATCGAGTTTGCGGTGAATGCGAAACTCTGTTGTGGACAGACTACTCATCATTCCTGCCATATATATAAACTTTGCAACCATATACTCTAGCGTTCAGATCTTATCGATTTATGGAAGTTCTGAAAATCTCACGTTGGTCATATACCGGAAATCACGTCCTACTTCTATTCAAGAATTTACTTAGTCCAGTTCGAAAATAGAAAGAGATGTAGTTTAGTCCAGTGACCAATCTCGTGTCTACGCACGGTTCTTGTCAATATATTTTGTTTCCTGTCAGAATGTGGTGAAAAGCTGAAAATTGGGTGAAGAACGGATCTGAATAGCTGTCCTAAATTGATAGTGTTTGTCAGAAAATACTCCACACTGAGCGTAACATGAAAGTACGTGTACGTGTTGGGTGCATGCAGGTGGTCTCTGATCGCGAACCAGCTGCCGGGGCGGACGGACAACGACGTCAAGAACTACTGGAACACCAAGCTGAGCAAGAAGCTGCGGCAGCGGGGCATCGACCCCATCACCCACCGCCCCATCGCCGACCTCATGCAGAGCATCGGCACTCTCGCCATCCGCCCGCCACCTAGCGCCGCGGGTGCCTCCTCCTCCTCCTACCTCCCCGTGAACCCAGCGGCGGCGCCGGGGCTCCAGCCGCTGCACGACGACGTCAAATACCACGCAGTCCTGAACCAGCAGCAGCAGCAGGTCATCACGCTCCTCGACGCCGACGCGCCAGGGGCGGCGGCGTCCCCAGACCACCCGCTCAAGTGGAGCGACTTCCTCGCCGACGACGCCGCCGCCTTCGAGGCGGCGCCGCAGGTCGTTCTTGGTCAGTACCAGGAGGCCGCGGTCGCTGGTGGCGGAGCACACGCGTATGGGGACACTGACAGTACTGCAGCCGATGGTGTCGGCGGGGGCGGGGAGGATAGCGCAGCGTCAGCGTTCATCGACGCGATGCTGGACAGCGACAAGAAGATGGGCGTGGACCAGCTCATCGCCGACCTGCTCGCCGACCCGGCATACTACTACGGCGGAGGCCCTTCCTCTTCGACGTCGGAGCTGGGGTGGGGCTGTTGATCATTTATTTAACTAGAGGTTACATATCTTAATTGGGACGGCATTTAAACATATTTAGGGTATCACATTTTCGTTTGAACTTGTTATTGGTACTCCATGAACCCCGATCGATGATGAGCTGATTAAGCGTGCGTTTTTGTTTTTTAAGAAAATGATTAAGCGTGAGCTGATTTGATGTCTTTGTGGCAAACGAACGGGTAGATGGTGTAGGATTACTTTTTCTTTTCTTGAGTTGTGGGTAGACTCTTTATTTTTTTAAACTGCCATCATGGCTCCTTTATTGCTTAAATCAAACTTACATCATGGATCATCAAAGGGATTAGACTAGCCACAATGGGTAGTAACATAGAGTAGTAACATGGGCATGTTACTACTCTATGTTACTATCTCTATAGTGGGAAGTAACATATGTGTGGTAACATGCAACACTTCATTTATTATGTTATAGACTCATCTTGCCTTGATATGTGTGATATTACAGTAACTAGCTAAGTTATTAGAACTACCTCTCTCTTCATTAACTCATTGCCACATAGATAAATTTGCTGAGTTGGACTTGAAGTTACTGCTGAAGTTACTCCCACCATGGCTAGTCCTCCAGAGCTACGAGGATCATCTACCCATGACTAAACTCTCCACCCTACTAGCCAATGTATGGGCTACAAGGTTTGCATCTCTAGGACAGAATGAGTAAATCACCTTGATTACAAAAGAACCAGTGGCAATACAAATATCTTCATCAATAGAAGCTGCAACCGATGCTGTAAATCCTCCATTCTTCGGCGTGTTGATATCACTTCAAGGCAATCAGATTGGATCATGAGTTTCTGGCACCCCACTTGATTAGCTAGATGAATTCCGTTAAGACATGATTGGGCCTCTGCCATCGCTGCATCCACAACAACAATTGGGTAGCAACTCGTAGCAATAAAAGGTCCCCTATCATTCCTGATACATGCACCAGTAGCTCATCTTCCATTGTTCACATCAAAAGCCGCTTGTACATCCATTGTCACAAATCCCTTTGCACCATTGGCCTTTTCTAGTCTTCACCATTTTATTCAGAGCACACACATAGTTTGAAGCTAGAACCTGAATAGAAATAACAACATGTGGTACAGTTGGTGAGCAGTGTGCAGAACTCCCCCCCTCCCTCTCTCCCTCGCGTCGCCCTCTCGGGCGACTCGAGGGCCGAAAACCTAGCCCACCGCCGCCGTCTCCTCCCCCTCCAATCCTCCCATCGCCGCCGCCTGAGGCAGCCGCCGGCTTCGCCTGGGGCGCTGCTGATGAAGGTGGCGGCGGGGCCTCTCCTGCTGCCCTGCATCGCTCGGGGGGGCCTCGGGACCCGGGGCGGCGGCCCTGGCTGGATTGGCGCCACTGGATCCTCGGCGCATGGTGGCGCAGGTGCGGGCCGGTGCCCCTCGGCCGTGTGGATGACGAGGTACCCGATGGATGTGAGTCAGGGCGTGGCGGCGACGGCTCCGCGGCTTCCGATCTGGTCGCCTACCATCCTCTGCCGCGGATTCGGCAAGTCCTCCCCCCAGATCTGGCCGGCTCCATCCTGGACGTCGGTTCTCCGCCGGGTGGAAGTGGTGACGGGAAGATTTCCAGGAGAAATCCCTAGCCAACCCTGCTGGCTGTGACGGCGGCGACGCCCGCGGGCGCCGCACACCTTCTTGGAGGCGTCTGTCAGGTATACCTTCCCCGCCCCTTCCCCCTTGTCCTCCCGAGTGAAAAACCCAACGCTGTTGGGCGGCGGCGATGCCCTTGGCGCCGTATCCTTCTTGAAGGCGCTGCTTTGGGAGCAAGGTGGGAATTTGGACTTTGCTATGATGTGTGCGGTGGGTGTCGGCGGCAGCAGCATAAACTATAGCGGTGGTAGTGTTCCCCCTGGTTCAGGCCATGTTTGTGTGCTCACCGGGTGGCTGTAGTGACCCTAATCCAGTGCCCGTGGCTACTGGAGAAGAGGGGATAGGGATTCCCCCCCTCGGCAGTGTCACTCCAGCGAGCCGGTTGTGCAGAAGCTTCTCATTTTGATATTGACCCTGGCTGCTGCTCCGTAGTTCATTCTGGCAACTCTCCTCTTGAATTCCCGGGTCCTTGGTTTTCGGTGATGTTCTGCTCTAGGTGAGAAGTTGAGGGCAGGTCGGGTCTGCCTGGTCCCAACAATGTGGATGCCATCGGTGCCACTCATCCAGGTTCTAGGGTGAACGTGTTCATTGTCGACGGTTTGGTGCCTTTCGAGCCAGGCGAGGAGGCAGGGGCCTTCTTCGACGATGGATCTGGATGGTGGTGTTTCCCGTCTGGTCCCAGGTGTTGTGGCAACGACTGCCTCTCTCGGTCATCTGATCTTCCTCTCCTTCGTCGGCATCTTCCTTCTCCTAGGCTTCGTGCGTGCAAGAGGCCTTGTCATCTTCAAGCTTGGTGCTTCATGTAGATCTTTTTTTTCTTCTTCAGTTTTTTGTATGTCTGGCATGTGAGCTGCTCCCGGCACCATTGTATCTTGCCGTGTTTTCTTTTTATGGTTTATGTCGAGGTTGTAATCCAGAGTTTGTAATCCTAGCCGGTTGATGGCTTTGTTAATTCAAAGTCAGGCTCTCCGCGAGCCTTCGTTCCAAAAAAAACATGTGGTACAGTTTGCAAGCTTTCTCCATGCACAAGTTGCCTTCTTCTTCACCAAATGTACCACACTATCGTTAGTAAAGTCTCGCAGATTTGAGATATTTGCGACAGCAAAATGTGAAAACTTCCCAGCCAGTAAAAGTGTTTCCCTTTACTTTTAGCGCTGGGAGAGAGAGATCAAGAGGGGCTGCCAGGCTAGTCGGAGAGAGGGAGAGTTGTTGTTTGGAAACTGAATGTTGACGTGGCATCAAGCTAATGTGGACAGTGTGCATGTAGAGAGAATTATTAGAAGTGGGGATCAACTTCTTAAGAATGTAAGATTCAAGGTTAGAGTAAAAGCCTCCGCTCCTCGCCTTTGCAATTGATTGGGGATAAACGGAGAACCCTTAGAGAGGCCGCGTCCATGGGAAAACCCTTAATTATCATGAGTTGTAACCCTATAGGGGAGACTGTGATTGTGGCGTGCGTGGCATGAAGTCTACCTCAAAGAGAACGTGTATTGTACCCGGCTCCGCCCACTTATGCATTTGACCAGTTACTAGAGGATACGATAGTTCATATGTGGTAGTGATTCCAGAACCCTCGAGAACACTTTACTACTCAATCGTCTTCCTTACTAACTTAGCATCTTTTATTTACTGTTTTTACTCTCTTGTTAGTTGTTTAGTTAAATACCTTTTTATCTAGTTTTCCTAGTAACGATAGAGTAGACTATTGCCAAACTCCGGTTTGGTGCGTACGTGGCTGCGTGAAAGTGACAACATAGTTGCGGGTTTGAGGTGTCTTCCTATCAGCTCCCCTGTGGGTTCGACACTCTACTTATCATACAGAAGTGCCACAACAGCCCTGTGCACTTGCAAGTCATTAAGAATCACGTCCTTCGATCAAAAGCTAGAACTGCATTACGGCATGCTTGCTTCCGAGAAACCCGAACTTTTAAATGTTTGGGATAGTTATGTGATATTCTTGGAACTGAAAATTCTTTTCAGAAACAAACAAAGGCTGAAAGATATATGATATCGAAAGAAGTGTTTTGTTTGCAAGTTCTAGTGAAGCGTTCAACTATGTTTAAGACTGAAATGGGTAAGATATGGAAGAATGCCACTCATGAGTTGATGGTGAGAAGTTAAAGAGAAAGAACAAACCCGAAGTATGCAATGAGATTTACATGCCTACGGAAGTTCGGGGCTCACACCACTCTTAAAATTAGATGCTTCTTCAGTGAGTAGGAGAAATATTAGAAGTAAAACTATAAGAAGTAAAAAGGCAGAAAGAAAGGAAGACTGAAATGTCCATCTTGGGTATGAATGTCATACAAGTTATAAGATGTAGAGAAAATTGGTCAAGTGTAGTTCTTGGGAATTATGAACAAATAGTTGATCATTAATTTTTGGTATTGTGGTTAAAAGTTGATCACAAATATATTGACTCGGTTGCATATTGTTGTGAATCGTTGCAAGAAACTACAATGGCCTAAATGACCAACAAGTTATGAGGTTACAATATTTGATGGAAACTTGGTAAAAGTTATAGTACTTCACATCAACATATTACCTTTGTGTTTATTGTTATAATTCATTTTAGAGTTTTATACACTCTAGCCCATTGCATAGAAGTTGCAAGAGAACAATAGGTGTTCGATGTTATGAACAAAAGGCCGTAGTTCTATTATGTATAGGATGTATGTTATGAATTTTGATGATCTGAGCATCCATAACATTGACGCTAAATGTCGTAAGACAAAAAGAATACCACGTATGTGTGGTACTGCATTTAGTCACATTTGAGAAACAAGCATGGAGAAATTCCATACTGATGGATTTTGAAGTCATCTGATTATGAATCATATGATACTTGCAACTTTTGTCCAAATAGTGAAGTAAACTAAAATATTGTCCACAGGCCGTAAAGAATGAGCAACAAAATAATTGGAATGTGCATGTTGATGTGTGTAGTTCAATAAGTGTTGTTGCAAGCAGTGGATTTATCTATCTTCAAAGATGACTCAAGTAGATATTTATATTTACTTATTGAGACATAAATCTAAACCATTTGAGAAGTTTCAAAAGGTTTTCAGAATGAAGTAGAACTTATTGTAACAAAAATTATGTTTCTACTATTGGATTGCAGAAAAGAATATTTGAGTCACAAGTTTAGCGAATGTCTGATGAGATGTGAAAAGAAGTTTATAACTTACCCTAAACTTGCAACAAAGAATGTCTGATAGCGAATGCCTGATGAGCTGTGAAAAGTTTCAAAAGGTTTTCAGAATGAAGTAGAACTTATTGTAACAAAAAAATATGTTTCTACTATTGGATTGGAGAAAAGAATATTTGAGTTACAAGTTTAGAGAATGTATCATGAACATTACTTAGAGTAGAATGTTTTGAGTACATGTAATCAAAGTTAAAAGCACCACAGGTACCCCAACTTGCATAGAATGTGATGATTTAGTCCCAAACTTGCAAAACTCAACTCCACCATCCCTCAACTTGCACCGAATGTGATGATTTGGTCCTGGGCCTATCACAGCGTGACAATTGGCAGCCAGGTGGCCGGACCAGTCGTCGCCTGCGCTTTTGCAAAAAACGCCATGTCCTTTTATCTAATCAACCCGCACTATAGGGCAACTGGATTAAATTTGTCTCAATCCCCGTTCGCATCCACCCATTCCTTCTCTGTTCCCCATCTATAACTCCCAGCTCGCCACCGCAATCCATGTCGCCCTCATGGTCTCCTGGGACGATCTCTCGAGCTCCTCGTCAGACGGAGACTCCGTCACCAGTCAGGTTAGCCGCCGACTCCCCCATGGTGATGCATCTTGGGTTAGGGTTACGGTTCAAGCCGAAAAATTGGGAATTTTAGTGAAGAGGCTTATTTGTTTTTATTGTAGGCACCTGCCACCATTTTCTGCTCAGAATGGAGAGACCTTGCTACTGAATTTGCTTCTAGATGTGAGCACCTTGTAAGTGCATCTAGTGCCACCCCTAGTTGCGACAAACATGGTTGAGGGACTAATGTGTTTGTGAGAATTGCAGGATAACACAGGTAGTAGTACCTCATTGATTCGGTTTACCTACCAGAGATGACCCTTAAAAATATATGAAGACATTGAAGACAATGGCGGTTCGTGAAGCCATTCACGTTGAAGATAATGACGATGAAGACATTCACTTGAAGACTATGGAGTGCGAAGACATAGTTTCTTTCGTAGTTTTCTTTTCTTATTTCTTGAGTCATAGGAACCACCGTACTGTTAAGTGGGATCCAAGTGAACAAAGTCAGATGACTGAAGTGATGCTCAACCAAAATCCTATGTCTTCAAGCGAAGACAATGAGAGCAAATCTTATCAAGAGTTGGATGAGCCAGCTTTGCTTGTATCCCAAGCCAAGCTATCGCGTGTGTTTGAATTCGACCATTGGACACATGTTAGTTCCTTAGTGACCCAGGTCATTTCAGACATATCATGTCGGGTTGCCTCCTGGCTATAAATAGCCCACCCCCTACACCATAAATTGGTGGCTGCTTAGAGTTAGTGCACGACTTTTGTCATTTGAGAGCAACCCACCTCCGAAGCCTTTGAGAGAGAGAGAGATCCTTGTGAGGATAAAGCCCAAACACCCAGAGCCAAAGATTGTTAGGCATCACTGAAGTATTTCTGTCCGCGTGACCTGAAGACTTGTTACACTTGAGAACTTTGCATCCTCCAGCCGGTTAGGCGTCACGTTCTGAGGATCCAAGAGTCATTGGGGATCACTAGTGAACGGAGTCTGTGAAGGTTTGGAAGTCTACCTTGAAGACTTACTAGAGTGATTGGGCGAGGACTGGGTGTCCTTAGCTCAAAGGGAATACTGTGAAGACACAACCTTCTGAGTTCAATCTCTGACTCCCTAACCAGACGTACAGTTATCACAGCAACTCGAACTGGTCTACGAAATCCTTGTCTTCACCAAGCTACTGGTTCTATCCCCTACCTTCTTTACATTTTAGTTTGTCTTCGTGAAGTCACTGCTTGTTTGTCTGATCTGTTTGACTTCACTGTGCGAAGACTATTACCTGTTTGGCTTCATACTGTCTTCCATTCTGATCCGCACTACCGAGCTGCTATTAGTCTTTGTGCTTTCTCTATATTGCTTACTTGACTATGGCCTGTCTAGTGTAGTTCATCTTTCGTTGCATATCATATAGGTTCAATTACTTGTTTGTCTTCAAAACACCTCGTGTTTTGAAGACTTCCATAAAAATCGCCTATTCACCCCCTCTAGTTGATAACTAGCATTTTCAATTGGTATCAGAGCAAGGTGCTCCATTGTTCTGTGTGATTCGGTTTAACCACCTGGAGTTTTAGCTATGTCGACTGCAGGGATAATCAAGGTCTCCGCTGCGTGCCCAGTCTTCGATGGCACTGATTACCCCTACTGGAAGAATAAGATGCGCATGCATCTTGAAGCCATTGACATCGACCTCTAGTATGTCGTCAGGATAGGTGTTCCCAAGGTCAGTGAAGGTGTCACCGCTGCTGATGTCAAGAGATTCGTGTAACTGGACTTGACTGCCAAGAACGTCATCTTGTTGGGAAACGTAGCATGCAATTTGAAAAAAAATTCCTACGCTCACGCAAGATCTATCTAGGAGATGCATAGCAACGAGAGGGGAAGACTGTGTCAACGTACCCTTGTAGACCGAAAGCAGAAGCGTTTGACAACGCGGTTGATGTAGTCGAACTTCTTCTCGTTCTGACCGATCAAACACCGAACGTACGGCATCTCCGAGTTCTTCACATGTTCAACTCGATGATGTCCCTCGAGCTCTTGATCTAGCAAAGTGTCGAGGGAGAGTTTCGTCAGCATGATGGCGTGGTAACGGTGATGGTGAAGTGATCCGCGCAGGGCTTCGCCTAAGCACTACGTTAATATGACCGGAGGCGTAAACCGTGGAGGGGGGGGGGGGTACCGCACACGGCTAGGAATCAATGTTGTGTGTTCTAGCAGTGCCCCCCCTCATATATATAGGTTGGAGGGGAGGAGAGGCAGCCAAGGGGGTGCCCCAAGTAGGAGGAATCCTACTTGGGCGCTGATATGTCTCCAACGTATCTATAATTTTTGATTGCTCCATGCTATATTATCTACTGTTTTGGGCAATATTGGGCTTTATTATCCACTTTTATATTATTTTTGGGACTAACCTATTAACCGGAGGCCCAGCCCAGATTTGCTGTTTTTTTGCCTATTTCAGTGTTTCGAAGAAAAGGAATATCAAACGGAGTCGAAACGGAACGAAATCAACTGGAGAAGTTATTTTTGGAAGGAAAGCTACCGGATGGACTTGGACCCCATGTCAGGAGAAAAGGGAGGTGCTCATGAGGGCGGGGGGGGGGGGGCGCACCCACCCCTCTAGGGCGCGCCCCCTGCCTCGTGCCCCCCCGAAGCTCCAACGACGTACTTCTTTCACCCATACATACCTACGTACCCTAAAACTTCCAGAAGGGGGATTAGATCGGGAGTTCCGCCGCCGCAAGCCTCTGTAGCCACCAAAAGTCAATCGGGACCCTGTTCCGGCACCCTGCCGGAGGGGGGGAACCCTCACCGGTGGCCATCTTCATCATCCCGACGCTCTCCATGACGAGGAGGGAGTAGTTCACCCTTGGGGTTGAGGGTATGTACCAGTAGCTATGTGTTTGATCTCTCTCTCTCTCTCTCTCTCTCTCTCTCTCTCGTGTTCTTGATTTGGCACGATCTTGATGTATCGCGAGCTTTGCTATTATAGTTGGATCTTATGTTTCTTCTCCCCCTCTTCTCTCTTGTAATGGATTGAGTTTTCCCCTTTGAAGTAATCTTATCGGATTGAGTCTTTAATGACTTGAGAACACTTGATGTATGTCTTGCCGTGCGTATCTGTGGTGACAATGGGATATCACGTGATTCACTTGATGTATGTTTTGGTGATCAACTTGCGAGTTCCGCCCATGAACCTATGCATAGGGGTTGGCACACGTTTTTGTCGTGATTCTCCGGTAGAAACTTTGGGGCACTCTTTGAAGTACTTTGTGTTGGTTTGAATAGATGAATCTGAGATTGTGTGATGCATATCGTATAATCATACCCACGGATACTTGAGGTGACATTGGAGTATCTAGGTGACATTGGGGTTTTGGTTGATTTGTGTCTTAAGATGTTATTCTAGTACAAACTCTAGGGCTGTTTGTGACACTTATAGGAATAGCCCAATGAATTGATTAGAAAGAATAGCTTTGAAGTGGTTTCGTACCCTACCATAATCTCTTCGTTTGTTCTCCGCTATTAGTGGCTTTGGAGTGACTCTTTGTTGCATGTTGAGGGATAGTTATATGATCCAATTATGTTATTATTGTTGAGAGAACTTGCACTAGTGAAAGTATGAACCCTAGGCCTTGTTTCCTATCATTGCAATACCGTTTACGCTCACTTTTACCGCTTAGTTACCTTGCTGTTTTTATATTTTCAGTTTACAAAAACCTATATCTACCATCCATATTGCACTTGTATCACCATCTCTTCGCTGAACTAGTGCACCTATACAATTTACCATTGTATTGGGTGTGTTGGGGACACAAGAGACTCTTTGTTATTTGGTTGCAGGGTTGCTTGAGAGAGACGATCTTCATCCTATGCCTCCCACGGATTGATAAACCTTAGGTCATCCACTTGAGGGAAATTTGCTACTGTCCTACAAACCTCTGCACTTGGAGGCCCAACAACGTCTACAAGGAGAAGGTTGTGTAGTAGACATCAAGCTCTTTTCTGGCGCCGTTGCCGGGGAGGCTAGGTAAGCGGCACTCACACCCTGTCAACTAAGCTCTTTTCTGGCGCCGTTGCCGGGGAAGTGAGTGCTTGAAGGTATATCTTTAGATTTGCAATCGAATCTTTTAGTTTCTTGTTTTATCACTAGTTTAGTTTATAAGAGAAAACTACAAAAAAATGGAATTGAGTTTGCCACATACGCTTCATCTTTTTAATATCTTTCGTGAGTATGATGGGAAGGAAAATTGTGCCAAAGTGTTAGAAGAAGAATTACATAAAATGTTTGGCACTAAATCTTTGAATAATGAGCATGATTGCAATGTTTTTAGTATGAATTCCTTGAATATCCATGATGCTAATGATATGCAAAGCCACAAGCTTGGGGAATCTATGTTTGATGAAGATGATATTTTTAGTCTCCCAAGTTTTGATACGCAAATTTATAATGATGATAGCATGCCTCCTACTTATGATGAAAGTGGGTTTGGAAGAGTGTCAACTTTAGGAAGCAATGATCCCACTATTTTGGAGGATGTTGAATCTTATAATATTTATGGAAGTGGATTTGGAGAGGTCTTGACTTTATTTAGTGATGTATCCACTATTTTAGAAGAGGTTTCAATCGATTATGATGAGAACAAAGTTGCTACTTATGATGATTATTGTGATAAAACTTATGCTATAAAGAGTAGTGATGATTACATTTATAAAACTTGTCATGATTATGAGTACCCTTTCTCTGAACATTACTCTTTTAATGTGGAAACAATTTATTGTATTCAAGTCTTTTATGATACTCCCACTATTCCGAATGAGAAGAAATTTGCTTATGTGGAGAGTAATAAAATTTCTATGCTTGTAGATCATGAAAATAATGCTTTAGGTGATGGTTATTTTGTTGAATTCATTCATGATGCTACTGAAAATTATTATGAGGGAGGAATATATGCCTGTAGGAATTGCAATAATATCAAGTTTCCTCTCTATGTGCTTAAAGTTTTGAAGTGATGCTTGTTTTGCCTTCCTATGCAAGTTGATTATTGTTCCCATAAGTTGTTTGCTCACAAAATCCCTATGCACAGGAAGTGGGTTAGACTTAAATGTGCTAGTCATATTCTTCATGATGCTCTCTTTATGTTTCAATTCTTATCTTTTATGTGAGCATCATTGAAATCATCATGCCTAGCTAGGGGCGTTAAACGATATCGCTTGTTGGGAGGCAACCCAATTTTATTTTAGTTTCTTGCTTTTTGGTTCTGTTTAGGAATAAATAATCCATCTAGCTTCTGTTTAGATGTGGTTTTGTGTTTTAATTAGTGTTTGTGCCAAGTAGAACCTTTGGGAAGACTTGGGTGAAGTCTTTATGATCATGCTGTAAAAAACAGAAACTTTAGCGCTCACGAGATTAGCTAGAACTTTTTACTTGAGAGTGATATTTAGTTGATTATTTTTCAGATGATTACTAGACAAATTCTTCAGGTCCACCAATTTATTTTAGAATTTTTGGAGTTCCAGAAGTTTGCGTTAGTTACAGATTACTACAGACTATTCTGTTTTTGACAGATTCTGTTTTTCGTGTGTTGTTTGCTTATTTTGATGACTCTATGGCTAGTAAAATAGTTTATAAACCTTATAGAAGTTGGAATACAGTAGGTTTAACACCAATATAAATAAAGAATGAGTTCATTAGAGTACCTTTAAGTGGTTTTTTGTTTTCTTTCGCTAACGGAGCTCACGAGTTTTCTGTTAAGTTTTGTGTTGTGAAGTTTTCAAGTTTTGGGTAAAGATTCAATGGACTATGGAATAAGGAGTGGCAAGAGCCTAAGCTTGGGGATGCCCAAGGCACCCCAAGGTAATATTCAAGGATAACCAAGCGTCTAAGCTTGGGGATGCCCCGGATGGCATCCCCTCTTTCGTCTTCGTTCATCAGTAACTTCACTTGGGGCTATATTTTTATTCACCACATGATATGTGTTTTGCTTGGAGCGTCATTTTATTTTCTTTAGCTTTGCTTGCTGTTTGAATAAAGTACCAAGATATGAAACTCTTAAATGTTAGAGAGTCTTCACATGGTTGCATAATTATTCGACTACTCATCGATCTTCACTTATATCTTTCGGAGTAGTTTGTTGTTTGCTCTAGGGCTTCACTTATATCTTTTAGAGCACGGTGGTGGATTTGTTTTATAGAAACTATTGGTCTCTCATGCTTCACTTAGATTATTTTGAGAGTCTTAAATAACATGGTAATTGCTTAAAATCTTAATATGCTAGGTATTCAAGAATAGTAAAAACTTTCTTATGAGTGTTTTGAATACTAAGAGAAGTTTGATGCTCGATAATTGTTTTGAGATATGGAGGTGATAATATCAAAGTCGTGCTAGTTGAGTAGTTGTGAATTTGATAAATGCTTGTGTTGAAGTTTGCAAGTCCCGTAGCATGCACGTATGGTAAACGTTATGTAACAAATTTGAAACATGAGGTGTTATTTGATTGTCCTCCTTATGAGTTGCGGTCGGGGATGAGCGATGGTCTTTTCCTACCAATCTACCCCCTAGGAGCATGCGCGTAGTGCTTTGGTTTTTTATGGCTTGTAGATTTTTGCAATAAGTATGTGAGTTCTTTATGACTAATGTTGAGTCCATGGATTATACGCACTCTCACCCTTCCATCATTGCTAGCCTCTTCGGTACCGTGCATTGCCCTTTCTCACATTGAGAGTTGGTGCAAACTTCGCCGGTGCATCCAAACCCCGTGATATATACGCTCTTTCACACATAAACCTCCTTATATCTTCCTCAAAACATCCACCATACCTACCTATTATGGCATTTCCATAGCCATTCCGAGATATATTGCCATGCAACTTTCCACCATTCCGTTTATCATGACACGTTCATCATTGTCATATTGCTAGCATGATCATGTAGTTGACATAGTATTCGTGGCAAAGCCACCGTTCATAATTATTTCATACATGTCACTCTTGATTCATTGCGTATCCCGGTATACCGTCGGAGACATTCATATAGAGTCATACGTTGTTCTAGTATCGAGTTGTAATCATTGAGTTGTAAATAAATAGAAGTGTGATGATCATCATTCAATAGAGCATTGTCCCAAAAAAAGAGAAAGGTCATAAAAAAATAAAAAAAAAATAAAAAAGGGGCAATGCTACTATGTAACACCCCGGATATAACTTGCCATATTTGTAACTCCAACTCTTGCCATTTTCGGCAATGTGACATGTTATTCCCTCGTGGTTGGGTTCTTCTTCGTTTTGCTTTTGTCCATGTCATGCATTTTCTTATCATGTCATCATGTGCATCGCATTCGCATACGTGTTCGCTTCATGAATCCGAGCATTTTCCCCGTTGTCCGTTTTGCAATCCGGCGCTCCTATGTTCCCTGGCGCTCCCTTTTACCTTTTCCCGTGAGCGGGTATTAAACTTTTTCGGAATGGACCGAGGTTTGTCAAGCGGCCTTGGTATAGCACCGGTAGACCGCCTGTCAAGTTTCGTGCCGTTTGGAGTCCGTTTGATACTCCAACGGTTAACCGGGTAACCGCAAAGGCCTCTTTGGAGTTGCAGCCCAACACCCCTTTCAAAGTGGCCCAAAACCCATCCTAACCCCCTCCATCCTCTCGGTCGTTCGATCACGATCGTGTGAGTGAAAACCTCACTCCATTTGGAGCCTCCTACCTCCTCTATCTATAAATATGTGTCTCCCCCGAAATATTCGCGGATGAACCCTAGCCTTCCTCTTCCCTCCGCGCCGGCAGACATGTCCGTCCGCCGCTGGACGTGTCCACCGGAGCCGGCCACGTAGCTCCGGCCAATCCCAAGCCGCCACGTCACCCGCCGCCGCTCTCCTCCAACTGCGTCGCGCCACGTGTCGGTGCGCCCACGCCTCTCTCTCCTCCGCCGCCGAAGCCCGCCGGGGCCCGAGGCCGACCCGCCCCGACCGCAACCGGGCCCGAGGCGCCCCGAGCGCGCCGCCCGAGCTCGCCAGCTCCCGCCGCCGTCTTCGCGCCGCTGCGTGCCATCGCGCCGCCCGCGCCTCGCCTCCAGCCTCGCCGCCGCCGCCCGCTCCGCCACCGGCGCCGCCGCCCCGCCGCACGGTCGCCGCCCCGCTCGCCGCCGCGCCTCGTCGCCGTCTTCCTCCTCCTCCACCCTGGCCGGATCCGCCTCGGGACGACCCGTCGGCGCCCTCTCCGTCCTTTTCCGGCGAGCTCCGGCCACCTTGACGTCCGTGCGCGAGGAACCCTGGATCCCGTTGACTTTCGCGAGGTTGTTTTTCCTCCAAGTCCTTTTTCTGCAATATGTTTTTTTGCCATGTTCATCGGGTCATAACTCCCTGCATACTGCTCCGTTTCGTGCGTGTAATATGTCAAATTGTTCGCCTCGACAGTACATCATTTCATCTCATTGCATCATTTTCATTTGAGCTCGTATTGATGCCAGAAATGCTGTTGGAAGAGTGCTATGTGATGTTAGTTTCAGATTCTCAGCAGAATTTGCACTTTTGTCGTTTTTGCCATGATTGATGTGTGCACCCTATGAACTTGAGTCCTACATGTGTTTTGTAATATGCCATGCTATCTTTCCAGGGGTGTATGCCATGTATTTTTGTGATCTCTGTGGTGACTAGCACAAGCATGCAAACTAGGGATCATAATGTTGCTGATTTCGGAGACTTAGTAATTCCACTGTCATGTCCTGCTGTTATTTTTATGCCATGTGTTCATGTTGTTTCAGAGAGATCTATGCCTCTTTTGAGCATGATCACTAAGGGTGTTTTGAACATATGGGTTTTCTCTATCCATCCATGCATTTGTTTGTAATTATGGAGCACCCTAACTTGAGTCAATCGAGCTCTACGTTTGCTATAAAATGTTACTGGCAGATTGTTTACATGTTATTCGATTTTGCCAAGCTTGTTGTAGTTGATCCTTGAATGCTATGATGTTGTTCTTGCCATGATTAGCTTCTATGCCATGTCTTCTTGATGGATGTATGCTTAGTTTATCATGAAAAGCTCTGTAGTGAGTGCATCGAGCTCGTAAAGATGCTTACTTGTTATCTGTTTTTGACATGTCCAGTTTTCTGCTAAGTCTGAAAACTGTAACGAAACTTGCTTAATTGACATGGGTGCTATTATATTTTCTGTTCCTTTGTGGCTCATGGTCAGTAAGGTACTGTTGTTCTATGTTTTGAGTAGATTCATGACATGCCTTGCTTTGCTATATTGTGTTCCTGTAGCATGTTGTTTGCTTGCTCTAAACATGTCTTCCTGATGTTAATTTCTGGCATGTTATTTTCACTAAGTCTGTGAACTTGTTATCTTTTGCACTTTTGCCATGCTTGTTTGAACCTGTTGAGGTGTGATTTAGCCGTAGCTCAGTGTCCACCTTTTGTCAAGAATCTTGAGTAGTTCACTGTCATATGCTTTGTTGGTACGTTTGGGTGCAGTAGCTTAATTTCTTGTTGCTTGCTAAGTAGCATCATGCTGTTAATGGCAGAATATGTCATTCTTGTTTTGCTTGTCATTTGCAAACCGTGCATCCGATTCCGTTGATCTTTATATCGATTTCAACCGAAATCACCTCACCTTTCCAGTGGCATACTTGGTTTGCCAAGATTATGCCTTGTTCATCTTTTTTCCTTCCGGAGCACGCATATGCATTGCATACCACATCTCGCATATCATGTCATGTTTTTGCATCATGTTGATTGCGCATTGCATCGTGGTTGATAGTTGTTCCTTTACTTGTGTTCTTGTATTGGGTAGAGCCGGGAGACGAGTACGTGAACGAGGTACCTGTTGAGAACACTTACGAGGATCAAGCTTTCGACAACCCTGAGAACTTTGCAGGCAAGATGACCATACCCTCGAAATCACTTCTATCTTTGCTTGCTAGTTGCTCGCTCTTTTGCTATGCCTATGCTGCGATACCTACCACTTGCTTACCATGCCTCCCATATTGTCAAACCAAGCCTCTAACCCACCTTGTCCTAGCAAACCGTTGTTTGGCTATGTTACCGCTTTGCTCAGCCCCTCTTATAGCGTTGTTAGTTGCAGGTGAAGATGAAGTTTGTTCCTTGTTGGAACATGGAGATGTTGTTCCTTGATTGGAACATGTTTACTTGTTGGGATATCATAATACCTTCTATATTATTAATGCATCTATATACTTGCTAAAGGGTGGAAGGCTCGGCCTTATGCCTGGTGTTTTGTTCCACTCTTGCCGCCCTAGTTTCTGTCATATCGGTATTATGTTCCCGGATTTTGCGTCCCTAACGCGGTCGGGTGATTTATGGGACCCCCTTGACAGTTCGCTTTGAATAAGACTTTTCCAGCAAGGCCCAACATTGGTTTTACCATTTGCCTACCACCTATACCTTTACCTTGGGAGTAGCTAACCCGAGGGTCATCTTTATTTAGCCCCCCCCCGGGCCAATGCTTGTCTAAGTGTTGGTCCGAACCGAGCAGCCTGCGGGGCCACCACGGGGAAACTCGAGGCCTGGTTTTACTCGTAGCTTGACTTATCCGGTGTTGCCCTGAGAACAAGATATGTGCAGCTCCTATCAGGATGTCGGCGCATCGGGCGGCTTTGCTGGTCTTGTTTTATTACTATCGAAATGTCTTGTAGCCGGGATTCCGAGACTGATCGGGTCTTCCCGGGGAGAAGGAATATCCTTCGTTGATAGCGAGAGCTTATCATGGGCTAAGTTGGGACACCCCTGCAGGGTTTGAACTTTCGAAAGCCGTGCCCGCGGTTATGTGGCAGATGGGAATTTGTTAATGTCCGGTTGTAGAAAACCTGAAGTTGATCTTAACTAAAATACATCAACCGCGTGTGTAACCGTGATGGTCTCTTCTCGGTGGAGTCCGGGAAGTGAACACGGTGTTGGAGTTATGCCTGACGTAGGTTGTTCTAGGATCACTTCTTGATCATAGTTGTTCGACCGTGCTTTTGCCTTCTCTTCTCGCTGTCTTTTGCGTATGTTAGCCACCATATATGCTAGTCGCTTGCTGCAGCTCCACCTCATACCTTTTACCCTACCTATAAGCTTAAATAGTCTTGATCTCGCGGGTGTGAGATTACTGAGTCCCCGTGACTCACAGATACTTCCAAAAACCAGTTTGCAGGTGCCGATGAAACCGTGCAGGTGACGCACCCGAGCTTAAGGAGGAGCTCGATGAAGATCTTGTCCTTTGTGTTGTTTCGTTTCAGTTGATCAGCAGTGGAGCCCAGTTGGGGTCGATCGTGGACCTTTGTCGCTTTTGGGGTTTCTTCTTTTATTTTGGCTCCGTAGTCGGGCCCTGATTGTACTTGGTTGATGTAATGTTTTACTCATGTATTGTGTGAAGTGGCAATTGTAAGCCAACTATGTATCTCTTTCCCTTATGTATTACATGGGTTGTGTGAAGATTACCTCACTTGCGACATTGCTTTCAATGCGGTTATGCCTCTAAGTCGTGCTTCGACACGTGGGAGATATAGCCGCATCGAGGGCGTTACATACTATCCTTTTTTCCACACTTGTGCTCCAAAGTAGCACCATAATCTTCATGATAGAGAGTCTCTTGTTTTGTCACTTTCATATACTAGTGGGAAATTTTCATTATAGAACTTGGCTTGTATATTCCAACGATGGGCCTCCTCAAGTGACTTAGGTCTTCGTGAGCAAGCAAGTTGGATGCACACCCACTAGTTTCTTTTGTTGAGCTTTCATACATTTATAGCTCTAGTGCATCCGTTGCATGGCAATCCCTACTCCTTGCATTAACATCAATCGATGGGCATCTCCATAGCCCATTGATTAGCCTCGTTGATGTGAGATCTTCTCCTTTCTTGTCTTCTCAACCCCCATCATCATATTCTATTCCACCCATAGTGCTATATCCATGGCTCGCGCTCATGTATTGCGTGAAGGTTTATGAGTTTGAGATTATTAAAGTGTGAAACAATTGCTTGGCTTGTCATCGGGGTTGTGCACGATGAGAGCATTCTTGTGTGACAAAAATGGAGCATGACTAAACTATATGATTTTGTAGGGATGAACTTTCTTTGGCCATGTTATTTTGAGAAAACATAATTGGTTAGTTAGTATGCTCGAAGTATTATTACTTTTATGTCAATATGAACTTTTATCTTGAGTCTTTCGGATCTGAATATTCATGCCACAATTAAGAAGAATTACATTGAAATTATGCCAACTAGCATTCCACATCAAAAATTATCTTTTTTATCATTTACCTACTCGAGGACGAGCAGTAATTAAGCTTGGGGATGCTTCATACGTCTCCAACGTATCTATAATTTTTGATTGCTCCATGCTATATTATCTACTATTTTGGGCAATATTGGGCTTTATTATCCACTTTTATATTATTTTTGGGACTAACAATTAACCGGAGGCCCAGCCCAGATTTGCTGTTTTTTTGCCTATTTCAGTGTTTTGAAGAAAAGGAATATCAAACGGAGACGAAACGGAACGAAATCAACTGGAGAAGTTATTTTTGGAAGGAAAGCTACCGGATGGACTTGGACCCCATGTCAGGAGCAAAGGGAGGTGCTCATGAGGGTGGGGGGTGCGCCCCTGCCTCGTGGGGCCCCCGAAGCTCCACCGACGTACTTCTTTCACCCATACATACCTACGTACCCTAAAACTTCCAGAAGGGAGACTAGATCGGGAGTTCCGCCGCCGCAAGCCTCTGTAGCCACCAAAAGTCAATCGGGACCCTGTTCCGGCACCCTGCCAGAGGGAGGGAACCCTCACCGGTGGCCATCTTCATCATCCCGGCGCTCTCCATGACGAGGAGGGAGTAGTTCACCCTCGGGGCTGAGGGTATGTACCAGTAGCTATGTGTTTGGTCTCTCTCTCTCTCTCTCTCTCTCTCGTGTTCTTGATTTGGCACGATCTTGATGTATCGCGAGCTTTGCTATTATAGTTGGATCTTATGGTTCTTCTCCCCCTCTTCTCTCTTGTAATGGATTGAGTTTTCCCCTTTGAAGTAATCTTATCGGATTGAGTCTTTAATGACTTGAGAACAGTTGATGTATGTCTTGCCGTGCGTATCTGTGGTGACAATGGGATATCACGTGATTCACTTGATGTATGTTTTGGTGATCAACTTGCGGGTTCTTCCCATGAACCTATGCATAGGGGCTGGCACACGTTTTTGTCGTGATTCTCTGGTAGAAACTTTGGGGAACTCTTTGAAGTACTTTGTGTTGGTTTGAATAGATGAATCTAAGATTGTGTGATGCATATCGTATAATCATACCCACGGATACTTGAGGTGACATTGGAGTATCTAGGTGACATTAGGGTTTTGGTTGATTTGTGTCTTAAGGTGTTATTCTAGTACAAACTCTAGGGCTGTTTGTGACACTTATAGGAATAGCCCAATGAATTGATTGGAAAGAATAACTTTGAGGTGGTTTCGTACCCTACCATAATCTCTTCGTTTGTTCTCCGCTGTTAGTGGCTTTGGAGTGACTCTTTGTTGCATGTTGAGGGATAGTTATATGATCCAATTATGTTATTATTGTTGAGAGAACTTGCACTAGTGAAAGTATGAACCCTAGGCCTTGTTTCCTATCATTGCAATACCGTTTACGCTCACTTTTACCGCTTAGTTACCTTGCTGTTTTTATATTTTCAGTTTACAAAAACCTATATCTACCATCCATATTGCACTTGTATCACCATCTCTTCGCCGAACTAGTGCACCTATACAATTTACCATTGTATTGGGTGTGTTGGGGACACAAGAGACTCTTTGTTATTTGGTTGCAGGGTTGCTTGAGAGAGACGATCTTCATCCTACGCCTCCCACAGATTGATAAACGTTAGGTCATCCACTTGAGGGAAATTTGCTACTGTCCTACAAACCTTTGCACTTGGAGGCCCAACAACGTCTACAAGGGGAAGATTGTGTAGTAGACATCAGGCGCCTCCCAATTCTGCCTCCCCCTTCCATATTCATCTGGAGGGGGAAGGAAGGAGGAGGGAGGAGAGAAGGAAGGGGGAGGCCGAATCCCTCCCCTTCCTTTCCCTCGTCTCCTCTTTCCTTCCCCCTTATTTCGGCCTATATGGGGCGCACCCGCTCCCTAAGGGCTGGTCTGTCCCCTTCTTGGCCCATTAGGCCCATGTAGTTGCCGGGGGGATGCGCGGAACCCCTTCCGGTGACACGATACGTACCCGGTATCCCCGGAACACTTCCGGTGTCCGAATACTATCGTCCTATATATGAATCTTTACCTCTCGACCATTTCGAGACTCCTCGTCATGTCCGTGATCTCATCCGGGACTCTGAACAATATTCAGTCATCAAATCTCATAACTCATATAATACAAAATCGTCATCGAACGTTAAGCGTGCGGACCCTGCGGGTTCGAGAACTATGTAGACATGACCGAGACACCTCTCTAGTCAATAACAATAGCGGAACCTGGATGCTCATATTAGTTCCTACATATTCTACGAAGATCTTTATCGGTTGTACCGTAATGACAACATACGTTATTCCCTTTGTCATCGATATGTTACTTGCCCGAGATTCGATCGCCGGTATCTTCATACCTAGTTCAATCTCGTTACCGACAAGTCTCTCTAGTTGTTCCATAATACATCATCCTATAACTAACTCATTGGTCACATTGTTTGCAAGGCTTCTTTTGATGTGCATTACCGAGAGGGCCCAGAGATACATCTCCGATACTCGGAGTGACAAATCCTAATCACGATCTATACCAACCCAACAAACACCTTCGGAGATACATATAGAGCATCTTTATAATCACCCAGTTACGTTGTGACGTTTTATAGCACATAAGGCATTCCTCCGGTATTCGGGAGTTGCATAATCTAGTAGTCGAAGGAATATGTATTTGACATGAAGAAAGCAATAGCAATAAAACTGAACGATCAATATTCTAAGCTAACAGATGGGTCTTGTCCATCACATCATTCTCCAAATGATGTGATCCCGTTCATCAAATGACAACACATGTCTATGGTTAGGAAACATAACCATCTTTGATTAACGAGCTAGTCTAATAGAGGCTTACTAGGGACATGGTGTTTTGTCTATGTATCCACACATGTATCAAGTTTCCGGTTAATACAATTATAGCATGAATAATAAACATTTATCATGATATAAGGAAATATAAAATAACAACTTTATTATTGCCTCTAGGGCATATTTCCTTCAGTCTCCCACTTGCACTAGAGTCAATAATCTAGTTCATACCGTCATGTGATTTAACACCAACAGTTCACATCTTTATGTGATTAATACCCATAGTTCACATGCCATGTGACTAACACCCAAAGGGTTTACTAGAGTCAATAATCTAGTTCACATCACTATGTAATTAACACCCAAAGAGTATTAAGGTGTGATCATGTTTTGCTTGTGAGAGAAGTTTAGTCAACGAGTCTGCCACATTCAGATTCATATGTATTTTGCAAATTTCTATGTCTACAATGCTCTGCATGGAGCTACTCTAGCTAATAGCTCCCACGTTCAATACATATCTATATTCAGACTTAGAGTCATGTAGATCAGTGTCAAAGCTTGCATTGACGTAACTCTTTACGACGAACTCTTTATCCCCTCCATAATCGAGAAACATTTCCTTAGTACTCTTAGGTAACTAAGGATAATTTTGACCGCTATCCAGTGATCTACTCCTGGATCACTATTGTACGCTTTTGCCAAGCTCATGGAAATGTACACAATAGGTTTGTTATACAACATGGCATATATTATAGAACCTATGGCTGAGGCATAGGGAATGACTTTCATTCTCTCTCTATCTTTTACCGTGGTCGGGTTTTGAGTCTTACTCAACTTCATACCTTATAACCCAGGTAAGAACTCCTTCCTTGACTGATCCATTTTGAACTTCTTCAAAACTTTATCAAGGTATGTGCTTTGTGAAAGTCCAATTAAGCATCTTGATCTATCTCTATAGATCTTGATGCCCAATATAAGCAGCTTCACCGAGGTTTTTCATTGAAAAACTCTTATTCAAGTATCCTTTAATGCTATCCAAAAATTCTATATCGTTTCCAATCAACAATATGTCATCCACATATAATATTAGAAATGCTACAGAGCTCCCACTCACTTTCTTGTAAATACATGCTTCTCCAAAAGTCTGTATAAAACCATATGCTTTGATCACCTCATCAAAGCGTATATTCCAACTTCGAGATGCTTGCACCTGTCCATAAATGGATCACTGGAGCTTGCACACTTTGTTAGCACCTTTAGGATCGACAAAACCTTCTGGTTGCTTCATATACAACTCTTCTTTAAGAAATCCATTGAGGAATGCAGTTTTGACGTCCATTTGCCAGATTTCATAATCATAAAACGCGGCAATTGCTAACATGATTCGAACAGACTTAAGCATCGATACGAGTGAGAAAATATCATCGTAATCAACACCTTGAACTTGTCAAAAATTTTTTGAGACAATTTGAGCTTTGTAGATAGTAACACTACCTCAGCGTCCCTCTTCCTCTTGAAGATCCATTTATTCTCAATGGCTTACCGATCATCGGGCAAGTCCACCAAAGTCCACACTTTGTTCTTATATATGGATCATATATCAGATTCATGGCCTCAAGCCATCTGTCGGAATCTGGGCTCATCATAGCTTCTTAATAGTTCGTAGGTTTGCCATGGTCTAATAACATGACTTCCAGGACAGGATTACCGTACCACTCTGGTGTGGGTCGCGCTCTGGTTGACCTACGAGGTTCAGTAGTAACTTGATATGAAGTTTCATGATCATCATCATTAACTTCCTCTCTAGTTGGTGTAGGCATCACGGGAATTGATTTCTCTGATGTAACGCCCTCGATGCGGCTATATCTCCCACGTGTCGAAGCACGACTTAGAGGCATAACCGCATTGAAAGCAATGTCGCAAGTGAGGTAATCTTCACACAACCCATGTAATACATAAGGGAAAGGAATACATAGTTGGCTTACAATCGCCACTTCACACAATTACATGAATAAAACATTACATCAACCAAGTACAATCAGGGCTCGACTACGGAGCCAAAATAAAAGAAGAAACCCCAAAAGCGACAAAGGTCCACGATCGACCCCAACTGGGCTCCACTGCTGATCAACTGAAACGAAACAACACAAAGAACAAGGTCTTCATCGAGCTCCTCCTTGAGCTCGGGTGTGTCACCTGCTCGGTCTCATCGGCACCTGCAAACTGGTTTTGGAAGTATCTGGTGAGTCACGAGGACTCACCAATCTCACACCCGCGAGATCAAGACTATTTAAGCTTAAAGGTAGGGTAAAAGGTATGAGGTGGAGCTGCAGCAAGCGACTAGCATATATGGTGGCTAACAAACGGAAATGAGAGCGAGAAGAGAAGGCAAAAGCACGGTCGAACAACTATGATCAAGAAGTGATCCTGAAACTACTTACGTCAAGCATAACTCCAACACCGTGTTCACTTCCCGGACCCCGCCGAGAGGAGACCATCACGGTTACACACGCGGTTGATGTATTTTATTTAAGATCAACTTCGGGTTTTCTACAACCGGACATTAACAAATTCCCATCTGCCACATAACCGCGGGCACGGCTTTCAAAAGTTCAAACCCTGCAGGGGTGTCCCAACTTAGCCCATTATAAGCTCTCGCTATCAACGAAGGATATTCCTTCTCCCCGGGAAGACCCGATCAGTCTCGGAATCCCGGCTACAAGACATTTCGACAGTAATAAAACAAGTCCAGCAAAACCGCCCGATGCGCCGACATCCTGATAGGAGCTGCACATATCTCGTTCTCAGGGCAACACAGGATAAGCGAAGCGTACAGGTACCAACATAACCCAAGTTGCCAAGGGACGGTCCCGCACGGTGCTCTAGTTTGGACCAACACTTAGACAAGCATTGGCCCGGGGGGCTAAATAAAGATGACCCTTGGGTTAATTACTCCCAAGGGAAAAGTAGGTGGTGGTGAGGCAAATGGTAAAACCAATGTTGGGCCTCGCTGGAAAAGTCTTATTCAAAGCGAACTGTCAAGGGGGTCCCATAAATCACCCGACCGCGTTAGGGACGCAAAATCCGGGAACATAACACCGATATGACGGAAACTAGGGCGGTAAGAGTGGAACAAAACACCAGGCATAAGGCCGAGCCTTCCACCCTTTGCCAAGTATATAGATGCATTAATTAAATAAGATATATTGTGATATCCCAACAAGTGAACATGTTCCAACAAGGAACAACATCTCCATGTTCCAACAAGGAACAAACTTCATCTTCACCTGCAACTATCAACGCTATAAGAGGGGATGAGCAAAGCGGTAACATAGCCAAACAACGGTTTGCTAGGACAAGGTGGGTTAGAGGCTTGGTTTAACAATATGGGAGGCATGATAAGCAAGTGGTAGGTATCACAACATAGGCATAGCAAAAGAGCGAGCAACTAGCAAGCAAAGATAGAAGTGATTTCGAGGGTATGGTCATCTTTCCTGAAATCCCGGAAGGAAGAAGAACGAGTCCATGAAGAATACAAACGGACGAAGTCGAACGAATCCTCACAACTCCGGAACGAAAACCGAAGCTAACGAGAGAAGCAACCCGGAAAGAAACAAGCAACATAGTAAACAACCATCACATAAACATGGCATGATGCACAATCAAGTATGATGCATGTCCGGTTTAATGATTCATGGCAATATGGCAAAAGCCACAAACAACACTACAAATTAAGTGGAGCTCAATATGCAACGAGTTGCATATTGACGAAACACCACATTTAATTACTTAGTTCTCTCCCGTTTAATCTACTCAACAAAATTAAATGTTATTAAACATGGCAAGGGGTGAAGCAAAAGAATACTACCTATCTAGGCAAGTTTAAATGAGGCCGGAAGAACAAACAACAAGTCCGGAAAAACCTCATGTGCATATTTTAGATTTGGTACTGATCTGTCCTAACGCATATTTTAATGGTGTTAAACAGGAAAATAAAGTGCATCATGTTAAACTATGCATTTTTCTACCCCATTTACATATATAATTTATTTAAATCCGAGCTACGGTTATTTAGTTATGGAATAAATCATTTTAACATGGCATTTAGCAAAATAAATGCAAGGAACAATTTTAAGCATTTTAAATGTTGTTATCATGATGCGGATGACATATGGAATTTATGCAATATTTAAGAAAATGTTGACATGAGCATATTATGAAGCTTTTGTCACCGTGGTGAAAGAAAGGGGTGCCACGGCAACGAACCCGAAAATGATGCCACGGCAACATATCGGTTCCGGTAACTCATGGAGATACCGGTGCAAAAGGAAACGTGGCGAGAGCGTGACATGCGATAGAAGGTGGGGTGATCCCGGTAACTGGGTTCCCACGAGACGACGGCATGGCAACGGGGGACATGCAAGAAACACGTCGGGCACGGTGCAATCGCGAGCATTTCATCCAACATATGCATTTGATCCACGGCGGTCATTCCAGCGGTTATACCTTTGAAGCGTGCGTTACGAGGCGGTTCGGGTTTGATGGGATGTAGTTGTTCTCGCGACGGTAGTGGTTCACGTTTCGAAGAGGAAGTTGACGTCCACGGGGTCTTCGAGGGTCGACGGTAGTGGTACTTGGCGAAATGTACATCGGCGGTAGTGGGACTTGGCGCATCCAACGTTTTCGGGCGTCGAGGTACTTGGCGGATCCGTGGTGCTCGTGGTCTTGGTCACGCCGAAGGGCACTTGACGAAACCATTTAGGGAGGAAGCATCAGAGTGCTGCTAGCAATTGGTGGAACTCCACGGTCACACCACACGAGTGTACGGAGGCAAAGCTTGTGGCGATGCACCTATGCGGTTGCCAAAGGGAACGATGCCGGGTCGAGGCAGAAGACCGGCGACGCGGCTGCGGGCACCGGGAGGCATGGCTCCAACAGGCAGGGCCGGAGACGAGGCAACTGCCAAGGAGGAATTGGGCGGGGCAGCACCAAGGCAGCAGCGAAGCTCTAAGCTCGGGTCCATGGCGGCAGCTGCAGGCGAAGGAGGCAGGAGCGAGGCCGAATCTGGTGGGGGAAGTGGATGAGCTGGGCCTGATGCATGCTGCGGTTGCGGGCCTGGAGCTGACATGGCTCGGTCAACGCGAGCGGGCGCAGGACGAGCGACCCGCTCGTTGCTGCTCGATGCTGCCGGCGGCGACAGAGATGGAAGCAGGGGCGCGAAGCAAGGGCAGAGACCAGTGGGCGCGGCGCAGGAGGTCTCCGGCGAGGTAAGCAGGGCGAGGACGACGGCGACCGAACGCGGGAGCGGGCGAGGAAGGCGCCTGGGTTCGGATCCGGCGGCCGGCGCCTTGATCTGAAGCAGAGGACACAGGGAAACAGGGGCGCGGGACGAGGCCGGGCCCTGGTCGGCGGCGAGGCAAACGGCGGCGGGGACGGCTGCATCTGGCCCCGGCGTGGTAGGGGACTTGGCACGGGTGGCCGCGGGATGCAGGGCAGGGCGTCGCGGGGACGAGGGGATCCAGGGGAGGCGCTGGTAGGATCGAAGGGAGGAGGAGGGGGTGAGTGCCGATCGGGAGGGCTAGGGTTAAGGAGCAGGGGTTGGTTGGCCTCGGTGCAAATGGGCCTTGGGCCAAATGGGGCGGCTGGCTGCTGGGCTCCCTTCTCTCTCTCACTCTAAAGAAGAAAAAAAAAACAAAACAACGATAAGAAAGGAAAAGAAAGAGAGGTTAGGGGAAGAAGTTGGACATGCGGATAATTTTCCCGGACTCACAAAAATATGAGGAATTTAAATAAAATGGGAAGAAGATTTTTAGAGGAAGTAAAATCCACACGCGTTGGATTTAACTCAGCAAGTTTGAATTTGAAACCCATTCAAATGAGCTCCAAATGGGTTGAAACTATAGGAGGTGACCCTACACACCAGATGTGATTTATGGGCAGATTTCGAACATTAATGGAGAAGTAAAATTGCAACTCAATTTTACAAAAAGGTTGAAAACGGAAGGATAGGAAAGTTGAGTCGGACAAAAGAAGAGTTGAATAATAATGCAAATGTGTTATGAGTGATTTCGAAAATGGAATATTTAATATAGCTCCCTAATATTGGGAGGATATGTTATAAAGAGAATCACCACGTGAATTCCCTCGTTTTAAATGGACCGAAGATCCATGCAATTTATTTAGTTGAGAAGCAAAAGATTTATGACATGATGCAATGCACATGATGCAAAGATATGAAATGCATGACACGCAAGCAAAAGACGAGGCAACAACAGCAACTAAGCGGAGGACACCTGGCACATCGGTCTCGGGGCGTTACATCTGATGTGCTACCTTCCAGTTCGAGAGAAGGTATAATTACCTCATCAAGTTCTACTTTCCTCCCACTCACTTCTTTCGAGAGAAACTCCTTCTCTAGAAATGACCCATTCTTAGCAACAAGGATCTTGCCTTCGGATCTGTGGTAGAAGGTGCACCCAATTGTTTCCTTAGGGTTTGCTATGAATACACACTTCTCCGATTTAGGTTCGAGCTTATCAGGCTTAAGCCTTTTGACATAAGCATCGCATCCCCAAACTTTAAGAAACGATAGCTTAGGTTTCTTGCCAAACCACGGTTCATACGGTGTCGTCTCAACGGATTTAGACGGTGCCCTATTTAACGTGAATGTAGTTGTCTCTAATGCATAACCCCAAAATCATAGTGGTTAATCGGTAAGAGACATCATAGAACGCACCATATCTAATAAAGTACGGTTACGATGTTCGAACACACCATTACGCTGTGGTGTTCCAGGTGGCGTGAGTTGTGAAACTATTCCACATTGTTTTAAATGAAGGCCAAACTCGTAACTCAAATATTCGCCTCCGTGATCAGATCATAGAAACTTTATTTCCTTGTTATGATGATTCTCCACTTCACTCTGAAATTATTTGAACTTTTCCAATGCTTCAGACTTGTGTTTCATTAAGTAGATATACCCATATATGCTCAAATCATCTATGAAGGTGAGAAAATAATGATACCCGTCGTGTGCCTCAACACTCATCGGACCACATACATCGATATGTATTATATCCAATAAGTCATCATCTCGCTGCATTGTTCTGGAGAACGGAGTTTTAGTCATCTTGCCCATGAGACATGTGTCGGTGTCAAAACCGGCGGATCTCGGGTAGGGGTTCCCGAACTGTGCGTCTAAGGTGGATGGTAACAGGAGGCAGGGGACACGATGTTTACCCAGGTTCGGGCCCTCTCGATGGAGGCAATACCCAACTTCCTGCTTGATTGATCTTGATGATATGAGTATTACAATAGTTGATCTACCACGAGATCGTAGAGGCTAAACCCTAGAAGCTAGCCTATGGTATGATTGTTGTTATCCTACAGACTAAACCATCTGGTTTATATAGACACCGGAGAGGGCTAGGGTTACACAGAGTCGGTTACAAGGGAGGAGATCTACATATCCGTATTGCCAAGCTTGCCTTCCACACCAAGGAGAGTCCCATCCGGACACGGGACAAAGTCTTCAATCTTGTATCTTCATAGTCCAACAGTCCGGCTGTCTGAGGACCCCCTAATCCAAGACTCCCTCAGTAGCCCCCGAACCAGGCTTCAATGACGATGAGTCCGACGCGCAGATTGTCTTCGACATTGCAAGGCAGGTTCTTCTCCAAATTCCGAGTACCTGTCGAGTAGTGTCCGGCTTCCCATAAATGTTGCATTCTTTGGCTTCTGCGCCCAATAATGGCTATCCTCCACGTGTCGAGCGGATGCGAGAAGTCGGGGCATTTTTACATTTGCCACCCTAGCCATGTGAGTAAATCGTATATTAAAGAGACGGGGATTCTCAGATCCAGATCACACCATCCTCCCACAGTGAGTATCCATCGGAGCGCGCCCAGAAAAATCCATTCCAACATGGCCGACCATCGCAGCTCCTCCTCTCGCTCCCGTAGCCCTAAGCCCGTCAATTGGAAGAAGTGTTCTGTCCCTCACATCCGATTAGTAGTGCTACAGACCCAGGGATTTCTCCCTCCAGCATATATGGTCCCCGTTCGAGCCGGGCTCGCCACCTACAATGGCGGGGAGCAAGCGGAGAGCTTTCCCAACCCATCCAGGGGAGAGCGGGTATGACTTGTCCCTTACTTATTAAGAGGGCTTGGATTTCCAATTCATCCGTTCCTCCGCGGGCTCCTGGAGTTCTACAACCTCCAGCTGCATAACTTTACTGCCGCCTCCATATTACACATCGCCGGCCATGTCTCCCTTTGCGAGCTATTTCTGGGCTGCGAAGCTCATTTCGAGCTATGGAAGAGGCTATTCTGCCTCATACCCCGTACACAGGAGGGGTCAATATATCAAGTGGGCGGAGCCGAAATATGGTGCATCGTCGGGACCGGATACCTGTCCGGTACTTCGAAGAAGACGTCCGAAGACTGGCCTTCAGAGTGGTTTTATATGGAGGATGTCCCCCTCCCGGACCCTATTCGGATGGGCCTTCCTGAGTTTGACAACACTCCCATGAAGAAACGCTGCAGCTGGCGCCTTCAGAGCCCTCAGGAGGAAGATAACGGGGAAGTCCTTTACCTGATGGGTCGGATACAGACGCTGGCCCAGTCAGGATTGACAGTAATCGAGGTTATGTCAATATGTATAATGCGGGGGGTGCAGCCACTTCAATATCGGGGGCAACCCATGTGGCACTTCAACAGAGAAGACGATGCCACCCTCTGCGGTCGTAAGGGACCGGACTCAGTCACTGCTCTAGCAAAAATTCTGTCTGATTTGTACAAAGGAGAGGAAGAGGAGTTCATCCGCATCATGCCACGGGATGGATTCTCCATGTACAACCCTCCAAGCTGGGTGAGCTGCTACTTTTTATTCCCAACCTTCTCGCATTCTTCGTCATAAGTATTTACCTTGCCATTTCATAGCAGGAACTGCGAAAAGCTGCAAGGGAGGTCCACAACCCGCCTCCACAACCGGAGGACCCTGACCGGGCCCTCGACCATGGACTTGAAGAAGATCCAGACACATTTGTGGAGCTTATTGACAGGAAGTTCTATCAATTAAGCTGCGACGGTGCCATGGTGGCCATCATAGCCTATTATCCGGGACTACTCCCTGCATCGCATGTAAGTAAAACCGGAGTCCTAACTTCCAAGAAGGATCCCTTTTTCTGCACTTCACCTACCGAACACATATGGTGTTTTACAGGGAAGGCCCTCGGGACGCCATGCCGAACCCGCAGTGACTCACCAACAAGGGGCACCGAAGCCGGGTAGGCTTAAAAGGAAGGCGGTCAGGACTGAGACGCCGTCGCAGAGGTATGAAAGAGAACCCCGCTCCATGGTGGTCGCTTTTTAAAATATAATAACGCCCATGTTTCCTAGTAGGAAAAACGCTCGCCGGACTATATCCGGAGAGGTTGCCGGTCACGCCTCCACCAGTCGGGCTCTAGAGCCGGACTTAGAGGCGGACGCTAACATGGGGACAACGCTGGATGTTCCTCCTAAAGAGGATGTGGATAGGCTATCTGCTACAAATTCCAAAGTGGAGAGCGCCATGAATCACAGGCGTCGCCGGGCCATACTCTGTGACGCTTGTTTCTCCCAAGAGGCGTTTGTTGCCTTCAACTCAGGAGACGCGTACATCCGAGCTGCTCAAAATGGTCTTGTCAGAGCCACGAACCAGTATGTAAAGGATATATGGGTAAGAAAATCTAATACTTATGTATATCAGTAGCCCCTGAGACTTGAAACAGTTGGCACGAATGATTTAATGATCCTTGTTTGCATAGGTTCTTACGGAGAAGAATACCCAGTTGTCCCAAGAGCTGGAGGAGTGCAAAGCCCAGCTTCAGGCCGCAGTTGCCGCGATGAAGGATTCCAAGAAGGCCCCCTCGGGTAACACTTGTTTTTATTGCAAAGAATATCATGTACCAGGTAGTATGCTGCATGCGTGCAAATATAATAATAGATTCTGCAGGTGACTCTGGAGTGAATCCAGAGGTCGTGCGAGGGGATGAGCAATATGCTAACCGACAGCTAAAGGCTGGCGAGCGTGTGCTTACACGGGTTAGGCTGGAGAAAAACGAGCTCCAAGACGACAATACCCGGGTGGGCGTTGAACTAAAAGATGTTCGGGCCCAGCTTGCTGACTCCGTAAAGGAGAATAAGAGGCTTCGACGCGACATTTTCAGTAAGTGCTTGAACGAACTTTTAAAGAGTTCAGCGAAGAAACCAGCTGACAGAATTATATCTGTAGGTATGCTGACGGGTCGTCCCGCGGAGGAGATGCCTGGGTCTACAGGCGATCTTCTGCCAGAGCTCTCACAACTGCATGAACAAGTACGACAGGTGATGCAGGGCATTGCTCAAGCCTTGTGGCCATCCGCTTCCCTGCTGGGAGGCATGAGAGAGCTTGTAGAAAAGCTCAAGGGAGCGCGATGACGCTTCCGATTATGGAAGATATCAGCCTGCCGATAAGGTGCAAGGGAAGCCTGGGCCATGGTGAAGACGCGATATACCAAGGCTGACCCGAACCACATGGCCGAAGTCGGACCTGTGGGGACTGATGGGAAAGAGACCCCTGTCAGTTTGGTTTATGACCAGGTAGAATTAGCCGCAAAGTATTCTCAACAGGACTGTAGGCTGGACAGCCTGTTGGATGGTATAGAAGAAGAATTTAGTCAGTCTAAGTGACTATGTACTTCAAGTGACATATATTGTCCCTAGCCAGATTGTAAATCATTTGTCATGGCGGACCCTTTCACTTCAACCTCCGGACCCGACAGTCCAGAGTGTATCCGATACCCGCTCAGTTATGTAAAAACCGGGATATGCGTGGAAACCAGACATAGGGGTCATAAGTGCTTGAACAAACAAGTACCCAACTAGCTATGTTATATTACATGGATAGTAAGAAACATCTTCCAGGGAGAATAGTTCCGTTAAGGGTTCCTTTCCCTGGGTACGCATGCATTAATGTGCATGTCTGGAGTGCAAAAAGATACACAGGATATAAACATCTGGGGGCATGTAGTACAATAGATAAAAATCGTATTTTGTTCACCGACCGAATATTCCCTTAAGAACGCTAGCTTTCGGCTTCACCCAGTCTGAGGTACACATCCGGCTGATCCGGCAGTAACAATCGCAGAGGTGCTCCCCTTATGCCCTAGCCGAATTAACGGGGTCGTAGGGCATAAACACAAGAGCCAGGCAACCCAGCTTGGCCAAAACTTAAGTCATATCGATGCATATAATGGCGAAAAAAGGTACATGTGAAGAGAAACACATGTCCGGGGCCTAGATCCCGGAACATAGCTATATTAAGCTTCTGTATAAGAAGCCCCCAGGTATCATGAGCGCGGCTAGTGCGTCAAGGTTGTGTAGTCAAGACACATTTTAGCCTTTTAAGGCCTTGAAGAAAAAAAGGGAAGAAAGAAAGAAAAGATAGATAATGAATATATAAAAAATGGACAGAGGTGAGGAGACGAACATAGAGTCCGGCACTAGGCGTAGAACCTTCGGAGTCTGGCTGCATTCCATGGGTTTGGCTCGAGTCGATTGTCCGATGCATCCCGCAGACGGTACGCTCCACCGGTCAGAACTTGGTCAATAATGAAGGGACCTTCCCATTTGGGTTTGAGCTTGTTCATTTTCTTCTCCGGTAGGCGTAGAACGAGTTCGCCAATGTTATTAGTTTTGGCCCGTACTTCTCTGCTTTGATAACTTCGAGCCTATTGCTGATAGAATGTGGAACAGGCTTTTGCCACGTCACGCTCCTCCCCCAGGGCGTCCAAACTGTCCTGCCGATCAAGCTCGGCTTCTTTCTCTTCATACATGCGCACTCGAGGTGAGTCATGAATTATGTTGCAGGGCAGTACCGCCTCTGCTCCATAGACCATAAAAAATGGTGTATATCCGGTAGTGCGATTCAGCGTGGTCTGCAGCCCCCATAGTACGGAGTCGAGCCCCTCTATCCAGTGCGTATCGGATTCCTTCAAGGATCGCACTAATCTGGGTTTAATGCCGCTCATGATAAGACCGTTTGCTCGCTTGACTTGACCGTTAGTTTGCTGGTGATAGATAGAAGCATAATCGAGCTTGATGCCCATGTTGCTGCACCAAAGTTTTACCTCGTCGGCTGTAAAGTTTGAGCCGTTATCAGTGATGATGCTATGGGGAACGCCATAACGGTGTACAACCCTGGATATGAAGTCTATCACTGGTCCGGATTCGGCCGTTTTAACTGGTTTGGCTTCTATCCATTTGGTGAATTTATCCACCATGACCAATAAGTATTTTTTCTTATGGCTTCCCCTTTTGAGGGGTCCGACCTATCAAGCCCCCAGACCGCAAAGGGCCAAGTAATGGGGATTGTTTAGAGAGCGGTAGGCGGCATATGGCTTTGGTTTGCAAAAAGCTGGCAACCGACGCAACGTTGAATGAGGTCCTGTGCATCTGCTCGGGCCGTCGGCCAGAGAAACCTGTAGGGAAGGCCTTGCTTACAAGGGCCCGAGCTGGGGCATGGTGGCCACCAAGTCCAGCATGAATTTCTGCCAAAAGTTGCCGCCCTTCCTCTTCGGAGATGCACCTTTGAAGGACTCCGGTAGCGCTTTTCTTATAAAGCTCTCCCTCGTGGACCTTGTAGGCTTTAGACCGCCGCACAATGTAGCGCGCCTCGTTTGGGTCCTCGGGTAGTTCCTGCCTAGTTAGGTAGGCCAGGAATGGTTCTGTCCATGGGGCGATGACAACCATTATCACGTGGGCGGAAGGTGTTATTTCGGTGGCAGAGCCTCCGATTATGTCAGAGTGTTCGGTATCTGGTGTTATGGCCGGGCCCGGACTATTGTTACCGGTCTCTCCTTCCCATACCATGGATGGCTTAAACAGCCTTTCCGGGAAGATATTAGGTGGGATAGGGTCGCGCTTAGCGCCGATGAGGGCGATGATATCTGCCGCCTGATTGTTTTCCCGGACCACATGGTGGAATTCAAGCCCCTCAAACCGAGCTAACATTTTGAGGACGGCGTTGTAATAAGCCGCCATTTTTGGATCCTTGGCATCGAAGTCTCCATTTATTTGAGATATTGCGAGGTTCGAGTCCCCACGCACCTCCAGGCGTTGAATGCCCATGGAGACTGCCATCCGGAGACCATGTAATAGGGCCTCAAATTCTGCTGCGTTGTTGGAGTCTGTGTATAGTATTTGGAGTATGTATTGGACTGTATCTCCGGTGGGGGATGTCAGGACGACGCCAGCCCCCAGACCAGCCAGCATAATCCAATTGGAGTACGCGCCGTGCGAGTTCGGCTTCTGTCCATTCGGCGACGAAATCAGCCAGTACTTGTGACTTAATGGCTCGTCATGGTTTGTATATTATGTCGAACGAGAGGAGCTCAATAGCCCATTTAGCAATCCGGCCCATGGCCTTGCGGTTGTTTATTATGTCGTTGAGTGGTACTTTAGAGGCCACCGTAATTGAACACTCTTGAAAGTAGTGTCGTAGTTTCCGGGATGCCATGAAGAACGCGTATGCTATCTTATGATAATGTGGGTACCGTGATTTGCATGGAGTGAGGATAGTGGATACATAGTATATCGACTTTTGAAGCGGGAACTTATGTCCGTCCATCTCTCGTTCAATGACTAGCACTGCGCTTACAACTTGGCGTGTTGCCGCTATATATAACAACATTGGTTCCCCGACGTTTGGCACGGCAAGATTGGGTTTGTGGCCAAAACGGCTTTTATTTCTTCAAATCCGGCCGTGGCCGCATCCGTCCACTTGAAGTGTTTGGTGCGTCGAAGAAGGTGATAAAGAGGCAGTGCCTTTTCTCCTAATCGGGAGATGAAGCAGCTTAAGGCAGCCACGAATCTAGTTAGTTTCTGGATTTGCTTGAGGTCTGTTGGGATGGCCAACTGTGACAGGGCTCGGATTTTAGCCGGATTTGCTTCGATTCCTCTGTTGGAGACGATGAAGCCTAAGAGCTTTCCGGCGGGTACGCCGAAGACGCATTTTTCCGGATTGAGCTTAATGTCGTATGTTCGCAGATTGTCGAGCCTCAAGTCGTCTATTAAGGATTCGACGTGTCTGGTTTTAATGACCACATTGTCTACGTATGCCTCCACTGTTTTGCCAATCTGTGTCTCCAAGCATGTCTGAATCATGCGTTGATAGGTTGCACTGGCATTTTTTAGCCCGGAAGGCATGGTGTTAAAACAGAAGGGGCCGTATGGAGTGATAAATTCCGCGGCTTGATCGGACTCCGCCATCTTAATTTGATGGTATCCGGAGTATGCGTCGAGGAAACACAATGAGTCGTGTCCTGCGGTAGCGTCGATAATTTGATCGATGCGGGGGAGAGGGAATGGATCCTTTGGGCAAGCCTTGTTAAGGTCCTTGAAGTCGACGCTTAGGCGCCAGGATTTGTCCTTCTTTGGTACTATCACCAGGTTTGCTAGCCAGTCCAGATTTTTTATTTCTCGAATGAATGCAGCCTCCAGTAACTTGGCTAGCTCCTCTCCCATGGCTTGTCGCTTGGGCTCAAAGAAGCGCCGAAGAGTTTGCTTGACTGGCTTGAATCCCTTTAGGATGTTAAGGCTATACTCGGCCAGCATGCGTGGGATTCCTGGCATGTCTGAGGGATGCCGGGCGAAGATGTCCCAATTCGCGCACAAGAACTCCATAGTGCGGCGTCTACTGTGGGGTTTAACTGTGCCCCGACGGATGTTGTTTTTGTAGGGTTTGTTGGATGGACTTGGAATTTGACTATTTCATCCGCTGGTTTAAAAGAGGTGGACTTGGATCTTTTGTCGAGTATCACGTCGTCCCTGTCCACTTTGGAGTGTAGCGCAGTTAATTCCTAGTCCGCGAGGGCTTCGGATAACGCCTCGAGGGCCAGTGCAATTGTTTTATTTTTGGCGCGGAGTGCTACGTTCGTATCACTAGCTAGAGTGATGATTCCATTGGGCCCGGGCATTTTGAGCTTCATGTACCCATAATGGGGTATAGCTTGGAAGATCGTGAATGCCTCCCACCCTAGAAGGGCGTGGTATCCGCTATTGAACGGGGCCACTTGGAATGTGATTTCTTCGGACCTGTAATTCTCCGGCGTGCCGAATACCACATCCAGTGTGATTTTCCCAGCATATCGTGCCTCCCGACTAGGGATGATTCCTCTGAAGGTCGTGCTGCTTTGCTCAATGCGGCTTTTGTCTATTTCCATTTTTCGAAGAGTCTCCTCATAGATGAGGTTTAATCCGCCGCCGCCGTCCATGAGCACTTTAGTAAGCCGAAAGCCGTCCACAATTGGACTAAGGACCAAGGCGGCTGGTGCTTGGGCTGTTCGGAATTTAGGTTCGTCACTGGCATTGAAGGTGATAGCGGTATCGCTCCATTGATTTATTGCTACCACATGGCAGACTGCGGCAAGGCTGCGGAGTGCTCGCTTACGCCTATTATTTGAGGCGAAGGTCTCGAAGACTGTCAATAGTGTATTATTGTTCTCCACGGGATGGTGTTCTGCGGTATTATTGATGAGGAGATCCTCACCACTCTTGGCCACCTGCCGGAGTACCCAACATGCTCTAAGGCTGTGTGTTGGCATGGTATCCGTTGTGCTGTGAATTTTGCATGGCCCCTTAAGCCATCCCTCCAATACGGTTCCACACCCTATAGTGGGCTTTTGCTTCTTTGTAATTAGATCGGGTGACTTACGAGAGTACACCCTTTTAGTTCGGACGGGGGGTTTTGTCACAGCCGGAGGATCCCAAAATTTTGTTTGGGTTTTCCAAGCGCTTTTCATCGCATAGTACTTCCGTACTATGGCCGCCAAGTCAGCAAAGTGTGCTATGTCATGGCGACTTATGGCGTTGAGGATTCCCCTGTCCGTGAAATTTTTGCAAAACAATGAAATTGCGTCTTCCTCGCGACAGTCCTTAACCTTGCTCATTACAAGGAGGAATCTGGCCCAATAGTGGTGTACTGTCTCTTGGGGCTCTTGTGTTATGTGGGAAAGATCACTTATATTTGGGTGGGTGGGTAGATTTAGGTCCGAACCCAGACCCGATCTGAGACCCAGGGGCGGAGGAGTTTCCAATCTTGGAAGTTCGGGCTCAGGGGTGTTGCCCGCTAGGTCTGGCCCGCTGTTTGATTCTAGGTTCAAGGCTTGGGCCATGTCCTCCCATAGACGGGTATCCGGCTCGGAGAGCTCAGGAATCTGGACATAGTTCGTCCTCAAGATAGAGGAAGAATCGCTGAGTTGCTCCTCCACCACCGCTATCTGATGGGTGACCGGCGGAGAGTTAGTCTCCCTTTGGTCGGGTTTAAGCCCAATCCGATCGTAGTCCATAGCGACTCCCAAAGCGGCGATGCGATCCAAGAGCTCATTCAAGGAGGATAGCTCCATTGGATCCATCTGCTCGGCAAAATCCGAGCCGGCATGGAGGCGTTTTTGATGACCAGAGAGGTCGTCGGCGGCGCAGCGGCCGAACGGGCGGTCATGATGAAGTTGCCTAGTCGGAGAGGTTGGCCTACAGCCAGGGCTCCCCCGGAGGTGATGTTGTCCTTGACAACAAGACAAGACATCAAGCCTTATGATGACGACACAGTGGAACTCTCAATGAAAGCACCAATGTCGGTGTCAAAACCGGCGGATCTCGGGTAGGGGGTCCCGAACTGTGCGTCTAAGGCGGATGGTAACAGGAGGCAGGGGACACTATGTTTACCCAGGTTCGGGCCCTCTCGATGGAGGTAATACCCTACTTCCTGCTTGATTGATCTTGATGATATGAGTATTACAAGAGTTGATCTACCACGAGATCATAGAGGCTAAAACCCTAGAAGCTAGCCTATGGTATGATTGTTGTTGTCCTATGTACTAAACCCTCCGGTTTATATAGACACCAGAGGGGGCTAGGGTTACACAAAGCCGGTTACAAGGGAGGAGATCTACATATCCGTATTGCAAAGCTTTCCTTCCACGCCAAGGAGAGTCCCATCCGGACACGGGACGAAGTCTTCAATCTTGTATCTTCATAGTCCAACAGTCCGGCTAAAGGATATAGTCCGGCTGTCCGAGGACCCCCTAATCCAGGACTCCCTCAGCATGGTTCGCAAGTATCAAATGATTCAGAATCAAGTGATTCCAAAAATCCATCTGCATGGAGTTTCTTCTTGCACTTTACACCAATATGACCTAAAGTATAGTGCCGCAAATATGTTGCACTATCATTATCAACTTTGCGTCTTTTGGCATCAATATTATGAAAATGTGTATCACTACGATCGAGATTCAATAAACCATTTAGATTGGGTGTGTGACCATGGAAGTGTTAGTGCATCTAGTGCCACCACTAGTTGGTTTGGAGTATTGACGACAAACTTGGTTGAGGGACTAAGTGTTTGTGAGAATTGCAGGATAACACAGGTAGTAGTCCTACATTGATTCGGTTTACCTACCAGAGATGACCCCTAAAAATGTGTGAAGACATTGAAGACAATGGTGGTCTGTGAAGATATTCACAACGAAGACTATGACTTGAGAAGATATTCACACCGAAGACTATGACTTGAGAAGACATTCACATGAAGACTATGGAGTGCAAAGACATAGTTGTTTCGTAGTTTCCTTTTCTTCTTTGTTGAGTCATAGGAACCACCGCACTGTTAATTGGGGTCCAAGTGAACAAAGTCAGAGTGACTGATGTGATGCTCAACCAAATCCTATGTCTTCGAGCGAAGGCAATGAGAGCAAATCTTATCCAGAGCTCGATGAGTGAGCTTTACTTGTAGGCCAAGTCAAGCTGTCGCGTGTGTTTGAAATCTGACCGTTGGACACGTGTCAGTTCCTTAGTGACCCAGGGTCATTTCGGACAAATCAGGTCGGGTTGCCTCCTGGCTATAAATAGCCCACCCCCTACACCATAAATTGGTGGCTGCTCAGAGTTAGTGCACGACTTTTGTCATTTGAGAGCAACCCACCTCCGAAGCATTTGAGAGAAAGATCCTTGCGAGGACAAAGCCCAAAACACTCAGAGCCAAAGAGTGTTAGGCATCACAGAAGTCTTTCTGTCCGCGTGATCTGAAGACTTGTTACACTTGAGGACTGTGAATCCTCCAGCCGATTAGGCGTCACGTTCTGAGCATCCAAGAGTCATTGTGGATTGCTGGTGAAGGAATTCTGTGAAGGTTTGGAAGTCTACCTTGAAGACTTACCAGAGTGATTGGGCGAGGACTAAGTGTCCTTCGGTCAATGGGAATAAGGTGAAGACGCGGTCTTCTGAGTTGAATCTCAGCCTCCCTAACCAGATGTACAGTTGTCACAACAACTAGAACTGGTCCAACAAATCCTTGTCCTCACCAAGCAACTGGTTCTATCTCTTACCTCTCCTTACTTACAGTTTGTCTTCGTGAAGTCATTTCCTGCTTGCATGATCTGATTGGCTTCACTGTGTGAAGACTATTATTGTTTGGCTTCATACTATCTTCCATCCGGATCCTTACTACCTAGCTGCTAATAGCCTTCATGCTTTCACTTCATTGATTACTTGACTATGTCTTATCTAGTGTAGTCTACCTACCACTGCATATCAATAGGTTCATTTCTACTATTTGTCTTTGAAACCCCCATATTTTGAAGACGTTCATAAAAATCGCCTATTCACCCCCCTCTAGTCGATAACTAGCACTTTCAATTGGTATCAGAGCAAGGTGCTCCCTTGTTCTGCGTGATTCGGTTTAACCACCTAGAGTTTTAGCTATGTCGACTGCAGGGATAATCAAAGGCTCCGCTGCATGCCCTTTCTTCGATGACACTGATTACCCCTACTGGAATAATAAGATGCGCATGCATCTTGAAGCCATTGATGTCGACCTCTGGTATGTCGTCAAGAACGGTGTTCCCAAGGCCGGTGAAGGTGTCACCCCTGCTGATGTCAAGAAGTTCATTCAACTAGATTCTACTGCCAACAACATCATCTGTGGTCATCTGACCAAAGGACAATATGTTCGTGTGAGTGCTCTGGAAACTGCAAAGCTAGTCTGGGACAGGCTCTCCAAGGTCAACGAAGGTGTCTTAACCCAGAGAGACTCAAGGATTTGTGTTCTTTGCAACCTCTTCAACCGCTTCAAGAGAAATGTCAATGAGAATGTCTAGGTGATGTTTGATCGCCTCACTGATATCACAAATGAGCTTCATGCACTCGGCACCACTGAGATCACGAAGCATGAAATCGTCAAGACACTCTTGAGATCACTCGACAGCTCATTTGACACCCTGGCCCTGATGATTCAAGAACGCCCTGACTTCAAGACTCGATCCGTCTGACATACTTGAGAGGCTCAACACACATGAGTTCTACTTATCTGAGAAAAGAGATCTATGGTCCCAACTATTGTCGTACTCGCGCTTTGAAGGCAAAAGTTGTTTGCTCATCTGAAGAAGAATCTTACTGCAGTTCTGGTGATCCTGAAGACATTGGAAATGAGCTTGCTATGCTTGTGAAGAAGTTCCAAATATTCACTAAGAAGAAAGGCTTCAGAAAGTCTTCAAGATCCAGCTCGAGAAATGATGAAGCTGCAATAGAGAAGATCCCTTCAAGGACTCAACACCATCAGGGAAAGAAGGGTGTGTGTCTGGGTGGGCTGAAATAGAGAAGCTGGACGAGAGCAAGTTCGAGCAGCATCTGCAGTTCTGGGCGCTGCGCATCCCCCGTAAGTTTGCCTCCCTCCGTCTAGCTACGTCTCCGATACCTCTTGTTTTGCCAAGACACCAGGAGTTCCCGTCAGGAGAAGATCCGTCTATCCTATTGTCACTACTTCAGAAGCTGGCTAGCTTTGCAAGTACATGGAGGTCTTGGAGGATTTAATTTAAGGTTCAAAACCAACAGACACTTCTTGCCAACAAAAACACCTGGAGATCAACATGGAACTGACAATCAGAGCCCAATTGAGGAGAGGAATCTGCCATGAGCAGGCAAATCTAATGAAGGAAGCAATGGATCGGCCGACCAGTGATACTCATCAAGGATTTCTTCTCGGCCGGTTCACTATAATTGCCAACTCATCTTTCTGGTTGCCTTGTTGTGAAGACTGGCTTGACATCACATAAAAATACCAGGGCCATTATTCTTTACAAAAAGGTGTCGCAAAAGGGGCATGAACAAATATTATTTTTAAACTAGCGCTCGTCCTACGCAAGTTGCCACCCCTGCTACATCAACACACGCGACTGACTCATCGTCCGTGCCTATGGCCGACTTACCTGCGTCCATGCCCTTTCCAACGCCACATCCGACTCTCCCACCCGCGCCGGCTTACAACACCATGGCCGACTCATCTACCTGTGCTGCCTCTGAAGCCGCGGTTGTCTTGGTCGTCCGTCTCTCGCGGCCTGGTCTACATCAACACACCGGGCCGCACCTGTCTGCATGAGCTGTTTATTGAGTATGAGCAAGTCACAGCTTGGGTAGCCCGGTTTTCTATCAAACAAAATGGAGGCAAATTATCATATACTATCAACCGCCGTCTGCACTGGGTGGCCCAATGGGCAGGTGAGGGAGTCCTGGATTAGGGGGTGTTCGGGTAGCCGGACTATACCTTCGCCGGACTCCAGGACTATGAAGATACAAGATTGAAGACTTCGTCCCGTGTCCGGAAGGGACTTTCCTTGGCGTGGAAGGCAAGCTAGGCGATGCGGATACTCAAGATCTCCTACCATTGTAACCGACTCTGGAACCCTAACCCTATCCGGTGTCTATATAAACTGGAGGGTTGTAGTCCGTAGGACGAACCATCATCATACACAATCATACCATAGGCTAGCTTCTAGGGTTTAGCCTCCTTGATCTCGTGGTAGATCTACTCTTGTACTACCCATATCATCAATATTAATCAAGCAGGAGTAGGGTTTTACCTCCACCGAGAGGGCCCAAACCTGGGTAAAAACATCGTGTCCCTTTTCTCCTGTTACCATCCGGCCTTGACGCACAGTTCGGGACCCCCTACCCGAGATCCGCCGGTTTTGACACCGACATTGGTGCTTTCATTGAGAGTTCCTCTGTGTCGTCGCCTTTAGGCCCGATGGCTCCTCTGATAATCAACAACGATGAGGTCCAGGGTGAGACTTTTCTCCCTGGACAGATCTTCGTCTTTGGCGGCTTCGCTCTGCGGGCCAATTCGCTTGGTCATATGGAGCAGATAGAAAGCTACGCCCCTGGCCATCAAGTCAGGTTTGGAAGCTTAAACTACACGACTGATATCCGCGGAGACTTGATCTTCGACGGGTTCGAGCCACAGCCAAGCGCGCCGCACTATCTCGAGGGGCATGATCTAGCTCTGCCTCCGAACAGTGTCTTGGAGGCCGCACACGCACCGGTTCCGACCCTTAACTCGGAGCCTATAGCACCAATTGAGGATGAGCGGTTGGACGTCACCTCGGGGGCTGCGATCTCAAAGGCAATCGAGCCGAACGCCAGACCCGCACTCCGCGTGACCCGTGATCCCGAGGGTCCGGACTCCTCCCCGGACTCCAAACCCCCCGCGCCCCTGCCAGTCGAAGCCGATTGGGCGCCGATAATGGAGTTCACCGCCGCGGACATCTTTCAGCACTCGCCTTTTGGCGACATCCTGAATTCTCTCAAGTCTCTCTCTTTATCAGGAGAGCCCTGGCCGGATTACGGTCAGCGAGGATGGGATACGGACGATGAAGAAATTCAAAGACCTCCCACCACCCACTTGGTAGCCACTGTCGACGATTTGACCGACATGATTGACTTCGGCTCCGAAGACTTCGACGGTATGGACGATGAGGTAGGAGACGAACAGGAACCAACACCTGTAGGGCACTGGAAGGCCACCTCGTCATATGCCGTATATATGGTGGATACTCCAAAAGATGGAGATGGCGATGGAACAACGGGGGATGACACCTCCAAGAAACAGCCAAAGCGCCGGCGTCAATGGCGTCGCTCTAAATCCCGCCAAAGCAAAAAAACGATGATTCCGGCACGGGAGATAATACTACCCCAGATAGCGTCGAAGAACACCCAACCCAGCAAGATTCAGCGCGGGAAGATGGAGAAGCCAGCCCTCATGAGAGAGCGGCAGAACGAGAGGTTGAGGATGATAACTATATGCCTCCCTCCGAAGACGAGGCAAGCCTCGATGACGACGAATTTGTCGTACCATCATACCCCGCCGAACAAGAGCGTTTCAAGTGTAGGCTTTTAGCCACGGCAAACAGCCTAAAGAAAAAGCAGCAAAAGCTTAGAGCTGATCAAGATTTGCTAGATGATAGATGGACTGAAGTCCTTGTGGCCGAAGAGTATGAACTCGAGCGCCCCTCCAAGAATTACCCAAAGCGCAGGCCGCTACCCCGATCAGAGGAGGAAGCGCCTACATCACCAGCGCACGACATGGCAGACCGGCCACCTCACGGCCGTGACAGAGAGGCCTGTCGGACCTCCAATCAAGCCATGCCCCGACGCCGCTCAACCAAGGCACGGGAAAATGCGCCAGACCTGCGAGATGTACTGGAGGATAAAGCAAGGCAAACAAGATCGATCTACGGATCACGCAGGCGCCCGACGACATGTGACGATGATCTTCACTCCGGACACAATAAATCCGGCCGGGCCGAACACAATAGACACAGCTCTTCCGAGCTGCGTCGTGACATAGCCCAGTACAGGGGCGCTGCACACCCACTATGCTTCACAGATGAAGTAATGGATCATAAAATCCCAGAGGGTTTCAAACCCGTAAACATCGAATCATACGATGGCACGACAGATCCGGCGGTATGGATCGAGAATTATCTCCTTCACATCCATATGGCACGCAGCGATGATCTACATGCCATCAAATACCCCCCTCTCAAACTCAAAGGACCGGCCCGGCACTGGCTTAACAGCCTGCCAGCGGACTCAATTGGTTCTTGGGAGGACCTGGAGGCCGCATTCCTCGACAACTTCCAGGGCACTTATGTGCGACCACCGGATGCCGAAGACCTAAGCCACATAATTCAGCAGCCAGAGGAATCGGCCAGGCAATTCTGGACACGGTTCCTAACAAAGAAAAACTAGATAGTCGACTGTCCGGATGGACGAGTGGCTTGCCCGGCACCTGGGACAGGAAAAGCCGAAATCTATGGCAGCCCTCACGACACTCATGACCCGCTTTTGCGCGGGCGAAGATAGCTGGCTAGCTCACAGCAACAACTTATCAAACAACCCTGGTAATTCGGATACCAAGGACAAAAGTGGTAGGACACGTCGAAATAAGCAAAAGCGCCGCGTTAGCAGCGACCGCAATGAAGATACGGCAGTGAACGCCGGATTCAGAGGCTATAAATCCGGTCAGCGGAAAAAGTCATTTAAAAAGAATACTCAGGGCCCGTCCAGTTTGGACCGAATACTCGACCGCTTGTGCCAGATCCATGGCACCCCCGAAAGGCCAGCCAATCACACCAACAGGGATTGTTGGGTGTTCAAGTAGGCAGGCAAGTTAAGAGCCGAAAACAAAGACAAGGGGCTGCATAGCGATGACGAGGAGGAGCCCAGGCCGCCGAACAACAATGGACAGAAGGGGTTTACCCCACAAGTGCGGACGGTGAACATGATATACGCAACCCACATTCCCAAAAAGGAGCGGAAGCGTGCGCTACGGGACGTATACGCGATGGAGCCAGTCGCCCCAAAGTTCAACCCATGGTCCTGTTGCCTGATCACTTTTGATCGAAGGGACCACCCCACTAGCATCCGTCATGGCGGCTTTGCCGCATTGGTTCTAGACCCAATTATCGACGGATTTCATCTCAGAAGAGTCCTCATGGACGGCGTCAGTAGCCTGAACCTGCTTTACCAGGATATAGTGCGGAAAATGGGCATAGATCCATCAAGGATTAAGCCCACAAGAACGACCTTTAAAGGCGTTATACCAGGTGTAGAAGCCAACTGTACAGGCTCCGTAACACTTGATGTGGTCTTCGGATCTCCGGATAACTTCTGAAGCGAAGAGTTAATCTTCGACATAGTCCCGTTCCGCAGTGGCTATCACGCCCTGCTCAGACGAACCGCATTTGCCAAGTTCAATGCGGTGCCGCACTATGCATATCTCAAGCTGAAGATGCCAGGCCCTCGAGGAGTAATCACGATCAATGGAAACACCGAACGCTCCCTCCGTACGGAGGAGCACACGGCGGCTCTCGCAGCGGAAGTACAAAGCAGCCTTTTTAGGCAACTCTCCAGTCCGGCCGTTAAAAAGCCAGACACTATCAAGCGCGCCCGGAGTAACCTACAAGACCGCCTGGCACGATCTGAGCAGGCGTAGCAATGCGGCCCCAACCCCAGCCATCGCGACATAGCGAAGCTAGTACCTCGCGTACATAATTATGCCCTTGAAATACCATGGGCACAGGGGAAGGGGCACAGTAACGGCACGCCCGAAATACGGCTTAAAACGTACTAGGGGCTCCCGGATTCTTTTTTTTTTACTTTCAGGACTCCACACTTTGGACGACCTGTTCGGCAATTCGACTGCCGCACAAACGATGCAAGATCCAGGGAAGCAGACAAAGCTACGCTGCATTATGGAACTCTCAGGTGGTCTCTATTACGAGCGGTATATCTGTTTCGAACACAATTCTGCGGCCTGCCCCTGCCTAGGACATGTTAAATAGTCTAATATCTTTTTGCTTATCGCACTACTTGTATCATTCGGCTTTGATAAATAGCCTCTTTATAAACAATGCATAGCTTTTTGTCTATTTTTTGCATTATTCCCTTTTAATATATATGTTTATTAAATAACATGATCGCACCCGCACACCATGGTACGGCAAACACGCCAGGGGATTCAGTACCCTTCGATCTGGCGTGAGAAGTCCGTACACTTTCACAAGTGCGGCACCCCGAACTTATAGCACTATATGCATCGGCTCCGAATCATGATTTGGGTCAGTAGTTGGGTTTGCCCGGCTCCTATGTTTTGGTGCCTTATGTTCCGCTATATCGGCTAAGGTAGCACTAGGAGAACCACTGCGATTGTGCCCCGGTTCAGCTGGGTTAAGCACCTCAGTGGAGAAAGCTAAAACTGACTGTCATGATAAGGCGAGAGACCGGTCACTGTTCGAGAGGTTTTTCGAGTCCCTAAAGGCTTATGCCGCTTCGAGCGAGGAGCTGGCTTTGTCCGGCCAAAGGCGTGGATAGCGCCCCGAATTCAGTCTTCCGAACTAGGGGCTTCGCCGAAATTTAAAATTATAAAGTTCTATGGCTAAGTGAGAGTGTTCAAGCATTATAGTCCGATTGCCTGGTTCGTTGTGCTGAGCGCCTCCCTCGAAGGACCCAACCATGGGAAAAAGAGCGCTCAGGTTTATCCCGAACACCCCAGCACTAGCAGCATGGGGGCAGAAGCCGACGACTGGCCATCTCTCAATTTTTGATAAACGGCCGCACAGAAAACAATATTTTAAATTCAATAAGCATTGCTTAGTGCATATGAACAAGTTTTCAGCGCACAGGATAAAAACGAGCGAGTTCATTAAAAAATTACATCTTTGGTACATTCATCCGCAATAAGGTGGGCACTGGCAAGAACATCCTTGTAGCAGTTCTCGAGCTTGCGATGCTCCTTCCCCTGTGGCGGCCCGTCCTTCACCAGCTTCACTTCGTCAAGCTTACCCCGGTGCACCTTTGCACGGGCAAGGGCCCTCCGGGCACCTTCGATGTAGACGGAATGCTTGATGACCTCAAGCCTTGGACAGGCCTCCACCAACCGCCGCACCAGCCCAAAGTAGCTCCCAGGCAGGGCCTCTCCGGGCCACAGCCGAACTAGTAAGCCCTTCATGGCTTGTTCGGCCGCCTTGTGGAGCTCGACCAGCTGTTTAAGCTGGTCGCTCAAAGGCACAGGGCGTCCGGCCTCAGAATACTGAGACCAGAACACACTCTCCGTCGAGCTGCCCTCTTCAGCTCGGTAGAATGCGGCGGCGTCGGATACGCTATGGGGAAGATCTGCGAACGCCCCTGGAGAACTCCGGATTCGGGTAAGTGACAAGTAGTTTACTTTTATATTTCTACTTTGCATTAAGAATGCCTTACCCGCTGCTATCTTTTTCATCTCCTCCAACTCTTGGAGGGCATTTTGGGCTTCGGCCTTGGCACCCTTGGCGGTCTCAAGGGCCGACGCGAGCTCGGATGCTTGCGCCTTTGACTCAAGCTCCGAGCTCTCATGTTTTTTCATGAGAGCCTGCAGCTCTTGCTGCACCTCGCCAACCTGACCCCCAAGTCTTTCTTGCTCGGTGCGCTCCTCGGCCGTTTTCTTTTCGGCCTCAGATAGCGCCCGCTTGAGGGTCGCCACCTCAGTTGTGGCCCCCTACAATAAGCAGTACGATCCTGTTATTCTTTGCAATCACGCCTCTCTATAGGCACCTTTTTTCTTTGTAGGGTATTTCTTACCTTCTTTTTCCTCGAGCTGCCGTTTGGCAAGGCCGAGCTCTTGCTCGGTCCGCCTGAGGTCCTTTTTTAGGACATCCACCTGCGCAGTCAGTGCGGCGGTGGATAGCAGCGAAGCCTGCATACGCATATTGACTCTTTATTGTTAGACTCCTGCGAAAATTAATAGATCCTCTATTCGGCTTTTCTTCCCGAACGCCGAACAGAGCATCAGGGGCTACTGTCTATGCGGTAATATTTTGACATATTTTTACTTACCTCAAAGCCTGTCAGAAGGCTAGCGCAAGCTTCAGTCAGTCCGCTCTTGGCGGGCTGAACCCTTTGGATCACCGTACTCATAATAGTACGGTGTTCCTCGTCGATGGAGGCGCCGTCAAGCACCTCCAGCAGATTGTCCGGCACCTCCGGCTGGACGAAGGCCGCCGGCTCAGAAGGCTTGCTCCTCTTGGAAGGAGTTCGCCTACCGCGGACCGGAACAGTTGAAGAGTCCGGCGCGGCGTTCGGCATAAAGCCGGACTCGGAGCCCTGGGGGGTCTTGTCCCCTTTATTCCTGGGGTCCGGGAGGTCGCCTTTCGGCTCCTCCAGGACCACCTCCTCCTGCCCCGGAGCTTGTTGCGACGCCACTTCGGCGTCGTCTGCAGTGCGGGGGGAGACAACGGGCGGAACTGAGTTCACGTCCGATGTATCCAGGGAGCCGCTCGACGAATCGTCGAGTTCGGCCCGGGGTGTGCTGCATAAATCACATTCGACATTAGGGAAAGCTGCGCATTAAAGGAATATCATGAGTCACTCTGGTATACGAATACTTACGATTTCGCCGGACGCTTGGCCCTGTTCGGCCACTCCTCTCCGCTCTCCTCGGCGTTGTGGGAGTAGTCCGGTGGAGGGGTCTTCCTTTTCCTAGACCCCTCGGCCTCCCCTGATGGGGCGGCCTTCTTCTTCTCTCCTCCCTCTGCTGTGGGGGGGGGGAGCCGTCTTCTTCCTCCTCCTTGTTTTCACGAGAGGAGGGCGCCTCGGACTCGTCAGATGACGAGTCCGACACCACCAAGTTACAGGCACTCTTTCGAGTCCCGGTGGTCTTCTTCTTCTTGACCTTCTTCTCCGGCACCACATAAGGTGCCGGAGTCAGTAGCTTCACTAAGAGAGCTGGGGCTGGGTCTTCGGGCAGGGGAGCCGGACAGTTAATTGGTCCGGATATCGCCTGCCAAGCCTGTCAAAGGTAAGGGAGTTTAGATCCCGCATAGAGTTAATCTATGAAAAAGAGCTTAAAAATCCTGTCAAAGGTATAGATAGCTTGACTCGCTAGCGTGACGCTGCGTGCTGTATCCGTGGTCCTCGGAAGCGGATGTAGGGGCCCCGGCGCCTTTGATTAGCACATTCCAGACGTCTTCATACGATGTGTCGAAGAGCCTGTTGAGGGTTTGGTGCTGCGCCGGGTCGAACTCCCACAAATTGAAATCCCGTTGTTGGCACGGGAGGATCAGACGAACGAGCATGACCTGGACTATATTGACCAGCCGGATTGGCTTGTCTACCAGGGACTGGATGCAGGTCTTTAGTCCGGTCACCTCTTCCTCGTTGCCCCACGACAGGCCCGTCTCTTTCCAGGACACGAGCCGCGTGGGGGGTCCGGATCTGAACTCGGGGGCTACGACCCATTCCGGATCGCATGGCTCGGTGATGTAAAACCACCCGGCTTGCCACCCCTTTAGGGTCTCCACATAGGAGCCCTCGAACCAGAGGACGTTGGCTATCTTGCCAGCCATAGCGCCTCCACACTCCGCTTGGCTGCCGCGCACCACCTTGGTCTTGACGTTGAAGGTCTTGAGCCAAAAGCCGAAATGGGGGCGGACGCGGAGGAAGGCCTCACACACGACGATAAATGCCGAGATGATGAGGATGAAGTTCGGGGCCAGATCGTGGAAATCTAGGCCGTAGTAGAACATGAGTCCCCGGACGAATGGGTGAAGTGGAAAACCCAGTCCGCGGAGGAAGTGGGGAAGGAAAACTACCCTCTCATGGGGCCTTGGGGTGGGGAGAAGCTGCCCCTTCTTAGGAAGCCAGTGCGGGATGTCCTTGGACAGGTATCCAGCCTTCCTTAGCTTTTTTACTTGAACCTCCGTAACGGAGGAGACCATCCACTTGCCTCCCGCTCCGGACATTGCTGGAGAAGGTTGAGGTGGAAGAGTGGGCTTGGTCGCTGGAGCTTGAGTGCGCAAGAGATGGATTGGCAAAGGAGGAAGAAGGCGTAGGTAAAAAAAGGTGGATCCTTATCCCCTTATATGGGCGGATGCGGTTATGCGTCCCCACCTACCTAATAAAACTCGCTTGCCTCCCAAGTGCCGTGGTAAATGGCGCGGTTGGGTTACCCACGTCCGTATTGATGAGAATCCCGTTAAAAGGGGCACACGATCTCTGCTTTGACAAGACGTGCCAAGGAAACCGCCTCGCTAAACGTGCTGAGGTGGAAAAGTGAAAACAATTTGTATAAAGAGCTTGGCCGCAGTGTGATGACGCACTACGGAATACGTCAGCAGATTTGATTTGTGTTAATATTATTCTCTCAATGGCAATATGTGGAAGCTTATTTTGCAGAGCCGGACACTATCTTTGGTGTTTACAATCTTCTATGAAGGACTTGGAGGAGGAACCCGCCTTGCAATGCCGAAGACAATCTGCGCGCCGGACTCGTCGTCATTGAAGCCTGGTTCAGGGGCTACTGAGGGAGTCCTGGATTAGGGGGTGTTCGGGTAGCCGGACTATACCTTCGCCGGACTCCAGGACTATGAAGATACAAGATTGAAGACTTCGTCCCGTGTCCGGATGGGACTCTCCTTGGCGTGGAAGGCAAGCTAGGCGATGGGGATACTCAAGATCTCCTACCATTGTAACCGACTCTGTGTAACCCTAACCCTATCCGGTGTCTATATAAACCGGAGGGTTGTAGTTCGTAGGACGAACCATCATCATACACAATCATACCATAGGCTAGCTTCTAGGGTTTAGCCTCCTTGATCTCGTGGTAGATCTACTCTTATACTACCCATATCATCAATATTAATCAAGCAGGAGTAGGGTTTTACCTCCATCGAGAGGGCCCGAACCTGGGTAAAAACATCGTGTCCCTTGTCTCCTGTTACCATCCGGCCTTGACGCACAGTTCGGGACCCCCTACCCGAGATCCGCCGGTTTTGACACCGACAGCAGGCGCACAAGTCACCTCCACTGCAGTTTGGTTAACTTCAAATAGCCAGTTGGAAGGAACCATTGGCCGAGTTGCTGACACGGCTCATACGGGATCGCTTATAACCCGCCGCAGTCACCTCAACCTTCTGTGGATTCACATCCTGCTATCAACACCAATGATATACAACTTATGCCGGTTTATATCATGGTCAAATATGGAGAATCTCAAGCCAACTCCTCGAGTCACCTTGAGACTCGGGGGCTACAATGATATGACTCAGCAAATGTTGCCAGTTTTCAGTGAAGTAAAAAACCCCACGACGTTGGAGGGAAAGATAACCCGGTCCCGGAGGCTACTACCATATTGATGAAAATTTAAAGGCCGTCAGAAAATTTCTGGTTCAAAATGAAGAATGCCGGTTTAAAAACCGGTTCAAGGGAAATTTGTTCTCCCACAAAGCTCTGAAGCTCTCAAATCCGGTTTAAGAATTTCTGGTTCAAAAAGAATTAATCTCTCAGTTTAAAGGTCGTCAGAAAATTTCTGGCTGAAAATGAAGATTCTGGTTTAAGATCCGGTTCAAGGGAAAGATGTCTCCCATAAAGCTTTGAAGCTCTCAATGTCCGGTTTAAAGCATCAAGACCGGCTCAAGGTTGCAGGATGGTGGTCCATGGCGATTTTAACAAGGTTGTGATGGCCAGACGGGTCGCGGAGACGGCGGCGTGTCGCGGCCATTGACCACACCGGCGATGCCGGCTCCACACGGCCACATGGGTAGCGGCTCAGTGACTCCAGCGAAGCATGGGCGGAGGAACGCGACAACAACTTAGAGGCGCGACGACTCGACGACTCCGGCGAGACGTGGGCAGTGCAGGGAGCCCTGACAGCAGCGAAGAGCCATGGCGGGGCGCCGGTTTGAGGCCGCAACGGCAGAGGCGCGCCGACCATAGCAGAGCTGTTGTAGCAGAGGCGAGGCGGGCCGTGGACCTGACGGGTTGGAAGCGCCGCTGCCGACCATCTTCAAAACGACCTCGCCTAAGCCTGGGAGTCGCCCCGCCGTGACCTTGAACCGCCACACCTCAACCCGCCGTTGCTGCTGCTCTGACCTTAACCCGCCGCCTTCATCGCATACTTGCCGGCAAGTCTCCGTCAACCAGCCCTGAGCTGCTTTGATCTTAACCCTGCAGTCATCCTCGCTCCAAGTCAACGTCTCTGACTGTACTAAACCGCCCCGGCGCTAGCGGTTTGACCCGGTCCGGGTTGACCCACCTATTATTGTCACCTGCGGGCTCGGCCAGCTCGGCTGCTCCTCCGTCTGCATCTCCACCGGGATCCAAACCGCTGCCAAGCCTCGCCGCGCTGTGCCCCGACCTCTTGAGCCGCCGGGCCGCCTTGCGCGTTGCCCATCCTTTGGCTCCACTGCGCCGGGCTGCCTCATGCACTGTCGCATCCCAAACCGTCTATGGCCGGTGCCGTAACTCGGAGTCGCCTTCAAATCATCTGCCTCGAGCTGCCACATCCGCGCTTGACCCGGCTTCGCACCACTGGCCTGACATCTTTGCCTCGAACGCCTGCTGCCTCTGTGGCTGAGACAAGCAGCAGGGCTTCCAACCCGTCAGGTCCACAACCCGCCTCGCCTTTGCTACCACAACTCTGCTATGGTCGGCGCGCCTCTGCAGTTGTGGCCTCAAACCGGTGCCCCTCCATGGCTCTTCGCTGCTGTCAGGGCTCCCTGCACCGCCCACGTCTCGCCGGAGTCGCCGAGTCGTCGCGCCTCTAAGTTGTTGTCGCGTTCCTCCGCCCATGCTTCGCTGGAGTCACCTAGCCACTACCCCTGTGGTCGTGTGGAGCCGGCATCTCCGGTGTGGTAAACGGCCGCGACACGCCGCTGTCTCCGTGACCCGTCTGGCCATCACGGCCTTGTTAAAATCGCCATGGACCACCATCCCACAACCTTGAGCCTATCTTGATGCTTTAAACCGGCACCCCCGAGCAGCCACCTCCGAGTCGCCATGGCCGCGCCGTTCCGAGTTGCCATGGCCGCGCCGTTTCGAGTCACAAGCCGCCTCCCACATCGCTCCGGCCATGGCCGCGCGCTGTTTTTGCCTGGCGCCCCTAATTCGCCTCACGCCGCTGATGATAAACCACCACCACGGACCTGCCTTGTTCTGCTCCACGCGGCCATCTGCTGCTCCGGCCTGGCCATCACCCTTGACCCGTTGCTCGACTCTCTTTTCCCCCCGCAACCTTAAACCGGCCTTGCCTTTGTTGTGAACCACCGGGCCCCCTGCTTCTGCCATAACCCGTCAGCGAGTTGTACCTGCATCACCTCGCCACTAAACCGCTATGGCCTCTTATAGCCACCGCTGTTGTGTCTTACTGACCTTACTACAGGCCGCATGCCTTGCACCAAATTCAGTTGTTGTTTCACTGTATCACCAACGTTTCCTCTACCGTAACTGCATCAAGTCGCTGGTTGAATCCTCAGCTCCTACTCCAAGCAGATCAGTCCAAAGCAATAAAAATGGGGGAAAAGGAGGGTGGTGGCTGTCAATTGTATCAGGTGTGCGTGTGCCTGCTGCTGCTATGGCATTAACTTAGACAAACATCACATCTCCTAAGATGAATAGCAGAAGAGCAAAGCTACTAGCACTGCGTGCTGTGCACCACTTTGAAGTTGCTAAAGAAAGGAGGGGCAGGGCTCCCCAAGGGGGACAAGAAATAAACAATCTGAAGATTAGACACAACTAGGAGAGCCGGTTTACGGCGACTCCCTCGTGATGGTAATGAGACCTAGCCACAAACAGCATGTAGGGTTGTTACTGTCTAAACCCTTGTCTTGTGTTGCATCTCTCGATTCCACTCAACCCCTCTCAAGCTACCACATAGATGCGTTGGCCTCACGACTAAGTACTTACACTAGGACATCTGCCGTGACAATTCCACGACACTTCTACTCATGACCACTAGAAGAGAACATGCCACAAGTGCAAGAAACCTGGTCACTACATCTCTGGGTGTCCATAGTGGGACAATGAAAACAACAACAAGAAGAAGAGCAAGGAATATGATTCTGATGACAAGAAGAAGAAGAAATCCTCAAAGTCTTCTTCCAAGTTTTCGTCGAAGTCTTGATTACACAAGAAGAGCTCATCAAGCAAGGCTCGTGCGTTTGTTGGCAAGGAGATGGATTTAGAGGAGGAGCATGCTTCTGAGGAGGCGGAGGTGGAGTCTGAGGAGGAGTCCGATTCAGGCGTGGCAAGCCTGGCTCTAGCTTCAGCGTATGTTGCCAAGTCCATCTTCAACACTGAAGACAATGGCCTCGTCACCAACGGTGATGCTAATGACGAGGATAACTCTGCTCCCACCTACTGCTTCATGGCACGCGGTGCCAAAGTAAACTCATGCGATGCTTACTTTCAAACATCTAGTGAAGATGACTCTGAATGTGAATCTAAACCTAGCTACAAAACACTTGCTAAAATTGCAAATGAACAACAGAATGCCATGGAACATATTCAAAAATTGCTAGACAAAAGCGATGACCCATTGGACGCGGAAATGACCTGATCTCAGTCCTTAATTGAAGACATAAAATATCTTCATGTTAAGTACGAGGAACTTGAAAGTCGTCATGAAACACTCTCAACAACTCATGAAAAGCTTTCCTACGATTATCTTCAAAGGAAGCAAGAACTTGAGAGCTTGAGAGCGGCTCATGAAGATCTTCAAAAAGAGAACGAGTCACTTCGCTCTCAACAGATTAGTTCCACTCTGGAAGGATTTGAACCACCATGTCTAAAATGTCTTGAGCGTGACAACGCTGTCTCTATTGCTGAATGTTCTACTGCTGCTACTGTTACAATATCTTCAACTGCTGATGTGGTAAATAACCCCTCGACTGAGTACACCACTACTATTGCTGATGAAAATGCCAGGTTGAAGACATTGCTTGAGACAGGAATGTACAAAAGTCTCCAAGGGCATCAAACACTATGTGATGTCCTCTAAAAGCATATTCTGAACCGAAACCCTAGGAAAGAGGGTGTTGGGTTCGAGAGGAAAATGAATGTTGATGGTTCTTACTGGAAGCCTAAGCAGTACCCCAAAACCACATGGGTTGTTGCAAAGGGACCTTCAGTGGATCCATCTACCTTGTCTGGCTTCACTTGTGCTAACCCGATTATCATTGATGAATCCTTTTATGCAAACTATAAACTGTTTAAGAATCATAATGGTGAAGTGTTTGCCAGGTATATTGGTACTAACTACATGAATGGACCACCTTTGAAGAGGATTTGGGTGCCCAAGAGTTGTCTTGAGAATCTTTAGGTGAATGCCATCATGACACCACCAGGGAAGAAGACAAACCCCAGACCAAAGGCTTCATATGGTCCAAAGGCTTCATACAGACAGAGGACTCACTAGAGTCACCCTAACGCCAATGTTTTGTAGGGAAACCATACTCAGACTTGTGACTATGAGCGTGTTTCCTCAAACCGCTATGTTCATAAGACCAAGAACTATTCTGCTTATTCTTATGAGTATTATTCACCACATGCAAGGCTATTTGCTAGGGCTCCAAAACCGAAGTTCTCAGATGCTGCACTTAGACTCATTGCTTCTAAGCCACCTGTTGGGGATATTGCTATCTGGGGTAAACCGGCCTGCAGGGCCCGGGTTACCTCCGTCAATAGACCCGAGATGTTAAAGCCCAAGGAGAAATAGAAGGGCCCAAGGCCTACAATCGGTTTAAAGGTTTATGGTGTAAACCGGCCTGGGGTAAACTTGTATTGTAAGTTAGGAATAGAGAGACCGACCCGGGCACGTTTATAAGCCGGAGGTCGGGACTTTGCAGACCGACGGGCGTCACCCGTGTATATAAGGGGACGACCCGACGGCGGTTTGGGACAGAGAAGAAGAACTCGAGGTTTAGGCGAAGCTTATCGCTCCCTAAGCCCTCGAAACCCATCAATCCCATCACAACTAGACGTAGGCTTTTACCTTCATCGAAGGGGCCGAACTAGTATAAAAACCGTGTCCTTGTGTCCACTTTTAACCCCTTCAAGCTAACCCGTTGCGATGGCTCCACGACTAAGTCCTCTCACTAGGACATCTGCCGTGACAAATCCACGACAGTTGGCGCCCACCGTGGGGCTATCGCGAGATGGTTTCAAGTTTTTGGAGGGCCGCTTTGAAGGACTCGAGGGTTACGCTGTGGGACGGATGACCAAGAGCCGCCGCGGAAAACTCTACATCGACAGCACAGGCTGGGGCCCCGACGCCGGCTCGATCGAGTACGGGTACCGGGTCCCCTTTGGCGGCATCCATGTTTTCATCGGCAAGATCGGAGAACCGGGCCCCGAGTTAGGCGTCTGCGCCGACCTCGTCGAGACGGCTCAGTGCACGAGATCGACCCTGGCTAAACCGACCAGGAAGCACGCCTTCGTGGGAGTCATCCACGGAGGAAGCTACGAGGAAGGATCCGAATCTGGTGACGAAACCGCCATCTACTCCGGCGATGAAACGTCGACCGGGGAGACCGAATCTCTTTACCAGCTACAAGATGATCGGATTGGGGGCGGCTCCGATGGCAACAGTATTCCGGACCCCTCTGATCTGCCCTATCGGGTTGGGATCTTCATGGCTGGAACACAGGCGGCGCCACGATCATCAACTGCAGCAGCAGCGATCTCTGGATCGGCAGCAGCAACGGCTGCGCGGGCGGGAGGCCCTACGGGTTCACCAGCCCAAGTTTTGTCAGACCTGTTTGACGCACTGGCAGCGCTCATGGCGGAAGCCAACCCGGTGGATCAGGAGGTTCATAATGCTGAGATTGCCAAAGTGAGAGAGCAGATCACTCAAGCTAAAGCGGAGCTGGCAGCAGAAGAGATCAGAATGACGGCGGAGCGCGCCGCTTTGGATGCACAGGCTTACAGGCTCATGATGGACCAGAATGCGTCTCAGGAAGTCCTGAAGAGGAAATCCCGATCTCGATTGCCTGCAGCCCTCGACGCCCGAAATCTCTTCAACACCCCGGGGGTAAACCGTGCGGAGGCGACAGTTGGCGCCCCGGTTCAGCACCGGATAATAAGCCTGCCTCGTCACAACACTGGTACACCACTGGCCGTGCCAACACCGTCAGGTCATTATTCCAACCCGATGGATAACCTCGTCGCGGCGGCAGCTCGGCTGGAAGCCATTCCGATCGAAGGCGATTCACCGCAGGACGTAGAGACACGCCGGGTCAAGGAGCTCCTTAGGACCGCGTTGGCCCAACAAGAAGCATATTCACAAAGCCGTGATCGGATTCACTCCACCCCTCGCCCCAGCAGGAGCCATAGTAGGCGTATGGAGGAGCCGGCTGTTTCAAGCAATGCCAGGCGTGAAGCGCTCCGCGGCAACAACCCGGCAGGCGTCGACAATGCTCAGGAGAGTGTGGATCGCACCCATGCGCGGGAGGCCGGAATAGCAGCGCAGCATCAGGCTCGTCAGCTTACACCTATCTTCCCAGCGGCTACGGTTGAACCGGGGGTGGTCTCCAGTTCTTTGGGAGTACCGTGCCTTGTTCCCGCTTTACGCAACGTACGCCTGCCCAAAGACTTCAAAGGCCCCCGCAAGGTACCAAACTACACGGCAGATCAGCCTCCGGAGACATGGGTGGAGAGCTATGAAATGGCTATGGAGATGCTGGATGTGGATGACACGGCGTGTGCCAAGTATTTTACTATGATGTTAGAAGGAACGGCCCGGACTTGGCTAAAGAGCTTACCGCCTAATTCAATTAGTTCATGGGCCCAATTGCGCGCCCGGTTTATCAAGAATTTCAAGGACACGTGCAAACAGCCAATGTCGATAGTTGACCTAGCAGCCTGCGTTCAGCAAGAAGGGGAATCAACTACCCATTGGGTACGGCGGGTATCAGAAGTTTTGCACTCGTCAGATCGCATCAACGCAGACACCGCCGTGGTGCTGTTGGAAAGCAACTGTCGGTTTGGCCCTTTGAAGCTAAAGCTGGGCCGGATGAAGCGTGATTGTACAGATATAGGAACGCTCATGACCGCTTTAGTGAAGTATGCGGATTCTGACAGTACCAAGGATCCTGACTCTGGTGATGACAAAGCAGGGAAGGGAAAGAAGAATAGCAACACCAAAGGCCAGCAACATCGGCCGGCAGGTAATGGAGGCGGAGGTAAGCGTAAACCAGACGGGAGCATGGACTTGGTGGCCAGCACAAGTGCACAGAATAAAGGCCAGCGGCGTAAGGGGAAACAGCCAAGTTTCCGCGCAAATCCCGGTCCTAATCCGGAGCGTTTGAACTTTTTCTTAAACCAGCCCTGTTCGAAGCACGGAACAAAAGAGGAACCAGCAACCCATCTTTGGAAGGATTGTTATATCATGAAGGAATTCAAAAGCTCAAACACTTTCCAATATGATCACAGCTCCGGCGGTGGTTCAGGTTCCGGATCAGGATACGGTGGCGGAAATTCCGGTCCAGGGTTCCAGGGTAATCCGGGCGGACAGGACAGCCGAAATAATCAAAGTAATCAAAGTGGTTACGAACAGCAGCAATCAGGTTATCAGAACAACCCAAGACAGCTGCGTGGTGAGCACAAAGCGAACTATTCTTTCGCCTTTTACTAAAGAATACCGTGTACACGCCACATCAAGTATGCATTGGCGCTAGAAGGAGGGACATTATCATGTCTTTACTACAAGCTTGGATAAACGAGATAGAAAGCTTTAGAGGCGGGCAGTCAGTGCTGTCGAACCGGCCACGCCTCACTATCTGCGTTGGTCGGAACAGCCTATCATATGGAGCCGAGAAGATCATCCTCCCAGGGTTTATAACCCGGGTCAGTTAGCACTGGTGGTAGCGCCTCAGGTGGGAGGTTATAAGCTCACCAAGGTGCTCATGGACGGAGGGAGCAGCATTAACATCTTGTATTATGAGACCTTCCGTCGCATGGGACTGGTGGATAAGGATCTCAAACCGACCCATACCATGTTCCACGGGGTGGTGCCTGGCAAGTCTGCATATCCGGTCGGTAAGATAGCCCTTGAAGTGGTCTTTGGCGATAGTCACGATTCCAGATCAGAGACGCTGATGTTCGAAGTGGTTAAAATCCAAAGTCCGTACCACGCTTTGTTCGGACGGCCAGCCTATGCGAAATTTATGGCACGGCCCTGCTACGTGTATCTGCAACTTAAGATGCCGGGTTACAAGGGCACTATAACGGTTCATGGCAGCCGTCGAATCGCTTTGGAATGCGAGGAAGGAGATGCGACTTATGCAGAATCGGTTTGTGCTACGGAGGAGCTAAAGCAGTACAAAGACAGTGTTGATCCGGAGGATATGACTTCATTAAAAAAGCCAACTACGGACCACGATCCGGCCTTGAAGTTCAAGTCAGCGGCCGAAACTAAGCTTGTTGACTTCGTGCCTGGCGATTCATCCAAGCAGTTCAGCATCAGTGCAAACTTGGATCCAAAATAGGAAAGCGCGCTCATCGAGTTCATCCGTGAGAATCGGGACATCTTTGCATGGAAGCCGTCTGACATGCCTGGTGTACCGAGGCAACTCGCTGAGCACACCCTTAATGTGGATCCTAAGTATAAGCCGGTAAAGCAGTTCTTACGGCGGTTTAACGAAGAAAGACGTAAAGCGATTGGTGAGGAAGTGGCCAGGCTCCTGGCAGCTGGTTTTATTATTGAGGTTTTTCATCCCGAATGGCTTGCTAATCCGGTGCTGGTTCTTAAGAAAAACGGCACCTGGCGCATGTGTGTGGATTACACAGACTTGAATAAAGCTTGTCCAGCGGATCCTTTTGCTCTCCCCCGGATTGATCAAATCATTGATGCAACAGCAGGTTGCGAGCGTTTGAGTTTTTTGGATGCCTATTCGGGTTATCACCAGATCAAGATGGCAGTTAAGGACCAGGAGAAGACGGCGTTCATTACTCCCTTTGGAGCCTTCTGCTATGTGTCTATGCCCTTCGGGCTTAAGAGTGCGCAGGCTACTTATCAACGGTGTGTGCAAAATTGCCTCCACAAGCAGATTGGTCGTAATGTGCATGCTTATGTGGATGATATTGTGGTCAAGTCACGACAGAAGGAGACCCTGGTTGACGATTTGAAGGAGACTTTCGATAACTTGAGAGTGTACCAAATGATGCTCAACCCGGCGAAATGTGTTTTTGGTGTGCCTGCAGGCAAGTTGTTGGGGTTTTTAGTATCCCATAGAGGAATTGAGGCTAATCCGGAAAAGATCACAGCCATCACCTCCCTGGCCAAACCGAAATGCGTCAATGATGTTCAGCGCATGGCCGGACGGATTGCAGCGTTAAGCCGGTTCATCAGTCGCCTCGGTGAAAAGGCGATCCCCTTGTATCAAATGCTCAAGAAGACGGATCAATTTGTCTGGAGTGCGGAGGCGGATAAAGCGTTTGAGGACTTGAAGCGGCAGCTAGTCAATCCGCCAGTTTTGGCAGCCCCTGTAGATAAAGAGCCACTCCTGTTATATGTTGCTGCGAATGCCAGAGCGGTTAGTGTGGCGATGGTGGTAGAACGAAAGGAGGCTGGAAAGGAACATCCGGTTCAGCGACCGGTTTACTATATCAGTGAAGTACTTATCGAGTCCAAACAAAGGTATCCGCATTGGCAGAAGCTGGTATATGGTGTTTTTATGGCAAGCCGGAAGCTGAGGCAATATTTTCAAGGACACCCCATCACGGTGGTCAGTTCTGCTCCTTTGGGTGACATCATACAGAACCGGGAGGCGACCGGTCGGATTGCTAAGTGGGCTATCGAGCTTGGGCCGCACGGTTTAAGATACGTGCCCCGGACGGCTATAAAGTCACAAGCACTTGTCGACTTCATAAACGATTGGACAGAGTTACAAGCGCCTGAGGAGAAGCCAGATAACACCTATTGGACTATTCATTTTGACGGGTCCAGGCAATTGGAAGGCTCGGGGGCTGGAGTCGTTTTAACTTCCCCACGAGGAGATAAGTTTTGTTATGTCCTCCGTTTAATGTTCCCCTGTACAAATAATGCGGCTGAGTATGAAGCTTTGCTTCATGGTCTTCAGATGGCTAAAGAGATGAATCTGAGCAGAGTTAGGTGCTTTGGTGATTCGGATCTGGTGGCTCAGCAGGTATCTGGCACCTGGGATTCTAAGGACCCGCTCATGGCCGCATACCGACGTGAAGTAGATATGGTGGCTGGGCATTTCAAAGGCTATCAAGTGGACCATGTGGACCGCAGAAAGAATGAGGCAGCGGACGCTTTAAGCCGCTTGGGCTCTCAGCGTAAACCGGTCCCACCCAATGTTTTCTTGGATGTATTGTATCACCCATCGGTACAGCTGCCCGGTGAGCTGGAGTTGGCTATTCCTGATCCGGAGGCTCAATTAGTGGCGGCTCTTCACATCACCCCGGATTGGACGCTCCCTTATCTGGCATATATGAACCGGGGTGAGTTGCCAGAAGATGAAAGCTTGGCTCGACAGATAGTACGACGGTCCAAGTCTATGACCATTTTCAAAGGAGAATTACATCATCGCAGCGTGTCAGGAGCGCTGCAACGGTGCGTATCCCCTAAGGAGGGGTGCGAGATATTACGAGAAATACATGAAGGGGATTGCGGCCACCACGCCGGTTCAAAATCATTGGTGGCTAAAGCGTTCCGCCACGGTTTCTACTGGTTAACTGCTCATGCTGATGCAGAAGACCTGGTCAGGTTATGTGATGGTTGCCAGAAATTTTCCAGACGAGCACACATACCGGCTCAAGAATTGAGGATGATTCCAATCACTTGGCCGTTTGCGACTTGGGGGCTTGATATGGTTGGGCCTTTTAAGCGTTCCAAAGATAAGAAGACCCACCTACTGGTGGCGGTTGACAAATTTACAAAGTGGGTGGAGGCAGAACCTGTCAGTAAGTGTGATGCTGCCACGGCGGTTCTGTTTATAAAGAAGGTGATCTTCCGGTTTGGCTTTCCACACAGCATCATCACAGATAATGGTACCAATCTATCCAAGGGGGCCATGAAAGAGTTCTGTGCACGGGAGCATATACGGCTTGATGTTTCTTCGGTAGCGCACCCACAGTCTAATGGTCAGGCAGAACGAGCGAACCAAGAGATCTTGAGAGGTATCAAACCCCGGCTTCTGGTCCCTTTGCAAAGGACGCCGGGTTGTTGGGTGGAGGAGCTACCGTCTGTATTATGGAGCATCAACACCACGCCTAACAGATCCACAGGGTTTACGCCGTTTTTTATGGTCTATGGAGCAGAGGCGGTTCTCCCAAGTGATATACGACATGACTCACCTCGCGTGGCAGCATATGTTGAAGCGGACAATGAGCAGGCACGGCAGAGTGCTCTTGACTTGTTGGATGAGGAGCGTGACTTGGCAGCTGCCCGTTCAGCGATTTACCAGCAAGATCTTCGCCGTTACCACAGCCGTCGGGTTAGGACCAGAACCTTTCAGGAGGGGGATTTGGTGCTTCGGCTCATCCAGGATCAGTCTGATCAGCATAAATTATCCCCGCCTTGGGAGGGACCTTTTGTGGTCAGCAAGAATCTGAATAATGGGTCATATTACCTGATTGATATTCGAGAGCGCAAGGATTCACGCACATCAGAGGAGGAGACCAGCAGGCCGTGGAACATAGCTCATCTTCGACCTTATTATACATGAGCCTTGGGCTCTGTTTATGTACATATCATGACCATGTATATATTATGATTAATACAATAAACCGGAGCCTCGAGTAAAGCGGGGTCTCTGCTGTTCTTCACATCATGTGTGTTTACCCCTGGAGGTCGCTTCACAGAAGTTCAAATTATAGATTCCGGTTTAAAAGCCGGTTCAAGGGAAGATGTCTCCTACAAGGCTGTGAAGCTCTTAATATCCGGTTCAATATCCCGGTTCAAGCATGAGGCTTCCTGTTCAAACATAGGTCGTATTCGAACCAAAGAGAACATAGCTATTCAAACATGGGGCTTCCTGTTCAAACATAGGTCGTATTCGAACCAAAGAGAACATAGCTATTCAAACATGGGGCTTCCTGTTCAAACATAGGTCGTATTCGAACCAAAGAGAACATGGCTATTCAAACACGGGGCTTCCTGTTCAAACATAGGTCGTATTCGAACCAAAGAGAACATAGCTATCCCTATAAAGTCAGTTGGGGACCTAGTCGGCCTGAACCGTAGCCACACCTCCGGGGGGCTTGGTCATGTCTTGACGACGGTAATGCCTTCTGGCTGGCACATTTGCCACTGAATCAGTTGGGGACCTAATCGACTTGAACCGAAGATTACGCCTTATGGGAACTCGGTCATGTCTTGATGATGGTAATGCCTTCTGGTCGGCTTTTTAGCCAATGAATCATTTGGGGGCTTGGTCGTGTCCGAACCAACGCAATGCCACTTGATCGGCCCTTGGCCACTGAGTCACTTGGGGGCTTGGTCGAATCCGAACCAATGCAATGCCATTTGACCGGCATATTTGCCACGATTCAGTTAGGAACCTAGTCGACCTAAACCGTAGCTACACCTCTTGGGGGCTTGGTTTATTTTGTCTTGACGATGGTCACGCCTTCTGAACGGTTCATAGCAACCACTATTTGCATGCGTTTTACTATCGCGTTGCCTTTTCATATTTGGTTTTTGTTTTCTGCCTTTATTGTGGTGTTTTTTGTTCTTCGGAACGTCAAGTATTTTTAAACCGATTCAGCTGACATAGCCTGGTCCGTTTTTTAACCCGGAGGCAAGTTGCCCGGTTTGGCAAAGGTGCAGCACGGTTCATAGGGTCGAAAGATCTTGTGTACTCAGTAAAGACAGGAAACAAAGTTGGAAACGTTGTCATGGGAAAGAGCATCAGTACCTGTGCGCGAAGGAACATTCAAATGCAGAGGTATTAAACTATCTTATTACAAGGCAACGTAGTGCCTGAGTATATTGTTCGTTGACGGATTAAACGTCACCAATTAAGGTGAACCGGAGCGTTGATTACGCCTGTTCGCCGCCTCGGTTCGAAGGCTGGGGATCATCTTGCGCCGCATCCTCTTGGCTACCCATTGGCTGGAAATCAGCAGTGGTCCAGTCGATTCCCATTAGCGCTTGAAAGACAGCTTCTTCGTGAATCAGCAAAGACGGTTCAATGTCAGGGGCATAGGTATGCTTACGGATTGGAGGAATAAGATTTTCTGCTTCAGGGACCGGGGCAGCTACTCGCTTATTCTGGTTATCATACTGGGCTTGGTAATGTGACAGATCTGCTTCCTCAGCCAATTGACAAGCTAGGGGGCGCACCGCCCGGTTTATCGCCCTCAAATCGTCTTCACCAAAGTCTGAACCGTCTTCCTTCAAGCTGGGGTATCCTTGGGCCGCTTCGACAGGATCGAAATCTGGTACCCATGCTTTGGCCCGGATCAAGGCAGTGATGGCTCCAGTTCGAGCGGCTGATCTTTTCAACTCTTCAATCCGGGTTGGAAGCATGGACAGCCTCTTTAACGTGTCTTGAATCAGAGACGGCGCAGGGTTGTTATGCGATGCAGTGATGATAGCTCTTTGTGCTCCGGTGTACAACTGTTCAATCAGAGTATAAGCAGCTTTGAGTTTCATCCGCACATCAGAACCCAAGTGTCCAATACGTGAGCCTGCAGTGTTTCAAGATGGATTACAAACCGGACATAGGATGTAGCAGACAAGGTACAAATTGGAAGAAGGGCGTCGAAAAGTTTACCAAAGACGGCAGAGGTCATGGAGTGTATTTGTCGCTTCACGGTGGATAATTCATCGACCACCGGTTTAAGAGCAGCTTCGGCATTTTCAGCCCTCTTCGTCAAAAGAGCTCTCTCAGTAGCCCAATCAACTTGTTCTTTTTTGCGGCTTTCTTTCAGCTGTTCCATAACGGTTAAGGCATTGGCCAATTCATCCTTCGCTTTTTCAGTTTCAGCCTGTTGGGTTTTTAAGATTTCCTGAAGGTCCGAGACTTGTTTCGCTTTGGTCTTCAGATCCCCCTGCAGCAGGTCATCAACAGTGTTCAGAAAATATTGCACGGTTTGGAAGTATCAACCACACAAGCAAGTTATGTGCTCGATACTTGGGGGCTAATGCATACTTGATTTTAACGCAAGTTTTCCATTGCAAAAAGTCCCAAGATTAATACGAGTATTTAAACTTGGCACTTGGGGGCTAATGGTTATCTGATGATGTTTTCTGGTTATGACCTATGTTGAAGCCTTGGGTTTTCTAAACCGGACCTTAATTGTCAAGGCAGCCTGATCCGGTTTACCATCTCGGTTTGGAAATATTGATAAGCTAAGTTGCAATGGAATGAAGCACAAGGGAGTTACCTCAAGTTTCTCCTTCATCATCTTGATCATGCCAGCTTCATAATCCCGACTGGTGTACAGTCGGTTCAGGTACCCAGAATAAAGATCCGGGGCGCTTAAAGTGGCGTACATAGAGGAGTCAAGGTCCCATTTGCCCTTTATGGCCGAGATTTCGTCCTTGGCAGTATGCTTGGCTAAAGTAGCAGTGTTCCCCGGTTCAGAGTGACCGATGCCGGTAATCACAACATCATCATCCTTGGAATCGCTGCTCTGCAGTGGCCCTGTCGGTTTATCAACAGTTCCAGAAGGGGGGATGGATTCCTCAACCCGAACAGGACTGGCAGGCGGATCAGTACGGCTGGCAGGTTCGATAGTCCTTTCTTCAGCGCAGGTGTCATCTTGCGGAGATAGATAATTCTGAGTATCTTCACGACCCAGAGCGTCAGCACCAGGAGTTTTCTCCGGTTCAGGAGCGGCAGTTCCTTCAGCCGGGTTATCCAGACGAGCCTTCTTGCTCGGTCTAGGTTTAGCCCTGGAAAAAGCCCAAAGATTGAAAAAACGGTATAAGATGGATTAAGAGACCCATACAGAGATATGTTGTGATCGGTCCAACTTACCCAATAACTGTCTTCAACGGTGGCAGTTGAGTGGCTGAAGATTCACCGGAAGATGAATGGGAAGTGACCTGATAATCGGAGTCAGATGGATTTAGAGGCTGACGAGTTAAACCTGCTTTAGGAGGAAAGCTAGCGCGTAAATCGGAGACCTCTGAGCGGCGTTTCCGAACCGGGTTGTTCGGTAAACCGGCGGAGGTGACTACCTGGCCGCTATGCCGGGTGGTGCGTCGAGCTTCATGTTGCTGGGTCTTCACAAGAAATTTGGGATCCAAGTAAGCAAGAGGGTGAGAAAATTTAATTTTCCGGTTTGCTTGGCGAGGTTTTTTCAAAGGCAAAGGAACGGCATCAGAAGAAAGAATAGTTACCTCTGGGCCTTCGGCATGGCTCGCTTCAGCGTTGTCCTGACAAATATCATCATCAATAAGACGTATAAAAAGCAAACCAACTGAATCGAGGTCTACCCCGAGGTCCGGATTACCCACATCATCCTCCTCTAAATCCGGAGTAGAGGAAGCGGTGTTCCTTTTCCTCTGAGCGGGCTTCTTCACCCTCGTCTTGGGTCGGGTTACCTTTTCGGTCGGCTCTTGAAACTTCTTGCTCCAAAATGGATCATCTCCCTGTCTCAGGAAGGACTGGAGTTAGCAATATGTGTATAAGGAGATCATAAATTCTATAACAAACAGAGGGGAGATACTTACAGCAGGTGGTTTGTTTGTGGCACAAAATGGAAGCAGGCCGGTTCGGGCGCAAGCATACTCCGGTTCATTCAGCATCTTTTTCACAGCTTCAGTGACTTCGTCCTCAGTCAGCTGAATGTTGCAGTGCCTCAAAGGATCATCAACCCGGCCCGTGTATTGGCACATTAAACCGGAGCGGATGCTAAGAGGCAGGATGCTCCATGAAATCCAGCAACGGGCAAGATCTACCCACGTTAAACCGTTAGCCATGAAGGCTCTAAGCTTGGACAGCTGAGGGGCATATTTACTCCTCTCTTTGGCGGTTAGCCTTTGAGGGAAGGGGTGTGTATTGCTAAGTCTCTCTGGACGGAAGCCGGGCAGTGGATTTTCTTCAGCAGGGGAAGTATCCTTGCAATAGAACCAAGTGTGATTCCATTCTTGCGGATGACTATGCAACTTGGCGTGAGGATAAGTCACCTCTTTCCTCTTTTGAATCGTCACACCACCCAGTTCCATATTAGGGCCGTCGGTGAATTCAGTACGTCGGTTCAAATGAAAGCAGTCCCGGAACAGCTCTACAGTAGGTTCCTCCTGGAAGTACGCCTCGCAAAGCACTTGAAAATGGCAGATATTCGTGACTGAGTTTGGACCAACATCTTGTGGGCGCAACTTAAAGTTAGCCAGGACGTCCCGATAAAATTTTGAACCGGGTGGATTAAAACCCCGGGCCAGGTGATCCGCAAACACCACCACTTCTCCATTCTGTGGGGTAGGAGGACATTCGTTTCCTGGAACCCTCCAATGAATGGCATTTTTGCTGTTCAAAGCGCCAGTCAGAACTAAGTTGTTCAGTTGGGTCTCAGTGATGCGAGAGGGAACCCAGTTGCATTCGTACACCTGTTTTGCCATGAGAAAATCTACAAGACAAAGGTGTTCCGATTTAAGAACAAGTGTGAGTGTAAACCGAAGATGCTCTTATACAGAGTCAGATTATCTACAATGATATCAACCAGCGGTTCATCAAGGGGACTAATGGATGTGTGGATCGGTTTGTTCGCTTTGCTAAGAGTTAAACCGACCAGATCTAACAGTTGTGAATATGAAAGCAGAAACAGATCCCGTACGGATTCTTTCAAAGCAATGGATCTACAGCTAGGGCGAAAAAGAAATAAAAATATGAAGTTTGGCTCACAGCAGAACAACGTAAGTTCGACAAGCAGGAAAAAGAGTGAGATCTAAGGAGATGAGTACAGATTTATGGCGACTGCTGAGAGGGACTGCAAATCACGATACAGGTATCATCATCTGTTCGCAAAAAGCTGCTATGGGGATGAACAAGAAACAGTAACAGGATGACGAACCCTAGAACAGATCTAAAAGCAGAAGAACAGAGGCCTTACCGGGATCCAAACGAATGTGGAAGGTCGCCGCGGTGCTCTGGACCGATCAGGTTGATGCAGCGGCCGGAGTTGATGCGGTGGCTGACGGCGGCGGCGGAGCTCCGAGGTCTGGGTCGCGAGGAAGACGAAGAAGGAGACGAAAGGGAGGAAAGGAAGATGGCCTTCAAGTCCTATTTATAAGGCGCGGCGCGCGTGTCAGGCGCGCGAATCCAGGGGCCGGAGATTTCGGGAGCCCAGCCGTCGCCCTGATTCTTGCGGATTAGCAAAAGGAGACGATAACTTCGCACTGACGTCATATCGGTTCACCGCAGTAAAAGGAGACGAAGAAAACGGCGGTTCAACAGTTACTGGAAGACATTTGAAAGACAGAAATTTTTTATTAAGGATTGACATGAACCTGTTCAAATCAATCTGGGGCCTAATGTTGGGGATATTGCTATCTGGGGTAAACCGGCCTACAGGGCCCGGGTTACCTCCGTCAATAGACCCGAGATGTTAAAGCCCAAGGAGAAATAGAAGGGCCCAAGGCCTACAATCGGTTTAAAGGTTTATGGTGTAAACCGGCCTGGGGTAAACTTGTATTGTAAGTTAGGAATAGAGAGACCGACCCGGGCACGTTTATAAGCCGGAGGTCGGGACTTTGCAGACCGACGGGCGTCACCCGTGTATATAAGGGGACGACCCGACGGCGGTTTGGGACAGAGAAGAAGAACTCGAGGTTTAGGCGAAGCTTATCGCTCCCTAAGCCCTCGAAACCCATCAATCCCATCACAACTAGACGTAGGCTTTTACCTTCATCGAAGGGGCCGAACTAGTATAAAAACCGTGTCCTTGTGTCCACTTTTAACCCCTTCAAGCTAACCCGTTGCGATGGCTCCACGACTAAGTCCTCTCACTAGGACATCTGCCGTGACAAATCCACGACACCACCCCTGAAGATGTGGGTGGTTAAAAAAAATTAACTCTCTTTTGTAGGGAAAGGTCTCTAGCCGGAAATCAAAGGCGTCTGATGCTTATGCTGGGGACCTAAAACATCTTGTGGGGCGCAAGATGAAATGCCCAAATGGTCTTACTATGTATTTTGTTCTTGGATTCCTTGACAGTCATCCGATCTGCCCTAACCAGGATCTGAGCTTTGATAATATGCTTGTTCGTCAAATGTTTATGCTTCACATTTCCCTTGGTGAAGCCTATCCCCCTAACTGCACTATAGGGTACGATACCAAAGGCTTCTAAGTGGATTATGGACAGTGGATGCACTAACCACATGACTGGTGATCGAAGTCTTCTCATGGATTCAACCTTACGTCCGTCCGTCTGACAAGAGTCACATCACATTTGCTGACACAGGTAAAAGCAAGGTATTGGGTCTAGGTAGAGTTGCAATCTCAAAGGATCAGCACATGGATAAAGTGATGCTTGTTGAATCCCTTGGTTTCAACTTAATGTGTGTCTCAATGATTTGTGACTTGAACATGATTGTGATATTTGGCAAATATCATTGCCTTGTGCTTATGGAGTCTGACAAATCTATAGTGTTTGAAGGATATCGAAAGGACGATTTGTACATGGTAGATTTCTCAGCAGGACCACAGTTGGCCGTATGTCTTCTAGCAAAGGCGTTAGAGTGCTGGCTCTGGCATCGGAGGCTAGGGCATGATGGCATCAGGAACTTGTACATTCTCGCGAAGAAGAAAACGTCGTAGGCATCAAGGGCGTCAAGTTCAAGAAGGATCATCTGTGTGGTGCCTGCAAAGCTGGAAAGATGACTAGGGCCAAGCATCCCTCAGAGACAATCATGACGACATCTCAACCCTTCAAGCTGCTTCACATGGACTTATTTGGCCCTACTCACTACTCTACTCTTACTACCACTGCTTGCCTCTATGGCTTCGTCATTGTTGATGATTATTCAAGATACACATGGGTGCATATAATCCTTTACAAGAATGAAGTGCAGGATGTCTTCAGACAATTCGCCAATCGTGCCATGACGAACTATGGTATCAAGATCAAGCACAACAGAAGTGACAACGACACGAAGTTCAAAAACACCAGCCTCGACACTTATCTTGATACATTGTGCATCACTCATGAGTTCTCAGCTCCATACACACCTCAGCAGAATGGCATCGTGGAGCGCAAGAACAGAACACTCATTGAGATGGCTCAGATGATGCTTGATGAGTACAAGACTCCAAGGAAGTTCTGACCTGAAGCTATTGATACTGCATGCCACATCATCAACCATGTTTATCTTCACAAGCTTCTAAAGAAGACATCATATGAGCTCCTAACTGGTAAGAAGCCAAATGTAAGTTACTTCAGAGTATTTGGTGCTAGCTGCTAGATCAAGGATCCACATCACACTTCAAAATTTGCACCGAAAGCACGTGAAGGTTTTATGCTTGGCTACAGAAAGGATTCACACTCCTACATAGTCTTCAACCTCTTTCACTATAAAGTGGTTGAAACTGTGGATGTGCGGTTTGATGAGACTAACAGCTCACAAAGAGAGCACCTGCCAAATGTGCTAGATGAAGTCCCGCCTAGTGAATCGATCAAGCTTATGGGTACTGGAGAAATCATACCTTCAGAGGCACAGACTGAAGAGGAACTTATCATTTATGCATCAAATCAACCTGAAGACACTGCTCAGCCTGAAGCTAATGCTGATGAAGAAGACAATGGTCAGCAAGGGCAAAATCTTTGTCCAGTTCATCCTCGTGTTGCAAATGAAGTACATATTGAGAAGATAATTGATAGCATCAATGCACCTGGTCCCCTCACTCGTTCAAGAGCAACACAACTAGCAATTTTCTGTGGGCACTTTGCATTTGTCTCTATATCTGAACCTAAGAAAGTTGCTGAAGCCTTCATGGAACCTGAATGGATTCAAGCTATGCAAGAAGAGCTTCAACAGTTCGAGCTGAATAATGTATGGGAACTGGTCAAGCGTCCTAATCCTTGCAAGCACAATATCATAGGCACCAAATGGATCTATCGCAACAAACAAGATGAGCATGGTCAAGTTGTCAGAAACAAGGCTCGTCTCGTTGCTCAAGAATACACTCAATTTGAAGGGATTGACTTGGATGAAACGTTTGCTCCGGTGTCTAGGCTTAAAGCCATTCACATACTGCTAGCCTATGCCAACCATCACAACATCCTCCTGTACCAAATGAATGTAAAGAGTGCCTTTCTCAATGGCAAGATTGAAGAAGAAGTATATGTTGCACAACCACCTGGCTTTGAAGACCCAAAACATCCTGACATGGTATACAAGCTCAATAAGGCACTGTATGGCCTCAAACAAGATCCTCCCGCTTGGTATGACACACTCAAAGACTTCTTGAAGAGCAAATGCTTCAAACCTGGTTCCCTGGATCCCACTCTCTTCACGAAGACATACGATGGTGAACTGTTTGTGTGCCAGATCTATGTGGATGACATTATCTTCGGCTGCACTGACAAGAGATACAGTGATGAGTTTGGGCACATGATGCAAGAGCAATATCAGATGTCCATGATGGGTGAGCTGAAGTTCTTCCTCGGTCTTCAAGTCCGTCAGCAGAGCAACGACATCTTCATATCTCAAGAGAAATACCTCAAATATTGCCTGAAGAAGTTTGGAATGCAAGACTGCAAAGGTTACACGATGCCAATGCCAACCAAAGGTCAATTGGGTCATGACGACAATGGTAAAGAGTTCGATCAAAACGTATACCGCTCCATGATTGGTTCTTTACTCTATTTATGTGCATCTATGCCAAATATAATGCTTAGCGTTTGCATGTGTGCCCGATTCCAAGCGGCACCAAAGGAGTCGCATCACTTAGCTGTGAAGCGAATTCTTCGATATTTGTCTTACACCCCAACACTAGGATTATGGTATCCAAAGGGCTCAGAGTTTGATCTAGTTGGATTCTTAGATGCTGATTTATGCTGGTGACAAGGTTGATCGCAAGTCTACATCTGGCACATGTCACTTTCTTGGACGATCTCTTGTCTGTTGGTCTTCAAAGAAGCAGAACTGTGTCTCTCTCCACTGCTGAATGCCTGAATCTGAATACATTGATGCTGGATCCTGCTATGCTCAGCTTCTATGGATGAAGCAAACTCTCAAGGACTATGGCATCCACCTGAAGCAAGTGCTACTTTACTGCGATAATGAGAGCACCATCAAGATTGCCAACAACCCAGTCCAACACTCAAAGACAAAGCACATTCAGATCCGTCATCACTTTCTCAGAGATCATGTCATGAAGGAAGATATTGATATCATTCACGTCAACACCGAAGAGCAATTGGCAGGCATCTTCACAAAGCCCTCGGATGAGAAAAGGTTTTGCAAGTTGCGGTCTGAGCTAAATATCTTACAATCCTCAAATGTCCTGTAATTGGACACACATCCTGACGCTTATGCATGTTGATGACTTAGATGTGCAACACACGAAGTAACGTATACCTTCAAACAATGAAGACATACACTCTAAGTATGAATACATTGAAGGAAATATGCCCTAGAGGCAATAATAAAGTTATTATTTATTTCCTTATTTCATGATAAATGTTTATTATTCATGCTAGAATTGTATTAACCGGAAACTTAGTACATGTGTGGATACATAGACAAACAGAGTGTCACTAGTATGGCTCTACTTGACTAGCTCGTTGAATCAAAGATGGTTAAGTTTCCTAGCCATAGACATGAGTTGTCATTTGATTAACGGAATCACATCATTAGAGAATGATATGATTGACTTGACCCATTCTGTTAGCTTAGCACTTGATCGTTTAGTATATTGCCATTGCTTTATTCATGACTTATACATGTTCCTATGACTATGAGATTATGCAACTCCCGGATACCGGAGGAACACTTTGTGTGCTACCAAACGTCACAACATAACTGGGTGATTATAAAGGTGCTCTACAGGTGTCTCCAATGGTACTTGTTGAGTTGGCATAGATCGAGATTAGGATTTGTCACTCCGATTGTCAGAGAGGTATCTCTAGGCCCTCTCGGGAATGCACATCACTATAAGCCTTGCAAGCAATGTAACTAATGAGTTAGTTGAGGGATGATGCATTACGAAACGAGTAAAGAGACTTGCCGGTAACGAGATTGAACTAGGTATTGAGATACCGACGATCGAATCTCGGGCATGTAACATACCGATGACAAAGGGAACAACGTATGTTGTTATGCGGTTTGACCGATAAAGATCTTCGTAGAATATGTAGGAGCCAATATGAGCATCCCGGTTCCGCTATTGGTTATTGACCGGAGACATGTCTCGGTCATGTCTACATAGTTCTCAAACCCATAGGGTCCGCACGCTTAACGTTCAGTGACGATCGATATTATGAGTTTACGTGTTTTGATGTACCGAAGGTAGTTCAGAGTCCCGGATATGATCACGAACATGACGAGGAGTCTCAAAATGGTCGAGACATAAAGATCGATATATTGGACGACTATATTAGGACATCGAAATGGTTCCGGGTGAGATCGGGCATATACCGATGCATCGGGAGGTTACTGGAACCCCCTGTGAGGTATATGGGCCTTATTGGGCCTTAGTGGGATAGAGGAGAAGGGATCAAAGATTGATATGATCATCATCGCACGCTTCCTATACTTTCGGGATTAGTGTTGAACCTAAATAAGTGTTATTTGGTGTTTGCGTTGAGCATGAATATGATTTGATCATGTTTATTGCAATACGGTTATTCATTTAAGTAAGAGAATAAATTGTTGTTCTATTTACATGAATAAAACCTTATATGGTTACACACCCAATGAAAATGGTTCATTGGATCTCGATCGTAGTGATACACATATTCATAATATTGAAACCAAAAGATGCAAAGTTAATAATGATAGTGCAACTTATTTCTGGCACTGCCGTTTAGGTCATATTGGTGTAAAGCACATGAAGAAACTCCATGCTGATGGGCTTTTGGAATCACTTGATTATGAATCACTTGATGCTTGCGAACCATGCCTCATGGGCAAGATGACTAAGACTCCGTTCTCCGGAACAATGGAGCGAGCAACAGATTTGTTGGAAATAATACATACTGATGTATGCAGTCCGATGAGTGTTGATGCTCGCGGCAGGTATCGTTATTTTCTGACCTTCACAGATGTTTTGAGCAGATATGGGTATATCTACTTGATGAAACATAAGTCTGAAACATTTGAAAAGTTCAAAAAATTTAGAGTGAAGTGGAAAATTATCGTGACAAGAAAATAAAGTTTCTACGATCTGATCGCGGAGACAAATATTTGAGTTACGAGTTTGGTCTTCAACTAAAACAATGCGGAATAGTTTCACAAACTCATGCCACCTGGAACACCACAACATAATGGTGTGTCCGAAGTCATAACCATACTTTATTGGATATAGTGCAATCTATGATGTTTCTTACCGGTATACCACTATCGTTTTGGGGTTATGCATTAAAGACAGCTGCATTCACGTTAAAAAGGGCACCATCTAAGTCCGTTGAGACGACACAATCTGAACCGTGGTTTGGCCCGAAACCAAAGTTGTCGTTTCTTAAAGTTTGGGGTTGTGATGCTTATATGAAAAAGTTTCATCCTGATAAGCTCAAACCCAAATCGGAGAAATATGTCTTCATAGGATACCCAACGGAGACTGTTGGGTACACCTTCTATCACAGATCCTAAGGCAAGACATTCGTTGCTTATAATGGATCCTTTATAGAGAAGGAGTTTCTCTCGAAAGAAGTGAGTGGGAGGAAAGTAGAACTTGATAAGGTAATTGTACCTTCTCCCTTATTGGAAAGTAGTTCATCACAGAAATCTGTTCCTGTGACTACTACACAAATTAGTGAGGAAGCTAACGACGATGATCATGTAACTTCAAATCAAGTTACTACCGAACCTTGTAGGTAAACCGGAGTGAGATCGCACCAGAGTGGTACGGAAATCCTGTTCTGGAGGTCATGTTACTTGACCATAACGAACCTACGAACTATGAGGAAGCGATGATGAGCCCAGATTCCGCAAAATGGCTTGAGGCCATGAAATCTGAGATGAGATCCATCTATGAGAACAAAGTATGGACTTTGATTGACTTGTCCAATGATCGGCGAGCCATTGAGATTAAATGGATCTTCAAGAGGAAGACGGACGCTGATAGTAGTGTTACTATCTACGAAGCTAGAATTGTCGCAAAAGGTTTTCGACAAGTTCAAGGTGTTGACTACGATGAGAGTTTCTCAATCGTATCTATGCTTAAGTCTGTCCGAATCATGTTAGCAATTGCCGCATTTTATGAAATCTGGCAAATGGATAAACAAAACTGCATTCCTTAATGGATTTATTAAAGAAGAGTTGTATATGATGCAACCAGAAGGTTTTGTCAATCCTAAAGGTGTTAACAAAATGTGCAAGCTCCACCGATCCATCTATGGACTAGTGCAAGCATCTCGGAGTTGGAATATACGCTTTGATAAGTTGATCAAAGAATATAGTTTTATACAGACTTGCGGTGAAGCCTGTATTTACAAGAAAGTGAGTGGGAGCACTACAACATTTCTGATAAGTATATGTGAATGACATATTGTTGATCGGAAATAATGTAGAATTATTTTGCAAAGCATAAAGGAGTGTTTGAAAGGAGTTTTTCAAAGAAAAACCTTGATGAAGCTGCTTACATATTGAGCATCAAGATCTATAGAGATAGATCAAGACGCTTGATAAGTTTTTTCAATGAGTACATAACTTGACAAGATTTTGAAGTAGTTCAAAATGGAACAGTCAACGAAAGAGTTCTTGCCTGTGTTACAAGGTGTGAAATTGAGTAAGACTCAAAGCCCGACCATGGCAGAAGATAGAAAGAGAATGGAAGTCATTCCCTATGCCTCAGCCATAGGTTCTATAAAGTATGCCATGCTGTGTACCAAATCTATTGTATACCCTACACTGATTTTGGCAAGGGAGTACAATAGTGATCTAGGAGTAGATCACTGGACAGCGGTCAATATTATACTTAGTGGAATAAGGATATGTTTCTCGATTATGGAGGTGACAAAAAGGTTCGCCGTAAAGGGTTACATCGATGCAAGTTTTGACACCGATCTGGATGACTCTAAGTCTCGATCTAGATACATATTGAAAGTGGGAGCAATTAGCTAGAGTAGCTCCGTACAAAGCATTGTAGACATAGAAAATTGCAAAATACATAACGGATCTGAATGTGAAAGACCCGTTGACTAAAGATTCTCTCACAAGCAAAACATGATCACACCTTAGTACTCTTTGGGTGTTAATCACATAACGATGTGAACTAGCTTACCGAATCTAGTAAACCCTTTGGGTGTTAGTCACATAGCGATGTGAACTATGGGTGTTAATCACATGATGATGTGAACTATCGATGTTAATCACATGGTGATGTGATCTAGATTATTGACTCTAGTGCAAGTGGGAGACTGAACGAAATATGCCCTAGAGGCAATAATAAAGTTATTATTTATTTCCTTATTTCATGATAAATGTTTATTATTCATGCTAGAATTGTATTAACCGGAAACATAATACATGTGTGAATACATAGACAAACAGAGTGTCACTAGTATGCCTCTACTTGACTAGCTCGTTGATCAAAGATGGTTATGTTTCCTAACCATAGACATGTGTTGTCATTTGATTAGCGGGATCACATCATTAGAAGAATGATGTGATTGACATGACCCATTCCATTAGCTTAGCACCCGGTCGTTTAGTATGTTGCTATTGCTTTCTTCATGACTTATACATGTTCCTATGACTATGAGATTATGCAACTCCCGTTTACCGGAGGAACACTTCGTGTGCTACCAAACGTCACAACGTAACTGGGTGATTATAAAGGTGCTCTACAGGTGTCTCCGAAGGTACTTGTTGGGTTGGCGTATTTCAAGATTAGGATTTGTCACTCCGAATGTCGAAGAGGTATCTCTGGGCCCTCTCGGTAATGCACATCACTTAAGCCTTGCAAGCATTGCAACTAATGAGTTAGTTGCGGGATGATGTATTACAGAACGAGTAAAGAGACTTGCCGGTAACGAGATTGAACTAGGTATTGAGATACCGATGATCGAATCTCGGGCAAGTAACATACCGATGACAAAGGGAAAAACGTATGTTGTTAAGCGGTCTGGCCGATAAAGATCTTCGTAGAAAATGTAGGAGCCAATATGAACATCCAGGTTCCGCTATTGGTTATTGACCGGAGACGTGTCTCGATCATGTCTACATTGTTCTTGAACCCGTAGGGTCCGCACGCTTAAGGTTTCGATGATATTTATATTATGAGTTTTGACGTACCGAAGGTTGTTCGGAGTCCCGGATGTGATCACGAACATGACGAGGAGTCTCGAAATGGTCGAGACATAAAGATAGATATATTGGACGGCTATATTCGGACACCGGAAGTGTTCTGGGTGATTTCGGAGAAAACCGGAGTGCCGGAGGGTTACCAGAACCCCCCGGGAGAAGTAATGGGCCTTATGGGCCCTAGTGGAGAGAGAGAGGTGCGGCCAGGGTGGGCCGCGTGCCCCCTCCCCCTCTGGTTTGAATTGGACTAGGAGAGGTGTTGACTACGATGAGATTTTCTCACTCGTAGCGATGCTTAAGTCTGTCTGAATCATGTTAGCAAATTGCCACATTTTATGAAATCTTGCAAATGCATGTCAAAACTACATTCCTTAATGGATTTCTTAAAGAAGAGTTGTATAAGATGCAACCAAAAGGTTTTGTCGATCCTAAATGTGCTAACAAAATGTGCAAGCTTCAGCGATCCATCTATGGACTGGTGCAAGCATCTCGGAGTTGGAATGTACGCTTTGATGAGTTGATCAAAGCATATAGTTTTATACAGACTTGCGGTGAAGCCTATATTTACAAGAAAGTGAGTGGGAGCACTACAACATTTCTGATAAGTATATGTGAATGACATATTGTTGATCGGAAATAATGTAGAATTTTCTGGAAAGCATAAAGGAGTATTTGAAAGGAGTTTTTCAAAGAAAGACCTCGGTGAAGCTGCTTACATATTGAGCATCAAGATCTATAGAGATAGATCAAGACACTTGATAAGTTTTTTTTCAATGAGTACATACCTTGACAAGATTTTTAAGTAGTTCAAAATGGAACAGTCAAAGAAAGAGTTCTTGCCTGTGTTACAAGGTGTGAAATTGAGTAGGACTCAAAGCCCGACCACGACAGAAGATAGAAGAGAATGAAAGTCATTCCCTATGCCTCAGCCATAGGTTTTATAAAGTATGCCATGCTGTGTATCAGATCTATTACATACCCTACACTGAGTTTGGCAAGGGAGTACAATAGTGATCTAGGAGTAGATCGCTGGACAATGGTCAAAATTATCCTTAGTGGAATAAGGATATGTTTCTCGATTATGGAGGTGACAAAAGGTTCGTCGTAAAGGGTTACGTCGATGCAAGTTTTTACACTCATCCAGATGACTCTAAGTCTCAATCTGAATACATATCGAAAGTGGGAGCAATTAGCTAGAGTAGCTCCGTGCAAAGCATTGTTGACGTAGAAATTTGCAAAATACATACGGATCTGAATATGGCAGACCCGTTGACTAAACTTCTCTCACAAGCAAAACATGATCACACCTTAGTACTCTTTGGGTGTTAATCACATGGCGATGTGAACTAAGATTACTAACTCTAGTAAACCCTTTGAGTGTTGGTCACATGGCGATGTGAACTATGGGTGTTAATCACATGGTGATGTGAACTATTGGTGTTAAATCACATGGCGATGTGAACTAGATTATTGACTCTAGTGCAAGTGCGAGATTGAAGGAAATATGCCCTAGAGGCAATAATAAAGTTATTACTTATTTCCTTATTTCATGATAAATGTTTATTATTCATGCTAGAATTGTATTAACCGGAAAATTAGTACATGTGTGGATACATAGACAAACAGAGTGTCACTAGTATGCCTCTACTTGACTAGCTTGTTGAATCAAAGATGGTTAAGTTTCCAAGCCATAGACATGAGTTGTCATTTGATCAACGGGATCACATCATTAGAGAATGATGTGATTGACTTGACCCATTCCGTTAGCTTAGCACTTGATCGTTTAGTATATTGCTATTGATTTCTTCTTGACTTATACATGTTCCTATGACTATGAGATTATGCAACTCCCGGATACCGGATGAACACTTTGTGTGCTACCTAACGTCACAACGTAACTAGGTGATTATAAAGGTGCTCTACAGGTGTCTCCAATGGTACTTGTTGAGTTGGCATAGATCGAGATTAGGATTTGTCACTCCGATTGTTGGAGAGGTATCTCTGGGCCCTCTCGGTAATGCACATCACTATAAGCCTTGCAAGCAATGTGACTAATGAGTTAGTTGCAGGATGATGCATTATGGGACGAGTAAAGAGACTTGCCGGTAACGAGATTGAACTAGGTATTGGGATACTGACGATCGAATCTCGGGCAAGTAACATACCGATGACAAAGGGAACAACGTATGTTGTTATGCGGTTTGACCGATAAAGATCTTCGTAGAATATGTAGGAGCCAATATGAGCATCCAGGTTCCGCTATTGGTTATTTATCGGAGACATGTCGCGGTCATGTCTACATAGTTCTCGAACCCGTAGGGTCCGCACGCTTAACGTTCGGTGACGATCGGTATTATGAGTTTATGTGTTTTGATTTACCGAAGGTAGTTCGGAGTCTCAGATATGATCACGGACATGACGAGGAGTCTCGCAATGGTCGAAACATAAAGATCAATATGTTGGACGACTATATTTGGACATCAGAATGGTTCCGGGTGAGATCGGCCATATACCGGTGCACCGGGAGGTTACCGGAACCCCCGGGAGGTATATGGGCCTTATTGGGCCTTAGTGGGAGAGAGGAGAAGGGAGCAAAGGAGGGGGCACCCCCAAGCCCAATCCGAATCGGGAGGGGGGCCGATCCCCCTTTCGTTCCTCCTTCCTCCCCCTTCCTTCTCTCCTAATCCAACTAGGGAAGGGGGGAATCCTACTCCCAGTGGGGCGCGCCTAGGAGGCCGGCCTCCTCCCCCTCCTCCACTCCTTTATATACGGGGAGGGGGGCACCCCATAGACACACAAGTTGATCATTGATCTCTTAGCCGTGTGCGGTGCCCCCCTCCACCATAATCCACCTCAGTCATATCTCGTAGTGCTTAGGCGAAGCCCTATGCCGGTAGCTTCATCATCACCGCCATCACTCCGTCATGCTGACGAAGCTCTCCCTCTACACTCTGCTGGATCGTGAGTTCATGGCACGTCACCGAGCTAAATGTGTGCAGATCGTGGAGGTGCCGTACGTTCGGTACTAGGATCGGTCGATCGTGAAGACGTATGACTACATCAACCGCGTTGTCATAACGCTTTCACTTTCGGTCTACGAGGGTATGTGGACAACACTCTCCCCTCTCGTTGCTAAGCATCACCATGATCTTGCGTGTGCGTAGGAAATTGTTTGAAATTACTACGTTCCCCAACATACATTAATGCGGAATTTGACTTCGAGCACCATGATAATTATGCGCCGTGTCTGGGTCTAATACTTCCTACACGGTGGGTAACGCCACCACCAAACTCTTGTTTGAAGTGTTTTAATTGGCGTCACAATTGCATAGTCTTCGCATTTGGTTTGTCTTCAACATTGATTTATCTTCGTGTTTATCTTCACAATGTTGATTCGGTCTTATGCTGATATATACATATATTCGTGTTCTGTCCTGAACAACATTCAATTATAGCTATGGCTTCATGTTTGAATCTTCTTGATCTAAGTTAATGTGATCGGACCCTAACCCTTCTATGCTTCTACCTCAGATTCTATCTACCCAAATCATATGCATTCTATTGAAACTGTCGATTGTCTTCTCTGAGTCCTTGTCAGCAGAAGACAAAAGAGACAAAAGTTAAATCTGTTTTAATGCTATATCCTTATTGCCTGAAAACCGGAGAAGCCGGAACGACCACCCGAAAATCCAGGCATGCGTGGAAACATGGAACAACTTCCAATGAGTTGCATGCATGCCACGTGTCCTTCAGATGTGAACCGCCAGGGCACCTGCGTAATTACGTTGTGCTGTCCCTTTCCTTATAAATACACAACTCACCGCGGTCACAATATCCTCTTCCATGTCTCCACCTCGCACAAACCCTAGCGCCTCCGCTATCTCGCGGCGACGCCGGAGACGAAGCGCTTAGCTGCCGCAGCTTCTTCGACACCGTCGTCACGCCGGCCGCGGACCTCGTTCTCTCCGCTGCCGCTGTAGGTGTCTTTTCTCACCAAGTTATGGCACGGGAGATTGAACTGCTCGGCCTCCCTCTTCGCATCATCTAGAAGTTCGTCAAGCGGAAATTAAAACTTACTTTTACTGCCTTTTTGATCGGTCAGATCCATCCACTTCAACCAAAAGTGGTTTCTTAACTTCTATATCTGGATCTATCTTGTTCTGCATCTCATATCATGCCAAGTATATTCACTTATGCTTCATAACTAGTTAGATTCCTCACTTGTATTTATTCATGGATTCGTACAAATCTTGAACCAACTCTCATCAAATAAGTGAATGTCTTCGCGCTATGAGGTCAATGTCTTCAAACTGATTTATCTTCAAAATCTTCTGAGAATGCATATGACCTCTCCCCCTTCCCTCGCATCTCTAATGTTGTCATAGGTACATGTCCATGGGAGAATCCCTTGGTTCTCATAGTCTGCATTCATTTGCAGAGTTCTTACAGCATCACATCAATTCTCCTGAAGCCAGTTCCTGTCTGACCAGCAGAAGGAAGCCATTCACAGTCTTGAAGCCATTCAGTTTGAATATCATGGCAGTAGAGAAGTTAGCTAGAAAGGGCGGCAGGCAGCGCCATGGGGATACAGCTAAGGATTTGCCTCCAGATCTATTTGAAATGTACAAGACAAATCCTAAAGAAACCTACGGCAAACGCAAGACTCAAATCCAATGGATTCTAAGATACTGGGCTGAGGAATGGTACAAATACAGATTTGTGACTGCTGAATATGCTGAGAAGAACGCCATCAAGGGCCCCTGGGGAGATATTCTATACAGAAATCTGCAGCCCAAGTCCAAGTCTGAAGCCATTGTTCAAGGCTTCTACCCTTGCATGGTCCGAGGACCACAGCCAGAGAATGCCGACCCATCATCACTGTTATGGTGTCACGACGACAATCTCTTCAAGCGCAATTATCAATTTGCCAAGGAATCTGCTGTCAAGAACAAGAAGGACCTGGGACTCGACTTCAACCCTGGTCCATCTTCTCCAAGGGTTGATGGCACCCGCGATGCCAATCCAAATGTCATCGACCCCTTCTATAACCTCGATGGCCTTCTCACTCACATAGCTATACAGGGGGCCACCATGGAGCACTTAGCTGATGATGCAGATTCTGACGAAACGCCAGCTCCACCAAGGCCACAGAAGAAGAAGAAGACAAAGGCTACGAAGCCCTATGTCACTCCAAAGGCTTCACGTGTGAAGCCATTGGCAACTGCACCTCCTGAACCCAGTGTGCAATCTAAAGATCTTTCTCGTGTCTCCAAGCAGAAGGAGAAGCCCAAGAAGAAGCCCATGAAGATTTCTGGGCATGAACTTACTCCAGCTGCCGTTCTGAGGAACGAAGATGAAACCATTGATCTGACAAGCGATGAAGATCTTGGTGATGATGCCCTTGAGCTACTGATCAAGAGTGAAAGTGCAACTATCCCTGGGTGGTTTTGGTAATTCCTAACAACATATAGCTCATTGAGCTAACATTATTCCAAGATGAATATTTCAGGAAAAGCTCAATGGATGGCATGGCATGGATGAGGAAAGTGGATCCCTCAAAATTATAAGGACTAAGGATTGGCTCAAACTTCAAGATCAAGACTCTACATTTTATATTTTAGTGATCCAAGATCACATTGAGTCTACAGGAAAAGCCAATACTATTAAGGAGGGATGAGGTGTTGCTTAATGAGCCTTTTGCTTCATGTGCTTAGTGATATGCTCCAAAACCCTCAACTATCTTCCCACATCCACATTTGACCTAAACCAAAAGTCAAACTCGGCCCCACTGATTCTTTCCATTCGGCGCCACCGAGTTTCACATGTCATAGCCATTGCCACAAACCCTAGCAATTCGGTTTCACCGATAGGGATCTCGGTCTCACCGAGATGGGATTGCAATTTCTTTGTTTCCCTTCATAACGTTTCGGTCTAACCGAAGTGAGCGATCGGTCCCACCGAGATTGCAATGTAAACTCACTGTTTCCTTTTCGTAACATTTCGGTCTCACCGAAAAGAGCGGATCGGTCCCACCGAGTTTACCTGACCAACCCTTGGTTAGCTTATTACCAAAATCGGTCCCACCAATTTTGTGTAATCGGTCACACCGAGATTACGTTATGCCCAAACCCTAACCATATCGGTCCTACCGAGTTGCATCTCAGTCCCACCGAAAATCCTAACGGTCACTAGGTTTGCTAAATCGGTCCGACCGAGTTTAACGATTCGGTCCCACCGAGTTTGGAAGATTGTGTGTAACGGTTAGATTTTGTGTGGAGGCTATATATACCCCTCCACCCACTCTTCATTCATGGAGAAAGCCATCAGAACATATCTACACTTCCAATACACATTTTCTGAGAGAGAACCACCTACACTTGTGTTGAGCTCAAGATATTCCATTCCTACCATATGAATCTTGATCTCTAGCCTTCCCCAAGTTGCTTTCCACTCAAATCTTCTTTCCACCAAATCTAAATCCTGTGAGAGAGAGAGTTGAGTGTTGGGGAGACTATCATTTGAAGCACAAGAGCAAGGAGTTCATTATCAACACACCATTTGTTACTTCTTGGAGAGTGGTGTCTCCTAGATTGGCTAGGTGTCACTTGGGAGCCTCCGACAAGATTGTGGAGTTGAACCAAGGAGTTTGTAAGGGCAAGGAGATCGCCTACTTCGTGAAGATCTACCGCTAGTGAGGCAAGTCCTTCGTGGGCGACGGCCGTGATGGAATAGACAAGGTTGCTTCTTCGTGGAACCTTCGTGGGTGGAGCCCTCCGTGGACTCGCGCAACCGTTACCCTCCGTGGGTTGAAGTCTCCATCAACGTGGATGTACGATAGCACCACCTATCGGAACCACGCCAAAAATATCCGTGTCTCCAATTGCGTTTGAATCCTCCAAACCCTTCCCTTTACATTCTTGCAAGTTGCATGCTTTACTTTCCGCTGCTCATATACTCTTTTGCATGCTTACTTGAATTGTGTGGAGATTGCTTGACTTGTGCTAATATAGCTAAAATCTGCCAAGAACTAAAATTGGGAAAAGGCTAGATTTTTATTTGGTCAAGTAGTCTAATCACCCCCCTCTAGACATACTTCCGATCCTACAAAGAGCAAGCAAGAGGCGGAGATCTTCAACGATCTGCCCCTCTTTGACGTGGATATTCTAAACAAGTTCATCGACGAGTGGTTAGACAACCCGAGCCTTAGCATTGATGATCTTCAGCTGCCAGTGGACATCAGTGTCACCTTCCACAGAGCCATTGCTAATGAATTGGCCTTGGCTCAGATGATTGTTGAGCTGAAGAACAAAATTGATTATGAGAAGGCTCACTTCAAGAAGAACATGGCCAAGCTCAGCGTGGCTGATGTTCAAAGCTTCAAGCAGATGCTGCATGACCTCAAGGAAGAGTTTCACAAGAAACGTGATGAAGCTAAAGGCTCACGAGAGGGGATGAAATACTTCGTAGAGAAGTGTGTTCAATCATACAATGAGGCAAAGAAGCGCAAGGATCTTGGGCGTCCTGGCATTGACCCCAAGATGGCTGCCAAATGGAAGAAGAAGCCCACTGTGGCCCAAGCTGAAGCTTCAAGGCAGGAAGCACCTCACATTGTCTTCCCTGCCAACATGACATGCTCGAAGCCTAAGGTCCCCACAATAGCTTCAGAGTTGAAAAAGACAAGGGCAGCTGAAGCCGAAGCCAAGAAGCGCAAGCACAGGAATACTTCTGAGGATGCACCATCAAAGAAGAAATTGAAGAAGTCTTCCAAGAAAGAGTGTGTTGCGGCCTGTGAGCCTCTTATTGTTGAGCCCATTTCTGTTGCTCGTCTTGCCTCCACCAACCAAGAGTGTCAACTTTTGATCCACGAGCCTGCTTTCACAGAGGCTCCTGAAAATGAAGAAGTACCAGCTGTTGACCCCATCACAGCTGAAGACATTGGTCGTGAAAACAATGTTGAAGATGATGAAGTCCTTCCTCAACTCGAGCACCAACCGGTATCATCGCCTGTTCTTACGAACAACGAACTCATCAGCATTTGTCGTCCTTTGATGCCAATTTCTCAGGATGATTTGTGGGTCGATAGCCCCCAACAAGACACCCCCGTTCATGATGAGACTCCCAAACTCCACCACCACAAGTCACCACAACTGTGCTTGACGACGACTACATGGTGTAGACCACTCCATCTCCACAGGCGTCGCCCACTTTCCGCAGGCTTGGCAAAGGCCCTGGGCCACAGGTCACCATGTCGAGCATTCCAGAAGGAGAAGTGCAACAAAGCTCAGTAGCACGCCAAGTGTTTCCTGAAGCCACTCCTACTGCGAATGTCTTCGAATCTGAAGCAAAAGCTGCTGAAGACATTCCGGCTGCATCAGTCAAAGAAAATCAAGAAACAAGAGAAGAAAAAGCAAGAGTTGCCACACCCCCTGCCACTGAAGAAGTCATTCTCGAGTAGAATGTGACTATGCCCGACCCTCCTATCATTGAAGACACGGAGGTTGAAACCACTGAGGATGCCACCAACAATGATACTGAAGCCAATGACGTTGTCATTGCTGAAGATAATGTGGAGCCTGAAGCCAATGTTGTGCCTGAAGCTCATGTGCAACCTGAAGCCCATGTGGATGCTGATGCCACTATTCTAGCCCCAAGGCCTCACACAATTGAACAGGCCTACAATCGTAGTGAACTTGTCACAGTTTGGTGGCCCATCATGGTGCCTCCCACTACTCCTGGACCTCAATATGACTATCATGTGGAGTAGAGGCCACAGGTCCAGAAGCCAAAGCCCAGGCTACCAAGGCTTCCAGGTGCTGCAACTTCCCCATGATCATTCAGTGTGAACAGCTTCAGAGCCCACAATACCTTCTTTGATAGAGCCAATAATCCTTACTCAAAGCCAAAGATCTCTTTTGATCGCTTCTGGAGCTATCAGCAGCGCAACTACTACTCGTGCATCGTATACAATCAAGAGCGAATCTTTGAACACATGCGTCTTGATTGTGAAGCTATTGCTGGGCCGCCCTGTTTGGAAGAAGCTCTTAAATCCTTCAAAGAGGTTGGTCTTCTATAGTTCGTCACTGACAAAGAACACTGGAATGAAGAGCTCCTGCTGCAGTTCTACGCCACACTTCACATTTGTGGCTACAACAGGGATCCAAAGACATGGGTTCTTGAGTGGATGTCAGGTGATGTGCACCATGAAGCCAAAGCTCAAGACATTATTGAGCTTACTTCCCTGCGCACTCCAGAGGACTTGTATGATCCTGGTTGTCAGCTTCACAATAATGAACTGTAGAGTATCTTTCAGCGTCCTGAACCAAATATGAATCTGATGCTCAGTGTCGGTGTCAAAACCGGCGGATCTTGGGTAGGGGGTCCCGAACTGTGCGTCAAGGTCGGATGGTAACAGGAGACAAGGGACACTTTATTTTACCCAGGTTCGGGCCCTCTCGGTGGAGGTAAAACCCTACTCCTGCTAGATTAATATTGATGATATGGGTAGTACAAGAGTAGATCTACCACGAGATCAAGGAGGCTAAACCCTAGAAGCTAGCCTATGGTATGATTGTGTATGATGATGGTTGTCCTACGGACTACAACCCTCCGGTTTATGTAGACACCGGATAGGGTTAGGGTTACACATAGTCGGTTACAATGGTAGGAGATCTCGAATATCCGCACGCCTAGCTTGCCTTCCACGCCAAGAAAAGATCCTTCCGGACACGGGACGAAGTCTTCAATCTTGTATCTTCATAGTCCTGGAGTCCGGCTGAAGGTATAGTCCGGCTATTCGAACACCCCCTAATCCAGGACTCCCTCAGTAGCCCCCGAACCAGGCTTCAATGACGACGAGTCCGGCGCGCAAATCGTCTTCGGCATTGCAAGGCGGGTTCCTCCTCTGAATCTGTGTACCTGTACGAATAACGTCCGATTTTTGTAATGTAGCGCTCCTCGGCTTCAGTGCCCAATAATGGCCGTCTTCGACGTGCTGAACGAATGCGAAAAGCTTGGGGTGTTTTTACATCCACACCCTTAGTCATATAAACGAGCCGCCTATTTAACGGGATGGGGATTTAGATCCAAACCACATCCTCTCCTCTCCGCGATTTATCATCAGAGCGTCTCCAGCAAAGGTCCATTCCAACATGGCCAGCCGTCGCAGCTCCTCCCCTCGCCCCTCTAGTCCTAAACCCGGAGACTGGGAGAGTTGCACCATCCCGCACATCAAATTAGTGTCACTCCAAGCCAAGGGATTTCTCCCTCAAGCTTATATGGTCTCGGTCCGAGCCGGACTCACCACTTATCAAGGCGGAAAACAAGCGGAGAACTCACCTAGTCCCTCTAAAGGGGAGCGGGTGTGCCTGGTCCCTTATCTAATAAGGGGACTGGGATTTCCCATTCATCCCTTTCTCCGTGGGCTTTTGGAGTTCTATGGCCTCCAGCTGCACCACCTTACGCCCGGCTCCGTGTTACACATCGCGGGCTTCGTTGCTCTTTGCGAGCTATTTTTAGGCGTCGAGGCTCATTTCGTGCTGTGGAAGAAGATATTCTGCCTGGTGCCCCGTTCCCAAGAGGGGTCCATATATCAAGTGGGCGGAGCCGAAGTATGGCGCATCGCCGGGACCGGATACCCGTCCGGAACCCCGAAGAAGGCGTCCGAGGACTGGCCTTCAGAATGGTTCTACATAGACGACGTCCCCCTGCCGGACCCTATCCGGGCCGGTCTCCCTGAGTTCAACAATGCTCCCCTGAAGAAACGCCTGAGCTGGCGCCCTCGTAGCTCTCAGAGAGAGAATGACAGAGACGTCCTTTACTTAATGGGCCGGATTAAGCTACTGGCTCATTCCGGACTAACCATGATTAAAGTCATGGCCATATGCATTATGGGGGGGTGCAGCTGCTCCAATACAGAAGCCACCCCATGTGGGATTTCAACTGGGAAGATGACGCCACCCGTTACGGCCGTAAAGGGCCGGACTCGCCTGCCGCTCTAATGAAGATCTCATCCTCTTTGTACAAGGGAGAAGAAGAGGAATTCCTCCGCGTCGACCCACAGGGCGGATTTTCCATGTATAGTCCTCCGAATTGGGTAAGCGGACAGTCGTGCTTCCCTGTTCATTTTACATTCCCATGATTAAATAGGCAGTCTAACGACTTCAATGCATGACCTGCGTCAGGAGGTAAAAAACATAAACAGCCGTCCTCCACAGCCAGAGGACCCAGAACGGTCCCTCGATCCGGAGTCCGAAGAGGATCCGGACTTAGCGGTGGAATTCATCGACGGAGTGTTTCATCAGCTAAGCAAGGACGATACCTTGGTAGCTATTATAGCTGATTACCCAGGGTTAATCCCGGCCTCCCAGGTGACAAATACCGGAGCTTTACCCCCTTAAGAGGGGTTCCATTTTCATGGGTTTGGTTGTTCTGACAACAACCATGCTTTGTAGGGGAGATTCCCAAGGGGGAAGCCGACCGCGCTGCAGCTAGCCGGCGGGGGGCCGCAGGGCCCCGTGGGGCAAAAAGGAACGTAGTCCGGTCTGAGGTGCCAGAGCAAAGGTATGGCGTACCCTCTCTTTTTCCCTGGTGTTTTACTCCTCCAGGGTATATTGACATTTGTGCTATCTTCAGGACGAAGAGACCTCGCCGGACTATATCCGGAGAAGTTGCCAACCGCGCCTCCACCAGCCAGACTCCAACGCCCGGCCCGGAGGCGGAGGCCAGCGCAAGGCACGCACCGGACGCTCCTCCATCTGAGGATGCGGACAGGCTGTCTGCCACCCATTCCGAGGTGGAGAGTGCCATGAACCACAGGCGTCGCCGACAGTTCTTCGCGACGCTTGTTTCTCCCAGGAGGCTTTAAATGCCTTCAATTCAGGAGACGTGTACCTCCGCGCCGCTCAAAATGGTTTAGCCAGAGCCACGGAGCAGTATGTAAAAGACATACGGGTAAGAAAATTTTGGTAAATATAGATATGCCAGTAGCCCCCGAGACTTGAAGCAGTGGAAATAGCTGATTCGAGAATCATATAACTGAAGGAAATATGCCCTAGAGGCAATAATATAGTTATTATTTATTTCCTTATTTCATGATAAATGTTTATTATTCATGCTAGAATTGTATTAACCGGAAACATGATACATGTGTGAATACATAGACAAACAGAGTGTCACTAGTATGCCTCTACTTGACTAGCTCGTTAATCAAAGATGGTTATGTTTCCTAACCATAGACAAAGAGTTATTATTTGATTAACGAGGTCACATCATTAGTTGAATGATCTGATTGACATGACCCATTCCATTAGCTTAGCACCCGATCGTTTAGTATGTTGCTATTGCTTTCTTCATGACTTATACATGTTCCTTTGACTATGAGATTATGCAACTCCCGTTTGCCGGAGGAACACTTTGGGTGCTACCAAACGTCACAACGTAACTGGTGATTATAAAGGAGTACTACAGGTGTCACCAAAGGTAGATGTTGGGTTGGCGTATTTCGAGATTAGGATTTGTCACTCCGATCGTCGGAGAGGTATCTCTGGGCCCTCTCGGTAATGCACATCACTTAAGCCTTGCAAGCATTGCAACTAATGAGTTAGTTGCGGGATGATGTATTACGGAACGAGTAAAGAGACTTGCCGGTAACGAGATTGAACTAGGTATTGGATACCGACGATCGAATCTCGGGAAAGTAACATACCGATGGACAAAGGGAACAACCTATGTTGTTATGCGGTCTGACCGATAAAGATCTTCGTAGAATATGTAGGAGCCAATATGGGCATCCAGGTCCCGCTGTTGGTTATTGACCGGAGACGTGTCTCGGTCATGTCTACATTGTTCTCGAACCGTAGGGTCCGCACGCTTAAGGTTACGATGACAGTTATTATGAGTTTATGCATTTTGATGTACCGAAGGAGTTCGGAGTCCCGGATGTGATCACGGACATGATGAGGGGTCTCGAAATGGTCGAGACATAAAGATTGATATATTGGATGACTATATTCGGACACCGGAAGGGTTTCGAGAAGGTATCGGATAAAATCGGAGTACCGGGGGGTTTACCGGAACCCCCCGGGGGGTTAATGGGCCTCATGGGCCTGGAGTGGAGAAGAGGAGGGGCGGCCAGGGCTGGCCGCGCGCCCCCTCCCCTCTAGTCCGAATTGGACAAGGAGGAGGGGGGGGGGCGGCGCCCCCCTTTCCTTCCTCTCTCCCTCCTCTTTCCCCCTCCACTCCTAATCCAACAAGGAAAGGGAGGGAGTCCTACTCCCGGTAGGAGTAGGACTCCTCCCGGCACGCCTCCTCTAGGCCGGCCGCACCTCCCCCTTGCTCCTTTATATACGGGGGCAGGGGGGCACCCCAAGACACACAAGTTGATCATTGAGATCGTTCCTTAGCCGTGTGCGGTGCCCCCCTCCACCATATTCCACCTCGGTCATAGACTGAAGGAAATATGCCCTAGAGGCAATAATAAAGTTATTATTTATTTCCTTATATCATGATAAATGTTTATTATTGATGCTAGAATTGTATTAACCGGAAACATAATACATGTGTGAATACATAGACAAACAGAGTGTCACTAGTATGCCTCTACTTGACTAGCTCGTTAATCAAAGATGGTTATGTTTCCTAACCATAGACAAAGAGTTGTTATTTGATTAACGAGGTCACATCATTAGTTGAATGATCTGATTGACATGACCCATTCCATTAGCTTAGCACCCGATCGTTTAGTATGTTGCTATTGCTTTCTTCATGACTTATACATGTTCCTTTGACTATGAGATTATGCAACTCCCGTTTGCCGGAGGAACACTTTGGGTGCTACCAAACGTCACAACGTAACTGGGTGATTATAAAGGAGTACTACAGGTGTCACCAAAGGTAGATGTTGGGTTAGCGTATTTCGAGATTAGGATTTGTCACTCCGATCGTCGGAGAGGTATCTCTGGGCCCTCTCGGTAATGCACATCACTTAAGCCTTGCAAGCATTGCAACTAATGAGTTAGTTGCGGGATGATGTATTACAGAACGAGTAAAGAGACTTGCCGGTAACGATATTGAACTAGGTATTGGATACCGACGATCGAATCTCGGGCAAGTAACATACCGATGGACAAAGGGAACAACGTATGTTGTTATGCGGTGTGACCGATAAAGATCTTCGTAGAATATGTAGGAGAAAATATTGGCATCCAGGTCCCGCTATTGGTTATTGACCGGAGACGTGTCTCGGTCATGTCTACATTGTTCTCGAACCGTAGGGTTCGCACGCTTAAGGTTACGATGACAGTTATTATGAGTTTATGCATTTTGATGTACCGAAGGAGTTCGGAGTCCTGGATGTGATCACGGACATGACGAGGAGTCTCGAAATGGTCGAGACATAAAGATTGATATATTGGATGACTATATTCGGACACCGGAAGGGTTTCGGGAAGGTATCGGATAAAACCGGAGTACCGCGGGGTTTACCGGACCCCCCCGGGGGGTTAATGGGCCTCATGGGCCTGGAGTGGAGAAGAGGAGGGGCGGCCAGGGCTGGCCGCGCATCCAGGTCCCGCTGTTGGTTATTGACCGGAGACGTGTCTCGGTCATGTCTACATTGTTCTCGAACCGTAGGGTCCGCACGCTTAAGGTTACGATGACAGTTATTATGAGTTTATGCATTTTGATGTACCGAAGGAGTTCGGAGTCCCGGATGTGATCACGGACATGACGAGGGGTCTCGAAATGGTCGAGACATAAAGATTGATATATTGGATGACTATATTCGGACACCGGAAGGGTTTCGGGAAGGTATCGGATAAAATCGGAGTACCGGGGGGTTTACCGGAACCCCCCGGGGGGTTAATGGGCCTCATGGGCCTGGAGTGGAGAAGAGGAGGGGCGGCCAGGGCTGGCCGCGCGCCCCCTCCCCTCTAGTCCGAATTGGACAAGGAGGAGGGGGAGCGGCGCCCCCCTTTCCTTCCTCTCTCCCTCCTCTTTCCCCCTCCACTCCTAATCCAACAAGGAAAGGGAGGGAGTCCTACTCCCGGTAGGAGTAGGACTCCTCCCGGCGCGCCTCCTCTAGGCCGGCCGCACCTCCCCCTTGCTCCTTTATATACGGGGGCAGGGGGGCACCCCAAGACACACAAGTTGATCATTGAGATCGTTCCTTAGCCGTGTGCGGTGCCCCCCTCCACCATATTCCACCTCGGTCATATTGTAGCGGTGCTTAGGCGAAGCCCTGCAACAGTAGTACATCAAGATCGTCACCACGCCATCGTGCTGACGGAACTCTTCCCCGAAGCTTTGCTGGATCGGAGCCCGGGGAACGTCATCGAGCTGAACGTGTGCCAAGAACTCGGAGGTGCCGGAGTAACGGTGCTTGGATCGGTCGGATCGTGAAGACGTACGACTACATCAACCGCGTTGATATAACGCTTCCGCTTTCGGTCTACGAGGGTACGTAGACAACACTCTCCCCTCTCGTTGCTATGCATCACCATGATCTTGCGTGTGCGTAGGAATTTTTTTGAAATTACTACGTTCCCCAACAGTGGCATCCGAGCCTAGGTTTTTATGGTTTGATGTTATTTGCACGAGTAGAACACAAGTGAGTTGTGGACGATACAAGTCATACTGCCTACCAGCATGTCATACTTTGGTTCAGCGGTATTGTTGGATGAGACGACCCGGACCAACCTTACGCGTACGCTTACGCGAGACCGGTTCCCTCGACGTGCTTTGCACACAGATGGCTTGCGGGATACTGTCTCACCAACTTTAGTTGAACCGAGTGTGGCTATGCCCGGTCCTTGAGAAGGTTAAAACGGAGTCTATTTGATGAAGTATCGTTGTGGTTTTGATGCGTAGGTGAGATTGGTTCTTGCTTCAGCCCGTAGCAGCCACGTAAAACTTGCAACAAACAAAGTAGAGGACGTCTAACTTGTTTTTGCAGGGCATGTTGTGATGTGATATGGTCAAGACATGATGCTATATTTTATTGTATGAGATGATCATGTTTTGTAACCGAGTTATCGGCAACCGGCAGGAGCCGTATGGTTGTCGCTTTATTGTATGCAATGCAATCACCCTGTAATGCTTTACTTTATCTCTAAGCGGTAGCGATAGTCATAGAAGCATAAGATTGGCGAGACGACAACGATGATACGATGGAGATCAAGGTGTCGCGCCGGTGACGATGGTGATCATGACGGTGCTGCGCAGATGGAGATCACAAGCACAAGATGATGATGGCCATATCATATCACTTATATTGATTGCATGTGATGTTTATCTTTTTATGCATCTTATCTTGCTTTGATTGACGGTAGCATTATAAGATGATCTCTCACTAAATTATCAAGAAGTGTTCTCCCCGAGTATGCACCGTTGCCAAAGTTCGTCGTGCCCAGACACCACGTGATGATCGGGTGTGATAAGCTCTACGTCCATCTACAACGGGTGCAAGCCAGTTTTGCACACGCGGAATACTCGGGTTATACTTGACGAGCCTAGCATATGCAGATATGGCCTCGGAACACGGAGACCGAAAGGTCGAGCGTGAATCATATAGTAGATATGATCAACATGATGATGTTCACCATTGAGAGCTAATCCATTTCACGTGATGATCGGTTATGGTTTAGTTTGATTTGGATCACGTGATCACTTAGAAGATTAGAGGGATGTCTATCTTAGTGGGAGTTCTTAAGTAATATGATTAATTGAACTTAAATTTATCATGAACTTAGTCCCTGATAGTATCTTGCTTGTTTATGTTAATTGTAGATAGATGGCTCGTGATGTTGTTCCGTTGAATTTTAATGCGTTCCTTGAGAAAGCAAAGTTGAAAGATGATGGTAGCAATTACACGGACTGGGTCCGTAACTTGACGATTATCCTCATTGCTGCACAGAAGAATTACGTCCTGGATGCACCGCTAGGTGCCAGGCCTGCTGCTGGAGCAACACCAGATGTTATGAACGTCTGGCAGAGCAAAGCTGATGACTACTCGATAGTTCAGTGTGCCATGCTTTACGGCTTAGAACCGGGACTTCAACGACGGTTTGAGAACCATGGAGCATATGAGATGTTCCAGGAGTTGAAGTTAATATTCAAACAGAATGCCCGGATTGAGAGATAATGTCTCCAATAAATTCTATAGCTGCAAGATGGAAGAGAATGGGTCTGTCAGTGAGCACATACTCAGAATGTCTGGGTACTACAATCACTTGAGTCAACTGGGAGTTAATCTTCCGGATGATTGTGTCGTTGACAGAATTCTTCAATCACTGCCACCAAGCTACAAAGGCTTCGTGATGAACTATAATATGCAAGGGATAGATAAGACTATGCCCGAGCTCTTCGCAATGCTAAAGGCTGCGGAGGTAGAAATCAAGAAGGAGCATCAAGTGTTGAAGGTCAATAAGACCACTAGTTTCAAGAAGAAGGGCAAAGGGAAGAAGAAAGGGAACTTCAAGAAGAACAGCAAACAAGTTGCTGCTCAAGAGAAGAAACCCAAGTCTGGACCTAAGCCTGAAACTGAGTGCTTCTACTGCAAGCAGACTGGTCACTGGAAGCGGAATTGCCCCAAGTATTTGGCGGACAAGAAGGATGGCAAGGTGAACAAAGGTATATGTGATATACATGTTATTGATGTGTACCTTACTAGAGCTCGCAGTAGTACCTGGGTATTTGATACTGGTTCTGTTGCTAATATTTGCAACTCGAAACAGGGACTACAGATTAAGCGAACACTGGCAAAGGACGAGGTGACGATGCGCGTGGGAAACGGTTCCAAAGTCGATGTGATCGCAATCGGCACGCTACCTCTACATCTACCTTCGGGATTAGTATTAGACCTAAATAATTGTTATTTGGTGCCAGCGTTGAGCATGAACATTATATCTGGATCTTGTTTGATGCGAGACGGTTATTCATTTAAATCAGAGAATAATGGTTGTTCTATTTATATGAGTAATATCTTTTATGGTCATGCACCCTTGAAGAGTGGTCTATTTTTAATGAATCTCGATAGTAGTGATACACATATTCATAATGTTGAAGCCAAAAGATGCAGAGTTGATAATGATAGTGCAACTTATTTGTGGCACTGCCGTTTAGGTCATATCGGTATAAAGTGCATGAAGAAACTCCATACTGATGGACTTTTCGAGTCACTTGATTATGAATCACTTGGCACTTGCGAACCGTGCCTCATGGGCAAGATGACTAAAACACCGTTCTCCGGTACTATGGAGAGAGCAACAGATTTGTTGGAAATCATACATACAGATGTATGTGGTCCGATGAATGTTGAGGCTCGTGGCGGATATCGTTATTTTCTCACCTTCACAGATGATTTAAGCAGATATGGGTATATCTACTTAATGAAACACAAGTCTGAAACATTTGAAAAGTTCAAAGAATTTCAGAGTGAAGTTGAAAATCATCGTAACAAGAAAATGAAGTTTCTACGATCTGATCATGGAGGAGAATATTTGAGTTACGAGTTTGGTCTACATTTGAAACAATACGGAATAGTTCCGCACCTCACGCCACCCGGAACACCACAACGCAATGGTGTGTCAGAACGTCGTAATCGCACTTTACTTGATATGGTGCGATCTATGATGTCTCTTACAGATTTACCGCTATCGTTTTGGGGTTATGCTCTAGAGACGGACGCATTCACATTGAATAGGACACCATCAAAATCCGTTGAGACGACACCTTATGAACTATGGTTTGGCAAGAAACCAAAGTTGTCGTTTCTTAAAGTTTGGGGCTGCGATGCTTATGTGAAAAAGCTTCAACCTGATAAGCTCGAACCCAAATCGGAGAAATGTGTCTTCATAGGATACCCAAAAGAAATTGTTGGGTACACCTTCTATCACAGATCCGAAGGAAAAACTTTTGTTGCTAAAAATGGATCCTTTCTAGAGAAGGAGTTTCTCTCGAAAGAAGTGAGTGGGAGGAAAGTAGAACTTGATGAGGTAACTGTACCTGTTCCCTTATTGGAAAGTAGTACATCACAGAAATCTGTTTCTGTAGCACCTACACCAATTAGTGAGGAAGTTAATGATGATGATCATACAACTCCAGATCAAGTTACTACAGAACCTCGTAGATCAGCCAGAGTAAGATCCGCACCAGAGTGGTACGGCAATCCTATTCTGGAAATCATGCTTCTAGATCATGACGAACCTACGAACTATGAAGAAGCGATGGTGAGCCCAGATTCCGCAAAATGGCTGGAAGCCATGAAATCTGAGATGGGATCCATGTATGAAAACAAAGTGTGGACTTTGGTTGACTTGCCCGAGGGTCGGCAAGCAATAGAAAACAAGTGGATCTTTAAGAAGAAGACTGATGCCGACGATAATGTTACTGTCTACAAAGCTCGACTTGTCGCAAAGGGGTTTCGACAAGTTCAAGGGATTGACTACGATGAGACCTTCTCACCCGTAGCGATGCTTAAGTCTGTCCGAATCATGTTAGCAATTGCCGCATTTTATGATTATGAAATTTGGCAAATGGATGTAAAAACTGCATTCCTGAATGGGTTTCTGGAAGAAGAGTTGTATATGATGCAACCAGAAGGTTTTATCGATCCAAGGGAAGCTAACAAAGTGTGCAAACTCCAGCGATCCATTTATGGACTGGTGCAAGCATCTCGGAGTTGGAATAAACGTTTTGATAGTGTGATCAAAGCATTTGGGTTTGTACAGACTTTTGGAGAAGCCTGTATTTGCAAGAAAGTGAGTGGGAGCTCTGTAGCATTTCTGATATTATATGTAGATGACATATTACTGATTGGAAATGATATAGAATTTCTGGATAGCATAAAGGGATATTTGAATAAGAGTTTTTCAATGAAAGACCTCGGTGAAGCTGCTTACATATTAGGTATTAAGATCTATAGAGATAGATCAAGACGCTTAATTGGGCTTTCACAAAGCACATACCTTGACAAGATTTTGAAGAAGTTCAAAATGGATCAAGCAAAGAAGGGGTTCTTGCCTGAATTGCAAGGTGTGAAGTTGAGTCAGACTCAATGCCCGACCACTTCAGAAGATAGAGAGAAGATGAAAGATGTTCCCTATGCTTCAGCCATAGGCTCTATCATGTATGTAATGCTGTGTACCAGACCTGATGTGTGCCTTGCTATAAGTTTAGCAGGGAGGTACCAAAGTAATCCAGGAGTGGATCACTGGACAGCGGTCAAGAATATCCTGAAGTACCTGAAAAGGACTAAGGAAATGTTTCTCGTGTATGGAGGTGACAAAGAACTCATCGTAAAGGGTTACGTTGATGCAAGCTTTGACACTGATCCGGATGATTCGAAATCACAAACCGGATACGTATTTACTTTAAACGGAGGAGCTGTCAGTTGGTGCAGTTCTAAACAAAGCGTCGTAGCGGGATCTACATGTGAAGCGGAATACATAGCTGCTTCGGAAGCAGCAAATGAAGGAGTCTGGATGAAGGAGTTCATATCCGATCTAGGTGTCATACCTAGTGCATCGGGACCAATGAAAATCTTTTGTGACAATACTGGAGCTATTGCCTTGGCGAAGGAATCCAGATTTCACAAGAGAACAAAGCACATCAAGAGACGCTTCAATTCCATCCGGGACTTGGTCCAGGTGGGAGACATAGAGATTTGCAAGATACATATGGATCTGAATGTAGCAGACCCGTTGACTAAGCCTCTTCCACGGGCAAAACATGATCAGCACCAAGATTCCATGGGTGTTAGAATCATTACAGTGTAATCTAGATTATTGACTCTAGTGCAAGTGGGAGACTGAAGGAAATATGCCCTAGAGGCAATAATATAGTTATTATTTATTTCCTTATTTCATGATAAATGTTTATTATTCATGCTAGAATTGTATTAACCGGAAACATGATACATGTGTGAATACATAGACAAACAGAGTGTCACTAGTATGCCTCTACTTGACTAGCTCGTTAATCAAAGATGGTTATGTTTCCTAACCATAGACAAAGAGTTGTTATTTGATTAACGAGGTCACATCATTAGTTGAATGATCTGATTGACATGACCCATTCCATTAGCTTAGCACCCGATCGTCTAGTATATTGCTATTGCTTTCTTCATGACTTATACATGTTCCTTTGACTATGAGATTATGCAACTCACATTTGCCGGAGGAACACTTTGGGTGCTACCAAACGTCACAACGTAACTGGGTGATTATAAAGGAGTACTACAGGTGTCACCAAAGGTAGATGTTGGGTTGGCGTATTTCGAGATTAGGATTTGTCACTCCGATCGTCGGAGAGGTATCTCTGGGCCCTCTCGGTAATGCACATCACTTAAGCCTTGCAAGCATTGCAACTAATGAGTTAGTTGCGGGATGATGTATTACGGAACGAGTAAAGAGACTTGCCGGTAACGAGATTGAACTAGGTATTGGATACCGACGATCGAATCTCGGGCAAGTAACATACCGATGGACAAAGGGAACAACATATGTTGTTATGCGGTCTGACCGATAAAGATCTTCGTAGAATATGTAGGAGCCAATATGGGCATCCAGGTCCCGCTGTTGATTATTGACCGGAGACGTGTCTCGGTCATGTCTACATTGTTCTCGAACCGTAGGGTCCGCACGCTTAAGGTTACGATGACAGTTATTATGAGTTTATGCATTTTGATGTACCGAAGGAGTTCGGAGTCCCGGATGTGATCACGGACATGACGAGGGGTCTCGAAATGGTCGAGACATAAAGATTGATATATCGGATGACTATATTCGGACACCGGAAGGGTTTCGGGAAGGTATCGGATAAAACCGGAGTACCAGGGGGTTTACCGGAACCCCCCGGGGGGTTAATGGGCCTCATGGGCCTGGAGTGGAGAAGAGGAGGGGCGGCCAGGGCTGGCCGCGCGCCCCCTCCCCTCTAGTCCGAATTGGACAAGGAGGAGGGGGGCGGCGCCCCCCTTTCCTTCCTCTCTCCCTCCTCTTTCCCCCTCCACTCCTAATCCAACAAGGAAAGGGAGGGAGTCCTACTCCCGGTAGGAGTAGGACTCCTCCCGGCGCGCCTCCTATAGGCCGTCCGCACCTCCCCCTTGCTCCTTTATATACGGGGGCAGGGGGGCACCCCAAGAAACACAAGTTGATCATTGAGATCGTTCCTTAGCCGTTTGCGGTGCCCCCCTCCACCATATTCCACCTCGGTCATATTGTAGCGGTGCTTAGGCGAAGCCCTGCAACAGTAGTACATCAAGATCGTCACCACGTCGTCGTGCTGACGGAACTCTTCCCCGAAGCTTTGCTGGATCGGAGCCCGGGGAACGTCATCGAGCTGAACGTGTGCCAAGAACTCGGAGGTGCCGGAGTAACGGTGCTTGGATCGGTCGGATCGTGAAGACGTACGACTACATCAACCGCGTTGATATAACGCTTCCGCTTTCGGTCTACGAGGGTACGTAGACAACACTCTCCCCTCTCGTTGCTATGCATCACCATGATCTTGCGTGTGCGTAGGAATTTTTTTGAAATTACTACGTTCCCCAACAATAACATGCAGTTTCTTACCGAGAAGAACACCGCGCTGTCCCAGGAGCTGGAAAGGTGCAGGGCCCAACTAGAGGCCGCACTAACGGCAGCAGGCGGGTCTAAAGAGACCCCTGCAGGTAAACAATACACCAGAATATTTAGTATTGTACGGATTTAAGTGCCAATCTGTCAAATGGTATTGCAGATGGCGCCGGACTCGATCCGGACAGGCAACAGCTTCTACGCCGGTTAAAGGCTGGTGAAAGCGTGCTAACAAAGGTGAGGCGGGAGAAGAATGATCTCCAGGATGCCAACACCAGGATGTATGTTGAACTAAAAGATGTTCGTGGCCACCTGTCGGACTCCAATAAGGAGAATCAGCGACTTCGACGCGGCATTTTTAGTAAGTGCTTAAGCGAACTCTTGAAAAAGGAGTTCGGTGAGGAAGACGACTAACAGAGTTATGTCTGTAGGTATGCTGACAGGTCGTCCTGCAGAGGAGATGCCCGGTTCAACGGGCGATCTTCTTCCCGAACTCTCGCAACTGCACGAACGAGTTCGGCAGGCGATGCGAGGTATTGCCCAAGCCTTGTGGCCTGCCCACTCCATACCCGAGGGCCTTGGAGAACTTGCGCAGAAGTTGAAGGGAGCTCAGCGGCGCTTCCGGTTGTGGAAGATATCGGCCTGCCGGCAGGGCGCTAGGGAGGCCTGGGCCATGGTGAAGACCCGCTTTACGAAGTCTGACCCCAATCACATGGCCGAGGTCGGACCGGTGGGGCCTGACGGGAAGGAGATCCCTGTGAGCTTAGTGTATGGCCAGGTAGAATTGGCCACAAAGTATTCCCAGCAGGACTGTAAATTAGACAGCCTGTTAGATGGTATAGAAGAGGAATACAATCAGTCAGGATGACTATGTAATTTATAATTGACATGTGTAATGCCTTCTAGCCGGATTGTAGATCGTTTGTCGTTGCCGACCTTTTCGCTTCGACCTCGGGACCTGATGGTCCGGAGTGTGTCCGAATACCATAACGGTTATATAAGAACCGAGGTATGCGTGGAGACCAGGCGTAGGGGTCATTAGTGCTTTATCAGACAAGTGCCCAACTAGTTATGTTATATTACATGGTTAGTAAGAAACATCTTCCAGAGAGAATAGTTCCGTTAAGGGTTCCTTTCGCTGGGGTGGCGTGCCCTGAAATGCACGTCCGGACTGCAAATGCAGGAAAACATCTGGGGGCATGTATAAGTAAAAAAGGTTCATCTTTAGTTCACCGACCGAATATTCCCTTAAGAACGCTAGCTTTCGGCTCCACCCAGTCTGAGGTACACATCCGGCTCATCCGGCAGTAGGAATCGCAGAGGTGCTCCCTTTACCGCCTAGCCGAACAATCGGGAACGTAGGGGTAAGCACAGGAGCCAGGCAACCCAGCTTGGCCAAAACTTAAGTCATATCGATGCATATAATGGTGAAGAAAAGGTGCATGCGGAAGTCTGACATGTGCGTTGGGCGTGAAACCCATATAAACAAGCTTCTGTTAAAGAAGCCCCCAGGTTTAAGGAGCGCGGGTAGCGCGTCACATGATGAGCCTTTAAGGGCTATAAAAAGAAAGAGTGGGGGAGACAAAAAATAGAAAAAAATATATAAAAATGGACAGAGGAAGGAGACAAACCCCGAGTCCGGCGCTAGGCATAGAATCTTCGGAGACGTGCGGCGTTCCATGGGTTCGGTTCGAGTCGGTTATCCGACGCATCTCGCAGGCGGTACGCTCCACCAGTCAGGACTTGGTCAATTATGAAGGGACCTTCCCATTTGGGCTTGAGTTTGTCCTTTTTCTTATCCGGCAGGCGTAGAACTAGTTCGTCAACGTTGTAATTTTCGGCTCGTACTTCTCTGCTTTGATATCTTCGAGCCTGCTGTTGATAAAATGCGGAACGGGCTTTAGCCACGCCGTGCTCCTCCTCTAGGGCGTCCAGGTTGTCCTGCCGATCAAGTTCGGCTTCTCTTTCTTCGTACATGCGCACTCGAGGTGAGTCATGAATTATGTCGCATGGCAGAACTGCCTCAGCGCCATACACCATAAAAAATGGTGTGAATCCGATGGTACGATTCGGCATGGTTCGCAGCCCCCAGTGTACGGAGTCGAGCTCCTCTACCCAGTGCGTATTAGATTCCTTTAGGGACCGCACTAGTCTGGGTTTGATACCGCTCATGATGAGATCATTTGCACGTTCGACCTGGCCGTTAGTTTGTGGGTGATAGACAGAAGCATAATCGAGCTTAATGCCCATGTTTTTGCACCACAGCTTGACTTCGTCAGAGGTGAAGTTTGTGCCGTTATCGGTGATAATGCTGTGGGGGACACTGTAATGGTGTACGACCCCGGATATGAAGTCTATCACAGGTCCGGATTCGGCCGTCTTAACAGGCTTGACTTCTATCCATTTGGTGAATTTATCCACCATGACCAATAAGTATTTTTTCTTGTGGGTTCCACCTTTAAGGGGTCCTACCATGTCAAGCCCCCATACCGCAAAAGGCCAAGTGACGGGGATAGTTCGGAGGGCGTTGGGCGGCATATGGCTTTGGTTTGCAAAGAGCTAGTAACCGACGCATCGTTTGATTAAGTCATGGGCGTCTGCTCGGGCCGTTGCCCAATAAAAGCTTGTACGGTAAGCCTTGCTTACAAGGGAGCGAGCTGCAGCGTGGTGGCCACCGAGTCCGGCATGAATTTCAGCCAACAGACTCCGCCCTTCCTCTTCTGAGATACATCTTTGGAGGACTCCTGTAGTACTTTTCTTATAGAGCTCTCCCTTGTGGACTTTATAGGTTTTAGATCGCCGCACTATGTAGCGTGCCTTGTGTTGGTCCTCTAGGAGTTCCTGCCTAGTAAGGTAGGCGAGGAATGGTTCTGTCCACGGGGCGATGACCGCCATTATTACGTGGGCTGAGGGTGTGATTTCGGTGGCAGGGCCTCTGATTATGTCAGATTGTTCGGCGTTGGGCTGTGCGGTTGTGTTTGGACTGTGGACCGAGGGTTCCCCTTCCCATGCTACAGATGGCTTGAATATTCTCTCTAAGAAGATGTTGGGGGGGGGACTGCATCTCGTTTTGCTCCAATACGTGCCAGGACGTCCGCTGCCTAATTATTTTCTCGGGCTATATGGTGAAACTCCAGTCCTTCGAACCGAACTGACATGTTTATGACGACATTGCGATAAGCTGCCATTTTTGGGTCTTTGGCGTCGAAGTCGCCATTTATTTGGGATATCGCGAGGTTGGAGTCCCCGCGTACTTCCAGGCGTTGAATGCCCATGGATACTGCCATCCGGAGACCATGTAGAAGGGCCTCATACTCGGCTGCATTGTTGGAGTCCGCGTACATGATTTGGAGTACATATTGGACTGTATCCCCTGTAGGGGACGTCAAAACGACGCCATCTCCCAGTCCGGCCAGCATTTTGGATCCGTCAAAATGCATGATCCAGTTGGAATATGTGCCGTACTCTTTAGGGAGTTCGGCCTCTGTCCATTCGGCGACGAAGTCGGCTAGGACTTGCGATTTAATTGCTCGTCGTGGTTTGTAGGTTATGTCGAACGGGAAGAGCTCTATGGCCCATTTGGCTATCCGGCCCGTTGCATCGCGGTTGTTGATAATATCATTGAGTGGTACTTCCGAGGCTACTGTTATGGAACACTCTTGAAAGTAGTGACGTAGCTTCCGGGATGCCATGAACACCGCGTATGCGATCTTTTGGCAATGTGGGTACCGTGATTTGCATGGTGTAAGGACAGTGGACACGTAGTAAACCGGCCTTTGAAGGGGGAGTTTGTGTCCGTCCGTTGCCCGCTCGACGACGAGTACTGCGCTAACAACTTGATGAGTTGCGGCAATGTATAATAACATGGGTTCGCCAATGTTCGGCGCAGCCAGGACTGGGTTTGTTGCCAAGATGGCCTTTATTTCCTCGAGTCCGGCCGTGGCAGCTTCCGTCCACTCGAAGTGTTCAGTGCGCCTAAGGAGGCGGTAAAGGGGTAATGCCTTTTCTCCCAAGCGGGAGATAAAGCGGCTTAAGGCCGCCACGCATCCGGTGAGTTTCTGTATTTGTTTGAGGTCTTTTGGGACATCCAATTGTGACAAAGCTCGGATTTTAGCTGGATTTGCTTCAATTCCTCTACCGGATACAATGAAGCCCAGTAGCTTTCCAGCTGGAACGCCGAAAACGCATTTTTCCGGATAGAGCTTAATGTCGTATTTTCGGAGGTTGTCGAATGTGAGCCTCAAGTCGTCTACTAGAGATTCGACATGTCTTGATTTAACGACCACATCATCTACATACGCCTCCACTGTTTTGCTGATCTGGTTTGCCAGACATGTTTGAATCATGCGCTGATATGTCGCACCGGCGTTTTTGAGTCCGAAGGGCATCGTGTTGAAGTAGAATTGGCCGTATGGTGTGATGAATGCTGTTGCGGCTTGGTCTGATTCTGCCATCTTGATTTGATGGTAACCGGAGTATGCGTCGAGGAAGCACAGGGAATCGTGTCCTGCGGTGGCATCGATGATTTGATCTATTCGAGGGAGGGGAAAAGGATCCTTTGGGCAAGCCTTATTGAGGTCTTTGAAGTCGACACACAGGCGCCAGGATTTGTCCTTCTTTGGTACCATCACCAGGTTTGCTAGCCAGTCCGGGTGTTTTATATCTCTGATGAATCCGGCCTCCAATAACTTGGCTAGATCCTCTCCCATAGCCTGTCTCTTTGGTTCAGAGAAACACCGAAGGTTTTGTTTGACAGGTTTGAATCCTTGCTGGATATTTAAACTGTGTTCTGCCAGCCTGCATGGGATTCCTGGCATATCTGAGGGGTGCCAAGCGAAAATGTCCCAGTTCTCTCGTAGGAACTCTCGCAGTGCGGCGTCTACATCAGGGTTCAGTCGTGCCCCGATGGAGGCTGTTTTATTGGGGTCCGTAGGGTGGACCTGGAATTTGACTATTTCGTTTGCTGGTTTGAAGGATGTGGATTTGGATCTCTTATCGAGTATCACATCGTCCCTGTTAACCGTGGATCGCAGCGCAGTCAGTTCTTCGGCCGCTAAGGTTTCTGATAGTGCCTCGAGGGCCAATGCGGCTGTCTTGTTTTCGGCGCGGAGTGCTATGTCCGGATCACTAGCGAGAGTGATAATTCCGTTTGGCCCAGGCATCTTAAGCTTCATGTACCCGTAATGGGGTATAGCTTGGAAAATTGTAAAAGCTTCCCGCCCTAGTATAGCGTGGTATCCACTTTTGAACGGGGCTACCTGGAACGTGATCTGTTCGGACCTGTAATTATCCGACGTGCCGAACACCACATCTAGTGTGATTTTCCCGGTGCAGCGCGCTTCCTAACTGGGAAATATTCCTCTAAAAGTTGTGCTACTTCGCTCAATGCGGTTCCAGTCTATTTCCATCTTTTGGAGGGTTTCCTCGTAGATGAGGTTCAATCCGCTGCCTCCGTCCATGAGTACCTTTGCGAGGCGACAGCTGTCCACTATGGGACTGAGGACCAGTGCGATTGGTGCTTTGGCTGTTCGAAATTTAGGTTCGTCACTCGCATTGAAGGTGATAGCAGTATTACTCCATGGATTTATTGTCGCTACTTGATAGACTTCGGTGAGGCTGCGAAGTGTTCTTTTTCGCATGTTATTCGATGCGAAAGTCTCAAAGACTGTGAGAACGGAACTGAAATCCCCTGGCAGGTTTCCTTCGACCTCTGGAATTAGGAGGTCCTCTCCAATTTTGGCCACATGCCAGAGTATCCAACATGCCCTCAGGCTGTGGGTTGGGGTGGCGTCCGCTGCACTATGAATCTTGCAGGGCCCATCTAGCCACTTTTCCAGTACGGTTCCATGCCCCCTAGAGGGTTTTGATTTTTTAGCGTTTAGTCCGGGCGCCTTACTGCGGTGCGCCCTCTTGATTCGGACGGGATTGCTATTCAAGGCCGGATTATCCCAAAATTCAATTTCGGTTTTCCAAGCACTTTCCATGGCGCAGTATTTTTGTACTATGGACGCCAGGTCAGCAAAGCGTGTAATATTACGACGGCTTATGGCGTTGAGTATTCCCTTGTCCGTGCAGTTACTGCAAAAGATTGAAATCGCGTCTTCCTCGCGGCAGTCCTTTGTCCTGTTCATGAGTAGGGGGAATCTGGCCTAGTAATGATGTATTGTTTCTTCGGGCATCTGCCTAATTTGGGAGAGATCGCTTAAGATCGGGTGGCCGTGCGTCGTTGAATGTGAGACTTCGCCCAGTTTGCTGTTCGAAAGCTGAAGAACTTCCGGATTCTGAGATCCGGAGTCTCGGACGTTGTCCGATTCGCCTGATTTTAGGCTCAGGTCTTGGATTGTACCCTCCCCTCTGCGGATATCCGGCATGGAGGGTTCAGGAATTTGGACATGGCTAGTCCTTAAGATAGATGAAGGGTCGCCGCATTGTGTTTCCACCACAACAACGTGGTGGGTGACTTGGGGAGAGTTAATTTCCCTTAGATCGGGTTTAAGCCCAACCTGGTCGTAATTTGTAGCGACCCCCAGGGCGGCGATGCGATCCAAGAGATCGTTTACGGAAGAGAGCTCCATCGGATCCAGCTGCTCGGCAAGTTCCGGGCTGACGCGGAGGTTGCTTTCGATGACCCGAGAGGTCACCGTCGGTGCAACGGCCGAACAGGCGGTCATGAGAAAACCACCTAGCCGGAGGGTTTGGCCGATAGCCAAGGCTCCCTTAGTAACAGCGCCATCTTTAAAGACGGGAAAAGGCATCCTTCCTGATCGCGATGGCACAGAGGAACTCTTAATGAAAGCACCAATGTCGGTGTCAAAACCGGCGGATCTCGGGTAGGGGGTCCCGTACTGTGCGTCAAAGTCGGATGGTAACAGGAGACAAGGGACACTTTATTTTACCCAGGTTCGGGCCCTCTCGGTGGAGGTAAAACCCTACTCCTGCTAGATTAATATTGATGATATGGGTAGTACAAGAGTAGATCTACCACGAGATCAAGGAGGCTAAACCCTAGAAGCTAGCCTATGGTATGATTGTGTATGATGATGGTTGTCCTACGGACTACAACCCTCCGGTTTATATAGACACCGGATAGGGTTAGGGTTACACAGAGTCGGTTACAATGGTAGGAGATCTCGAATATCCGCACGCCTAGCTTGCCTTCCACGCCAAGAAAAGATCCTTCCGGACACGGGACGAAGTCTTCAATCTTGTATCTTCATAGTCCTGGAGTCCGGCTGAAGGTATAGTCCGGCTATCCGAACACCCCCTAATCCAAGACTCCCTCACTCAGCATGATGAAGCCATTGCCTCAAGATGCTGAATATCCCTAGGAATTCTTCGTCACGGACCTCGAGTACTTGCCCCACACAGTCTATCACATTCTGATGCGTACTGTATGCCCAATCAGGGGATATTCTGCTGAAGCCAAACTTGAAGGAGCCATGAAGACTTCGGTATTCTATATTGTCAATGGCATCAGATTCAATTCCCAGGATTTCTTCATCAGACAGCTTGCTGCATCTGGAATTGATCTGTTTGGCTTGAAGTTTTATGCTCCATGGGTGATGCGCCTAATCAAGCTTCACTCGTCTATCGACTATCAGCCCTCAGCGCGCAACCATCTTGTATTTTTGCCTGAGCTCGATCAATTAGTGGAAGCCATCTACCCCGAGCCTACCAAGGAGCCACTTTATCTTCATAATGCTGATAACCAAAGCTTCTTGCAACCAATGGAGGGAATTCTTGCTGCAACTCGAGTCTATCCTCTGGCTGGAAATGTGCGTGTGCCTCATCGTGCATACACCAAAGCCACTGACAGTACAATTGCACAAAGGCCTCGGAAGCGTTCTTGTGTACTCAATGACCGAGAGCTTCTGGTGGCCTTACATCAAAAACAGGATAGGCACCATGACTGGCTAAAGCGTCAGATGCAGAGCATCTTGGTGGATGTCAATCGCATTCGAAACCTTGCCACCAAGAACCCGTTTGTTGCTCATGAAGCCTGTCGGCGGTCTTGGAAAAGCCTCACCCTACTATGTCCTAAAGCTGATCTTCCCGACAATGGCTTCACTGAGGATTTCAATTTTGATTCCAGGCCTCCCCAGAATGCAAGCGGGCATCGAACTCCTTCCATATAAGATTCAGAGTATTCATCTTCGGCTCCAACTGTTGTTGCAAGAGTCGTCGATGAAGAAGACGATGCCACTTCACCAACCATGGCTTCACCGCATCTCGACACTGCACCAGGCCCCTCTGCACCACCGAACTCAAACATCGACCCTGCACCTTCATATAATCCTGATGGGAACAAGTAGATGCTCTATGTCTTCATACCTTTTTGGTCCTTACTGACAAAAGGGGGAGAAGCATATGTGTTGATAGTCTTCAAACAGGTCCTTTATGGGTGGTTACTATATTTTGCCAAGTGTTTACAACTCTTGTCTTTTGATACATTTGGTTCCTTGGGCTGTACACTTAAACTTGATGGTCGTCTGCTACTTTTACTGCCACTGTGTGATGCGATGATAAATTCCGCATGAAGTCATTCCGTAGACGTCCATTTTTCATTATGCATGTCATTTTCTTTGTTATATCTTTATATGAATGATGAATTGTCTTCATAAGTCGAAGAGGATCTCCACAAAGTAAAACCTGCCATGTGCATTTGCATTCAAAAGCAAACTACTTATATGCACATCTTCAGGGGGAGCCTTTTGCTACTTATGAAGACAATGCCGTAATTCTCAACCTTCACTTACTTTTATCCCCGTTGAAAACTTCAACCAGTTTGTCATCAATCATCAAAAAGGGGGAGATTGTAAGTACATCTAGCGCCCCCTAGTTCGTTTTGGAGTATTGATGACAAACTTGGTTGAGGGATTAATGTGTTTGCGAGAATTGCAGGATAACACATGTAGTTGTCCCACATTAATTCGGTTTACCTACCAGAGATGACCCCTAAAATGTGTGAAGACATTGAAGACAATGGTGGTCTGCAAAGATATTCACAACAAAGACTATGACTTGAGAAGATATTCACAAAGAAGACTATGACTTGAGAAGACATTCACGTGAAGACTATGGAGTGCGAAGACATAGTTGTTTCGTAGTTTCCTTTTCTTCTTTGTTGAGTCATAGGAACCACCACACTGTTAAGTGGGGTCCAAGTGAACAAAGTCAGAGTGACTGATGTGATGCTCAACCAAATCCTATGTCTTTGAGCTAAGACAATTAGAGCAAATCTTATCCGTAGCTGGATGAGTCAGCTTTACTTATAGCCCAAGTCAAGCTGTCGCGTGTGTTTGAAATCTGACCGTTGGACACGTGTCAGTTCCTTAGTGACCCAGGGTCATTTCAGACAAATCAGGTCGGGTTGCCTCCTGGCTATAAATAGCCCACCCCCTACATAAATTGGTGGCTGCTCAGAGTTAGTGCACGACTTTTGTCGTTTGAGAGCAACCCACCTCTGAAGCATTTAAGAGAAAGATCCTTGCAAGGACAAAGCCCAAAACACCCAGAGCCAAAGAGTGTTAGGCATCACTGAAGTCTTTCTTTCCTTGTGATCTAAAGACTTGTTACACTTGTGGACTGTGAATCCTCCAGCCGGTCAGGCGTTGCGTTCTGAGCATCCAAGAGTCATTGTGGATTGCCGGTGAATGAAGTCTCTAAAGGTTTGGAAGTCTACCTTGAGGGACTAAGTGTTTGTGAGAATTGCAGGATAACACAGGTAGTAGTCCTACATTGATTCGGTTTACCTACCAGAGATGACCCCTAAAAATGTGTGAAGACATTGAAGACAATGGTGGTCTGTGAAGATATTCACAACGAAGACTATGACTTGAGAAGATATTCACACCGAAGACTATGACTTGAGAAGACATTCACATGAAGACTATGGAGTGCAAAGACATAGTTGTTTCGTAGTTTCCTTTTCTTCTTTGTTGAGTCATAGGAACCACCGCACTGTTAATTGGGGTCCAAGTGAACAAAGTCAGAGTGACTGATGTGATGCTCAACCAAATCCTATGTCTTCGAGCGAAGGCAATGAGAGCAAATCTTATCCAGAGCTCGATGAGTGAGCTTTACTTGTAGGCCAAGTCAAGCTGTCGCGTGTGTTTGAAATCTGACCGTTGGACACGTGTCAGTTCCTTAGTGACCCAGGGTCATTTCGGACAAATCAGGTCGGGTTGCCTCCTGGCTATAAATAGCCCACCCCCTACACCATAAATTGGTGGCTGCTCAGAGTTAGTGCACGACTTTTGTCATTTGAGAGCAACCCACCTCCGAAGCATTTGAGAGAAAGATCCTTGCGAGGACAAAGCCCAAAACACTCAGAGCCAAAGAGTGTTAGGCATCACAGAAGTCTTTCTGTCCGCGTGATCTGAAGACTTGTTACACTTGAGGACTGTGAATCCTCCAGCCGGTTAGGCGTCACGTTCTGAGCATCCAAGAGTCATTGTGGATTGCTGGTGAAGGAATTCTGTGAAGGTTTGGAAGTCTACCTTGAAGACTTACCAGAGTGATTGGGCGAGGACTAAGTGTCCTTCGGTCAATGGGAATAAGGTGAAGACGCGGTCTTCTGAGTTGAATCTCAGCCTCCCTAACAAGACGTATAGTTTTCACAGCAACTGGAACTGGTCCAACAAATCCTTGTCCTCACCAGGCAATTGGTTCTATCTCTTACCTCTCCTTACTTACAGTTTGTCTTCGTGAAGTCATTTCCTGCTTGCATGATCTGATTGGCTTCACTGTATGAAGACTGTTGTTGTTTGGCTTCATATTATCTTCCATCTTGATCCTTACTACCTAGCTGCTAATAGTCTTCGTGGTTTCACTTCATTGCTTACTTGACTATGGCTTGTCTAGTGTAGTCTGCCTACTGCTGCATATCAATAGGTTCATTTCTATTGTCTGTCTTCGAAACCCCCATGTTTTGAAGATCATAAAAATCACCTATTCACCCCCCTCTAGTCGATAACTATCACTTTGAGGAAGGTTTTATTCATGGAAACAGAACAACAATTATTCTATGACTTAAATGAATAATAGTATTGCAATAAACATGATCCAATCATATTCATGGTCAACGCAAACACCAAATAACATTTATTTAGGTCCAACACTAATCCCGAAGGTAGAGGGAGTGTGCGATGGTGATCTTATCAACCTTGGAATCACTTCCGACACACATCATCACCTCACCTTTAACTAGTCTATGTTCATTCTGCAACTCCTGTTTTGAGTTAGTAATCTTAGCAACTGAACCGTTATCAAAGACCCAGGGGTTGCTACGAACACTAGTAAAGTACACATCTATAATCTGTACATCAAATACACCTTTGTTCACTTTGCCATCCTTCTTATCCGCATAGTACTCGGGGAACTTCCACTTCCATTGGCCATTTCCTTTGCAGTAGAAGCACTCAGTTTCAGGATTGGGTCCAGCTTTGGGCTTTTTCATGGGAGTGGCAACTTGCTTGCCATTGTTCTTGAAGTTCCCTTTCTTTCCCTTTGCCCTTTTTCTTGAAACTAGTGGTCTTGTTAACCATCAACACTTGATGCTCTTTCTTGATTTCTACCTTTGTCGATTTCAGCACCGCGAGGAGCTCGAGAATCATTTTCGTCATGCCTTGCATATTATAGTTCATCACGAAGTTCTAGTAGCTTGGTGATAGTGACTATAGAACTCTATCAATCACTATCTTATCTGGAAGATTAACTCCCACTTGATTCAAGTGATTTGTAGTGCTCAGACATTCTGAGTACATGCTCACTGGCTGAGTTATTCTCCTCCATCTTGGAGGCAAAGTACTTGTCAAAGGTCTTATACCTCTTGACTGGGGCATGAGTCTGAAATACCAATTTCAGCTCTTGGAACATCTCATATGCTCCATGGCTTCAACAGATTTTTGAAGTCCCGGTTCTAAGCCGTAAAGCATGGCGTACTAAACTATCAAGTAGTCATCATATCGAGCTTGCCAAAACGTTCATAACGTCTGCATCTGCTCCTGCAATAGTTCTGTCACCTAGCGGTGCATTAAGGACATAATTCTTCTGTCCAGCAATGAGGATAATCCTCAGATCACGGACCCAGTCCACATCATTGCTACTATCATCTTTTAACTTATTTTCTCTAGGAACATATCAAAAATTAGTGGAGCTACAACGCGAGCTATTGATCTACAACATAATTTGCAAATACTATTAGGACTAAGTTCATGATAAATTAAGTTCAATTAATCATATTACTTAAAAACTCCCAATAAGATAGTGTCGGTGTACAAAAAGAGGGGTACACTTTTTGTACCCCTATGACTGTGCACGGGCAGTCTGAGCCACGGACGCCGCCGCACCGAGCCCGGCAAGGGAGGTAGAACCAAGGTAAGGCCGAAGCCAGAGAGGAGCAGAACGACGCCAAGACCAAGACCACAAAGAGCAAAGGGGATGAAGCGGGCCCCCCCGGCAAGATCCTTGCCGGGAGGCGGTTTTTGCAAACCCGGCGAGACCCTTGCCGTGGTAGCTCGCCCCACACCTACGAAGTGGGTCACCCTTGAGTCCACTGCCCCCATAGGGCAAGGATTCGGGAGGTATCCCCGTGGTGGTATGCAAATCTTTGTGAAGACATTCAAGATTAGATGCACACTTTAGAAGATGATGGTCCTTGGAGGGATCCCAGCCAAGGAAAACCACAAGGCCCCCGGCAAGAGCCTTGCTGGGGATGGCAGCAGGCGCCACGGCAAGACCCTTGTCGGGACCCCGACAAGACCCTTGTCGGGGCCGCGGCAAGGCCCTTGCCAAGGACACCCGCGGGGCCACCATCGGACCCGCACCAGTCACGCCTCCACCACCGTTCGCATGCAGCTGCCAACCCAACCAGCTGGGCAGGCACCTGCGTGGCGGCATGCAGATCCTCGTGGAGACCCACCGCTGCGCCACCTCAGCTGCCTGCCCGCCTACATGGCATCGCAGGCACCGCTGGCCAGGGCGCGTGTTGACGCGGGAGAGAGTGGCGACGGACGAGACAGGGCTTTCCCCCGCCCCCGATAAAGCAAGGACACCTAAGCAAGGCGCATTAAATGCACCTTGTCATGTAATGCGAGGGATAACCTCGCATCACTGTACCCTTTCCACCTCCTGTGTGCCACTGTGGCAGCCCCTTTCCCTATAAAAGGAGGCCCTAGGCGACCAGGAAGAGGATTCGGCTTTTTGGAGCTCCTCACGCCCCGTAGCTAGCTCAAGAACACAAACATATAATCCACCAAAGCAGGAGTAGGGTTTTACGCATCTTCGCGGCCCGAACCTGGGTAAAGGAATCGTGTACTGCCTGCTCGATCCGCTCTTCTCACGGCCCCCGCGCCCCGCAACCGCAGAAAGGGATTCTCATGATCCCATATGTGTCGTTTCCCACCGACATCTTTGGCGCGCCAGGTAGGGGCTGTGCTGTTGTGATAATCGGCTTTAGCAGTTAGTTCGACGCTTCTTCATCGTCATGGCGCCCAAGAAGAAGACGATGGTGGCGGTTGGCCCGTCGGACGCCGGGCATCCCGTCCCAACGCGGGCGAGCAGCGGACCGGTCGCCGAAAGGACCCGGGGCGCTGTTCGCGAACACCAACACCGTCCCAGCAGCCGGAGTTTGGGAGGCGGCGATGTTCGTGCACCCGGTAACGGGCCGCACGCCGCCAAATCAAAAGATGGAGCCGGGCCCTCCGCAGGTGGCGCGGGACCTTCCGAGGTCGCTGCTACCCCGCCCGCTGGCGGCGCGGGGGCCTCTAGGACTCCCACTCCGGCGCCGACGCCGCGTTCCTCTCAAGCGGCGCGCGACGAGTGGCGTGATCGCCCCGAAGAGCCCGGGCGTCGCCGCGGGAAAAGCCCCGAGCGTCACTCCCGGGATGTAGAAGACCTGCCCGCTCGCCAGGCGCTGGTGAAGACGGCGTGCGACCGCGTGGTCGTGATAGAGCTCCTTCTGACATGGTCAGAAGTCGAAGCGCGTCGCGATCCGTGCAGGTTTCGCTGCCACCGACGCCAGCAGAAGCCCTGGCGCGCGCGCAGTTGCTCCTCTACTTTCCTCCCACTACGGGGAAACTCGACGGATGGAGAGCCACCATCCGAAGCCTTGTTGCGGTGGCCAACAAAGATGAGCCGACCCCGACGGAGCCCCCGGGTCGACGTCCCGACGGAGTCCCGCGTACCGGTGGCTGGAAGGCTAGCGGCGCCACGACCACGGTGCACTCGCCTCCTCCTCGCCCGGTGCCATGGACACCGGCCCGTCGCGACGTTGCGGGCGATGAAATCTCCGTAGCGTCGTCCGACCCGCGGACCCACCAGGACCAATGCCAGGTCCTTCAGGATCGGGAACATGAAGACGCTCGGACCACCATCGAGCGCCGGCGCAGAGCACGCCACCAGTCAGATAGGCGAGCGGGGCCTGCTGTGGACCACCCGGCACCGGAGAGCCCTGGGGGCCTGCCTTACGAGGTAGGCTGCCCGAATTTACCCGTGAGCTGCGGCAGTTCCAGTGGCCCACTCACCGCACTTTCAAACCTGACGTGGGCGAGAAGTACGGCGGCAAGACCCACCCGTCCGAGTTCCTCAGCATCTACACCATCGCGATGCAGGCTGCCGGAGCTTGTGACGATAAGGCGCTTGCAAATTACTTCCCGTTGGCTCTTAAACCCAACACCATGTCATGGTTGATGCACTTGCCGGTAGACTCCATTTCCTCCTGGTCGGATTTGTGCCATGAGTTTGTGGGCGCCTTCACTGGCGGTCACCAAGCTCATGGCCAAGCGAGTGATCTCCATGTCATTCCCCAGAAGGGAGGCGAGAGTCTCCGCAAGTACATACAGAGGTTCAGCCGGGTATAGTACAATATCCCAGATGTTCACCCCGCCGCCATCATCAGCGCGTTCCATCAGAACGTTCGGAACCGCAAGATGCGCGAAGAGCTGGCGATGAACAAGGTGAAAGATGTTGCGGAGCTCTATGTTCTCGCGGACAAATGTGCCCGGGCTGAAGAGGGGAGGAAGTACCCCGGCGAAGATGCCGGCGTGGAAACCGACTCCTCTGAAGAGGACACCGCCGCCCCGGCGAAGAAAGGCCGGCACCGCAACAGGAAGCGCAAACGGAAAGCTGTGCTTGCCATCGAGGGGTCTGATGACACCGGCTCCACCAAGAAGACCAAGGCAGGTGACCCCAGCAAGGAAATTGCTGGATGTGTCGCCTGCCAGGCCTTGGCGGTTGCCGAGAAGCCAGGCAACTCCGACAAGCGATACTGCAAGATCCATCGCACCAAAGGCCATGCTCTCCAAGACTGCCGGCAGGTTGAGCTCCTCGCTGAGAAGCAGAGGGTTGAATATGAGAGGCTGGACAAGGAGAAGGGCCAAGACGGTGCTGAGGGATCCGGCAAGAAACGCGACAGCCAGGCGGGCCGTCGCGGCAAGGATAAGCAACAAGAGAGGCCCGCTCGGGGCCGTGACAGAAAGCCAGAAGATGACGATCACGAAGAGGACGACGAGTCCGGCGACCAAGAGTTTCAGAAAGCTACGGAGGCCATGTGCGTTGACGGCGGTGCCTCGCTGCATGCCTCTCGACGCCGGCTTAAACATTGGGCGCGAGAAATTACAGCAGCAGAACCGTCGTTTGATGCCCAGAGGCCGCTGAAGTGGTCCAGCACACCTATCATTTTTGACTCTGAGGACCACCCTGATCGCACTACTGCAGTTGGGTGCTTGCCGTTGTTGGTTTCACCAACAATACACAACCTCAAGGTGACAAAAATGTTAGTAGATGGCGGGGCCGGTCTGAACTTGATCTCGCCTGCCGTGATCGAGAAGCTGCAGATCCCTGATGGAGACCTCGAAGAAACGGGCACGTTTCAAGGGGTCAGCCCGGGGAGAAGCCAACCCAAGGGAAAGGTCACGTTGTCCGTAACTTTCGGGAGCGACCTGAACTTCAGGACGGAGAGGATTGTGTTTGATGTTGCCAAGATCCCCTTTCCCTACAACGGGATCCTTGGCCGCCCAACGCTGTCCAAGTTCATGGCGGCGTCGCACTACGCCTACAATACACTGAAGATGCCAGGGCCCGTGACAATCATCACCATCCCCTCCGACAAGAAGGTTGCGCTGACTTGCGCTGATCAAGTGTACTAGCAAGCAGTCGCAGTAGCTGCCGCCGCTGGGGCACTCGCTCCTGCTGCCGGGACCCCGAGGGGGAGAAAGAAGAAGAAGGCCGGTGAGACCTCGGACAACCACTCCGGCAAGTGCACCTCTTCGGAGTGTAGCGCTGCCGTCGAGGACGTGCCAGAGAGCTCCGCCGGCGGAAGCAAGAAGTCCAGGGCCATGCCGCCGGGAGCCAAGAAGGTTTCCGTCAACAAGGACGACATGGGAGGAGCTTTCACCATAAGCTCCATCCTTGATGACAAATAGGAAGACGCGCTCGTCACCTTCCTGCGGGCGAATGTCGATGTGTTTTCATGGCAAGCTTCCTTCATCCCCGGCGTTCCCAGGGAGGTGATTGAGCAGCACCTTGCTGTCTGTCCTCATGCGTGGCCCGTCAAGCAGAAGGTCAGAAAGCAAGCTTTGGAACGACAAGAGTTTATCACAGAAGAAATCCGGAAACTGGAGGCAGCGGGTTTGGTAAGAGGAGTGCTCCGTCCGACGTGGTTGGCCAATCCGGTCGTAGTGCGCAAGGCAAATGGGAAATGGAGGCTGTGTATTGATTACACAGATATCAATAAGGCTTGTCCTAAAGACCCCTTCCCGTTGCCGCGCATCGACCAGATTGTGGACTCCACGGCTGGGTGTGATCTGTTGTCATTCCTCGATGCCTACTCCGGCTACCACCAGATCTTCATGACGAAAGAAGACGAAGAGAAAACAGCATTCATCACCCCATGTGGTACGTATTGTTTCATATGGATGCCTTTCAGGTTGAAGAGTGCTGGATCGACGTTTGCGAGGGCGGTCCAGATTGGTTTTGAGCCCCAGCTCCATAGAAATATGGAGGCTTATATGGACGACATAGTGGTCAAAACCAAGGACAGGGCCACCCTCATATCAGATTTGCGGGAGACATTTGCAAATCTGCACAAGATCAACCTCAAGCTGAACCCTGAGAAGTGCGTCTTTGGCGTCCCGTCCGGCAAGCTTCTCGGGTTCTTTGTGTTGCAGCGGGGGATAGAGGCCAACCCGGACAAGATCAAAGATATAGAGCAGATTGAAGCACCCAAGCGAATCAAGGATGTGCGCCGGCTCGCTGGTTGCGTCGCTGCCCTGGGCAGGTTCATATCCAAGTCCACCGAGCGCGCCCTTCCCTTTTTCAAGATCCTGAAAAAGGCGGGCCCGGTGGAGTGGGCACCAGAAGCCGAAGCGGCATTGCAAGATTTGAAGAAGTACCTCTCCTCCGCACCAACACTAGTTGCGCCCAGGCCCCAGGAGCCGTTGCTGCTATACTTAGCGGCAACAAACCAGGTGGTCAGCGCCGCACTAGTGGCGCAGAGGGAGGTCGACGACGAGGTAATGGCAGCAACAGAGCCCGACGCCACCAGTGCGGAGGCGACACAGTTGGTCGAGGTGCCGCCAAAGAAGAAAGTGATGCAACGCCCGGTCTACTTCGTTAGCTCCCTCTTGTAGGGGGCTAGGTCGAGGTACTCCGGTGTGTAGAAACTGCTCTTCGGCCTCCTCATGGCCTCGAGGAAGCTGCGTCACTACTTCCAGGCACACGAGATCACTGTCGTCACTCGCCTCCCTCTGCAGCGGATATTGCACAACCCAGATGCGACGGGGAGGATTGTGGAATGGGCAATGGAGCTGTCCAGCTTCGGCCTCAAGTTTGAAAGTACTTCGAAGATCCAGAGCCGAGTCCTGGCAGAGTTCATTGCAGAATGGACCGCCACACCTGACGAAGAAGCCCAAGAGATTGCTCTCCCCGGCAAGGAGGCAAGTTGCGATTGGATTATGTACTTTGATGGGGCTTTCTCCCTCTAGGGTGCTGGGGTTGGCGTACTGCTCGTCGCCCCCACCGGAGAGCACCTCAAGTACGTGATCCAGATGAACTTCCCCAGGGAGGCGTCAACAAACAACACGGCGGAATACGAAGGGCTGATTGCCGGTCTTAGGATCGCGGCGGACCTCGGAATCAAAAAGCTCATCGTCAGGGGCGACTCGCAGCTTGTCGTCAAGCTAGTCAATAAGGATTACCAGAGCCCGTTGATGAAGGCCTACGTTGATGAAGTGAGAAAGATGGAAGAGCGTTTCAACGGTATCCAGGCTGAATACGTTCCCCGAACGGAGAATGATATCGCCGATTACCTGTCGAAGCGCGCTGCCCTCAAGCTACCTGTGGAAACAGGTACCTTTGTGCTTCAGCTAACTCAGCCATCCGTTGATCCATCAATAGAGCAGAACAAGAGAAGGAAATCAGGACCCAGCAAGTACTTTCCCGCCGAGCTCCTCGGAGCCGCCGGCAAGGATGTTGCCGAGGACACTGAATCCGCCATGGGACGGCTAGCTCCGGCAGGACGCCAGGCTCTTGCCGTCGAGACAGCCGCCCCTATAGCGGAGGAAATGCCTTTAGTCCTCGCCGTCGAGCCTCAGGCTCTAGCGTGGGCACAACATACCGTCCAATTCCTTTAGACAGGGGAGCTTCCCGAGGAGCAGGAAGAAGCGGAAAAAGTAGCCCATCGCTCTGCCATGTACGAGTTCGTCGATGACGTCCTGTACAGGAAGAGACCGAACGGTGTGAAATTGAAGTGCATCCCTCGAGAGGAAGGACTGGAGCTGTTGGCAGAGATACATGGAGGCATATGTGGATCCCACATTGGGTCGAGAGCCCTTGTCGGCAAGGCGTTCCGGCAGGGTTTCTTCTGGCCCACCGCCCTCCAGGATGCAACGACACTCGTCACCAGGTGTGAGGCGTGTCAGTTCCATTCAAGAAAGCTTCATCAACCAGCTCATGCCCTTCAAACCATTCCTCTCTCCTGGCCCTTCTCGGTCTGGGGGCTCAACATACTGGGCCCTTTCCCCCGCGCTGTCGGGGGCTTTGAGTACTTGTACGTAGCCATCGACAAGTTCACAAAGTGGCCAGAAGTAGAGGCAGTGAGGAAGGTCACAGCTCAGTCAGCCGTCAAGTTCTTCAAGGGGCTAGTGTGCCATTATGGTGTACCCAACCGGATCATCACCGACAACTGTATGCAGTTCACAAGCCGCACCTTCATGCAATATACTCATGACCTCGGCAGCAAAGTCTGTTTCGCTTCCGTCGCTCACCCGCGGAGCAACGGGCAAGCTGAGAGGGCAAATGCTGAAGTGTTGCGAGGCTTAAGGACCAAGACCTTTGACAGGCTGCACAAGAGCGGAAGGCGCTGGATTGATGAGTTGCCGACGGTTCTTTGGTCAATCAGGACGAAACCAAATCGAGCCACCGGCCAGACACCCTTTGCCCTGGTATACGGGGCAGAAGCAGTTATCCACACTGAAGTCATATATGGGTCACCTCGAGTGCTCGCTTACGATGAGCTTGAGCAAGAGCAACTGCAGCAAGACGACGCACTGCTCCTTGAGGAAGATCGTCTTCGGGCGGCTGTGAGAGCAGCACGCTACCAGCAAGCCTTGCGCCGCTACCATAGCCGCAAGGTTCATGCCCGGAGCCTTGAGGAAGGCGACCTTGTTCTTCGGCGCGTCCAATCGGCCAAGAATTCCAACAAGTTGACGCCGAAGTGGGAAGGCCCTTATCGGGTAATACGAGTCACCAGGCCCGGCGCACTCCACCTGGAGACCGAAGATGCCGTTCCGGTGAGCAACTCCTGGAACATCGAGCATCTTCGCAAGTTTTACCCATAAGGCGCGGCTTGTCGGGCCTCCCGGCAAGCCACCCTTTTGTACAAGCATTGCCGATGATGCATGTAACCCTTTGTACAAAGCCAGGCGCAGACCCTGAGCATAAATGAAGCGCTGGCGCCCTAAGTTATAGCATGCGTGCTAGATCGAGTCTCATCCTTGGTTAGGGTTGATAGTGCTTAGCGGCGGCTAACCCCTAGCTTAGAGGTCGAGTGTGCGTCTCTTTGCCGTTCTTTTGTCTCCTTTGGTTCGCAGGGCTCGGATATCCTTGCCGGATCACTTGAGGATGAAAAAAAGGAGAAGAGGGTCGGACCAACATCTGGACCCCGGCAAGCCAATGTTGCCGGGGGCTGCGAGTACAAAGATTCACCCACGGCGAACCAGAGTTGCCGGGGGCTGCAGTTTCAGATAAGTTCTTCATCCCTTATCATGCATTCTCTTATGGACTGAAGTATGCGAAACCTCGTTTCTTCCTAAAGCTACCGTGCTCCCCTAATTCTAGGCCCTAGGGCTCGTTCCTGGGGCAGGTTTGGTCGTAGTCGCGGCAGCGAAGGGACGAAACGAGGAGCCTGAACCCACCTCATCCCTGCCTCCGCCGAAAGCGTGAGAAAGGTCGAGCGACGTGGGAAGACGGTAGGGCCTACTGCCGGTCAAGGAAGTGTCTATCATAAGGATATCAAGGATTTGCCCCTTGACGTGGGTTCCACCCGCAAGACAAGTGACCCGGCAAGCATCCCTTTTTCATTAAAAACATTCCACTCAGGTACAGTTCATGGAGAATGAAAAACATGAATGATGGGATTACAAGCTTTAAATTCAGCTAAGGCCCGAAGGCATACAAACTAAAAAGAGATAAGGTGCCCGTAATCCCTTTCTTGTCCCTCTCTTCAGGAGGCAAGTCAAGGAGGCGAAAAGGGCAAAAGAGGCGCCTAGACGAGCTACAGGTGGCAGAAGACACCAAGAGAACATCTCAGTGGTCGTCCAAAGGCTGGATGGTGATGGCAGCGCCGGAGGCAGAACTCGAAGACGAGGCGGCAGGACGTCAGCACGCGTCGAAGGCGTCGTGCCCACGTACTCCGAGTTGACGGCCTTGCCGCCCGCCCTCTTCCTCTTCTACAGCCTCCCAACGCCAGCCGCCCAAGGAGATGACCCCGAGAAGTTCAAGGAGCCGGCGACACGGATGACGGGGTCACCGGTGCCGCACGGAGCGGCGCCCGACACCTAGTCGGACCCGTCATCCTGCCGCCCGCTACCCTCGTCGTCGCTGCCACTGTCCTCCTCGTCACTCCCGCTCGAGGAGGAGTCTTCGCTATTGGAGGAGCTCTCCACGCAACACCTTGCCCGAGTCCCGAAGCACCCGAAGACCTTGACGGAGAGGAGACCGCCCTCCATCAGCTTAAAATGGAGGGTGAGCCCCTCCGTCATGCGGTGGATACGGGCGAACGTCTTCCACCCTCGACCAAGATGCATCACATTGGGGGCTGGGAAGTCGACGCGGACTCGCGTACCGCTGATTCCATAACCCCTCATGTGCAGCATCAGTGTCTCAGGCGGGTCCAGCTCCATCTCGCTCGCGAATGGAGTCGGGAGACGAAGACGACGGCGAGGCGGCCGGCGCAGCCTGACGAAGAAGTCACAAGGGTCGTCCCCAACGTGGCCCTCCATGGGGAGAGGAACTGCTGGCGGAGGCAAAGCCGGCGCGCCGCCCCGTCCTCCTCTTCCCGGAGCGCTTTGGCCTCGCCCACGGCCTCGCCCTCTCCCCCTTCCCCTCGCAGCTGGCTCTGCCACCGCAGGTGCAGGAGAAGGAGGGACGCGTTGTCGAGCGGCGACCCTCGTTGCCACCGTCAAAGGACCAGGGTTCCCTTTGTCCATGGCGAATGAGAAGGAGGGGAGCAGAAGCTGAAGAAGTAAGATGGAGGAATGCAGTGCACCGACCCCCCAGCTCTTTATAAAGGAGCAGGGTGGGGGCTCGACCGCCCCGTTCCGCCAATGAGGACGTGAATGGCGCAGGAGACCGGGGCCGATCCACCGCCCCAGCCCGCGACGGCCTGGCTTCCCGCCTCCACCAACTGCCACCCCAGGCGCATGAGCACCGCGTGGCGAACGTGCAGAACCGAAGCGACGGGTGAGGTGACTTCTCCCTGCCCCGTGACTAAAGGAAGTGGGCGCCTTGGAAGACCACGCCTCGGCCCCGTCCAGTAAATGGGCCGCGCCTCCACGCCTCCCTCCGTTTATGGGGAAGACGCGAGCCGCCCCCTTTTTTCTATGACGTGACGCATGCATGCAGAGGCCAGCCTCACGCATGCCGCCCACGTCACGCCCGCCTCCCCACATCGCGCCATGCGCGGGAAGCGTGGGAGGCGCAGCGCGTGAAGAAACTAACCGCGGTAAAAACCGCCCTGCCTGCCCGCGCACCGTTCTTTGGCCTGGCCCAACAACGCGTAGCGCTTATGTGTGGCCCAGGCCCGGGCGCTCCTGTCGGTGTACAAAAAGAGGGGTACACTTTTTGTACCCCTATGACTGTGCACGGGCTGTCTGAGCCACGTACGCCGCCGCACCGAGCCCGGCAAGGGAGGTAGAACCAAGGTAAGGCCGAAGCCAGAGAGGAGCAGAACGACGCCAAGACCAAGACCACAAAGAGCAAAGGGGATGAAGCGGGCCCCCGGCAAGATCCTTGCCGGGAGGCGGTTTTTGCAAACCCGGCGAGACCCTTGCCGTGGCAGCTCGCCCCACACCTACGGAGCGGGTCACCCTTGAGTCCACTGCCCCCATGGGGCAAGGATTCGGGAGGTATCCCCGTGGTGGTATGCAGATCTTTGTGAAGACATTCAAGATCAGATCCACACTTTAGAAGATGATGGTCCTTGGCGGGATCCCAGCCAAGGAAAACCACAAGGCCCCCGGCAAGAGCCTTGCCGGGGATGGCAGCAGGCGCCACGGCAAGACCCTTGTCGGGACCCCGACAAGACCCTTGCCGGGGCCGCGGCAAGGCCCTTGCCAAGGACACCCGCGGGGCCACCATCGGACCCGCACCAGTCACGCCTCCACCACTGTTCGCATGCAGCTGCCAACCCAACCAGCTGGGCAGGCACCTGCGTGGCGGCATGCAGATCCTCGTGGAGACCCACCGCTGCGCCACCTCAGCTGCCTGCCCACCTACATGGCATCGCAGGCACCGCTGGCCAGGGCGCGTGTCGACGCGGGAGAGAGCGGCGACGGACGAGACAGGGCTTTCCCCCGCCCCCGATAAAGCAAGGACACCTAAGCAAGGAACATTAAATGCACCTTGTCATGTAATGCGAGGGATAACCTCGCATCACTGTACCCTTTCCACCTCCTGTGTGCCACTGTGGTAGCCCCTTTCCCTATTAAAGGAGGCCCCAGGCGACCAGGAAGAGGATTCGGCTTTTTGGAGCTCCTCACGCCGTAGCTAGCTCAAGAACACAAACATATAATCCACCAAAGCAGGAGTAGGGTTTTACGCATCTTCGCGGCCCGAACCTGGGTAAAGGAATCGTGTACTGCCTGCTCGATCCGCTCTTCTCACGGCCCCCGCGCCCCGCAACCTTAGAAAGGGATTCTCGTGATCCCATAGGTGTCGTTTCCCACCGACAGATAGACATCCCTCATGTCATCTAAATGATACGTGATCCAAATCAACTAAACCATGAACGATCATCACGTGAGATGGAGTAGTCATCAATGGTGAACATCTCTATGTTGATCATATCTACTATATGGTTCACGTTCGACCTTTCGGTCTCGAGTGTTCCGAGGCCATGTCTGTACATGCTAGGCTCGTCAAGTTTAACCTGAGTACACTACAAAAAAATACACTTCCGTGATGATACGCGTTTGTCACAGTAGGTCACGTTTTCTGTCATGCATGTACATCCATGACGATTTTATGATAGAATCAAGATAGTCATACCTGTGCTGTCATAGAAGTGTTCCATGACATTACCAAAATTATCATCATGGAAGTGTCCACTTCCATGACGATAAATCGCGCGTCATAGAAGTGTTTTCTTCAACGGTGACCGACACGTGGCATCCACCGTAACAGGTCGCCGTTAAGCTATCGGGTCCGGTTTTGGATCCGATAACCCGTTAACACCCAGACCAATGGGGATTTTCATGTGTAAAATTCTCATTGGCCAGAGGAAACACGTGTTGGCTCACCGTTGGGACAGATGTCATCCACTCATTGGACAGGAGGCGCCTATGATACGTCAACACGTGGCATGGCCCAACATAGGCCCATTCCAGTGAAAAGGCTGGCCCGTTTAACTTGGCCAAAAGGTAACGGGCTAGCCCATGGAAAGCCTATTAATGGCCTGTTTGTATATCGCCCATTTACGACCTGCTAACTCCCGGCCCATTACGTCTTATCGGAATTAAGCCCAGTAGCTTCATCTCGATCGTCCAATATGATTCCAGCCCGTTGTAAATTCCGTCCCATGTATGGCCCATGATGTATTTCGGCCCATATGAGGCCCTTCGTAACTCTGGGCCCAATAAAGGCCGGAGATGAAACTGGCCCATAATGAACAGTGTATCGCTTTATACCCATTACCTGCCCATCATTCCATCGTCCGTTTCTAGCCAGTGTTAACTTTCGGCCTTCTAAGGGCCCATTTATTCTTGGGCTCATTTCTAGAATTCGGTTAGTTACGATCCGTTACCGGCCTGTTCCATTTGTGGGCCAAATTCAGCCCGTGGTTACATTCGGCCCGTTTGTGGCCCGTTAACCCATTGGGCTGTTTTCATAGCGTTATGAAATACGGCCTATTAACGGCCCATTATGGTCCATGAATAGTATGGCCAATGTTTGGCGAAATGATTATATGCCCCGTAGAAGGCCCATGGATCCTACGACCCGTAGAAGACCAATGGACCCTACGGCCCATAGAAGGCCCATGGATCCTACGACCCGCAGGAGGCCCATGGTTACAATAGTCTGTGTGTTGCCATGATTATGGTGGCCTAGTTACCAAAAATAGGTTATTGTAGCCACTAGAAAAATGCTGAAAAATAACTGCAATGACTACAAGCAAACAACTAAACAAGACAATAAGGAAATAAATAAGCAACCAAACAATGCTAGCCTATTACAACTATTACACATATTACATCCACTGGGCATCAAAGTTCGCCACCAGTGCAAATATAGGGAACAGAGCAGCATATTACATACACTGGCCATCAAAATTGGCCACCAGTGCAAATAAACGCAGCATCAAAACAAGAGCATAACTGAAACAACTTCAGAAGAGCTCAAGAAACGTTATCCTGGGTATCCACCATGCTGGCAATAAGCTTAGCAAGCTTATTAGCTTTGTCCTGTTTGGCGCTAAAATCCTCCAACGCTTGCTGTTGCACCATAAAGTATGCATATGAATGCTCCAAGGACTTCCGCAGTCCTTCCACTTCTTGTCGCAGCACAACTGATCGATGTCTTTCAGCTTGTAGTTGAGACTCAAGAAACCGAACTGATTCAGACAGTGAGTTTGAATAGCTTGTGCAAGCGGTAGTGGCCAATAACTCGAACACTAAACCAAGACAAGACTTTGGGGTTGTCTCACTGTCTTCAAGATAGTATTCCTTAGCTGTTTGATCAGCTTTGTTGAAGACCAACAAGGATGTGTCACTATCCTGAACCTTATCTGCATTACTTCCTTCACTATTGTTTAACAAGGCATTCTTCCCCAATATTCGGTCAGCATTCTAAAAGAAGAAACAAGCAGACACATAAGAGGTTTAGCATGTACTAGTATATGAAACTCATTTTGGTGAACCAGTTCATTAGTAAGGTGGACAAGATTAAACTACCAAGTCTTCTATTGCCAAGTACTAGTACATAATAAAAGCATCAAACAAACAGATATCTATGTCCTATGGTCACTGCATTGTCTTGCCAAATCAAAATAGAGACACGGTTCAAATCATATCAGTTCAAGACAAAGCAGCAGTGAAAGAATACAAAGCATGGGAAACTACACGGCACAACAAGATTTTAGACGGGTACCACGGGTCTACTTGTACAACAACACTATTGGCCCTGTTGTGATTCTAGTAATGTGCATGATATGAGAAGTCAACTGTACACACAATTGAAATTGAAATCAACAGAGCTATTGATAAGAGCAAACCTGTTAAAGAAACATGCGTGAACATACATGTTGTGCCATTCACGACAAAAAATCATCATAGATGTGGTGGGGTCCTACTTCTATGACAAAAAATCATGACAAAAAATGGGCTTTTCGTCCTGGGCGGGCCGGAGACGCAGCTGCATGACATTCTTTGGGCCGTCCATGACGGAAAAAACCATGGTAGAAGCGAGGGCGAGAAAAATATGGGGGTGCTCCCGGTTACGGTGGGTGGTCGGGGCCGAGCGATACACCTTTCTCTCGTACACGCACGAGCATGGGTGCGAGACATTGGGCTCTAACTGAACCCGAGGGATTGCACTGCAGGCTACGCGTTACTGAACCCGAGCGATCGATTGATGGCTGTTAACTGAACCCGATCGAGCGATTCCTTCGGTACTGCTGCTAACTGAAGCCGATCGATGCTGCCTCTGGATGGACAGTGAGCGTTGTTGGGGGGGGGGGTTTGGATGAACAGTTCCCGGTGGGGGTGGATGAACAGGACCCTGTGGTGTTGCCTCTGGATGAACAGGACCCCGATCGATCGAGCCGGTTGGGGCTGGATGAATAGGACCCCATGGAGGGCTGGATGAACAGTAGAAGGTGGAGGGCTGGATGAACAGTAGCCCGTGGAGGGGTGGTTGAACATGAGCCTGTGGAGAGGGCTGGTTGAATAGTAGCTGGTGGAGTAGCGCGCGGTGGAGGCTGGATGAACAGGAGCCCGTGGATGAACAGTCGCAGGTGGAAGCTGGAGGAGGTCGACGGTGGATGAAAAATAGCCCGTGGGGGCTGGAGGGGGTCGACGGTGGAGATGAACAATATCCCGTGGAGTCCCGTTTTGCGGTACGCCACACCCCTCCCGATGAACAGGACCCCCGTTTCGACCGTAGCGCTCCAACACAAGTCCGTTTCCTCCGTTTTGCGGTACGCCACACCCCTCCCGATCAACAGGACCCCCGTTTCGACCGTAGGAGGTCCGTTTCCTACGTTTGCGGTACGCCAGACCCCTCCCGATGAACAGGATCCCGTTTCGACCGTGGCCGGTCGAACACAAGGCCGTTTCCTCCGTGCTGCGGTACGCCAGGCCTCATTTCCATCGGCTGTTCCGTCCAAGCCCTCTCGATGAACACGACGACGCATTCCGTTCCGACCCAGCCGATTGGCTCCCCATGAACACAACGACGATGCAGTTTCTCCATTCAGACCTAGCCATGTACACGAGGCCTGGCCGTACGTATGCGCGAGTAGGCGTTCGAGACCCTGCCCGTATGTACGTACGTGGCCGTATTTTCTTTCTTGCACACTGGCCGCTGTACGTACGTGTACATGCTACGTGCGTGCCTCTACATCGACCAGTATGTACGTACACGTTCGCGACCAGAATGACAACGCTACGTACATTTCGACCAGGTGGGTCCCGACTGTCAGGCACTTCCTTGCGTGCGAAGGTGTAGCTGGTGGGTCCCAGCAGTCAGGGAGCGAATCGTTTTTTTGCCCGGACGCACTTCCTTGCGTGCGAAGATGTAGCTGGTGGGTCCCAGCAGTCAGGGGGAAATGTTTTTTCACGAAATACGGTGGCCCGCCCGGTGGGTCCCCGCTGTCAGGTGGAGGAATAATTATTTTGCACGTAATAAGGAGGCACTTCCTAGCTGCGGCCGTGGACCCAGCTGTCAGCCTCTCCACGTACAGTCCACGTCCAATGGAAGCCGTTCCTTGACCATGTTGACCACGCCCCGCCAAGAGCACCAGGGCGGTGGACGACGGTGAGGCCTAGGAAGGGGACGCCGCGGAGCCGGGGTAGATGCGGCAGTGGAAGCCCACGCGGAGAGGACTATGAGGGTTCACTGGTTCAGCTGTGGTGTGAGGCTTCCATCGCCGCAGGGCCTGGCCAGCGGTGGGAATAGTAGGGGGCGGTGAGGCCTCCGCGGCAGCACAACCGGCCACAGGAGGCAGGAGCATGCGGCACAACCGGCGCTGCTTTGGGCGACAGGAGCAAGAAGACCAGAGGTTGAAGAAGGACTACGGCCGTTGGATGGACATCGTACGGTCACTGGAGCTAGAATCATTCATATTGACTAAGTTGACAAAGCACTCTGTCCCCGTCAACTTAGTAGGCCCAAAAGTCAGCCTCCCACCAAGGTGGGTCCCAACTAGCAAGGGGAGTATTCATTTTTTTTGTGCATAATAAGGAGGCATTTCCTTGCGTGCGAATATATAGCTAGTGGGTCCGACCTGTCAGCGGTGGGAACGTTTTTTCACGAAATACAGAGGCCCTTCTGGTGGGTCCCAGCTGTTAGGTGGAGGAATCATTATTTTGTGCATAATAAGGAGGCATTTCCTTGCGTGCGGCCGTGGACCCAGCTGTCAGCCTCTCCAGGCACAGTCTACTTCTGATGGTGTCGTTCGTTGACCACATTGACCACTCCGCGCCGAGCGCATCCAAGGTGGTGGACGATGGCGAGGCCCCGGACAGCAACGAGCCGGAGATGGGAACACGCGGGAGTAGAGTCGCAGACGGAGAGGTGTACGAGGGTTAACTGATTCTAGTGCGGTGTGGTTCGGTAGTCGGTGGAGATGAACAGGAGGTGTGGAGGGGTAGAGGGATGGCCTGGCCAACGGTGGAGTAGCGCTTCACAGGGAAGTGTGCTAAGCAGAGCTGCTAGCAGCCGGAGGCGGGAGCAGGTGGTCCCGGCGGCGCTGTAGGAAGAAGACGAGAGATTGAAGATGGATGCCGGTCGTTGGATGTAAATCCAACGGCTAACGATGTCAGAATCATTTGTTGACTAAGTTGACAACGACTTGCATTGGCTTCGGCCTATTGGCCCATCTTTCAGCCTCCAAAAATGTGGCACGTATTCAACCCATTTTTTCAGAATTTACAGTCTTATTTTTTTGCGGGGTAGAATTTACAGTCCATTTGATCTCTCTTTTTGAATTACAGTCCATTAGCTGGGCTGGGTGAACAAATAATGTTGGGGTGATTCTAATTATAATGTTGCGGTGGGCGTAGCAATGTTATATATATATATTTATTTAAATAATAAGTGATTTATTATTACATTGGTCCTTAAATCTTACCAAGCTTTTGTACACAATCACCAGGATTTTCTTGCCAATAAAATCCAGGATTTTATTGTTAAGAAATTATTTTTATAAGTTAACAAGACGTGGGATATTGTTTTCTTACATATGTAAGTATCTGTTAAATATATGATGACAATAAAAATAATATATAATAACATATAAAATAATTTAAATATATATAATATAGTTAGAAGGGAAACATAAGTTGGACCAGGCGTTCCTATTGTTATATAGAAAAATAGAACAGACCTGTGCGTTTTCTTCAAAAAAAGTACATAAATTGGGCTGCTGATGTTTCAGGAAAAATAAAACCTCGGATGGGAGGTCCATAGGCCGATCGATACATGACGACCCTCAAGAAAATACAAACAGGCCTATGGACCTCTCATCCGAGGTCGTGGGCTGCGCATGTTAAAAAAGAAAGCCTAGACGGGGCAACCCAAAACCCAGCTGATACTTGCTACCCCAGTGATAATAAATGATACCTGCCAGCTCCCCGGCTTCGTTGTATTTATCTCCTATAGTAACTACATTGAAGCACCTAAAAAATGTAACTATGTTGACAAACCCGTGGGCCCCAACGTTAGTATAGCATTAGGAGGAAGTATTTTTTCGATGAGGCACTTGCTTGCGTACAGCCATAGACCTGGTGGGTCCCGACTGTCCGCCTCTCCACGTACAATCCTCTCCAGATTCCTCTCGTTTGTTTAGCATGTTCACAACGACAGACAATGGCGTCACGGCGAGCGCACAAAGGCGCAGGAGGAGATCCGACCACCTGAGGAAGTGCCTTATTAGTAACGAAACAAATGAACTAGCCCAGTGGCCGAGTGACACTACCCGACAGTTGTTCCGCCCGGGTTCGATTCCACCTGTGCAGAGAAAATATCTCCAAATTTTTTGCCTCTGCCTTTATTGACATGTGGGTCCCAATTGTCATCTACGCACACCACGTCCTACACTTGCCAAAACTTCGTCCCTCGTTTTCTCTGTTTTTTGCACACTCGACTTTGTGTGGGCATTTTGAAAATAGCATATCTTTTTTACTTTGCATCATTTGAAGATGTGTTATGCATGAAAGTTGATCAGCATGATGTTAACTGGCTGGTAGTTCCAGTTTCGACCATGAATAAAACTTCCAGCATGATGTTAACACTGTTTGAAAAGGCCGTGTTAATATAAATGTTGTGCCTCTGAAAGTTGCAGTTTCTTATCTGAAACTGAACCTGGAGTTTCTTATCTGAAACTAAAACTTGCAGTTTCTTCTCTGAGAATCACATTGTCTGCACTTTTATACTCCTGTGAAACTACATTTTTAAGTGCTAAAAATAGATCTCTAGAATTCATAAAATACTTCATATGCTCAATACTGCAAATCTGAAATTCAAAAGACATTCATATCTGAAAGTACTCTCAAAATACACAACACAAAACACAATTCACAACCTGCAAATACTAACAACCCTAAGCTCCTCCTGACAATTCACAACCTGCCCGACTATTGGTCTAGGGGGGGGGGGGCGGCAATCCCTCGTATTCCTCGGCGGCAGACAGCCGCCCCATGAGACGAAGTGAACGGCGAGGGAAAGGATGGAGGGGAAGCGTCGTCAGGCCAACTGTTTTTCTCCTCTTGAAGTTGGGTTCGGTCGATGAAGACTCCACCGGCTCGCTCTGGCACGACACCCTCACAAACGGCACCCTGTAGATGCTCGATCCTTGAATCTCTGGTGGATGCTCCATCTAGGATCGATACTCTCACCACCGCACCCTCACGATCGGATTCGGTGAATTTGTTTGCTCCATGGCCCAGAGGAGCAGCTCTATGTACTCCCGCGCGACTCCCTCCGGGAGTATCGCCGCCTTTTCGCTCTGTTGCAGATATTTGGCCATGGATGTCGCCGTCGCCGCTAGTTGGTCCTTGTTGTCAAACCAAGACTGTATCTCCAACATCCTAGCTAGCTCCACAGGGTCGCCGTCTGCGATCCTCATGTATCGGTTGTACTCCTCCATCAATCTACTTCTCCACAGCACCTTCACTCGCCGGCGGTGGTTTTTGAGTGGAAGAGGAGAGGAGCAGCATTGGTTTTGGTTTAGAACAGGAGAGGAGCAACACTGGTTTTGGATTGGAACAAGAGAGGAGGGGCAGTGGTTTTGAAATGGAAGAGGAGAGGAGCGGGCTGGATTTAGATTGGAACAGGAGAGGAGCGGCGGTGGTTTAAGAGGAGAAGAGCGGCGATGGTCTTGGAAGTATTTTTTTTGTTTTGCGTATTTTGGGTCAAAGTTTGAGCATGTACTGTATTTGACAAGCAAAATGTGAATGCATGTCACCAAACATTGTATTGTTTGGTTCGTATCTAAATGTACTTTCAAATTATATTATTTTTGCAATGTATAACATATATTTTATTTGCGAAAATCATGGTCAATTATGACCCAGAATAAAAGGGAGACTAGTTAATGTGGGGTCGCTTTCTTAATTGAAGGGTAAATTGATTTTGATCCAGTCACAGCGCGTTGTCCCCCTCGTCCAATCCTAAATCGCTACCGCACGCTTCCCCCTTCTCCATTACAAAACCACCTCCTCTCCTCTCCATCATCTCCATTCCAAAACCACCGTCTCGCCTCTCCCTCTTCTCCATTGCAAAAGCACCTCCTCTCTCCTCGGACGAGGATCCCCTGACGTAGCCCATCCTGCCATTGAGACACTGACACATGGGTCCCACCAAGCGCGGGGCCCACCTGTCAGCGATCGAAAGGCAGGGGAACCTCTCCTCTCCATCATCTCCATTCCAAAACCACCGTCTCGCCTCTTCCTCTTCTCCATTTCAAAACCACCCCCTCTCCTCTCCATCGTCTCCATTCCAAAACCACCGTCTCGCCTCTCCCTCTTCTCTATTGCAAACCACCGTATCTCCTCCCATCTTCCAAAGCTAGCACCGGACCACTCAGAAGGACATCTATGGAGGGGATGCAGCAGCGAATCAGGCAGATCGCAGGCGGCGACCAGGCAAAGTTAGCAAGGTTGAAGGAGATCCTTACTTGCTTTGACAATGAGTGGGAGATTTCAAGGATGGTGAGGGCCATGTGGCAATGTATGCGAAAGAGCGAGACGACGGCGATGAGGGCGGCGATGTACTCCTCGGCGGCAGTCACGCCGCAGTCCTTCGAGTTCATCGAGTATCTCCTCTGGGCGATGGAGCAGACAGATTCGCCCGAGGCGAAAGTCAGGCGGAGGTGGTGGGCGTACAGGTCGAAGGTCGAGCACCCAGAGGATAACTAATCGATCGTGTACGGTGTGCCGTTCGTGAGGGTGCAGAGCCAGCCGGAGCCACTGGGGTATTCGTTCTCCCACCGCAAGAGGAGGCCGGATGGTGCGACGTTGCTTCCCCGCCATTATCCACGGTTCCCTCGATGCTCGCCTCGTTTCAACGACGTTGGTAGGGTTTAAGTTAAGCTTCGCACTAACCTAATCTTCCATCTGCTCATGCTTACAATCAGTGTGACAAGTAATAAAAATCATGCTTACAATCAGTCTCCGAGTACTATGCCAATCACCCTAAAATAGCTCTGGACCTTTGGGTCAAAGTTGTGACACTGTGTACAAATAAAGAAAAATAGATTTGTGCTTCTTTCAGAAAAGAGTACACCCCTAGAAAACTGCCAATATAATCTATTAGTATTTTTTTAAGTCTAAGCTACTAGTATTTGGTTAGAGGATTTGCTGCCGAGAAAGATCCGTCCACAGTGAGCGCCACACATCCCACTGATGGTGGTGGATGCCAATGCTTAGATGGAGCAGGGTTGGTGTCGGTAATTTTTACTTGGCACCTCGCACTCTGCATATATGTCGGTTCCATCCGTACATTTGTGCAGTTCCACCAAACTGCAGCTGAATAACCCTGTTTGCACAGATAATGGAAAGGCGTGATTAGATTATAGTGGCACTAGTTGACAAAACATACACTAATAAACAGAAGAAAGTATTACATCATACTGGAAATCGACCCAAGTCTCCCCGATACACCTTCTGCCAGTGATGAACATCAATGTACAACGGTAGTACAAGGAGGGGCCTTGAGACATTCAAATATCTATTTTTGTGCATATCAACTAAAATTAAGCACCCCAGTTTGCAGAAACGCTTAAACATTAACAATGGGACTAGTTGATGAAACATACATTAACAAAGAGAAGCACTTTCTTTATCTACATTGGAAATTAAATGATAGAGAGGACACTCGCTCTATTTTAACTGTATTATTACTTCATTTTATTAGTGACACTAGGGTCGAGCAGGTGGCAAACGAGGTGTACCATGCGTCACAAGGATGAAGGCTGGGGGTGCTTAGACTGGGATGCTGAAGCTGGCTCTTTCAGTCCCTATCTTCCCCTTGATGTTTCGGTGGTCGCATTTGGGTTGTAATCCAAACTTGGTCGAGCTGGTGCTGCGTCCCCCTACCTGCCTACCTTATGTGGCGAACTTGTCTCCTGCTAGTAGTCACTCCGTTCTAGTAGTAGTTGCATAACTGCCCATTTACACTGAGATGTTGTCGGATAATGGTTCTCTATGGTTGGGTTCTTTAATGAAATCGGAGGGAACCCCCTATTTCGATATATATAAAACAGTGGCACTAGCGCTGCCAAAACATTGCCTCAAATTAATAGTGCCACTAGATTAAGGTGCAAAATAATAACATTACTGCTTTATCATGGCAGTGCCAAAACAGTAGCACAAGAGCAAGATCAACATGCAGGATCTTTGGCAAACAGTCAGACCAAAAAGGAACATACCTCCTGATGGGAACCATATTTGCAGTCAACACCATCGTAGAAGGGATGACACCAGTCACCAACATGGATGATTCAATTCATGGGACCTTTTGGTGCAGTTCACCTAAAATGAAGCAATGTCCCATGAGCTAGAAGCTTCTTCTTCTTCTTCTTCTTTTTTTAAGAAAAGGGCTCTAGCCCCGGTTCCATTTCCATTAGAAAACGAAACCCATAGAGCTTCTTCTACATTAGTTGCAATAAAATTGAGCAACATCAAGGTTGGTCGTGAAGCTCCTGGAGAGTAGGCGGACCTGGACAGTTGCATCTCTAACGAAAAGAAGCAGCTTATCTTAATGGGAAATTTAGCAGGACATGAAAAAAAGTGCCATTGATTCATATAACTGGAGGCATTACATTGAAAACAACATTGGTTTAACGTGTCCTTACTTTTAACAGTGCGACTTCTACATTTTACCAGTGGCATTACATAAGAGTGGCTCGGGGCAACAAACATCAGCAGAGGATATCTGGGTTGGTCCCATTTTTGTTCGGTACATAGCCACCTTATACTGTGTGAGGCTAGAAAATCTAGTGCAGGACTTACTCTGTTGTCTTGTCCCCTAGTCCCCACTTTCTTTCTTTTTTCAACCAATAGATCAAGTTTATATTGAGTTTGTACTACGTTCCCTTTATTTCCCTATTAGACCTAGAGACCAGTTGGATAGCCACTCTCTGCTACTTTTCGCCCCCATTATTTCCTCTTTCGACCAAGTCCTAGATTCAGGTAGCAAATCTTCCCCCACCCCCACCCCCTTTCTTCCTTGTTTGAACCAAGTACTACTAGATTCGAGTGCATGAACTAGTTTTATCTCTTAACAGTAAAAAATTAGGTGGTTTTCGAACAGCCGATCGATCCTATCTACACGAGGGGGCCTGAGAAATAGTAAAAGATACAAATGCAGCGATGTCAGGAGCTCGAGAAGTAGAGCAAGGCCGGTTTTGAAGGAAGTTATACCTGAGGGTCGCCGGGATGTCGCTAGGTGGGCGGCGGGAGGCCGGATCTGCCCACACTATGGCAGCGAGGAAGAAGGGATGGGAGGCCCTTCCTCGCCAGCGATTCTTGGGAGAGAACGGCAAGGCACGCTGATCGGGACGCGCCGGTAGTGGGTAAGAGCCGTCACCGAGGACAACCACGTGAATGTTGCACCTTCTCACCTTCCCCAGCGGAGAGGATCCGACTGGATCTGTGACCAGCGGTGAGTAGAGAGAGAGAGTGTGGACACCACTGTCGTGTTCAGATCTGGAGAGGACGAGACAGTGTGAAGAGAGCAACACTAGCAAGCAAGCGCGGAGGCTCCTGCCTATATAGTGGAGTACTAGTTTTCTTTTGTCTACCAGCCGGAGCCGGCTTGACCTCGGCAATGACTGTCGAGAAGTCTTCATGCACGTGGCTCAGAGGCGTAGTTGTCGTCATTTTGATCTGAAGCACCGGATTATAACATATAACACGAAAAAATGCCACATGACAAGAAATCATAACCTCACTGCCCGAAGGAGACAAGATGAATCCCGACGGACAAACTAGACGAGGATCAAAGCTCAAATTAAAGATAAACTCGTAGAAAAGGGGTCCGTCGATAGATGTCGTAATTAACATAGCCGGTTTGACCTAGATGGCAGCCGAGTAGTCTTCGTGCATGTGCCCCCAATGACTAGCCCAACTCAGTTGTCGCTGTTTAACCCTCGCAGTGATCCGAAGCACATGGCACCTAATTTTGCGAGATGACAAGAAACCTTTTTTTAGATTTCTCACCAGAACTACAACCCTGTACAATACAACCTGCACGATATGTAGACGATAGCCAATCTAGGCGTGTCTCCTGGAGTCTAGTCACATGCATGGATGAACTGATCTTCCGTGTCTTGCAAGGATCGTCCAGGTACCAACGTATGTACTTCTATTAACTCACAAGACTTGCGGGGCCGGGGAGTGTGCCTATGGTCGGTTCTCAATTGCGGTACCATATGTGTGTGCAAACACAATATGACGCGCGTTCCATTCAGAGAGCCATGTGCCAGACCGACCGACCGTCTGGGGTGCGACGCGAACGCGACAGTGTGCTATATACTCCGTACATGTGTACCGCCGTTTTCTTGAGGCTTTGCTCCATGGCGCAATCCATGGATACAAAATTATTATACTGTACTATTTAAAAGTCGAGGGCGGGGATTTTCCCACGCGGTAGACGGGGCAGTTCCGCCTAGTCGGTTCGATAGAGATACGAGAAGATGAGGGAGTAGGCTGCTGCAAACGCAGGGCTGTGTGATTTGATAGTGAGTTACTGCTGGACAGGTGGGGCCCGGTGATTTGACTTGCCATTATCATTTTAAATGCGGCCCTACGACCGGCTTGAGTCTCCCAATTCCTGACCACCTCCATACAGGTGCCTCTCCCGATGCTCCACCATGTAGAGTCTGGCTCTTGCTTGAGAGCCCACTCCTCCACTTTTTCCTTGCCTCTTTCCCCCACATATGCAAACATGCCATGTAAAGCGGGCTTATAGCCCACTATTGTACTTGATCCTACAGGTGCTAAGCCTGCCACATAGGCATAGAGTCTGATGTGGCAAGTTAATTAAGAAGAGAGAGACTAGTTTGGTGACCCCAGGAAGAAACGGTGCTAAGCGCGTGTACCTAGATGAAGCAAACTTAGCAACAAAAAACTAAGCACCTATGCATTGGGGACTTGAGTTGCTAAGCCATTTAATGCCGATAGCACCTCATCTAAGCACCATTTCTTTGGAAGAGGTCACTCCTTGGCAAATGCAATAAATACTACAAAGAAAGAGATAGAGAGAAGTAAACAAAAAATACTCTTATAGCCAACCTTATAGCTAACCTTGTTGTATGAGTGACTAAGTGATGACTATGTATGACATGCCAACATTAGATAAGCTAACGCACCATGTTAAATCTCCAAGGGCGTGACCGTGCAAGCGAGGCGACGGTCGTGATAGGCGCGGCCATGATACGGGCTGCTGGCAGCCCTTGGATCTAAGATCGAACGGTCGCATGCTAAGTTGCTGAAAATTTGCAGAACAACCCTTCAGGATAGGATATTCACCCATAGGTCTAGAATCACGCCATGCAACCGTTCGATCTCAGATCCAAGGGCTCTCGGAAGCCCGTATCATGGGAGAATGGAAAGCTTCGTATCACCTATAATTTTCCCGACGCTTAACATGACATCGAAAGCTATTTAATTGGGCGTCGAGTAGACATGACATCTAATTGGGCCCCCATAGTACTGTGCATGAATCCATTTATCCACCAGGCAAGCCACTACCCTGCCATTCACACGCGCCCCCCACTCGACATTTTTACAATCGATAAACCGCTCCTAGTCGTCCCGTCCTTTCACATTACGGTAGTTCCACTAATCCTAACCCTCCTCCCAAATCCATGGCGTCCCAAATCTCCATGATCGGCGGTGAGTACAAGGTTAGAACCATCACCAGCGATGAGTTCGACGTCATCTACACCCGTTCTTCCGCAACGGTGAAAGAATGCCTTGCTCACTTCAAACGCATGTTCGAAAACTCAAATGATGAGTGGGTTGCTGGGCTTGATGTTGAGTACACCACAATCCTAGGAAGCGAGAAGAAACTAAAGGAGTCAGAGAAGAAGAAGCCCATCGTGATCCAGGTTTGCATGCATGACTTATGCTTGGTCTACCACATATGCCATGCCGACGTTGAGTGCGAGGAATTTAAGAACTTCCTCAAGGGCGGCCGAGTCAAATTCGTTACTGTAGACTTTAGGAACGACAAGGAAATCCTGGGTCAGATAGGCCTCGTTGTAGGCGACCCCTTTGACCTCCATAAGGAAGGGCTGGTGCCCTCCCTTGATCAGCCTTCAATGCTGACCCTGGCAGGAGCCATGGTTCATCCTTCGTACGGTAAACTAGAGAAACCCCCGTACACGTTTCATCGTCATGCATGGCAGTGGAATATACTAGATATGGACCACATCCACTATGCTGCAATGGATGGCTACCTTTGTTTCAATATATACAAGGGTTGGATGAAGAGCAAGAGCCAAGTGTGCGGTTCAAGCAAAGAAGTATCGCCCAAGAGGAAGAGGGACAAGGACGAAGTCGAGGATGTGGACGGGGATTCCGAGTAAGGTGGCAGTGTCGTTGCTCATGGTGGTTCTAATGCAGTGTCTACTGGATTAGTTGCTTAGTTTAATTTCTGGTGTGCTTAGTTTTATTTGAGGGGTGTGTTGTGCTGAGCCCCCAGTAGAACTATGTTATGTTCCTTCTCGTTATATTTCGTACATTTCATCTTTTAGCTGGTATCGTACTACCACTCATTTCTTGACATTATATACGTACAATATATATGGCCAACATCATATAGCCATCAGTTTAGTTGTCAAAGAATTCCAGGGTGCTTATTTTTATTTGAGGGGTGTGTTGTGCTGGACACCATTAACTTATCATTGTGAGAATTGGCTTATTTTTGTCATGTAACATGGTCAACGGGTTTGACGTGAAAATAACAATGTCTAATGGCATTTCTGAGCAAACATCTAACTTAGCGATGGCATTTTTTAGATATCTAATTGCATTTTGAGCAGGCATCTCACGGATCGATGGCATTTTTTGAGTAGTTGTAACTTCTAATGGCAAAACTGAGTAGTGATACACAACTAGTGACATAAATAATAAGAACCCAAGAATTAAATTGGGCTAATTTCTTTATTTCTTTATTTCTGTATACCTTTGTGTGCGAAACAATATACGTTGGCTCCCGCCAGATTTTTTTTACAGAGGCAACATAGAATTATATGTGTGCCCTGTTAAATTTTGGAATTATTCTGGGTTCGTTTGGCCTTTTTTATTCATTGATTGAGTTTCTGGTCATTTAATGTGCATAATTAAAATTTGAACTACTAGCACATGCTCCCGTGCACCAAAGTTGACTGAAAAATCACATGTGTGTCCTCGGGTGAATTTCTAGGTCCCATGCAAGAAATGGGAATGATAAACATCTGGGCATCGTGGTTCGACCGAGAACATTGAGAAGCTTGGTTTTAAAATTCTTGTAAATCCAAAACACGCCTGAAAATCATGAAACTTGTCATGGTGTCATGTCATGGTACTACCATGCTGTGGTAAAAAAATTGTTGAATAGGAACAAGTTTTGGTATAAGTTTCTTGCAAACTGGAGCTTCTCGCAAGAAGGCTCGTGGTTCTGAGAGGGGACGTGTCACCTTTGTGTGCATAATTCAAATTTTAAATACAAGCACATGCTCCGGTGCACCAAAGCTGGTTGAACAGTCACATGTGTGTCCTCGGGTAAATTTCTAGGTCCCATGCCAGAAATGGGAATGAAGTTCAAACATCTGGGCGTCATGGCTCAGATGGAAACATTGAGAAACTTGGTTTTTTAATTCCTGTAAATCCGAAACACGCATGAAAATTATGAAACTTGGCTTGGTGCCATGACATGGCACCAACACACTGTGGTAATTTTGTTGTCCGATTCGCGAAGGCGCACACATTAACAATCAACAAAGTCATTTTGGAACAAGTGTTGTCACGTTACAATCGGAAACACAAGTATTATTGAAACAGTGGGCGTTCTATTTACCATTTACGTGCCGCCACGTGTCCCTTTTTTTTATTAGCTAGGAGGCGCCATGCAGGGTAGCTATTTGAGTACGGGAGGCGTGCGATCAGACCCCTGCGTGTGCTCATCGGGAGGAGAGCCCTTTGACCTCCATCTATAGTCCACCTCTCTCCCAAGGTCTCCATTAATGGTGCCCGAGCCTCTGTTTAATGGCATGACAATGTCTCACTCGACTGAGATTTAAGAGAGAAAAGAGAAAATCTGAAAAGAAAATTTTGCACGGATCTTGATGTAAGATTCGACGGACCTATATAGCATTTACTGCGACTTATAGCAAAACTGATGAATATATATAAGGAAGATGAGAGTGGATAATAATTGTCTTACATAATTAGGAAGATAATTTAAAAAGCCACATGCGGCTGTGCCCGAAATACACAAGGGCAAAAGAAGAAAGAAGACACATACAGCGATCTGGCTCGCTGATCTCTACTTTCATTATGCGCTGCAGGTTGCGAAGACTAGTTCTCGCGGCGAGCGATGATCTCTTTCATCAGTTTCATGTCCTTAATACGCTGCTTGGCAGCATCCATGGATTCCACCACCAACCTGTTGTGCTCGATGCAGAGCATGGCATTCTCGTCCATAAGTTTCTTGATGATGACGCCTGTCCTTTGCAACACGGCAGCGGTCTCCTCCTCCTGCTTTTCCCTCAGCAGGTCACGCTCGCCCCGGAGCTTCGCATTGCCCTCTGTCGGTGTCAAAACCGGCGGATCTCGGGTAGGGGGTCCCGAACTGTGCGTCTAGGCGGATGGTAACAGGAGGTAGGGGACATGATGTTTTACCCAGGTTCGGGCCCTCTTGATGGAGGTAAAACCCTACGTCCTGCTTGATTAATATTGATGATATGGGTAGTACAAGAGTAGATCTACCACGAGATCAAGGAGGCTAAACCCTAGAAGCTAGCCTATGGTATGATTGTTGTTCTGCCTACGGACTAAAACCCTCCGGTTTATATAGACATCAGAGAGGGTTAGGGTTACACAGAGTCGGTTACAATGGTAGGAGATCTACATATCCGTATCGCCAAGCTTGGCTTCCACGCCAAGGGAAGTCCCTTTCGGACACGGGACGAAGTCTTCAATCTTGTATCTTCATAATCCAGGAGTCCGGCTGAAGATATAGTCAGGCTATCCGGACACCCCCTAATCCAGGACTCCCTCAGTAGCCCCTGAATCAGGCTTCAATGAGGTCGAGTCCGGCGCGCAGATTGTCTTCGGCATTGCAAGGCGGGTTCCTCCTCCAAGTATTTCATAGACGATTTTGAACACAAAGGATAGTGTCCGGCTCTGCAAAATAAGTTTCCACATATTGCCATAGAGAGAATAATATTTACACAAATCTAATCTGCTGACGTATTCCATAGCATGACATCACACTACGGCCAAGCCTTTATTCGGATTGTTTTTACATCCCCACCTCAGCGCGTTTCGCGAGGCGGTTTCCTTGGCACGTCTTGTCAAAGCAGAGATCGTGTTCCCTTTATTTGCGGGATTCTCATCAATACGGACGTGGGTAACCCAACCGCGCCATTGATTACGGCGCTTGGGAGATAAGCGAGTTTTATCAGGCCGGTGGGGACGCATAGACGCATCCGCCCATATAAGGGGATAAGGATCCACCTTTTTACCTACGCCTTCTTCCTCCTTTGCCTATCCATCTTCCGCGAGCTCTAGCGCCCAAGCCCGCATTCCCCGCCTCGACCTTCTCCAGTCATGTCCAGAGCGGGAGTCAAGTGGATGGTCTCCTCCGTCACGGAGGGACACATCAAAAACCCGAGGAAGGCCGGATACTTGTCTGACGACATCGCGCACCGGCTTCTCAAAGAGGGGCAGCTCCTCCCCACCCCAAGGCCCCATGAGAGGGTAGTGTTCCTTTATTGCACAGCTTTTCCTTATGTCGAATATATCTATGTAGTCCGCCCAAGGCCGGGCTCGACGAGTCGTCGAGTGGCTCCCTGGATTCGTCGGATGTGAATTCACTTCCGCCCGCTACCTCCCCCCGCCCCACGGACGATGACGAGGTGGCATCCCAACAGGTTCCAAGCCCGGAGAGGGTGGTCCTGGAGGAGCCGCAAGGCGACCTCCCGGACTCCAGGAGTAAAGGGGATAGCCCCCAGGGCTCCAAGTCCGGCCCTAGGCCGGACACCGCTCCGGAACCTTCAAAGGTTCCAAAGTCCGGCGAGCGACCTCCTTCCGAGAGGAGCAAGCCCACCGAGCCAGTGACCCCCGTCCAACCGGAGGCGCCGGACAATCTGTTGGAGGTGCTTAAAGGTGCCTCCATCGACGAGGAGCACCGCACCATTATGAGTGTGGTGGTCCAGAAGGTTCAGTTCGCCAAGAGCGGACTGACTTAAGCTTGTGCCAGCCTTTTAACAGGCTTTGAGGTAAGTAAAGAATGTGTAAAAATATTACCGCATAGACAGTAGCCCCTGATGCTCTGTTTGGCGTTCGGGAAGAAAATCCGAATAGAGGATCAAATAAAATTCGCAGGAGTCTAACAAAAAGGAGTCAATATGCGTATGCAGGCTTCTCTGCTCGCGTCCGCCGCACTGATTGCGGAAGTGGACATGCTAAAGCAGAACCTCGAGCAGTCCGAGCAAGAGCTCGGGCTTGCCAAGAAGCAGCTCGAGGACAAGGAAGGTAAGAAATACCTTGTTTTAATATATAAAAAAGTGCAATTGCAAAAAATGACAGGATTATCGTGGCTATTGTAGGGGCCATGTCTGAGGTGGCGACCCTTAAGCAAGCGCTGTCCGAGGCCGAGAAGAGGGTGGCCACGGAGCGCACCGAGCGGGAGAAGTATGAGGCCCAGGTTGGCGAGGTGCGGCAAGAGCTCCAGGCTCTCATGAAAAAACATGAGAGTTTGGAGCTTGACTCAAAGACGCGAGCGTCCGAGCTCGCGGCGGCAATTAAAAATGCCAAGTCTGCCAAGGCCGAATCCCAGAAGGCCCTCTAGGAGTTGGATGCGGTGAAAAAGATAGTGGCGGGTAAGGCATTCTTTATGCAAAGCAAACATATAAAAGTGAGTTACTTGTTACTTACCCGAATCCGGAGCTCTCCAGGAGCATTCACAGATTTACCCCGTAGCGTGTCCGATGCCGCCGCATTCTACCGAGCCGAGGAGGGCAGCTCGACGGAGAAGGTGTTCTGGTCTCAGTATGCTGAGGCCGGACACCCTGTGCCCCTGAGCGACCAGCTGAAGCAACTGGTCGAGCTCCACAAGGTGGTCGAACAGGCCATGAAGGGCCTCTTAGTTCGGCGGTGGCCTGGATAGGCTCTGCCTGGGAGCTACTTCGGGCTGGTGCAGCGGCTGGTGGAGGCCTGTCCAAGGCTCGAAGTCATCAAGCGCTCCGTCTGCATCGAAGGTGCCCGTAGGGCCCTTGCCCGCGCTAAGGTGTACTGGGGCAAGCTGGATGCTGAGAAGCTTGTGAAGGTCGTGCCACCACCGGGGAAAGAGCACCGCAAGCCCGAGAATTAGTATAAGGACGTTCTGAAGGGTGCCCGCCTTATGGCGGATGAATGTTCCAGGGATGTAATTTTTGAGTAAAACTCGCTCGTTTTGTCCTGTGCGCTAAAAACTTGTTCATATGCGCTAAGCAATGCTTTTGGAATTTAATATATTACCTTCTGTGTGGCTGTTTATCAATTTTGAGAGATGGCGAGTCGTCGGCTTCTGCCCCCGTGCCACTAGTGCTGGGGTGTTCGGGATAAACCTGAGCGCTCCTTTTCCCATGTTTGGGTCCTTCGAGGGAGGCGCTCAGCACAACGAACAAGGCAATCGGACTATAATGCTTGAACACTCTCACTTAGGCATAGAATTCTATAATTTTAAATTTCGGCGAAGCCCCTGGTATTCGGAAGACCGAATTCGAGGCGCTATCCACGCCTTGGCCAGACAGAGACGACTCCTCGCTCTAAGCGGCATAAGTCTTTAGGGACTCGGAAAACCTCTCGAACAGCGACCAGCTCTCGCTTCATCATGACAGTCAGTTTTAGCTTTCTCTACCGAGGAGCTTAGCCCAGCTCAACTGGGGCACAATCGTAGTAGTTCTCCTAGTGCTACCTTAGCCGATACAGCGGAACGTAAGGCACCAAAACATAGGAGCCGGGCAAACCCAACTATTGACCCAAGACATGATTCGGAGCCAATGCATATAGTGCTATAAGTTCGGGGTGCCGCACTTGTTAAAGTGTTCGGGCTTCTCACACCATATTGATGGGTACTAAAGCCCCTGGCGTATTTGGCCGTACCAAAGTGTACGGGTGCAGCATGTCGTTAATGAACATATATTTGTAAAAAGGAATAATGAAAAATAGACAAAAGATATGTATTGTTTATTAAAAAAAGGCTGCGATCAAGGCAGAACGATACAAATAACGCGATAAGCAAAAGGTTGGACTATTTAACATGTCCGTTCCAGGGGCAGGCTGCAGAATGGTATGCAAAACAGGTATACTGCTCGTGATAGAGACCACCTGGGAGTTCCGTAATGCGGCGTGGTTTGTCTGGTTCCCTGGTTCTAGCATCATTTGTGCGGCAATTGTACTGCCGGATAGGCCTTCCGAAGAATGGAGTCCTGAAAGTAAGAGAAAATTAAAAAATCGGCAGCCCCTAGTGCGTTTTATGCCGTGTTTCGGGCGTGCCGTGATGGTGCCCCTCCCCCTGTGCCCATGGTATTTCTAGAGCGTAGTTATGTACGCGAAGCACTGGTGTCGCATTTTCGTGAGGGCTGGGGTTGGGGCCGCGTTGCTACGCCTGCTTGGAACGTGCCAGGAGGTCTTGTTGTAGGTTACTCCGGGCGCGCTTGATGGTGTCCAGACGTTTGATGGCCGGACTGGAGAACTGCCTGGAGAGGCTGCTTTGTACTTCCGCTGCAAGGGCCGCCATGTGCTCCTCCGTTTGGAGTGAGCGTTCCGTGTTTCCGTTGACCGTAATTACTCCTCGAGGGCCTGGCATCTTGAGCTTAAGGTATGCATAGTGCGGTACCGCATTGAACTTGGCGAATGCGGTTCGCCCGAGCAGTGCGTGATAGACACTGCGGAATGGGACTATGTCGAAGATTAACTCCTCGCTTCGGAAATTATCCGGAGATCCGAAGACCACTTCAAGTGTAACTGAGCCTGTACAGTTGGCCTCTACACCTGGTATGACGCCTTTAAAGGTCGTTTTGGTGGGCTTAATCCTCGAGGGATATATGCCCATTTTCCGCACTGTATCCTGGTAAAGCAGGTTCAGGCTACTGCCGCCGTCCATAAGGACTCTAGTGAGATGAAATCCGTCAATAATTGGGTCTAGAACCAATGCGGCAAATCCACCATGACGGATGCTAGTGGGGTGGTACCTTCGGTCAAAGGTGATCGGGCAGGAGGACCATGGGTTGAACTTTGGGGCGACTGGCTCCATCGCGTATACGTCCCTTAACACGCGCTTCCGCTCCCTCTTGGGGATGTGGGTTGCGTATATCATGTTCACCGTCCACACTTGTGGGGGAAAACCCTTCTGTCCACTGTTGTTCGGCGGCCAGGGCTCTTCATCGTCGTCTCTATGCAGCCCCTTGTCTTTATTTTCGGCATTTAACTTGCCTTCCTGCTTAAACACCCAACAATTCCTGTTGGTGTGATTGGCTGGCTTTTCGGGGGTGCCATGTATCTCGCATAAGCGGTTGAGTATTCGGTCCAAACTGGACAGGCCCTGAGTATTTCTTTTGAATGGCTTTTTCCGCTGACCGGATTTATAGCCTTTGAATCCGGCATTAAGTGCCGTATCCTCAGCATTGTCGCCGTTAATGCGGCGCTTCCGCTTGTTGCGACGCGACCTGCCACTACTGTCTCTGGTATCCGAATTACCAGGGTTCTTGGTCATATTGTTGCTACGAGCAAGCCAGCTGTCTTCTCCCGCGCAAAAGCGGGTCATGAGTGTCGTGAGCGCTGCCATAGATTTCGGCTTTTCCTGTCCAAGGTGCCGGGCAAGCCACTCGTCACGGATATTGTGCTTGAAGGCTGCTAGGGCCTCTGCGTCCGAACAGTCGACTATTTGATTTTTCTTTGTTAGGAACCGTGTCCAGAATTGCCTGGCCGATACCTCTGGCTGCTGAATTATGTGGCTTAGGTCATCGGCGTCTGGTGGTCGCACATAAGTGCCCTAGAAATTGTCGAGGAATGCGGCTTCCAGGTCCTCCCAACAACTGATTGATTCTGCTGGCAAGCTGTTAAGACCATGCCGAGCTGGTCCTTTAAGCTTGAGTGGGAGGTATTTGATGGCGTGTAGATCATCGCCACGGGCCATGTGGATATGAAGGAGATAATCCTCGATCCATACCGCAGGATATGTTGTGCCATCATATGATTCGATGTTTACGGGTTTGAAACCCTCGGGGATTTGATGATCCATTGCTTCATCTGTGAAGCATAGTGGGTGTGCGGCGCCTCTGTACTGGGCTATATCACAACGTACCTCAAATGAGCTTTGTCTGCTGTGTTCGGCCCTACCGGATTTGCTGTATCCGGCGTGACGGTTATCATCTCGAGTCGTGGGGCGCCCACGCGATCCGTAGATCGATCTTGTTTGCCTTGCCTTGTCCTCCAATATATCTCGCATGTCTGGCGCATTTTCCCGTGCCTTGGTATGTTTTGAGCGGCGCTGGGGTGCGGTTTGAGTGGAGGGCCGAGAGGCCTCTCTGTCGCGGCCACGAGGTGGCCGGTCGGCCGTATCATGTGCTGGTCATGTAGGTTTAGGTGCTTCCTCCTCTAATCGGGGTAGCAACCTGCGCTTTGGGTAGCTCTTGGAGGGGCGTTCGAGTTCATACTCTTCGGCCGCAAGGACTTCAGTCCATCTGTCGGCTAGCAAATCTTGATCAGCTCTAAGTTGTTCCTGTTTTTTCTTGAGTCTGCTTGCCGTGGCCATAAGCCTGCGTTGAAAACGCTCTTGCTCGAAGGGATCCTCTGGCACGATGAATTCGTCGTCGTCGAGGCTTGCCTCGTCTTCGGAGGGAGGCATATAATTATCGTCCTCGACCTCTCTGTCTGCCGCTCTCTCATGAGGGATGGCTTCTCCATCCTCCTGCGCTGGATCTTCCTGGAGGGGGTTTTCTTCGGCACTATCTGGAGTATTATTATCTCCCGTGCTGGAATCACCGTTTTTGCTTTGGTGGGATTTAGAGCGGCACCGCTGACGCCGGCGCTTAGGCTGTTTCTTGGAGGGGTCATCCTCCGCTGTTCCATCGCCATCTCCTTCTTTTGGGGTGTCCACCATGTATATGTCATATGATGAGGTGGCTTTCCAGTGCCCTATAGGCGCTGGTTCTTGATTGTCTCCTGCATCGGCGTCCATACCGTCGATGTCTTCGGAGTCGAAGTCGAGCATGTCGGTTAAATCGTCGACAGTGGCTACAAAGTGGGTGGTGGGTGGGCTTTGAATTTCTTCATCGTCCGTATCCCAACCTTGCTGACCGTAGTCCGGCTAGGGCTCTCCTGATAAAGAGAGAGACTTTAGTGACTTCAGAATATCGCCGAAAGGCGAGTGCTGAAAGATGTCCGCGGCGGTAAACTCCATGATCGGCGCCCAACCGGATTCAATCGGCAGGGGCGCGGAGGGCTCGAAGTCCGGAGAGGAGTCCGGTTGCTCGGAATCATGAGCCTCGCGGAGTGCGGGGCTGGTGTTCGGCTCGATCACCATAGGGATCGCAGCCCCTGAGGCGGCGTCCAACCACCCATCCTCGATCGGCGCAGTTGGCTCCGAATTAAGGGTCGAAGCCGATGCAGGTGCGGCCTCCAGGGCACTGTTCGGCGGCAGAGCTAGATCATGCCCGTCGTGACAGTGCGACGCGCTCGGCAGTGGCTCGAATCCATCGAAGATCAAGTCCCCGCGGATGTCAGCCATGTAGTTTAAACTTCCAAATCTGACCTGATGGCCAGGGTCGTAGCTTTCGATCTGCTATAGACAGCCAAGCGAATTGGCCCGCAGTGCGAAGCCGCCAAAGACGAAGATCTATCCGGGGAGCAGGTTAAGGCGGCGCTGTGGGGATGGACCAGCCGCGATAGACGAGGCGATTGTCGGAGCAGCTCCTTGGAGGTGGAGGACGGGGCGGCTGAATTGGCAGGACGACGAGATGGACGACGGATCCTCATCCGGGAAGGTGGATGAGGGACGTCGAGCTGTTGCGGTGGACGACATCATCGGGGAAGAGGCTCTGGCTGGGCAGCGGTGAGGTGGCAGACGGAGGAGGGTGATGTTTCGCGGCTGTAGCGAAGATGTTATGGCGGCTTGGGATTTTGAATGGCGAACAGGAGGCAATGGGAGGGGGAACCATGACTTAGGGACGCGCTTGTCCAAAATGTAGGGTGTGTTACGAAAGTACTCCCACCGATTTGAACTAGCGGCTCTTTCGGCTCAGGGTTAGAAGGGGGATTTCGCGTGTCGTGATTTTGCAGCTGGAGGGAGTTTTCGCGCACGTTGTAATTTCGGGATAGCAAGGCGCGGGTTGTGAAGTGATATGTCCATTTTGCATCATGCTTTTATATCGATATTTATTGCATTATGGGCTATTATTACATGTTATGTCACAATACTTATGCCTATTCTCTCTTATTTTACAAGGTTTACATGAAGAGGGAGAATGCCGGTAGCTGGAATTCTGGGCTAGAAAAGGAGCAAATATTAGAGACCTATTCTGCACAACTCCAAAAGTCCTGAAACTTCACGGAGGCACGTTTTGTAATTAATAAAAAAATACTGGCGAAAGAAAGTACCAGAGGGGGCCCACACCCTAGCCACGAGGGTGGGGGCGCGCCCTACCCCCCTGGGGCGCGCCCCTGCCTCATGGGCCCCCTGGCAGGCCTCCGGTGCCCATCTTCTTCTATATGAAGTTTTTTACCCTGAAAAAAATCATAAGCAAGCTTTCGGGAATAAAGTCCGCCGCCACGAGGCGGAACCTTGGTGGAACCAATCTAGGGCTCCGACGGAGCTGTTCTGCTGGGGAAACTTCCCTCTGGGAGGGGAAATCATCGCCATTGTCATCACCAACGACCCTCTCATCGGGAGGGGGTCAATCTCCATCAACATCTTCACTTGCACCATCTCCTCTAATACCCTAGTTCATCTCTTGTATCCAATGTTTGTCCCAAAGCCTCAGATTGGTACTTGTGGGTTGCTAGTAGTGTTGATTACTCCTTGTAGTTGATGCTAGTTGGTTTATTTGGTGGAAGATCATATGTTCAGATACGTTATGCATATTAATACCCCTCTAATTATGAACATGAATATGATTTGTGAGTAGTTAAGTTTGTTCCCGGGGGCATCGGAGAAGTCTTGCTATAAATAGTGATGTGAATTTGGTATTCGTTCGATATTTTGATGAGATGTATGTTGTCTCTCCTCTAGTGGTGTTATGTGAACATTGACTACATGACACTTCACCATTGTTTGGGCCTAGAGGAAGGCATTGGGAAGTAATAAGTAGATGATGGGTTGCTAGAGTGACAGAAGCTTAAACCCTAGTTTATGAGTTGCTTCGTAAAGGGATGATTTGGATCCATATGTTTCATGCTATGGTTAGGTTTACCTTAATACTTCTTTTGTAGTTGTGGATGCTTGCAATAGGGCTTAATCATAAGTGGGGTACTTGTCCAAGAAAGGGCAGTACCCAAGCACCGGTCCACCCACATACCAAATTATCAAAGTAATGAACGCGAATCATATGAGCGTGATGAAAACTAGCTTGACGATAATTCCCACGTGTCCTCGGGAGCGCTTTTCATATAAGAGTTTGTCCAGGCTTGTCCTTTGCTACTAAAAGGATTCGACCATCTTTCTGCACCTTATTTACTTTTATTACTTGTTACCCGTTACAAATTACCTTATCATAAAACTATCTATTACGGATAATTTCAGTGCTTGCAGAGAATACCTTACTGAAAACCGCTTATCATTTCCTTCTGCTCCTCGTTGGGTTCGACACTCTTACTTATCGAAAGGACTACGATAGATCCCCTATACTTGTGGGTCATCAAGACTCTTTTCTGGTGCCATTGTCGGGGAGTGAAGCGCTTTTGGTCGGTGGAATTTGGTAAGGAAAATTTTATATAGTGTGCTGAAATATACTGTCACTTGTTACTATGGAACATAATCCTTTGAGGAGCTTGTTCGGGGTATCTTCACCCTGACCAGTAGAACAAAGAGTCGCTCCTCAACCTACTGAACCTTCCGAAAATGTTTACGTTTAAATTCCTTCGAGTATGATAGAGAAACTGCTAGCTAATCCTTTTACAGGAGATGGAACATTACATCCTGATTTGCACCTAATCTATGTGGATGAAGTTTGTGGATCATTTAAGCTTGCAGGTATGCCCGAGGATGTTATCAATAAGAAGGTCTTCCCTTTATCTTTGAAGGGAGAGGCATTGACATGGTTTAGGCTATGTGATGATATGGGATCATGGAACTACAACCGATTGAAATTGGAATTTCATCAGAAGTTTTATCCTATGCATCTTGTTCATTGTGGTCGTAATTATATATATAATATTTGGCCTCGCTAAGAAGAAAGCATCGCTCAAGCTTGGGGGAGGCTTAAGTCAATGTTATATTCATGCCCCAATCATGAGCTCTCAAGAGAGATGATTATTTAAAAAAATTATGCTCGACCTTCTCTCAATAATCGCTCCATGCTCGATACTTCTTGTACTGGCTCTTTTATGATGAATACTATTGAATTCAAATGGGATTTGTTGGAAAGAATTAAACGCAACTCTAAAGATTGGGATCTCAACGAAGGTAAGGAGTCAGGTATAAAACCTAAGTTTGATTGTGTTAAATCTTTTATGGATACCGATGTTTTCCGTCAATTTAGCACTAAATATGGACTTGACTTTGAGATAGTAGCTTCTTTCTATGAATCCTTTTCTAATCATGTTGATCTCCCTAAGGAGAAGTGGTTTAAATATAATCCTCCCATTGAAGTAAAAGTAGTTGCACCTATTAAAGTTGAAGAAAAGACTATCACTTATAATGGTCCTGTCGTTCCTACTACTTATATTGAGAAACCACCTTTCCCTGCTAGAATAAAGGATCATGCTAAAGCTTCAGCTGTGGTCAACCAAAGTAATATTAGGACACCCAAACCCCCTGAGCAAATTAAAGTTGAACCTAGTGTTGCTATGGTTAAAGATCTCTTGGCTGATAATATTGATGGGCATGTTATTTACTTCTGCAATGAAGCTTCTTGAATTGCTAGACCTGATACTAAAAATAAACATAGACCTGTTGTAGGCATGCCTGTTATTTCTGTTAAGATAGGAGATCATTGTTATCATGGCTTATGTGATATGGGTGCTAGTGCAAGTGCAATACCTCATTCCTTATACAAAGAAATTATGCATGACATTGCACCTGCTGAGTTAGAGGAAATTGTTGTTACAATTAAGCTTGCCAATAGAGACACTATTTCACCAGTTGGGATTGTTAGAGATGTTGAAGTCTTGTGTGGGAAAGTTAAATATCCTGCTGATTTTCTTGTTCTTGGTTCCCCGCAAGATAGTTTTTGCCTCATCATATTTGGTAGACCCTTCTTGAATACTGTTAATGCTAAGATAGACTGCAAAAAGGATGTTGTTACTATTGGTCTGGGGGATATGTCTCGGGAGTTTAATTTTGCTAAATTTCATAGACAACCCCATGATGAGGAATTGCCTAGTAAAGATGAAATTATTGGTCTTGCTTCTATTGTCGTGCCTCCTAATGATCCTTTAGAACAATATTTGCTAGGCCATGAAAATGATATGTTTATGAATGAAATAAGGGAAATAGATGAATTGTTCTTTAAACATGGACCTATTTTGAAACACAACTTGCCTGTTGAAATCATAGGGGATCCTCCTCCACCCAAGGGTGATCCCGTGTTTGAGCTTAAACCATTACCTGATACTCTTAAATATGCTTATCTTAATAAAAAGAAGATATATCCTGTTACTATTAGTGCTAACCTTTTAGAGCATGAAGAAAAGAAATTATTGAAAACTCTGAAGAAACACCGTGCTGCTATTGGATATACTCTTGATGATCTTAAGGACATTAGTCCCACTCTATGCCAACACGGAATAAAATTGGAAAAAGACGCTAAACCGGTTGTTGATCACCAACGACGGTTAAATTCTAAGATGAAAGAAGTGGTAAGGAAGGAAATACTTAAGCTTATGGAGGCAGGTATAATTTATCCCGTTGCTGATAGTCAGTGGGTAAGTCGCGTCCATTGTGTCCCTAAGAAGGGAGGTATTACTGTTGTTCCTAATGATAAAGATGAATTGATCCCACAAAGAATTATTACAGGCTATAGAATGGTAATTAATTTCCACAAATTAAATAAATCTACTAAAAAGGATCATTACCCTTTACCTTTTATTGATCAAATGCTAGAAAGATTATCCAAACATACACATTTTTGCTTTCTAGATGGTTATTCTGGTTTCTCTCAAATACCTGTGTCAAAAGAGGATCAAGAAAAGACCACTTTTACTTGCCCTTTCGGTACCTTTGCTTATAGACATATGCCTTTTGGTTTATGTAATGCACCTGCTACCTTTCAAAGATGCATGATGGCTATATTCTCTGATTTTTGTGAAAAGATTGTTGAGGTTTTCATGGATTATTTCTCCGTTTACGGAACTTCTTTTGGTGATTGCTTGAGAAACCTTGATCGAGTTTTACATAGATGTGAAGAAACTAATCTTGTCTTGAATTGGGAAAAGTGCCACTTTATGGTTAATGAAGGTATTGTCTTGGGGCATAAAATTTCTGAAAGAGGTATTGAAGTTGATAAAGCTAAGGTTGATGCTATTGAAAAGATGCCATGTCCCAAGGACATTAAAGGTATAAGAAGTTTCCTTGGTCATGCCGGTTTTTATAGGAGGTTCATTAAGGACTTCTCTAAAATCTCCAGGCCTCTGACTAATCTCTTACAAAAAGACATTCCTTTGTTTTTGATGATAATTGTGTAGAAGCATTTGAAACACTTAAGAAAGCATTGATTTCTGCACCTATTGTTCAGCCACCTGATTGGAATTTACCCTTTCAAATTATGTGTGATGCTAGTGATTTTGCTGTAGGTGCTATTCTAGGACAAAGAGTTGATAAGAAATTAAATGTTATCCAATACGCTAGTAAAACTCTAGGCAATGCCCAGAGAAATTATGCTACTACTGAAAAAGAATTTTTAGCAGTTGTGTTTGCTTGTGATAAGTTCAGACCTTATATTGTTGATTCTAAAGTAACTGTTCACAATGATCATGCTGCTATTAAATATATTATGGAGAAGAAAGATGCTAAACCTAGACTTATTAGATGGGTTCTCTTGCTACAAGAATTTGATTTGCATATTATTGATAGAAAGGGAGCTGAGAACCCCATTGCAGGCAACTTGTCTAGGTTAGAGAATGTTCTTGATGACCCACTACCTATTGATGATAGCTTTCCTAATGAACAATTAGTTGTCATAAATGCTTCTCGTACTGCTCCATGGTATGCTGATTATGCTAATTACATTGTTGCTAAATTTATACCACCTAGTTTTACATACCAGCAAAAGAAAAAGTTTTTCTATGATTTAAGACATTACTTTTGGGATGACCCACACCTTTATAAAGAAGGAGTAGATGGTGTTATTAGACGTTGTATACCTGAGCATGAACAGTAACAGATCCTATGCAAGTGACACTCCGAAGCTTATGGAGGACACCACGATGGATATAGAACTGCACATAAGGTATTCCAATCCGGTTTTTATTGGCCTACTCTCTTAAAAGATACCCGTAAGTTTGTCTTGTCTTGTGATGAATGTCAAAGAATTGGTAATATTAGTAGACGTCAAGAAATTCCTATGAATTATTCACTTGGTATTGAGCCATTTGATGTTTGGGGCTTTGATTATATGGGACCGTTTCCTTCCTCTAATGGGTATACACATATTTTAGTTGTTGTTGATTATGTTACTAAGTGGGTAGAAGCTATTCCAACTAGTATTGCTGATCATAACACCTCCATTAAGATGCTTAAAGAAGTTATTTTTCCGAGGTTTGGAGTCCCTAGATATTTAATGACTGATGGTGGTTCACATTTTATTCATGGTGCTTTTCGTAAAATGCTTGCTAAGTATGATGTTAGTCATAGAATTGCATCTCCATACCACCCGCAGTCCAGTGGTCAAGTAGAACTTAGTAATAGAGAGCTCAAATTAATTCTGCAACAGACTATTAATAGATCTAGAAAGAATTGGTCTAAGAAACTTGATGATGCATTATGGGCCGATAGAACTGCATATAAAAATATGGGTATGTCTCTGTACAAAATGGTTTATGGAAAAGCATGTCACTTACCTCTCGAACTAGAACGTAAGGCATATTGGGCCATTAAAGAGATCAATTATGATTTCAAACTTGCCGGTGAGAAGAGGCTATTTGACATTAACTCACTTGATGAATGGGGAACTCAAGCCTATGAGAATGCCAAACTATTTAAAGAAAAAGTTAAAAGATGGCATGACAAAAGGATACAAAAGCGTGAGTTTAATGTAGGTGATCATGTGTTGCTATTCAACTCTCGTTTGAGATTTTCTGCAGGAAAACTTCTCTTCAAATGGGAAGGTCCTTACATTATCGAGGAGGTCTATCATTCCGGTGCCACAAAAATCAACAACTTCGAAGGCACAAATCCAAAGGTGGTGAACGGTCAAAGAGCAAACATTATATCTCAGGTAATCCTATAAATGTTGCAACTAATGTTATTGAAACCGTAACCCCGGAGGAATACACAAGGGACACTTTCCAAAACGTTTCAGACTCCGAAAAGGAATAGGTAGGTGGTACAGTAAGTAAACCGACTCCAAAATAGTTTTAATGGCAATTTTTCTCCGTTTTGGAATATTTAAGAAAATAGGAAAATAAGAAGTAATCTGAAAGGGACACGAGGCATCCACGAGGGTGGAGGGCGTGCCCTACCCCCCTGGGCGCGCGCCCTGCCTCGTGGGCACCTCGTGTGCCCTCCGGACTCCGTTTTCTTGCACGATACTTCTTTTGGTCGGTAAAAATTCATTATATAATCCCCCAAAGATTTTGACCACCGTACCACGCAAATATCCTCTGTTTTTGTTTCGAGCTATTTCTGTAGCGGGTTTGGAGCAAGATTTCATCTCAGGATTCCGACGAAGAGAGCCATGTCTCACATCTCGTCGCTAACCCAAAGACCTATGGGGATCTATCTCCTCGTGGTCGAACTACGGATGATGAAGAGGATGCTCATTTGATGAGGATCAATGATTCAAGTTCTGAGGAGGAGGATGTCCCTCTACCTCAACCTGGGGATATGCACGTGAAGTTCAAGAAGTCTAGTATTCCTAAGAGGGCTAAACTGTCTAACAACCGATCTATAACTTCTCGTTTTTGGTACAAAAGCAAAGGAGATTTATATGACAAGATCTTGAAGCTGGAAATGGAAGTCGATGATTTAAAGGAGGAAATTGCTCTTCTCAAATACAATATGAAAAAGCTGAAGGCACAATTAACTCCATCAGCACCACCATCTTCTTCACCATCAAAGGAGAACTGAGTATCGGTAGGGGCACTCCCCTTAGCAACTGCCAAGCTTGGGGGAGGTGCCCCGGTATCGTATCACCATCACACTCATATCTTTACTGTATTTCGTAGTTCGATCGTTTTGGTAATATCTTGATCTAGTAGAATAAAGTTTTAGTATTATTTAATTTTGAGTTTTGCTTTATGATCCTTCTATGTAATCGAGTCCATGAGCTATATATAATAAAGATTAGATTTGAGTCAAGGGCTTGATTATCTTGCTATGATCGTGAGGAAATAAAAGAAAGAGAAGGAATAAAAAGAAATAAAGAGATCATATTGATCTTATGGAAAGTAATGACTTCACATATAAAGAGTTTGATGAATAAAAGTTGTTGAGAGTTGACAAACATAGTTTTGGTCATCGTTGCAATTAATAGGAAGTAATAAATAAAGAGAGGTTTTCACATATAAATATACTATCTTGGACATCTTTTATGACTGTGAGCACTCATTAAAGTATGACATGCTAAAGAGTTGATATTGGACAAGGAAGACAACGTAATGGGTTATGTTTTCCTATATCCGAAATAAAGTATATTGTCATGGATCATCCAACATGTTGAGCTTGCCTTTCCCCCTCATGCTAGCCAAATCCTTTGCACCAAGTAGAGATACTACTTGTGCTTCCGAATATCCTTAAACCCAGTTTTGCCATGGGAGTCCACCATATCTACCTATGGATTGAGTAAGATCCTTCAAGTAAGTTGTCATGTTGCATGCAATAAAAATTGCTCTCTAAATATTTATGATTTATTAGTGTGAAAAATAAACTTTATACGATCTTGTGATATGGAAGCAATAAAAGTGAAGGACTGCATAATAAAGGTCCATATCACAAGTGGTAATATAAAGCGACGTTCTTTTGCATTAATATTTTGTGCATCCAACCTTAAAAGCACATGACAACCTCTGCTTCCCTCTGTGAAGGGCCTATCTTTTGCTTTTGTCTTTTACCTTATACAAGAGTCATGGTGATATTCACCTTTCCTTTTTACATTTTATCCTTTGGCAAGCACCTTATGTTGGAAAGATCCTGATATATATATCCAATTGGATGTAAGTTAGCATGAATTATTATTGTTGACATTACCCTCGAAGTAAAAGGTTGGGAGGCAACACTATAAGCCCCTATCTTTCTCTGTGTCCAATTAAAACTCCATACCCATAAATATTGCGTGAGTGTTAGCAATTGTGAAAGACTAAATGATAGTTGAGTATGTGGACTTGCTGAAAAGCTCTTATATTGACTTTTTCTGATGTTATGATAAATTGCAATTGCTTCAATGACCGAGATTATAGTTTGTTGGTTCTCAATGAAGTTTCTGATTCATACTTTAGATTGTGAATAGATTATTACTTGAGCATAAGAATTCATATGACAATATCCATATATGTTACTGTTATAAGAATGATCATGATGCCCTCATGTCCGTATCTTATTTTATCGACACCTCTATCTCTAAACATGTGGACATATTTATCGGCTTCCGCTTGAGGACAAGCGGGGTCTAAGCTTGGGGGAGTTGATACGTCCATTTTGCATCATGCCTTTATATCGATATTTATTGCATTATGGACTGTTATTACACGTTATGTCACAATACTTATGCCTATTCTCTCTTATTTTACAAGGTTTACAAGAAGAGGGAGAATGCCGGCAGCTGGAATTCTGGGCTGGAAAAGGAGCAAATATTAGAGACCTATTCTGCACAGCTCCAAAAGTCCTGAAACTTCACGGAGGCACGTTTTGGAATTAATAAAAAATACCGGCGAAAGAAAGTACCAGAGGGGGCCCACACCTTGGCCACGAGGGTGGGGGTGCGCACTACCCCCTAGGCGCGCCCTCTGCCTTGTGGGTCCCTTGGCAGGCCTCCGGTGCCCATCTTCTACTATATGAAGTCTTTTACCCTGAGAAAATCATAAGCAAGCTTTCAGGAAGAAACTCCGCTGCCACGAGGTGGAACCTTGGCGGAACCAATCTAGGGCTCCGGCGGAGCTGTTCTACCGGGGAAACCTCCCTCCAGGAGGGGGAAATCATCGCCATCGTCATCACCAACGATCCTCTCATCGGGAGGGGGTCAATCTCCATCAACATCTTCACCAACACCATCTTCTCTAAAACCCTAGTTCATCTCTTGTATCCAATCTTTGTCCCAAAGCCTCAGATTGGTACCTGTGGGTTGCTAGTAGTGTTGATTACTCCTTGTAGTTGATGCTAGTTGGTTTATTTGGTGGAAGATCATATGTTCATATCCTTTATGCATATTAATACCCCTCTGACTATGAACATGAATATGATTTGTGAGTAGTTACGTTTGTTCCTGAGGACATGGGAGAAGTCTTGCTATAAGTAGTCATGTGAATTTGGTATTCGTTCGATATTTTGATGAGATGTATGTCGTCTCTCCTCTAGTGGTGTTATGTGAACGTGGTGTTATGTGAACGTCGACTACATGACACTTCGCTATTGTTTGGGCCTATAGGAAGGCATTGGGAAGTAATAAGTACATGATGGGTTGCTAGAGTGACAGAAGCTTAAACCCTAGTTTATGAGTTGCTTCGTAAGGGGCTGATTTGGATCCATATGTTTCATGCTATGGTTAGGTTTAGCTTAATACTTCTTTTGTAGTTGCGGTTGCTTGCAATAGGGGTTAATAGTAAGTGGGATACTTGTCCAAGAAAGGGCAGTACCCAAGCACTGGTCCACCCACATACCAAATTATCAAAGTAACTAACGCGGATCATATGAGCGTGATGAACACTAGCTTGACGATAATTCCCATGTGTCCTCGGGAGCGCTTTCCTCTATATAAGAGTTTTTCTAGGCTTGTCCTTTGCTATAAAAAGGATTGGGTCATCTTGCTGCACCTTATTTACTTTTATTATTTGTTACCCGTTACAAATTACCTGATCATAAAACTATCTGTTACCGATAATTTCATTGCTTGCAGAGAATACCTTACTGAAAACCACTTATCATTTCCTTCTGCTCCTTGTTGGGTTCGACACTCTTACTTGTCGAAAGGACTATGATAGATCCCCTATACTTGTGGGTGATCATGAAGGCGCCAGTTTAGGGAGCACGATATCTGAATTTTTGGGATATAACAAGGCGCGGGTTGAATTTTAAGGACAAGCCTAACGTGTAATATTGTACTTGTACGTACCAAATCAATTCGGACTTCCCGCAGAGAAAAAAAGAAAAAAATAAAACTATTCACACCACACAAAGAGAGTCTTGTCCCGTTTTACTATACAATTGCTATTCAAAGCTACTCATACCAACATGTTATGTCCAATTAATTTTTTTCATTGGTTGTATAATGCATGTAACCTACTCATACCAACATTTTTGTGCATTCCAAATGTCTATACTACCATTGCAATTCGAAATAAATGTGAATTCGTTTCTCTATTTTCAATAAGAATCTACAATCATGATTGTTGCCAACTTCAACCATCATTCATGTACAACCTTAACAACACACCACATGATTACTATAGAGATAGATATGAACTATGTGTACTATATGAACTTGAATTAAATTTTTTTGAATACACTTGATGTTGATTCCTAATAATAGTACATTTGATGTACTAACTATATATTCATAATCTAAACCATGTTCCATACGTACACCGTGTTTATCACACCAAGTATAGTGCCCCGCCCCCTACATTATGACAAGTATTTAGCCCTGAGCTGCAAAAGCCACACATTAGCCCAAATTATAATCAATGTTCTACATTATGATATCTTCTTCAAGTATCGTATCCACTTTTTTATAATGAATTATGATATTTGTTCGTCTTTTACACCTTCACGATCTCTTCTCTTTGTAGCTAGCTAGCGCTAACTTTCTATCGTGCATGCACATGCCCGCCCTCACTCACCCTCCCTCGGCGTCCCCTCCATCGCGCACGTTCGTTATTTCTCTTTAGGTCGTTCACCCGCGGTGTGTGTAGGCCCCCCGACTCCTTCTTTCTGGCATACATTGGTCGATATACCTCTCTAGCCAAGTGTGCCTACCACAAACACATACTTCCCCTCTTCTCTTCTCACCGCCCATGCCCCCCTATGTCTAATACGGTTCCACGCAGGTGCACACTCCCGCCCCTCTTTTCATCGACCTCATACTCGCACACTCCTCCCCCCTCGACATGGTAGGCCTCTCGCACCACCTCCTAGCTGCACCCCTCTCCCCCTGTCTGTTTCTCCGGACCTTATTTTCTTCTAACACATGCATGCATGTATACGTACCGATCTCCCTACATATAGCCAGGTCGACTATAATTCGTTTTCCCCACGCACTGATAGACTTACCTCACTAGTTATGTCTCTCCCTTTCTCGGACACACGACGGTTGATCTTCCTATGTAGTTATGTATGCTTACCACAACCATATCGTCTCCCCTCATCATCCTTTCATACCTCCCGACCCGTCTCTCACACGCACGTGCATAGACAGACAGACATCCCTCGCCCTCTCTTATTGATATTGCACTCGTACCCTCCGTTTGTCTAGCAGGCCTCTCCCACCATTTGTGAGACGCCACTCCACCACCAACCCTCCGATGCTCTACCTTTGTCTTTCTCCCAACCTTATTCCTCTACTACACATATCCTTGGATGCTGATCGATCTCCCTCAATACATAGCTAGGTCCCTCTCCTTCCCCACACATATACTAGTCGATCGGTCTCTGCCCCCCCCCCCACACAGACACCGATAGTCGAACGTTGTAGGTAGGTATCCATGCCACAGAGAAAAACTGCACCTCTGCCTTCTCAAATTCTAGTAGGCCAGCCGCCTTGTATCTTTGACATGGGCAAACACAAATCCGATGTCACTCTTTATCGGTCGCGCAGCCACACACTTCATCCCTGTTTTCAATTCTATCGATATCTCACGTCCATGACTCTGTTTCACACACATTGCATATGTTATGTTTTTTGTTTGAGATATCATCGACACATTGCCTCTGTTTCGCACAAACCATCTCTCTCACACCCACCCACGTACGTACCTGCACCTAAATAAGAGGTGCATGCAGGACACACGTACTCGCATCTTGTTCTCGGACACACCCGCGCGGGTACACGGTAGAGTTTGTTCCTGTATGAAAAGGCAGCCCACGTGATAATTTGACGCGTGTAGCGGTTGTTTACTCGAAGGAGGGTTGGGTACCATGCCTAGACGGAACAAAGTTCGACTTGACGTGCTAGTATTAAATAAAGTTATATATTCCTCAATGGCACATACAAAATATAAAACGATTGTCGTGGGGAAAATGGAAAAATCCGCTCCACTATATAGAACGGAGCCTGCCTGCCGGGGTTTGTCTCTCGTCACACCATCTCACACAAGGCGGCGGTGGCCTCTCTCTCTCATCGTTGGTCAGTGATCCGGCCGCATCCTGTCCGCTGGCGGAAAGGGAGGATGTGCCTCGTTTCTCCGTTCGACGGCGTTGAGGCAGCACGTCCCGATCTGTGGTACCCGCCGTTCTCTCTGACCAAGCTCCGGCGTGGTAGGGCCTTCGCCACTTGCTCACTGCCGCAGTATGGGCAGATCCCGGCCGCCGGAGCCCTCCTAGTAACATCCCGACGACCCTCAGGTACAGCTTCCTCCGGCCTTGCTCCACTGCCCATCTTCCCGCGTTGCTGCATGTGGATCTTCTTTAGTTGTTTGCTTAAAACGCTCGGCCGGCGTACTTTCCATCTTGCAATCTCGTCCTCAAACCATTTTTGATAAACCACCATGCTGCTATCTTTCCCTTATTACATGGAATATGCTTATTTTTTGTCGGCGTATGTGTCTTCAACTTGTGTTATTGGGCAGTAATTGTTTCCTTTGTACCTCCTTTTGCAAACACGGCTATCCATTTTCACCTCGTTGCTATTGCGACCTTTTGGTGAACTGCACAAATCACTTTTTTCTTAAGAGTGTTTTGTACAGTTTCACCAAAATGTCACACGGGCAACATTTTTACATTTCAATGGGACTGCAGAAAGAGAGATTGGTTTTGCTATCCTCCTCATCCAACTCTGTGCCTAATCTTCTCCAACAAGTAGTTAGTCCTAAAGAGAGATCACATAGGTGATCAGCTTCTATTTGTGTGTGTTATTGTTCATAAGCTAGTTCCACTATTATTGTAATCACACTGACTGGATATCTTTGCAAACAGGGATGGTCTGCTCGATTTTAGTGGAGCTGCACAAAATGATCAGATTGTGGTGTCCTCCATACACCTCTTTTTTGGCTACAGAGCTAGGTGAAACTAGCTGCCAAGCAATGAACTCTGTGCCGAGGAAATGGATCCATGCCTACGAACAACATCGATCAATTATATATTTTTATTTATTTGTAGACCTTCTCACAACTTTGTCTTCAGTTGTGATGTGAATATTGGCGCTGCTCTATGAACCATTGAGATGCATTAACAGCCATGGTAGTTTCATTTGTATTTGATGGAATGTTGTAACGAGATAATCTTGAGGCAAGAGGACACATGAATCCTAAGTTGAAACCTTTTTTTCCTGCGGGAACCAAAGTTGAAACCTTCATAGCATCACAGTACAATTTCATTAAAATTATCCGTACATATAAACAAATCCTGAAGGATTGATAACAATGCCAGAAACAATTCAACTTCGTTTCACCGACATGTGGGACATCCCTCATCCGGCTCCACCTGCCATGCAGCAATATTGAGTGCACAACTGCATTGCGTCGCAGTATTAGTGACTAGTGAGTAGTCAAATTACAGAGCCCCACCTTCGCCACAGTAAGTTGCTCGGACGAAGCAACCATCATTTCTCTGTTCCTTGAATCCACTGGTACTCCCATATTCCCATATTAATAAGTTGGTCGGGCGAAGCAACCATCACTTCACCTTTCCCACAGTAAGTACTAGTACCTCCTTTTTTTACTCTAGAAACAACCACACACGAATATTGGCGGTAGCAGCACAGAAACTGAATCAAAAATCGAAACCAACCAATGAACTACTACTAATGGTGAGCGTTTGCTAGTATCATGTACTCCGTCTGTCCATGTACATAGGGCTTCATGCGTTTTCTGAGACTAACTTTGGCCCTGTTTGGATCCATGGGTTAGAGTTAGTTTGAGCTAGTTGGGGCTCAAATAGCCCTAAAGTATCCAAGCATGAGGGTTAAATTGGAGCAAGTTGCACCAAACCCACCAAACAAAACTATCCCACCCAAGAGGTGCTAATTGGAGATAGTTCTCATTGGGCCCACTGGAAAATCACTTTTCTCTCTCCATCAAGTGCATTTATTGTCAATCTAACCCTGTCACCCAAACACCCCTTTGGCTACAGTTAGTTCAGGGTTAGTCATGAGTTAGTCTAACCTCTAGCTAAGTTAGAGTATCCAAACAGGAGCAGTATAGGACATGCAAGTTGCTCAAAGCATACAGTCAAATTCGTACATTAAAGGATCTTTTTTTAAAGGAACGTGAAAGGATATTCGAATGATATAATTTTTAAATTATATAAAATCTTATCAATAGTCAAAGGCATCCTCGAAGAATACACTAGGCCCTATATAAAATCTTATCAATAGTCAAAACCAAGTGATGTAAATTAGTTCAAAACGAGAAACTGGACCCACTCACGGCACGGTACGCCTGTCTCATTCGGTCCGTCAGTCAAAGCGCTTCCTCTTCTTGGCATAACAATAGAGTACATTATTTATTTTAGAATGCTCTTGGCATGTCGGTAACATGTGATGAGTTAACCAAACTCAATAGATGACAAAAACGCCAGCCCGCTGCACTTTGAGAGAGACGAGGAGTGAGAAGCGATACATGCTGCTGGATTACTAGAGCTAGGTGTCGCACGGAGGCCAAGAAAAATGGTGATACCATGGGTTAGCCATGTAGTATGATGTAACTACACTGGGCTATCGTGTTTCGTACTCTTCCAGTCACTGTGGAGATGATTGGTTGATTTTATATCGCTGTATAATATAAAATATTATGAGTGCAGGCGCTCCACCACGAGGTTCCTTGGTCCTTCTCGGTCGTTGGGAATCTATGCTCTTCCAGTCTTTTTTATTGACGTGAGCTTTGTTCATCCTTTTGCCAACACGCGGCAACTCGCAGAACGACGAGAAGCTTGTTTACTACACCTTCCCCCTCGCCAATGCATGTGTGGTGGCTCGCAGCACGAGGAGAAACTTTTGCTGCAGTGGACGTTCAGCAGTTCATAGTGGGAGTAACATACTCCTAGGTAGTAACATAGCGCAGTCCAAGACAAGTTTGCTTATGTGGCATGTATTTAATGAGGAGAGATGTGTTTAGAGTAACATAATATGCAGTGTGGGGCACAAGCGAGTAGTCCATTGTAGAAACTAGGGTGGTGTCGGATTAATTCCGCATGTAAATAAGCTTGTAACCATGGATTTGGGGCTCTTTCCCCTCTCTTCTTTAATGAATGATACGCATCCTCGTGAGTATTCGAGAAAAAATTATGTTAGTGTAACATAGCGCTTTCCAAGAGAGGATGAGTCTACAAGGTAGTAAATGAAGCCAACTAGTATGACACTACTACTATGTTACTTTGCATTATGGAGGTAGTAACTTAGACTAGTGTTATATGCATGACACTAGTATAAGTTACTCTGCACTATGACCAGCCTAAGAGCATGGTTAATAGTATAGCCAGCTGATTGCTATAAGAAACTGCCATGTCATGTATAGCCATCATTTATAGTCACTCATATAGTAGTGTGGACTACAAGGTTGGCTGTAACATCACTTGGTAATTTTTTCAACCTTCTCTCTTTCTCTTTCTTCACATTTATTCTATTTGTCTAGGAATCCGCATATAGCTAGGCTCTTGCATGAGAGCCCACTCCCCATAATTTTCCTCGTCATCATCTGAGTCCTAGAAGATTTCATCCACATCATCATTAGGCATGCAGCCGCCTTGATAGACAACGTGCGCAGAAGGAGTAGAGGCGACTGGGGACGCACCATGTCATGGGCACCCCATACGTGCCCGTGTGCGTGCAGCGTGCGTGCTTGTCCATCGGTGCTAGCTCCAAGGCCGAGGCTGCGATCTCTTCGTCTTTGACTAGTCGTTGAGCAACGACGGCAAAGAGGTGTTGCAAGATATGTGTAGGCGCCGTTGTGTGTGAGCTTCGCTGTAGCATGACGAGCCGGACGTCACCGCAGATGACGCACGGCTCCATGCAGCCGAGTGTGTGCGCATGCATGTGTTATTCACGTGCATTCTGCGGCCGAGTGTGTGTGTGCATGTACGTGTTGTGTGCTCCATGTTGTGCGCGTATGTGCATGAGTTGGATTGGCATGAGCTAGTGCGTTGGTGTGTGTACATGCGTGGCTGCATGCATCCTATTGATACGTCTCCAACGTATCTATAATTTTTTTATTGCTCCATGCTATATTATCTACTGTTTTAGATGATATTGGGCTTTATTATCCACTTTTATATTATTTTTGGGACTAACCTATTAATCGGAGGCCCATCCTAGAATTGCTCTTTTTTGCTTATTTCAGTGTTTCGAAGAAAAGGAATATCAAACGGAGTCGAAACGGAATGAAATCAACTAGATAAGTTATTATTGGAAGGAAAGCTACCAGAAAAACTTGGAGTGCACGCCAGGGGAGTCCTGGGCTGCCCACGCGGGTGGGGGGGCGCGCCCACCCCCCTAGGGCGCGCCCCCTGCCTCGTGGACAGCCCGGAGGTCCACCAACGTACTTCTTGCACCCATATATACCCACGTACCCTAAAACTTCCGAAGAGGAGATTAGATCGGGAGCTCCGACGCCGCAAGCCTATGTAGCCAACAAAAACCAATCGGGACCCTATTCCGGCACCCTGCCAGAGGGGGGAACCCTCACCGGTGGCCATCTTCATCATCCCGGCGCTCTCCATGACGAGGAGGGGGTAGTTCACCCTTGGGGCTGAGGATATGTACCAGTAGCTATGTGTTTGATCTCTCTCTCTCTCTCTCTCGTGTTCTTGATTTGGCACGATCTTGATGTATCACGAGCTTTGCTATTTTAGTTGGATCTTATGTTTCTTCTCCCCCTCTACTCTCTTGTAATGGATTGAGTTTTCCCTTTGAAGTAATCTTATCAGATTGAGTCTTTTATGACTTGAGAACACCTGATGTATGTCTTGCCGTGCGTATCTGTGGTGACAATGGGATATCACGTGATTCACTTGATGTATGTTTTGTTGATCAACTTGCGGGTTCCGCCCATGAACCTATGCATAGGGGTTGGCACACGTTTTCGTCTTGATTCTCTAGTAGAAACTTTGGGGCAGTATTTGAAGTACTTTGTGTTGGTTTGAATAGATGAATCTGAGATTGTGTGATGCATATCGTATAACCATACCCACGGATACTTGAGGTGACATTGGAGTATCTAGGTGACATTAGGGTTTTGGTTGAATTGTGTCTTAAGGTGTTATTCTAGTACGAACTCTAGGGCTGTTTGTGACACTTATAGGAATAGCCCAACGGATTGATTGGAAAGAATAACTTTGAGGAGGTTTCGTACCCTACCATAATCTCTTCGTTTGTTCTCCGCTATTAGTGACTTTGGAGTGACTCTTTTTTGCATGTTGAGGGATAGTTATATGATCCAACTATGTTATTATTGTTGAGAGAACTTGCACTAGTGAAAGTATGAACCCTAGGCCTTGTTTCCTATCATTGCAATACCTTTTACGCTCACTTTTACCACTTGTTACCTTGCTGTTTTTATATTTTCCGATTACAAAAACCTATATCTACCATCCATATTGCACTTGTATCACCATCTCTTCGCTGAACTAGTGCACCTATACAATTTACCATTGTATTGGGTGTGTTGGGGACACAAGAGACTCTTTGTTATTTGGTTGTAGGGTTGCTTGAGAGAGACCATCTTCATCCTACGCCTCCCACGGATTGATAAACCTTAGGTCATCCACTTGAGGGCAATTTGCTACTGTCCTACAAACCTCTGCACTTGGAGGCCCAACAACGTCTACAAGAAGAAGGTTGCGTAGTAGACATCAAGCAGTTTCTGGCGCCGTTGCCGGGGAGGTGAGTGATTGAAGGTATATCTTTTGATCTTGCAATCGAATCTTTTTGTTTCTTGTTTTATCACTTGTTTAGTTTATAAAAGAAAACTACAAAAAATGGAATTGAGTTTACCTCATACGCTTCATCTTTTTAATATCTTTCATGAGTATGATGGAAAAGAAAATTGTGCCAAAGTGTTAGAAGAAGAATGCATTAAAATGTTTGGTACTAAAACTTTGAATGATGAGCATGATTGCAATGTTGTTAGTATGAACTCCTTGAATATCCATGGTACTAATGATGATTGCACTAGTTATGATGAAAATGTCTCCGATAAACATGTCAATTTTTGTGGAGTGCATTGGGTTTGCAAGTACACACCAAATAGGGAAGATAGATATTGCAAGAGGCATAAGTACTTAGAAACTAAATTGTTGCAAGAAAGTCTTGATGACAACGCTGAAAGATTCAATATTTATTGTGCCCCTTGTGAACTTTGCAATGAACATGGTCATTTAATGCTCCAATGCTATTTGATTCATGATCAAGTCGTGTCCAAATATTGTGATAATTTGATTACCCTTGAGCATCATAAAGAGCTTAGCCTTCTTTTGGGGTATGAAGAAATGAAACGTATAACTGAAGGTATTCCAAAATTTAATCTTGATAGATTTCTTGATTTTGATCTAGAGAAGATTTATATGTATTGTGCGGTGAATTGTATTCAAAATCCTTATATTGCCAATTACATAAAGAAAAGAAAACAAATATAGGATGAAGAGAATACTAACGAAAGGGAAGAGACTTCCCAATATCCTCCTATTATTTCTTATGATGAATCAGGTAACGAGGAGGAGCCTTCTATTGAACCAATCTCATCAATAAGGAGCTCCAAAAAGAGGATTGAACCCACACATGAGGTGAAGAAGAAGAAAAGAAAAAGGAAGAGAGGTAAAAATATATCTCTCCCAAATAATTTTGCTCCTATTATTGTTGTGCCTCATGAAAATGAATCAAAAATAATTGTGGAAGATGATGCACTTGATGACGATCTTGTTATGCCTATTGCTTGTTGTGATGATTATGATTGGGAAGATAATGATACTCCTTATGATCTTGAAAATCTTTTCGGCACTTGCTTGGAAGAATATGATAATTGCTATACTACTGGTGCTATCCATACTATTAATGATGAGAGTGATTATGCTTATGATATGAAAAGGCCCAAGCTTGGGGAAGCTATGTTTGATGAGGATGACATATTTGAGAATATATTTGCTGCAATTAATGTTTGTCCCAAGCTTGGGGATGCTATGTTTAATGAAGATGATATTTTTAGCCTCTCAAGTTTTGATATGCAAAGTTGTTATGATGATAGCATGCCTTCTACCTATGATGATTATATTGATGAAAGTGGGTTTGGAAGAGTGTCAACTTTAGGAAGTAATGATCCCACTATTTTGGAGGATGTTGAATCTTATAATATTTATGGAAGTGGATTTGGAGAGGTCATAACTTTATTTAGTGATGTATCCACTATCTCGGAAGATGTTTCAATTGATTATCATGAGAACAAAGTTGCTACTTATGATGATTATTGTGATAAAACTTATGCTATAAAAAGTAGTGATTATTATATTTATAAAACTTGCCATGATTATGAGTACCCTTGCTCTGAACTTTACTCTTTTAATGTGGAAACAATTTATAGTATTCAAGTCTCTTATGATACTCCCACTATTCCAAATGAGAAGAATTTTGCTTATGTGGAGAGTAGTAAAATTTCTATGCAAGTAGATCATGAAAAGAATGCTTTAGGTGCTGGTTATATTGTTGAATTCATTCATGATGATACTGAAAATTTTTATGAGGGAGGAATATATGCTTGTAGGAATTGCAATAATATCAAGTTTCATCTCTATGTGCTTAAAGTTTTGAAGTTATGCTTGTTTTGCCTTCCTATGCTAGTTGATTATTGTTCCCATAAGTTTTTTGCTCATAAAATCCCTATGAATAGGAAGTGGGTTAGACTTAAATGTGCTACTCATATTCTTCATGATGCTCTCTTTATGTTTCAATTCTTATCTTTTATGTGAGCATCATTGAAATCATCATGCCTAGCTAGGGGCATTAAACGTTAGCGCTTGTTGGGAGGCAACCCAATTTTATTTTTTGCTTTTTGGTTCTTTTTATGAATAAATAATCCATCTATATTATGTTTAGATGTTTTTTTGTGTTTTAATTAGTGTTTGTGCCAAGTAGAACCTTTGGGAAGACTTGGGTGAAGTCTTTATGATCATGCTGTAAAAAACAGAAACTTTTGCGCTCACGAGATTAGCTTCAACTTTTTACTGGAGTGTGCTATTTAGTTGATTTTTTTTGAAGATGCTTACTACACAAATTCCTCAGGTCCACCAATTTATTTTAGAATTTTTGGAGTTCCATAAGTATACGTTTGATACAGATTACTACAGACTGTTCTGTTTTTGACAGATTCTGTTTTCATTGTGTTGCTTGCTTATTTTGATGACTCTATGGCTAGTAAAATTGTTTATAAACCATATAGAAGTTGAAATACAGTAGGTTTAACACCAATACAAATAAAGAATGAGTCCATTACAGTACCTTGAAGTGGTGTTTTGTTTTCTTTCGCTAACGGAGCTCACGAGTTTTCTGTTAAATTTTGTGTTGTGAAGTTTTCAAGTTTTGGGTAAAGATTCGATGGACTATGGAATAAGGAGTGGCAAGAGCCTAAGCTTGGGGATGCCAAAGTCACCCCAAGGTAATATTCAAGGATAACCAAGCGTCTAATATTGGGGATGCCCCAGAAGGCATCCCCTCTTTCGTCTTCGTTCATCAGTAACTTTACTTGGAGCTACATATTTATTCACCACATGATATGTGTTTTGCTTGGAGTGTCATGTCGTTTTCTTTTGTTTTGATTGCTGTGTGAATAAAGTATCAAGATCTGAAATTCTTAAATGTTAGAGAGTCTACACATAGTTACATAATTATACAACTACTCATTGATCTTCACTTATATCTTTCGGAGTAGTTTGTTGTTTGCTCTAGGGCTTCACTTATATCTTTTAGAGCACGGCGGTGGTTTTATTTTGTAGAAATAGATGAACTCTCATGCTTCACTTATATTATTTTGAGAGTCTTAAATATCATGGTAATTTGCTTAAATAATCCTAATATGCTAAGCATACAAGATTTGTAAGAATTCTTATGAGTGTGTTGAATACTAAGAAAAGTTTGATGCTTGATAATTGTTTTGAGATATGGAGGTGATAATATCAAAGTCATGCTAGTTGAGTAGTTGTGAATTTGAGAAATGCTTGTGTTGAAGTTTGCAAGTCTCGTAGCATGGACGTATGGTAAACGTTACGTGACAAATTTGAAACATGAGGTGTTCTTTGATTGTCTTCGGCGTTCTGGGAACGGGGGTCCCCATACTTGCCTGCCTGTGGCCTGCAGCGTGGCTCAAGTGGGGGCCCAGCGCGGCCCATCTTCATCAGCTCAAGCTCAAGACCCTCGCGAGGGGCCAAGCCTCGCGGGGCGGACGATAGGAAGCTTCCTCATGGGGCAGCCTCATTAGGCATGCTCGCGAGGAGGTGGAGAGATCAAGGCAGGGGTACCTCGCGAGGAACCCATGACGCAAGCCATGACGATCGAGACCAGGCGGGTGCCGGCCTGCACAGTGTCCTTGTTTCCCCTTTGGTGCAAAGGGGGAAAGCATAGTCCAAGGCATCGGGAAAAGGTTGCCATTCCGGTGCAACGAGACCAAGACCAGCAGAGCGGCAGGACAGAGGTCACCGTGGAGCCCAAGACGGCGTCATCACCAGTGCTTTTGGCAGCCGAAGACCACCTTTGGTCAGGATAAATTGTACTAGATGTTCCCCTTCAAAATGGCCAATTGTTGGCGCCCTTCCCGCTCATTATTTTGGGGAGAGGCCCAGGGCCTCTATAAATAGAGCTAGCCACCACAGAGTAGAGGGAGATCGAGGGACATCTAGAGATCCGATAGAGCCCTAGCAGAGAGAGAGAGGCAACTGAACTCACCCAAGCAGTTCATCGCACCAGCTCAAGAACACCTCTCGAGAGGTTGTTCTTCCTTTGTATTGTTCATCATCAGCCCCTGAGGCAATCCACCACACCACACACTGGAGTAGGGTATTACACCACAACGGTGGCTAGAACCAGTATAAATCTCGTGTCCCTTGTGTTGTTCATCGTTTTCTAGCTTAGATCACGCGAGGAGATCAGACGTAGATCTGTAGGGGAGAGATCGCCGCACGCACCCCAGTTTTCGAACCTTAAGGGTCTGCCGGAACCCGAAATCTGACATTTGGCGCGCCAGGTAGGGGTGCGCCGAAATCCTTCTTCCTCCGCATCGTGTTCCGTCGCCTCGCCATTCAGATGTCAAGCGGCCCGGCTGCCAACGCTGACCGCTGGGCAGCGTGGCCCGCCCACGCCGTGTCGCTGGCCCAGGGCGACCTCAACCTTGCGCCTCAGGCAGCCCGCGCTCCGCAGGGCGCTGTGGGGCACGGGCGACGCGGCCAGACATCGCCTGCCCTCACACCACGGCAGATGCGGGCCGCAGCAAGGGCCTCAAACCATGTTGCGGCCACAATGCCGTACACCCGACGGGAGCAAGCGAACTCAGGGCTGCACTCACGGTGGCCTGAGAGCTGCTGCGGTGCCGACTGCTAGATGGCGGCCGCGACATGTTGTTGGAGCGAGTAGCCGAGCTCCTGGACGCTGCCGCCTTAGGAGCACCTCCTTTCTGCGTCCAGCTGCAACTCCAGACCCAAGGCGAGCCGTATGGCGGCACCATGCGTGCGCACGCGACTTCAGGCGGACACCAGGGCATGTTCAGCACCAACACCTCCATCGGCACCGGGCGACAAGTCGCGTCGCCACCTTCTCAGGCCAGCGAAGGGGTGCACGCCGCGGCCTTCGGCTTCGGCGGACCACCGCGCCATCACCCCCAACACGGCGCTCCAAGCCAAACTGCGTGGCATGCGGGGCGCTATGGCGAGGCCCACGGGGCGAAGGCCCTAGAGCCTTATGTGCCCCGCATGGTGGATCAGGGGTGCGCGCTGGAAGAAGATCATGGCTCATTCCTCGGGCCAGGCTGGGGCGAGGAGACGCCAGAAGTTGAGCTCCTTCAGGAACCCCGAGAGAGCCTCGACAACCGCACTGGCGGCAGCAACTATCGGGTACCGCTCATTCCTCAGGAGCAAGCTTATGCTAACCATGGGTCGCAGGAGATACAGGTCGCCGCAGCAAATGTGTGCCCCAATGCTGCAGCCTCGTACCCCTCAGGAGGAGGGCGCAGGGGGCTGCAGGAGAGGGGCCGGGATTCAGGTTCGTCCCCGCGGCGGTCGGAGCAAGGCGCTCTCAGGAGGTAGGCCCTCTGCCGGGGAGGTGCCCCAGGGTCTGCCCCCAGCAGAGGACCCGTGGTCGTCGGGGGAACCGCTGGCGACTGCTCTGCCCCATTGGCGTCGTCCTTGGTTTCCGGTCGCCCTCAATGGCGGCAGAGTGAGGCGCAAGGCGGGGCCCTCGTCTGGCGATATGAAGCAAGGCCGGTACCTATGAAGAAGGCCCAGTTCCTGTGAAGCTCGCTGCCCGTGACACTCTCACGTAATAATGAGTGGGGCTGTACACGCCCCGGAGTCTCCGGAGAGCCGCCCTCCGGCCTCGGGGGCTCCCGTCCACGCCCAATGGCAGCACTTAGCTCCGCGCTGGTGAGAAGACGTCGAAGACTAGAATAGGTGCCGGACACGGCCTTTTGCTTTTTGCCTTTTCCTTGTTGACAAGGTTCTTCGATTTGGATTTAAGTTGGTTTTGAGTTCGAGACTTCCGTACGTTTGGGGAAGGGGTGTTTAGTCTCGTTCCAGCAATCTCTCGTGTTCTAGTTTCGGCTTTGCGTCCAAAGTTTGCATTAGCTGCCCCCCCCCTCGCGAGCCTGGATGGTTCAGGCACGCCTACTACCAGGACCGCAGTTACTACAACCTCTCCAGAGGTTCTCGTCGCAGGATCAATAGGTTAACAGGAAGACACCGGAGGCACGGCGGTGAAAGGACATCTATATATCCCTTGTGTTTTGTGTGTTAGATATCAATACTTAAGATTTACCTAATCTTGTGATGATGCATTTAAGGTCTAATACATTTGACACACATCACGTTGGGTCAAAAGTTGTTGGAAGCAAATCTGTTTTCTCTGCAGGAATTAAAACCAGGAAAACCGGATTATCCGGCCCCAGGCAGGGGACGGATAATCCGCCCCCCAGAAGTTTTCCAACGACCCACAAGGCGCGGCTCTCTGTATAGGGGGCGGATATTTTGCCGGGTATTTGCCCCGGATTATTCAGGGGGCAATTTTCCTAAAACCGGATAATCCGTCCCTCACTTAGGGCGGATAATCCGCCCCCCAGATTCCAGCAAACGGCTAGTTTTTGGAGAGGGGTATTTATACCCCCTCCTTCTTCTTCCTTGTTCATCTCGACCAGCACAAGAAAAGGACCCCTAGCTGACCCCTCAAATCCATGAGATCTCCCCAACCTCCCACTCAAACTTGTTGATCTTTGGAGGATTGAAGGAGAAGGCCGAGATCTACTACTTCACCGAAGGAATTTCATTTCCCCTCTCATTTGCTTGAGGATTTAGTGGTTGGGATTTCCATTGGGAAAACCTAACCACCATTGTTGTATTTGATTACTTGCTTGAGTTGTTGAGCAGGTGTAGGTGCTTGAGAGCCCCCAATTAAGTTGTGGGTGGTGCCTCACGCGGTTGTAAAGGTCCGGTGTCCACCTCGTTGAAGGACCCATAGTGGAAGGTGGATTGAGCCTTGGGGTTGGCCTTTGTGGTGACCCTTGTGGCAAGATTCATCGGAGAAGAAGGTGAGCCTGTTGTGGCGTTGAGCTTTGCACGTTGGCAAAGCTCACACCTCTCCAACGAGACGTACTCCTTTGGGAGGAACTCGGGAATAACCTCGTCTCCGCGTGCTTCCATTTCGGTTACTTCTTTCCTTATTTACCTTGTTGTTTACTTTGTTTAGCTTCCGCTTTGCTAGCTTGTCACATAGGAGTTTCACCCTAGTAGCACATCTAGTGAATTGTCTATGTTGTCAAGCCTAATTTGAAAAAGTATTAAAATTTGGAATAGCACCTATTCACCCCCCCCTCTAGGTGCCGGCATCGATCCTTTCAATTGGTATCAGAGCCTTGTCTCTTAATTCGGGCTTAACCGCCTAAGAGATGCCGGACAACGTTGATAAAGTGATAGGAGCTACCGAGATGGTTTCCGTGGCCGATTTCAACACATTGAAATCGACCATGGAAACTTATCAAGAAGAGATGCGCAAGTCTATGACAAAACTCTTCGAACAAATAGCTTCTATCACTCCATCATCGTCACCTCCCCCAACCACCGAAACCCCTCTCAAACCTCAACCCGAAGGTTCTCCTCAAGGGGACCTTGGGGATGAGAAAGTAGAGGTGGACGGGGACAAGAAGGAGGAGGATGAAAATGCCGACAAAGATAATGCCTCCACCTCCGATAAGGATAAGAGGGTTCCACCGGTCTATGGAAATGTTCCATTTCAATATTCCGCGGATCCCCCTATTACTCACCCTCACATAAATCTTAGAGGCGATCCTCCTAAGCTTGATACTATTATGTTTGCCAATTGGCAATTCTTAATGACATCTCATTTGAATAGTGCTTGCATAGATCTCATGAGGATCATAAACGAAGGGTTCTATTGCAATGACCCAAGCAGGCCATCAAGGAGAGAGTTGGTGGATAAGCAACTCAATGCAATTGCTATTCACATGATCCATGTTGCCGTGGGTGAGAAGCACTTGCCTCTCGTCCAACATCTCTCCACCGCCAAAGAAGCTTGGGATGCTCTCACGGAGACCTTCATCGGCAATGCAAGCATGAGAAGGAACCGCTATGAGGCTTTGAGCAATCAAGCCGAGGGGTTCTTCATGCAAGAAGGTGAAGATCATGAAGACATGTACCGGAGACTCAAGGCCATTGCTTCCGCCTTCAAGTCTCTTGGGGCCGAGCATATTAATGATGCTTGGATCAAGAGAAAGTATGTGAGCTCCCTCATGCCCTTTGAGCCCACCGACTTGAAGTCTCTCCAAGGGAGGTATAACTATCACGAGATGTCTTCCAATGAGGTGATGCAAGAAATGCAAGCATTTAAGGTCGCCGCCAAGAACGCCGAGGACTCTCGTGCCCGTGCCATTGGCATGAGCAAGGGAACCTCACTCGCCTTGAAGGCCAAGGTGGTGGACCAACAAGAAGAAAAAGACTTTGTGGACAAGTCTTCCACCATGTCCGACGATGAAAAGTTCAAGACTTATAATGAGTACCTTGCTCTTGCGGCAAGAACACTTTGGAAGAGTCCCTATAAGGCCAAGCTCGAGCTAGAGAAAAGAGCAAACACCTCCAAGGATGGCGGCAAGGCAAGATCTTGCTTCAATTGCCAAGACCGCTATCACTTTGTCAAGGATTGTCCCTTTGAAAATAGGGAAGACCATGGAGGCAAGCTTATACGCAAGGAAGCCTCCAAGACCATCAAGAAGAAGCCCCACTTCAACAAGAAAGGGCCAAGGAAAATGGTGTTGGTGGCCGAAGAAGAATATTCCTCCGGAAGTGAAGATGAAGGAGAAGAAACGAGTGCCATGGCCGCCGTTGCCATTGCATCATCATCATCCCCTACTTCACTCTTCGACTCCCCCAATGAGAATGCTCCAACCCAAGCCATGTGTCTCATGGCCAAGAGCTCCGAGGTACCCTCACATTCTTCTCCTAAGGCTATGCTTGATATGAATGATCCTACTAGTCTTGAGGTTAAGAAAGAAATTGTTGCCTTCGAAACCTATCGTGCTAACTTGCAAGGAGAAGACAAGAAGCAATTTGAGGGCATTTTGAGTCTCTATCATGAGGCTCTTGATCTCCTTGACAAAAAGGGGGAAATTGAGAGAGAAGATGCTAATGAGAAATCCTCTCTCATAATTGCTCTAGATGAAGAGAATGATCTTCGTCTTGCTCTAGAGGAGAAACTCAAGGGCCTTGAAGAGGTTCAAAATAAAATTGTTTCTCAAATCATTAAAGAGCGTGATCTTGAACATGCAAAATATAAAGCTCTTAAGAAAGAAAAGATTGAATTTGGTGTTGATCTTGCTAGACTACATGATGAGTTGGAGAAGCTTGAAAAGGCTCACAAGGCCTTGGAGAGTGAACACTCCAACTTACTCAAGTCACAAGAACAACTTCAAATTCAATTGACTAAAAGTGACAAACCTAGCACCTCTACTATTCCTTGTGAACATGAAAATATTCTTGAGGAAAATGCTAGGTTGAAGGAAGAGCTTGCCAAGGCTTCCATTTCCCAAAGTGAGAAGAGGCTTGAAAAGCCTCATGTTGGGAAGGAAGGTCTAGGCTATGTGGCTAAGGCCAAGAAGAGGAAAAACAAGAAAAAGAAGAAGACCAACCCCGCACCAAGCAAGAAGGATACCATTGAGGGTGGTGAGGCTACTAGGAGCAACACCACTCCCAATGATTTTGCGGGAAAAGCTAACCCTCACTATGTTCTCTATTGTGATTACTATGGTGATGTTTATGCTAAATATGTTGGTCCCTATGATGGGTTAATTGAATGGTCTATTTGGGTTCCTAAGACCCTTGTTACTAACAAAAGAGGACCCATTGCAACAAGGGTACCTAAAACAAAGCAATGATCTCTTGTAGGGCTATGCTTCCGGTGGATCTAAATGGATACTTGATAGTGGCTGCACAAGTCATATGACCGGAAGCAAGGAGATCATGACGGAGTTGAACACAACGCTAAATCTTTCAAATGTCACTTATGGAGACAAGTCTTCATCCAAGGTATTAGGTCTTGGCAAGGTGGTGATAACACCGGACATCAAGCTTGTTGATGTCATGCTTGTCAAGACCATGGGCTATAACCTGTTGTCGGTTAGAGCACTTTCTTATATGGGCTTTTCCGCATTCTTTCATAAAAATACTGTGGTACTCATGTGGAGCAATACTCTAAAAGTCGCTTTCACAGGGCACGTTGAAAATGAGTTGTATGTGGTTGACTTTGCAAAAGTCACCACTACAACTCCAATGTGTCTCTTTGGAAAGACGGACATGGGTTGGCTATGGCACCGCCGACTAGCCCATGTCAACATGAGGACTTTGCAAAGTCTCCACACGGGTGGCCACATCCTTGGACTAAAAGAAAATGTTTCCTTTGCCAAAGATCGTCTTTTGTAGGCCTTGCGTGGAAGGGAAGATGCATGACATACACCATAGGAGAAAGACCATCATTTCATCCAAGGATATTCTGGAGCTTCTTCATGTTGATTTATTTGGAGCTATCCATGATGAAAGTCTTGGTGGGAAGAAATATTGTTTGGTGATTGTTGATGATTATTCAAGATATACTTGGGTGTTCTTTTTCAAGCTCAAGAGTGAAACTCAACAATGTGTCATTGACTTCTCCAATGAAGTGCAACGCCAAAACAATAAGAAGATCAAGATCATTAGAAGTGACAATGGCTCCGAATTCAAGAACTACACCCTAAATGAGTTTCTTAGTGTGGAGGGAATTCGTCATCAATATTCCGCGGCCTATACTCCACAACAAAATGGTGTAGCCGAAAGGAAGAACCGGACTTTATTGGATATGGCTAGGACCATGCTTGCGGAGTTTAACTCTCCAAAAAGCTTTTGGGCAGAAGCCGTGTCCACCGCATGTCATTCATCCAACCGGCTCTACTTTCGCAAACAATTGAACAAGACTCCTTATGAAATCTTCACCGGTAACAAGCCTACAATCTCCTACTTCCGTGTATTTGGTTGTAAGTGTTACTATCTTCTCAAAGGAGTTCGCTTGGCTAAATTTCAATCCAAAGCTTTAGAGGGTAAATTTGTTGGTTATGGTGCCGAGTCCCACACTTATAGAGTCTACGACGTATCCTCACGGATTGTTGTAGAAACTTGTAGTGTGGAATTCGAGGAATCTAATGACTCCCAAGTGGAGCTAGGTGATGCTTGTGTTGTAGATGATGTAATACCTCAAGATGCCATAGGAAGAATGGGAGTCGGTCTCCACCGCCCCATTGAGGTACCCCTTATGGTAGATCGAGAAGAACTATGCTCTACTCAAGTGGAGCCATCATCTTCACATGCTCAGCCTGCTCCAACAAGAGAAGAATCAAGCACACCATCCAAAGAACAAGAACCAAACCCTCAACAACCTGATCAGATTTGTGGCGCAGGAGCGGATAATCCGCCCCCATCCCAGGCCGGATTATCCGGTTTGATATTTCCTGCAACTCAACATGTTCCTGGGGCAGAATCTGATCAAGGCCAAGATCAACCTTTTCTCTCTAATCATGAGGGTGAGCATACTGATGATCAAGGCCAAGAGAACAGTCAAGATGGGGAATCAAACGATCAAGATGATCAAGAGATTTATCCTCGCAACAATGAGGAAATCGAAGCCCGTCGTCTTGCCAAGATGAGAAGAGCTTTGAAGCAAATTGATAGAAACCTTGATAATGTTGCCGAAGATCTAGCTTACAAAAGAACAACTAGAAGACAACTTGCCAACTTTAGTGAACATCATGCTCACATTTCCATGGTTGAACCCAAGAAAGTTGGTGATGCTATTGAAGACAAGGATTGGCTAGAAGCAATGCATGATGAATTACATAACTTCGAGCGCAACAAGGTTTGGAAGTTAGTAGAGAAACCCAAGGAGTGCTGCAATGTTATAGGCACTAAGTGGATCTTCAAGAACAAGCAAGATGAGCATGGCAATGTGGTGAGGAACAAAGCAAGATTAGTGGCTCAAGGGTTTTCACAAGTGGAAGGAGTTGACTTTGATGAAACCTATGCTCCAGTGGCTCGCCTTGAGTCCATCCGTATCCTCCTTGCCTATGCTTCTCATCATAACTTTAAATTGCAACAAATGGATGTTAAAAGTGCTTTTCTTAATGGTCCACTCAAGGAGTTGGTATATGTGAAGCAACCCCCGGGGTTCGAGGACCTCAACTTTCCTAACCATGTCTATAAGCTTGACAAGGCTCTCTATGGTCTCAAACAAGCACCTCGTGCTTGGTATGAGCATCTAAGGGAACTTTTGCTAGACCGTGGGTTTGAGGTTGGGCAAATTGATTCCACTCTTTTTACTAAGAGGGTTAAAGGGGAGCTTTTCATATGCCAACTATATGTGGATGATATTATCTTTGGCTCTACTAACAAAGCTTTTAATGATGAATTCTCAAAGCTTATGACCGATAGGTTCGAGATGTCCATGATGGGTGAGATGAAGTTCTTCCTTGGATTTGAAATCAAGCAACTTATTGGAGGAACTTTCATCAATCAAGCGAAATATACCCAAGACATGCTCAAGAGGTTCAATATGAAAGATGCAAAGGGCAAAGCAACTCCAATAGGTGTTAAGACGCATCTCAAGCTCAACCCGGATGGTAAAGATGTCGATCAAAAACTCTATCGTTCTATGATTGGTTCTTTGCTTTATCTTTGTGCATCTAGACCAGATATTGTGTTGAGTGTAGGGGTGTGTGCAAGGTATCAAGCGGCTCCTAAGGAAAGCCACTTAGCGGCCGTCCATAGAATCTTTCGATATTTGGTTCATACCTCAAAGTTTGGTCTATGGTACCCCAAAGGCTCAAGTTTTGGTCTTATTGGTTACACGGATTCCGATTGGGCCGGTGATGAAGATGATAGGAAGTCCACTTCCGGGGCTTGCCAATTTCTTGGTAGGTCCTTGGTGAGTTGGTCATCCAAGAAGCAGAATTGCATATCCCTTTCCACCGCCGAAGCCGAGTATGTTGCCGCCGCAAGTGGATGCACTCAATTGTTATGGATGAGGCAAACTTTAAAGGAATTTGGTGTCAATTGTGACAAAGTGCCCCTTTTATGCGACAATGAAAGTGCTATCAAGATTGCCTATAATCCGGTGCAACATTCAAGAACCAAGCACATTGAGATTCGTCATCACTTCATTCGGGATCATGTTGCAAGAGGTGATATTGAGCTAGCATATGTGCCAACCAAGGATCAACTTGCCGATATTTTCACCAAGCCTCTTGATGAAGCAAGATTCACCTATTTGAGGAATGAGCTAAATATCGTTGATTCAAGGAGCTTGACTTGAGCATCTTGCATACTCACCTATATCTTGTCTCTATATCTCGTTTAGATGTAGGCATGGAAATAGGGGGAGTGCGGTCCTAATCCATGGGGCTATCCCTCCCCCCCCCCATTATGCCAACATTAAGTAATCATTCATGTCTCTATCTTCACTAGTTGAAATATGAGCCTAAAATGATGAGTATGTTGGTTGGGACCCAAGATACATCTTCACGGTTATCCAACTAGCACTTCACTCATATATGGTGGCCTAGGCCACCGACCTCTCCCTAAGTGAAGAGTTGGTATTGTTTTTGTACTTCTTGCCTCTTCGCCTTTCTTTGTGTTAATTTGCCTCTTGCAAGATTGAGTTTGGAGTACCTATATCAGTGTGGAAATCTTACCCAAGCCTTTCTCTCACCTAAAAACTGTCTATCTCTGCACACAAGTCGTTTTTGTATCTCGGGAGACTTTGTTACAGCAAACCGGATTTTTCTGGTGAAAACCGGAAAATCCGGGGGCGGATAATCCGCCCCAAGTTGGGACCGGATAATCCGCCCTGGCGGTTTCGCAAGCTCAAAAGGAGAGGTCAGGGTGGGGGAGCCAATCGTGCTCTCCCTTCCACCCCCGACCTCTCCCCATTAGATCCGCCGCCGGCTGCTGGTCCAAGGCCTCCCCGGAGCTCCTCCACCCACCGGATTGTCCGGGGGATTGGGATATCCTTCTCCTCCTCATCGGGCTTCATCTCCTCCAAGTGGTTTCCTCAATGGACGAGGGTAACTCCTCCGGTGCTCCGAAGAAGCGTCCTAGGGCAAGATACTTCCGTCAGAATGAAGAGGGGGTTATGGTTGATGAGCAGGTACTGAGGCAAAAGCAGCAAGCAGCCAAGAGGGCAGCCGAGAAAGAAAGGCAAGAGCAGCAACAAAAGAGGGCTGCAAGCAGAAAGAAGAAAGGGAAAGAGACCCGGGTAAATTACAAGACCATGGATTTGACTGAATATTGCACACTCAGACAGAGAGACTGGTATGATCGCATTCCTCGTGACACTGAGATTGAGGATTCAAGCTTTTGGTGCAAGGAACAACTCTTCATCTACAAGGACATCTACCACTCCATGAAAGTGCGTCCAATGCAACCTATTTCTGCCAAATACCTCAAGTCCAAGGACTACTTTGATGACGCAGTTTTCATCATCAAACAAATGGGTCTTACCAAGCTTATGGAGTTCCAGTGTGACTATAATGTGCATCTTGTCCAGCAGTTCTTTTCCACTTTGGTAATGAAGGGAGATGATTCTCACACTCTCAAGTGGATGAGTGGCATGACACCTTGTGAAGCCAACTTCTACGACTTCGCAGAAGTTCTGGGCTATGACTTCAATGGCACCACTCCATGTGGTATTCGTGTGCACTCTCCGGGAAGAACTGACAAGGTGAGGCTAGCTGATTTGTATGGTCCTGATGGCAAAATTGGCTACAACCAAGGTTTCCTCCCTCCGTATGAGCAGCTGGTCCGTATCTTTAGGGAAAACATTGCTCCAAGTGGCGGGAACAATGATGCCATTCGCAAGTCACTTGTGGACCTCCTTTGCCTTGCTCATGAGATTGCTCAAAATGAAGACCCCGACAAGGATTTCTCGTTGGATGTGATGGACTTTCTCTTCAATGAGATCTATGATGCTATGGTTTCTCGACTCACCATCCCCTATGCACCATACATCATGGATCTTATCAAGCACACCCTCAATGATGATGATCTCAGTGATGATGACGATGTGGTGCACAAATTCAAGAAGCCCTATATGATTCCACCCAAGACCACTCCTGCTCGGTCAGACACTTTTATGGCTGATGCTCGCCGCTCTAGCTCTCAGTCTCAGCCCAAGAAGCCACAGACTTTGTCCTCTACTGCCACAGAAGTGAAGAAGCTGAGTTGGTTTCAGCGCAATGTGCTTTGCATGAAGGTGGACATTCACAAGGAGCAGTACAATGCTTACAAAGACCGCCTCAACATTGCTCACACTCAGTAGCTGATTCTTCACCATGTCACCAATGCCACAGGCTCTCCTCCAAAGGCCCCGGTCCCTACAGAATATCATAGGTGGAACACCGAGCAAGTCCCATGGCATAGGATGGAGAGGCATCTCTATGATGATCAGGAAGCTTCTCCACCACCAGCTGACACTGATAATGACGAAGACTATGATGTCAGTGCTTCTGAGGAGCGTGAGGAGTCGGAGTGATCTCATGGGACGTAGCATCGCTCTTCCTCTCCTTTTTGGAGTTAATGCCAAAGGGGGAGAAGAGTTCTATTAGGGTCTACGATTGGATTTGCATGGGTTGGACACAAGCTTGTTTGATTTGTCTTTGCCGTCTTTGCCTCTTATAGCTTGTGTCCTTAAAAACTTTTTACTATCTTGTTCTTATTGTGAACTATCCATATTGTGCTACTCTGTGTTTATGCTAGCTATGAGACAAGGAGACCTATGGTTATCTATGTGATATGGATTATCAACTATGGTTTCATGATATCTTTATGGAATTGATCATCCAATGGTAATATTCATGGGCACTATTTGAGAACACCTTTAGATCATGGTGATGGTATGATCTCTCTACTCTTATACTCATCTCAAATATGTGCTTATTTATCTCCTTGTTATCTCATTTGATTTTAATCTTGTTCATTGCTCTTCTATTTGTATAGCAAGCCCTATGTGTTGAGCATTTGTATTCAAATGCAAAATTATTTGATGCACACATATAGGGGGAGCCCTTTTATCTCTAAGGAACCTGTTTTAAAGTTTTTGTGATAATTTGTTATGCAAATCTAAGTATTGTCATCTAACACCAAAAAGGGGGAGATTGAAAGGACATCTATATATCCCTTGTGTTTTGTGTGTTAGATATCAATACTTAAGATTTACCTAATCTTGTGATGATGCATTTCAGGTCTAATACATTTGACACACATCACGTTGGGTCAAAAGTTGTTGGAAGCAAATCTGTTTTCTCTGCAGGAACTAAAACCAGGAAAACCGGATTATCCGGCCCCAGGCAGGGGACGGATAATCCGCCCCCCAGAAGTTTTCCAATGACCCACAAGGCGCGGCTCTCTGTATAGGGGGCGGATATTTTGCCGGGTATTTGCCCCGGATTATTCAGGGGGCAATTTTCCTAAAACCGGATAATCCGCCCCTCACTTAGGGCGGATAATCCGCCCCCCAGATTCCAGCAAACGGCTAGTTTTTGGAGAGGGGTATTTATACCCCCTCCTTCTTCTTCCTTGTTCATCTCGACCAGCACAAGAAAAGGACCCCTAGCTGACCCCTCAAATCCATGAGATCTCCCCAACCTCCCACTCAAACTTGTTGATCTTTGGAGGATTGAAGGAGAAGGCCGAGATCTACTACTTCACCGAAGGAATTTCATTTCCCCTCTCATTTGCTTGAGGATTTAGTGGTTGGGATTTCCATTGGGAAAACCTAACCACCATTGTTGTATTTGATTACTTGCTTGAGTTGTTGAGCAGGTGTAGGTGCTTGAGAGCCCCCAATTAAGTTGTGGGTGGTGCCTCACGCGGTTGTAAAGGTCCGGTGTCCACCTCGTTGAAGGACCCATAGTGGAAGGTGGATTGAGCCTTGGGGTTGGCCTTTGTGGTGACCCTTGTGGCAAGATTCATCGGAGAAGAAGGTGAGCCTGTTGTGGCGTTGAGCTTTGCACGTTGGCAAAGCTCACACCTCTCCAACGAGACGTACTCCTTTGGGAGGAACTCGGGAATAACCTCGTCTCCGCGTGCTTCCATTTCGGTTACTTCTTTCCTTATTTACCTTGTTGTTTACTTTGTTTAGCTTCCGCTTTGCTAGCTTGTCACATAGGAGTTTCACCCTAGTAGCACATCTAGTGAATTGTCTATGTTGTCAAGCCTAATTTGAAAAAGTATTAAAATTTGGAATAGCACCTATTCACCCCCCCCCCTCTAGGTGCCGGCATCGATCCTTTCAGGCGGCTCCCCGCAGGCCCGCTCGGGACTCGTCGTGGTCAAAAGGTAAACAAGTCAGCTGACCCATCACCGGGCCAGCAGCTAAGCTCACATGCAACATTACGCTTACCAGGATACTAACCGCAAACCTTTACATGAGGGGCCTCCCCTCCCAAAATGCTCTTACATTCTTCGGGGCCGAGCCCGAACTTTCTTCATGCAGGATAAGCAGCAGCAATATGCGGTCAATCAGACATATCACTCACCGCGTCTTCTGGGGCACCCTCGGAGGCGTCACTAGCGTCACTGGCCTCATCATCATCGCTACCGCCAGCATCTCCGTTAGCGCCAGGCGCGTCCACGACGCCGCCTTCATTGGCGGCCACGATCACGCCGTCATCATCAGACGCAAAGGCCCTGACGAGGGTATCCAAGTTATCCTCCACCCATCGTGCCAGGTCGCCCCGGACAGCTATGGGCACGCAGCGTCGAAGTCGAAGTGGGGATCTCTGCCCTGCAGATAGCTGAAGACGCGGGAGAAGGCACGCCCAAGCAAGGCTCGGCTCCTCTCCTCGACAAGCCAACGGGACCCCTCAGAGCGGCTCTCCAGAAGCGTCACCACGTCAGTGAAAAACTGGAGGTTGCCGGCGTAGCTGGCCTCACGCGGCTCCTTAGTTGCAGCCTCACAAATACTGCCCAAAGCTGTGTTGGCCCTTTCTCTGAGCGTTCAAAGCATGGGGGCATGCTCATGCTCCAGGACCCGCCGCCAGCGGATCTCGTCCTCATTCCGCCGCACGATAGCCTCGGCGTCATCAACCCTCTGTTGGAGAAGAAGCTGCTCGGCCCGGGAAGAGGACAACTCCGCCTGTGCTGCGCTGAGGGCGGCTGCGGAGGGGTCCGCACGCTGCATCGCTTCGGCCAGTTTGGTCCTGAGGGTTGCGGTCCTGCCCTCAGCCTCGACCCTGATCGACACCAGCCTCACTTCGTATTCCCGCTCGAAGGCCGAGTGAGCTTCCACCACGCGGCGGTCGACTTCTTCCTGGGCCCCGGCTTCGCGCGCGGCAACGTCATCCTCTGCCTGAGCCACCAGGCGCTCCCTCGTCTCCAACCGCTCAAGGTCAAGGTTGCGCTCGGCGGCCTCTAGCGTGAACACCTCCTCGCGCTTCCGAAGCTCCGCCTAGTCAACGGAGGCCCCCTGCATCGACGCAAGGGCCGCCTGGCGGAGTTCCACTTGCTGCTCCAGGGAGTTGCTCAAGGCTCGGAGCTCCCATGCGCGCTCCTCTGCATCTTGGCGCTGTCGGTCTGCTTCCCGAGCCTCCTCGACGGCATGGGAGCAGGCCTCCCGCGAAGCCACCAGCAACGCTTCAGCCTCCACGTTATCGAGATCACGTTGGTGACGCGGGAGGGCGATGGCTACCCTCAGCTTGTGCCTCTCCTCGGCAAGGCGCAAACCTTCGGCCTCGAGGCGCGCATCCTTGACAGCAAGTTGTGCCCCGATCCGGTTCACCGCATCCGCTGCCCCCTGAAGGAACTCTTCGCGAAGGGCATGATGCTCCCGAGCACGCCTGAGCACGTCTTCCGCATTGCCCTCTGCTGCCGGAGTGTGCGGAGGGCCCTGAGGCGGCACACCCCTTCCCGGCGCAGGGCTGGGGGCTGGCGCCCTAGCCATCGCTGAATGGGCCCCTCTGGGAATCCGGCCTGGCGTCGGTCCACCCGCGGAAGAGGAGCCAAAGATAGACTTCAGCCATTCACCGTCTATGATCAGAGGAAGAACGCGGGGCAAGCCAGATGTGCCCCAAGAGGACTCATGGAGAAAGGACAGCGGGCGCGCCGGCTCAAGGTGCCCTGTGGAACGGACCACTCCACCGTCCGGTCCAGCAGCAGGGGTGCCGCTCGAGCTCGGTGCGGCCAGGGCCAGTGGAGAAGGCGGAGCTTGGGAGGCTGGCTCCCGGGCCGACGCGGCGAGTTTGGCGGTACAAGGCCTGAAAGACCACAGTCAGTCGCAGGGATAGCAAGTAAATGAGCAGATAACGAAGAAGGCTTACTCATCCATGACAAAGTACTTCCTGCGCTTCAACAAGCGGCAAGGGCGGTCGTCGCCACCCAAGGCCTCCTTCCTCTTGCGGAGGTCCTCGAAGTCTACGCAGAACCGACCTAAGCACTCGGCGCAAGGGTCGGCCTGTGGCGCGGAAGAAGCATCAAGATGATCAGCGCCGGAGGAGCCTGCCTGGGGGACACCGTCAGGCATCGCCTCACGAGGAACGACTGGGGCCTCGGGAGCCCCGGCCTCAGGAACCGTAGGCTGCGACTCCGCACCTGCCGCCACTCCAGGGCGGGCCTCGGGAGACGCCGCCTTCGAGGCTTCTCGCGGCGTCGGCACCTCGACATCAGTCGCCTCAACTCTCGCCGGTTCTCGTCTCCCCGCCCTGTCGCTTGGGGAAGGACCGCTGTGGGCGGCAGGGAGAGCAACCATGGTGGCTGGGTTCTCACGGGGCCCCATGAAGCCTGCCGGGCGCAGCCCCCACTCGTCGAAGCTGGGCATCTGCCTCACAAAATCGGCCCTGCCAGAGCAAAGTTACAAGAGGACACCACCATGTCGAAGGCTGCCCGGGGAAGGATCGCCGGTCAAGACCCTGAGCACCGTCCGCAGCGCTTCGGGCGCCAAGTCCTCCTCCTGAAGCCGCATACGGTCTCTGCGCCCCGCAAAGTCCCACATCCGGCGAGAGTGGCGCTGGAGAGGAGCAATGCAGCATTGGAGGAACTCCTTCACCACCTTGGGTGCTGACACATTGAGCGCCCTCAAACTCTGGAAGCGGCGCCAGACGAAGGCAAGTCGGGGGCTCGCGAGCGCCTCATGATCCCAACCTGGGTTGGGAACAGCAGGCAAGGTCGGGTGCGAGAGCAAGGGGTTGGGCACTCCGACATCCACATACAGCCACCGCTCTCTGAACCTGGGCTCAGAAGGAGGAAGGACGAAGTCGATCCCTGAAGCGGCCGTCTCTGGCACGGCGAAGAAGCTCACACACCCTGAGCACTGAGTAGGGTCGCTGAGGCGCAAAGAAAAGAAGTGGCGCAGCAGGGCAACGGAAGGAGGAATGCCTATCATCGCCTTGCAAGCAAAAGCAAAGACAACCAGAAGGGTAATGGACTCCGGCCCGAGGTGCATCATGCGGATCTGATAATGAGAGAGCACCACATTGAAGAAGGCGGAAAAGCGGAGAACCAGACCCGCCCATAGGGCATCGGCGAAGAATCAGACCTCCGTGGCAATCCTATCAAGGGAGGCATGGGAAGCAGGCCAGACTGTGGTCCTGCCGCACTCATTGAAGATAGTGGCAATGGCGGAACGGACCTTGCTCAAAGCTTCTTGATTGAGTTTGATCGATCGATCAACGGCGGGGGCCGCCACCGAAGGTGTGCGTGGCGAAGACGCGGGCTTCTTTCCCTTTCCTCTCTTCGTCGGCGCCATGGCGGTGGAGAGAGGGAAGAACTCGAGTCGGATTGGTGGCGGAGGTTGGAGCTCAAAGAAGAAAAAAAGGGGGAGGCGAGCGAGTAGCAGAAAGGAGGAACAACTGTGTGCAACTACGGGTCCGCTTAGCCGGGCGCGTAACAAGGCGTCGCGGGGAAGCGCAGACGCCCAAGTCCAATCAAACGCCACGCGGCGCCCAAGGCCGCAGGCTATTGGGGCCCGCGGCGCTTCATGCTTGCCCCTTCGCTGCCCTGCTAGGCCAAGCCCGGGCGCGCCTTGGGCCCGGGGGCTACTGTCGGTGTTCTGGGAACGGGAGTCCCCAGACTTGCCTGCCTGCGGCCTGCAGCGTGGCTCAAGTGGGGGCCCAGCGCGGCCCATCTTCATCAGCTCAAGCTCAAGACCCTCGCGAGGGTCCAAGCCTCGCGGGGCGGACGATAGGAAGCTTCCTCATGGGGCAGCCTCATCAGGCAGGCTCGCGAGGAGGCGGAGAGATCAAGGCAGGGGTACCTCACGAGGAACCTGTGACGCAAGCCATGACGATCGATACCAGGCGGGCACCGGCCTGTGCAGTGTCCTTGTTTCCCCTTAGGTGCAAAGGGGGCAAGCACAGGCCAAGGCATCGTGCAAAGGTTGCCATTCCGATGCAATGAGACCAAGACCAGCAAAGCGGTAGGACGGAGGTCACTGTGGACCCCAAGACGGCGTCATCACCAGTGCTTTTGGTAGCCGAAGACCACCTTTGGTCAGGATAACTTGTACTAGATGTTCCCCTTCAAAATGGCAAAATGTTGGCGCCCTTCCCGCTCATTATTTTGGGGAGAGGCCCAGGGCCTCTATAAATAGAGCTAGCCACCACAGAGTAGAGGGAGATCGAGGGACATCTAGAGATCCGATAGAGACCTAGCAGAGAGAGAGAGAGAGAGAGAGAGGCGACTGAACTCACCCAAGCAGTTCATCGCACAAGCTCAAGAACACTTCTCGCATGGCTGTTCTTCGTTTGTACTGTTCATCATCAGCCCCTGAGGCAATCCACCACACCACACACTGGAGTAGGGTATTACACCACAACGGTGGCCCGAACCAGTATAAATCTCGTGTCCCTTGTGTTGTTCATCGTTTTCTAGCTTAGATCACACGAGGAGATCAGACGTAGATCGGTAGGGGAGAGATCTCCGCGGGCACCCCAGTGTTCGAACCTTAAGGGTCTACTGGAACCCGAAATCCGATAGTCTTCCTTATGAGTGGCGGTCGGGGACGAGCGATGGTCTTTTCCTACCAATCTATCCCCCTAGGAGCATGCGCGTAGTGCTTTGGTTTTTGATGGCTTGTAGATTTTTGCAATAAGTATATGAGTTCTTTATGACTTATGTTGAGTCCATGGATTATACACACTCTCACCCTTCCATCATTGCTAGCCTCTTCGGTACCGTGCATTGCCCTTTCTCACATTGAGAGTTGGTGCAATCTTCGCCGGTGCATCCAAACCCCGTGATATGATATGCTCTTTCACACATAAACCTCCTTATATCTTCGCTTATATCTTTTGAGCTAGATATATTTAATCTAGTGCTTCACTTATATCTTTTAGAGCACGGTGGTGGTTTTATTTTATAGAAATTATTGATCTCTCATGCTTCACTTATATTATTTTGAGAGTCTTTTAGAACAGCATGGTAGTTTTATTTGGCTATAAAATTAGTCCTAATATGATGAACATCCAAGATGGGTATAATAAAAACTATCATATAAAGTGTATTGAATATGAGAAGTTTGATACTTGATAATTGTTTTGAGATATGAAGATGGTGATATTAGAGTCATGCTAGTTGAGTAGTTGTGAATTTGAGAAATACTTGTTCTAAAGTCTGTGATTCACGTAGCATGCATGTATGCTGAACCGTTATGTGATGAAGTCAGACAATGCTTTATTTATTGATTGTCTTCCTTATGAGTGGCGGTCGGGGACGAGCGATGGTATTTTCCTACCAATATATCCCCTGAGGAGCATGCGCGTAGTACTTCGTTTCGATACCTAATAGATTTTTGCAATAAGTATGTGAGTTCTTTAAGACTAATGTTGAGTCCATGGATTATACGCATTCTCACCCTTCCACCATTTCTAGCCTCTCTAATACCGCGCACCTTTCGCCGGTATCATACACCCACCATATACCTTCCTCAAAATAGCCACCATACCTACCTATTATGGCATTTCCATAGCCATTCCGAGATATATTGCCATGCAACTTTCTACCATTCCGTTTATCATGACACGTTCATCATTGTCATATTGCTTAGCATGATCATGTAGTCGACATAGTATTTGTGGCAAAGCCACCGTTCATAATTTTGTCATACATGTCACTCTTGATTCATTGCATATCCCGGTACACTGCCGGAGGCATTCATATAGAATCATACTATGTTCTACTATCGAGTTGTAATCATTGAGTTGTAAATAAATAGAAGTGTGATGATCATCATTTAATAGAGCATTGTCCCCAAAAAAAGAGAAAGGCCAAAAGAAAAAAAAAGAAGGCCCAAAAAAAGAAGAGAAATAAAAAGGGGCAATGCTACTATCCTTTTTTCCACACTTGTGCTTCAAAGTAGCATCGTGATCTTCATGATAGAGAGTCTCTTGTTTTGTCACTTTCATATACTAGTGGGTATTTTTCATTATAGAACTTGGCTTGTATATTCCAACAATGGGCCTCCTCAAATGCCCTAGGTCTTCGTGAGCAAGCAAGTTGGATGCACACTCACTTAGTTTCTTTTGTTGAGCTATCATACATTTATAGCTCTAGTGCGTTTGTTGCATGGAAATCCCTACTCCTTGCATTGACATCAATTGAAGCCCGTTGATTAGTTGCGTCAATGTGAGATCTTCTCCTTTTTGTCTTCTCCACATAACCCCCATCATCATATTCTATTCCACCCATAGTGCTATATCCATGGCTCACGCTCATGTATTGCGTGAAGGTTTATAAGTTTGACATTACTAGAGTGTGAAACAATTGCTTGGCTTGTCAACGAGGTTGTGCATGATGAGAGCATTCTTGTGTGACAAAAATGGAGCATGAATAAACTATATGATTTTGTAGGGATGAACTTTCTTTGGCCATGTTATTTTGAGAAGACATAATTGCTTATTTAGTATGCTTGAAGTATTATTATTTTTATGTCAATATGAACTTTTGTCTTGAATCTTTCGGATCTGAATATTCATACCACAATTAAGAAGAATTACATTGAAATTATGCCAAGTAGCATTCCACATCAAAAATTATCTTTTTTATCATTTACCTACTCGAGGACGAGCAGGAATTAAGCTTGGGGATGCTTGATACGTCTCCAATGTATCTATAATTTTTGATTGCTCCATGCTACATTATCTACTGTTTTAGACGATATTGGGCTTTATTATCCACTTTTATATTATTTTTGGGACTAACCTATTAACCGGAGGCCTCACCCAGAATTGCTGTTTTTTGCCTATTTCAGTGTTTCGAAGAAAAGGAATATCAAACTGAGTCAAAACGGAATGAAATTAACTGGAGAAGTTATTTTTCGAAGGAAAGCTACTGGAAAAATTTGAAGTGCGCGCAAGGGGAGTCCCGGGCTGCCCACGAGGGTGGGGGCGCGCCCCCTGCCTCGTGGACAGCCCGGAGGTCCACCGACGTACTTCTTGCACCCATATATACCCACGTACCCTAAAACTTCCGAAGAGGAGCTTAGATCGGGAGTTCCGCCGCCGCAAGCCTCTGTAGCCACCAAATACCAATCGGGACCCTGTTCCGGCACCCTGCCGGAGGGGGGAACCCTCACCGGTGGCCATCTTCATCATCCCGACGCTCTCCATGACGAGGAGGGAGTAGTTCACCCTCGGGGCTGAGGGTATGTACGAGTAGCTATGTGTTTGATCTCTCTCTCGTGTTCTTGATTTGGCACGATCTTGATGTATCACGAGCTTTGCTATTTTAGTTGGATCCTATGTTGCTTCTCCCCCTCTAATCTCTTGTAATGGATTGAGTTTTCCCTTTGAAGTAATCTAATCGGATTGAGTATTTTATGACTTGAGAACACCTGATGTATGTCTTGCCGTGCGTATCTATGGTGACAATGGGATATCGCGTGATTCACTTGATGTATGTTTTGGTGATCAACTTGTGGGTTCCGCCCATGAACCTATGCATAGGGGTTGGCACATGTTTTCCTCTTGATTCTCCGATAGAAACTTTGGGGCACTCTTTGAAGTACTTTGTGTTGGTTTGAATAGATGAATCTGAGATTGTGTGATGCATATCGTATAACCATACCCATGGAAACTTGAGGTGACATTGGAGTATCTAGGTGACATTAGGGTTTTGGTTGACTTGTGTCTTAAGGTGTTATTCTAGTACAAACTCTAGGGCTGTTTGTGACACTTATAGGAATAGCCCAACGGATTGATTGTAAAGAATAACTTTGAGGAGGTTTCGTACCCTACCATAATCTCTTCGTTTGTTCTCCGCTATTAGTGACTTTGGAGTGACTCTTTGTTCTATGTTTGTAACACCCCGGATGTACTTGCCATATTTGTACTCCAACTCTTGCCATTTGCGGCACTAAGTTATGATATTCCCCCGTGGTTGGCTTCTTCTTTGTTTTGCATTTTGTTCATGTCATGCATTTCATATCATGTCATCATGTGCATCACATTTGCATACGTGTTCGTCTCATGCATTCGAGCATTTTCCCCGTTGTCCGTTTTGCAATCCGGCGCTCCTACGTCCTCCGGCGCCCCTTTTACCTATTTTCGTGTGCGGGTGTTAAACGGTCTCAAAATGGAACGAGGTTTGACATGTGGCCTTGGTTTACTACCGATAGACCGTCTGTCAAGTTTCGTACCATTTGGACTTCGTTTGATACTCCAACGGTTAACCGAGGGACCGAAAAGGCCTCGTGTGTGTTGCAGCCCAACACCCCTCCAAAGTGGCCCAAAACCCACCTAAACCCGTTCTATCGTCTAGGCCGTTCGATCACGATCGCGTGGCCGAAAACCGTGCTCAATTTGGAGCCTCCTAACCCCTCCTACCTATAAATATGTGCCTCTCCCGAAATTTTCGGATCATTCCACCCCTAACCCTAGCCCCGCTCCTCTGCCCGCCGCCGGACACGTCCGGTCCGGTCGGACAACGTCCGCCTGCCGCCGCCGACCAACGGGACGCCGCCACGTCAGCCCGCGGCGCCCCACATCGCCGCCTCCCACCGCGCCCCGCGCCGCACCGCCGCGCGAGCCCGCGCCCCCGCCGCCACCCGCGCTCGCCGCCGCGCCGCACCGGCAGCCCCTCCGCTCCGCCGCGCGCCTCCGCTCGTCGCCGCCCGCGCCGCCCTTCGGCGCGCCCGCCGCCGCCTCGTGGATCCGGCGGGAGCACCGGATCCGGCCCGGAGGAGCCCTTCCCCGGCCATCTCCACCCTTTCCGGCGAGCACTCTGGCCCCGCCTCGGTTCACGCGCCAGATCTAGATCGGGACTAGGTTGACCCCGATTTCCTCCAAGTCATTTTTTTCAGTAATTTTGTTGCATGTTCATCACTCCATAACTCTCTACCTGTGGCCCCGTTTTGGGCGTATAGCATATCGAAATGTTTGCCTCGTTGAGTACATCATTTCATCTCATTGCATCATTTCCATTTGAGCTCATCTTGATGCCCGAAATGCTGTTAGAAGAGGGCTATGTGGTGTTAGTTACAGATTCTCGGCAGAACATGCACTTTTGTCATTTTTGCCATGATTGATGTGTGCACCCTATGAAGTTGAGTCCTACATGTGTTTTGTAATATCCCATGCCATCTTTACAGGGGTGTATGCCATGTATTTTTGTGATCTCTGTGGTGACTAGCACAAGCATGCAAACTAGGGATCATATTGTTGCTGATTTCAGGGACTTATTACTAAGTCATGTCCTGCTGTTATTTTTATGTCATGTGTTCATGTTGTTAGAGAGAGATCTATGCCCATTTTGAGCATGATCAGTAAGGGTGTTTTGAACATATGGATTTGATCTATCCATCCATGCCTTTGTTTGTAATTATGGAGTGCCATAGCTTGAGTAAATCGAGCTCTACTTTTGCTATAAAATGATACTCGCAGATTGTTTACATGTTATTTGATTTTGCCAAGCTTGTTGTAGTTGATCTTTGCATGCTATGATGTTGTTCTTGCCATGTCTAGCTTTTTTGCCATGTCTTCCTGATGTTTGTATGCTTAGTTTATCATGCAATGCTCTGTAGTGAGTGCATCGAGCTCGTAAACATGCCTACTTGTTATCTGTTTTTGACATGTCCAGTTTTCTGCCAAGTCTGAAAACTGTAACGAAACTTTCTGAATTGACATGGGTGCTATTATACTTTCTGGTCCTTTTGGGCTCATGGTCAGTAAGTGAATTTTGTTCAATACTTTGATTAGATTCATGCCATGCCTTATTTTGCTATATTGTGTTCCTGTAGCATGTTGTTTGCTTGCTCTAAACATGTCATCCTGATGTTAATTTCTGGCATGTTGTTATTTTCACTAAGTCTGTGAACCTGTTATCTTTTGCACTTTTGCCATGCTTGTTTGAACCTGCTCTGATGTGTTTTAGCCGTAGCTCAGTGTTCATCTTTTGTCAAGCATCTTGAGTAGATCCCTTCCATATACTTTGTTGATATGTTTGAATGCAGTAGCTTAGTTTCTTGTTGCATGTTAAGTGGCAACCTGCTGTTAATCACAGATTTGTGCCATATTTGTTTTGCTTGTCATTTGCAAACCGTGCATCCGATTCCGGTGATCTTTATATCTATTTCAACCGAAATCATCTCACCTTTCCAGAGGCATACTTGGTTTGCCAAGAATATGCCTTGTTCATCTTTTTCTTTCCAGAGCACGCATATGCATTGTATACCACATCTCGCATGGCATGCCATGTTTTGCATCATGTTGTTTGTGCATTGCATCGTGGTTGATAGTTGTTCCTTTGTTTTTGTTCTTATTTGGGTAGAGCCAGGAGACGAGTACGTGAACGAGGAACCTGTTGAGAACGCTTACGAGGAGCAAGCTTTCGACAACCCTGAGAACTTTGCAGGCAAGATGACCATACCCTCGAAATCACTTCTATCTTTGCTTGCTAGATGCTCGCTATTTTGCTATGCCTATGATGCGATACCTACCACTTGCTATATCATGCCACCCATATTGCCATGTCAAACCTCTAACCATCCTTTCCTAGCAAACCGTTGATTGGCTATGTTACCGCTTTGCTCAGCCCCTCTTATAGCGTTGCTAGTTGTAGGTGAAGATGAAGTTTGTTCCATGTTGGAACATGATTATGTTGGGATATCACATTACCTCTTATTTAATTAATGCATCTATATACTTGGTAAAGGGTGGAAGGCTCGGCCTTATGCCTGGTGTTTTGTTCCACTCTTGCCACCCTAATTTCCGTCATACCGGTGTTATGTTCCTTGATTTTGCGTTCCTTACACGGTTGGGTGATTTATGAGACCCCCTTGACAGTTCGCTTTGAATAAGACTCCTCCAGCAAGGCCCAACTTTGGTTTTACCATTTGCCACCTAAGCCTTTTTCCCTTGGGTTTCGCGGACTCAAGGGTCATCTTTATTTTAACCCACGGGCCAGTGCTCCTCCGAGTGTTGGTCCAAACCGTCAGCCGTCGGTGGCTACCAGGGGCAACTCTGGGCTCGCCTATCGGAAGTTTGGACAATCCGGTGTGCCCTAAGAACGAGATATGTGCAGCTCCTATCGGGATTTGTCGGCACATCGGGCGGCTTTGCTGGTCTTGTTTTACCATTGTCGAAATGTCTTGTAGCCGGGATTCCGAGACTGATCGGGTCTTCCCGGTAGAAGGAATATCCTTCGTTGACCGTGAGAGCTTATAATGGGCTAAGTTGGGACACCCCTGCAGGGTATTATCTTTCGAAAGCCGTGCCCGCGGTTAAGAGGCAGATGGGAATTTGTTAATGTCCGGTTGTAGTAAACCCGAAGTTGATCTTAATTTAAAATACATCAACCGCGTGTGTAACCGTGATGGTCTCTTCTCGGCGGAGTCCGGGAAGTGAACACGGTGTTGGAGTTATGTTTGGCGTAAGCAGTTTCAGGATCACTTCTTGATCACTTCTAGCTTCACGACCGTGCTTTGCTTCTCTTCTCGCTCTCTTTTGCGTATGTTAGCCACCATATATGCTAGTCGCTTGCTGCAGCTCCACCTCATTACCCCATCCTTTCTATAAGCTTAAATAGTCTTGATCTCGCGGGTGTGAGATTGCTGAGTCCCTGTGACTCACAGATTCTACCAAAACAGTTGCAGGTGCCAACGATGCCAGTGCAGATGATGCAACCGAGCTCAAGTGGGAGTTCGACGAGGAACGTGGTCGTTACTATGTGTCTTTTCCTGATGATCAGTAGTGGAGCCTAGTTGGGATGATCGGGGGATCGGTGTAGCATTTGGGGTAGTCTTCTTTCATTTTGGTTCCGTAGTCGGACCTTGAGTGTAATCTGGTTGATGGATGTTTATTTATGTATTGTGTGAAGTGGCGACTGTAAGCCAACTATGTATCTCTTTCCCTTATGTATTACATGGGTTGTGTGAAAATTACCTCACTTGCGACATTTCTTTCAATGCGGTTATGCCTCTAAGTCGTGCTTCGACACGTGGGAGATATAGCCGCATCGAGGGCGTTTCAATGTTGAGGGATAGTTATATGATCCAACTATGTTATTATTGTTGAGAGAACTTGCACTAGTGAAAGTATGAACCCTAGGCCTTGTTTCCTATCATTGCAATACCGTTTACGCTCACTTTTACCACTTGTTACCTTGCTGTTTTTATATTCAGATTACAAAAACCTATATCTACCATCCATATGACACTTGTATCACCATCTCGTCGCCGAACTAGTGCACCTATACAATTTACCATTGTATTGGGTGTGTTGGGGACACAAGAGACTCTTTGTTATTTGGTTGCAGGGTTGCTTGAGAGAGACCATCTTCATCCTACGCCTCCCACGGATTGATAAACCTTAGGTCATCCACTTGAGGGAAATTTACTACTGTCCTACAAACCTCTGCACTTGGAGGCCCAACAACGTCTACAAGAAGAAGGTTGCGTAGTAGACATCACCTGTACATGCGTGGCTTCTTGCATGGTTATCAATATAAACTATAAAACATCTTCAACTTAGCATCCTGATGTATCGTCTCTAGTGGTTAGCGAAGAATTCATGTTCTTTTATTTTTTTATAGGTGGGCAGGCGGCAAAAACAGGGTGAAACGCGCACGGTTCCTTGCTCCTTCTCGGTCGTCGGGAATCTATGATCTTCAACTCTTTTTTACGTGAGGTTTGTTCATCCTTTTGCCAACACGCGAGACATCTAGCATCAAGGTGCACATGTCATGCAAGAAATTGGAGATAATCAGATAAGCAGTGCGTAAGTGAGTCGTGCACTTCGATGGCACCTACTACGCAATATTTTTTTCTCCTCGATGGCACGTGAATAGTGCATGTACTCAACGTCGGAGCACGGGATGGGGAGTAGCCATAACATGGCCAGCCCTTTTTTGGAGAGAGTACGTACTAAATAACTTTGATGTGTCTTGTCAACTCGCAGAACGACGAGAAGCATTCTTACTACGCCTTCCCCCTCGCCAACGCGTGCGCGGTGGCTCGTGGCATGAGGAGAAACTTTTGCTTACAAGCGGTGGATGTGCAACAGTTCATTTGGTGTCAGATTGCCAGAAGTACTACTGTAGTACCATCATTATTGTTCGACTTCTGGAAGAGGCGAAGAGCCAAGCGCAAGATCACCTACTAACCTTAGGCTAGGCATAGTGGGAGTAACATAAGTAGGGGTACCTCCATTTTTTTATTCTAGAAACAACCACACGCAAATATTGGACCTTAGCAGCACAACAACTGAATCAAAAAATCGAAACCAACCAATGAACTACTACTACTGGTGAGTGTTTACCAGTATCATGTACTCTGTCTGTCCATGTATATAGGGCTTAATGTGTTTTCCAAGACTAACTTTGGCCCTATTTGGATCCATGGGTTAGAGTTAGTTTGAGCTAGTTGGGGCTCAAATGGCCCTAAAGTATCTAAACATGATGGTTAAATTAGAGCAAGTTGCCCCAAACCCACCAAAAAAATATCCCACCCAAGAGTCGGTAACATGTGATGAGTTAACCGACCTCAATAGATGGCGAAAACGCCAGCCTGCCGCACTTTGTTCATCCTGTCGCCAACACGCGGGACATCTAGCATCAAGGTGCACGTGTCATGCAAGAAAATGGAGATAAGCAGTGCGTAAGTGAGTTATGCACTACGATGGCACCTAGTGCTACTCAATATTTTCCTCCTCAATGGCACGTGCACTACTACAAAAAGGGCTATAGCTAATATGGACATTAATGGCGCACCATGTATGTAGTGTGTCACTGCTATAGAGCAGTGGCGCACCAGATACAGGTACGCCATTATTGACATATTACTAATGGCGCACCTGGTGTGTCATGCGCCATTACTAGTTTTGAAAAAAAATAAAAAAATTTGTTAGCAGTGGCGCACCAGGGGATAGTGCACCATTACTAGTTGACATAGTAATGGCGCACCTGTACAAAGTGCGTCATTACTATGTGTATGACTGGGTCAAACCTTGTTCAAACTTAGTAATGGCGCACTTTGCATAGGTTCGTCATTACTACGTCAAACTTAGTAATGGCGCACCTACACAAAGTGCGCCATTACTAACTTTGACCAATGTTTGACCAAGTCATACACATAGTAATGGCGCACTTTGTGAAGGTGCGCCATTACTAACTTTCTTTGCACCCCCCCCCCCCCCCGTTGAAGATTTTCAGAATCCCCAAAAACCCGAGAGAATAAAAGATACGGGGCTTTTAAGATCTAGAGGGGGGAAATGGAAAAAAATTCAAACTTAGTAATGGCGCACCATTTGCTAGGTGCGCAACTAGTAACAGAAAAAAATTGTTTCGAATTTTTTTTGGAAAAATGTTCAAAATATGATACGTAATATGACCGGGAAGTTTGTAATATTTTTTCAAAATTTCATCACACTCATGAACATGAACAAAGTCATAAACATCAACAAGGTTTAATAGGATTGATATGATAGATATATCAACAAGTGCCTGTTAAGTGAGCTGGTGTTGTGGTTGGATAGAACTATGAAGTTAAGCGTGCTCGGGCTGGAGTAGTGTGAGGATGGGTGACCTTCCGGGAAGTTTGACCATGGAGTGTGATTGACTTAAGATTAAGCATATTGACCCGAGACTAAGCCATAGTGACCTGAGATTAAGAAAAAACGACTTAAGATTAAGCATATTGACCCGAGATTAAGCCATAGTGACCTGAGATTAAGAAAAAATGAAAAATAATAATTTTTTTGGAAAAAATTTGTTAGTAATGGCGCACCAGATATGTGGTGCGCCATTACTAAGTCAGATAGTAATGGCGCACCGTTGGACATAGTAATGGCACACTATGTGGTGCGCCACTATTATCTGGTATACTAATGGCGCACCAGGGGTGCGTCATTAGTACTTGTTACTAGTGGCGTGATGATAGTGGCGCACCTATAGTGCGCCATTAACGGCCAAAATAGGTGCGCCACTAACAGGCCTTTTCCTAGCAGTGGTGAATAGTGCACGTACTGAATGACCGAGCACGGGATGGTATCCATGGACATGGTCGACCCTTTTTGGAGAGAGTACTAAATACTACTAAGTATTAACTTTGATGTGTCCCGTCAACTCGCAGAACAACAAGAAGCACACACTGAGACTACCCATAGTGGGAGTAACATCTACACTCCTATAAAAACATAGTTGGTGATGATGGTGTGCCTGCCATCCTGCAATATAGGTCGTCTAATTTATATCTGACGGATAGGAATGAAACTATGGCAATTTTGCAAAAAGGTACCCACACACCTCTCCACATTTTCAAATAAGGCTTCCCTCGTTCATCCTTTTCTCTCACAAGATAAACTAGTCATACAAATGGATCTTGATGTTACGTGCAACGCACAGGCATCTTGCTAGTAGGTAGTAACATCACACATGTCTAGATAAAGTAGATGATGTGGAAGCAATAAATGAAGAAAGAGAGGAAAGTAGTAACATCACACATATCAAGGCAAGATGTGTCTATAGCCTAATAAATGAAGTGTTGCATGTTACCACACGTATGTTACCCCCCTCGGACTTTTACTATAGAGGTAGTAGTAACATAGACTAATAAAATGAGTAACATGAGCATGTTACTAGTCTATGTTACTACCCATTTTGGCTAGTCTGAGGGGGGTGTCTCCAATATTGTTCCTCGGCTTGCACCTCTTGCATCAAGGTAGTCGAGCTTGGAGTCATTCATCTGGTACACATGGCATCTCAGATCTGGACACAAGGTGACGTACACCGTCAAGGTCCACGGTCAAGGGGGTTAGGGCGGATGCGACCTCTCACCGCGTCCGCCATTTGAAGCGGCGTGCCGGTCCAGGGCGCCGCCCGCTGCACTCCCAGCTGTACCCGCCTCCTCGCCGCATTCAAAGACCTACATTTAAAACCGCGTCGAATGCGAGAAACCAACACCGGCCACGCACGTCCATTCAGGAGCAGGACGCCGGCCAAGCTCCTTCTTCCACCATTTTGTCCACTCTTTCGGCGGCATCCGACGAGCAGGAAGAGTAGTTCTCCGGCATAAAAGCCGTCTGGGTGGCCCGCCGAGCCCGACAGTTACGAGTGAGGTAGCTCGCTTCTCCACCTACCTCGCCTAGTCCATCTGTAGGATCGGAAGTATGTCTAGAGGGGGGGTGATTAGACTACTTGACCAAATAAAAATCTAGAGTTTTCCCAATTTTAGTTCTTGGCAGATTTTAGCTATTTTAGCGCAAGTCAAGCAATCTCCACACAATTCAAGCAAGCATGCAAAAGAGTATATGAGCAGCGGAAAGTAAAGCACGCAACTTGCAAGAATGTAAAGGGAAGGGTTTGGAGGATTCAAACGCAATTGGAGACACAGATGTTTTTGGCGTGGTTCCGATAGGTGGTGCTATCGTACATCCACGTTGATGGAGACTTCAACCCACGGAGGGTAACGGTTGCGCGAGTCCACGAAGGGTCCACGAAGAAGCAACCTTGTCTATTCCATCACGGCCGTCGCCCACGAAGGACTTGCCTCACTAGCGGTAGATCTTTACGAAGTAGGCAGTCTCCTTGCCCTTACAAACTCCTTGGTTCAACTCCACAATCTTGTCGGAGGCTCCCAAGTGACACCTAGCCAATCTAGGAGAAACCACTCTCCAAGAAGTAACAAATGGTGTGTTGATGATGAACTCCTTGCTCTTGTGCTTCAAATGATAGTCTCCCCAACACTCAACTCTCTCTCACAGGATTTGGATTTGGTAGAAAGAAGATTTGAGTGTAAAGCAACTTGGGGAAGGCTAGAGATCAAGATTCATATGGTAGGAATGGAATATCTTGACCTCAACACAAGTGTAGGTGGTTCTCTCTCAAACAATGTGTATTGGAAGTGTAGATATGTTCTGATGGCTTTCTCCACGAATGAAGAATGAGTGGAGGGGTATATATAGCCTCCACACAAAATCTAACCATTACACACAATTTGCCAAACTCGGTGGGATCGAATGGTTAAACTCGGTCGGACCGATTCAGCAAACCTAGTGACCGTTAGGATTTTCGGTGGGACTAAGATGCAACTCGGTAGGACCGATATGGTTAGGGTTCGGGCATAACATAATCTCGGTGTGACCGATTACACAAACTCGGTGGGACCTATTTTGGTAATAAGCTAACCAGAGAGTTGGTCAGGTAAACTCAATGGGACCGGTTCGCTCATTTCGGTGAGACCGAAATGTTACGAAAGGGAAACAGAGAGTTTATATTGCAATCTCGGTGCGACCGATCGCTCACTTCGGTTAGACCTAAACATTACGAAGGGAAACAGAGAGATTACAATCCCATCTCGGTGAGACCGAGATCCCTATCGGTGAGACCGATTTGGCTAGGGTTTGTGGCAGTGGCTATGACATTTGAAACTCGGTGGTGTCGGATAGAAAGAATCGGTGGGGACAAGTTTGACTTTTGGTTTAGGTCAAAATTGGATGTAGGAAGATAGTTGAGGATTTTGGAGCATATCACTAAGCACATGAAGCAAGAGGCTCATTAAGAAACACCTCATCCCTCCTTGATAGTATGGGCTTTTCCTATGGATTCAATGTGATCTTGGATCACTAAAAATGTAAAATGTAGAGTCTTGATCTTAAAGCTTGAGCCAATCCTTTGTCCTTAGAATTTTGAGGGATCCACTTTCCACATCCATGCCATGCCATTCATTGAGCTTTTCCTGAAATATTAATCTTGGAGTAATGTTAGCTCAATGAGCTATATGTTGTTAGGAATTACCAAAACCACCCAGGGATAGTTGCACTTTCAATCTCCCCCTTTTTGGTAATTGATGACAACATATAGATCAAAGCTTCGACAAATTATAATAAGAGTGAAAGATATTGTCGCTTTGAGAAGTATGTGAAAAGCAAGAGCTCCCCCTAAATTTGTGCATATCTTAAGATTTGCTTTGGACTGCAAATGCACAATGAGTTTGGATCATGGGTTACTCTTCCATGTCACATACATCTTGGTGGAGCGCTCAAAATGATAAGAATAAAATACATGCACTCATCACCAAGCAAAGTGAATGATCAAATAGGGATAACATGATAGTATCATCCAACAAGCATAAGTGTAGCTTATGATCAACCATATGATCATCAATGTCTCACAGATAATAGCATAGTATCTCAAGCAATCAAAAGCAAATAAAGTTCAACCAAGAAGACAAGAGAGAACAAAATCAAACTCTCTCTCTCTCTCTCTCGAAGCCTATGATCTATACATTTTTCTCCCCCTTTGGCAACAAGTTACCAAAAAGTTCATAGAAAATGCATAGCACTAAAACGACTCTCAGGCTTGGTCTTCAGGTGGTGGAGTCCGGATAACGCCAAGGATGAAGGCTTCAGTTGAAGTAGATGGAGCTGCTGGGGTACGTGCTGGAGCTGGTGGCACTGGCGCTGTAGCTGGTGCAGATGAAGTGGCTCTGGTGTCAGTTACTGGCACTGCAGATGATCTCTGAGCTCCAGGCACTCTGGCAAATGCATCAGTTGTTATTTTGCCCTTCCTCTCCTGCATGTCATCCTGTAATTGCTCCACAGCAGACTGAATCTTAGTTACTTTCACATCTAAGTCATAGAACTTTTGTTCCATGATTCTTTCCAAGCTCTCTTGGTTTCGAGTCAGGGTGGCCAGTCCTTTCTCAATCCTTAGAGTGGATGCTATCAAATAACTAAGCTGCTCCTGCTTGTTCTTCAGAAAGTACTCAGATGCCTCCTCTTGAGTTGGCATCTTGGCAGCTTTCTCCATCTTTGCCTTCTCCTTCTTTGCCTGTGCTTGCGCTGATGATGGTTCATTCTCATTCATCACAACTTGATTGTCCTCAAAATCTGGATGGATAGGCAAGTGTTCCTTATCCAACAGGTATGTGCATGTGCCCATCTTCGAGTTAATCAACTCCTGAATATGTGGTGCATACCCACAACTTCTCTTTTGATCGGCTGCTGTCCTCTTGATAGTCTCAACAATGAGGCTCATGACTTTGAACTTCTGTGGCACATCAAATATATGTAGCAAGTTAATTGCATGCCCTCTGATCATGTTGTGGTCACCTGACTTGGGCAAAAGAGTGTGCCTTAGAATCCAGTTGATTGTAGGCAGCCCTGGCAGAAGATAGTGGACTGATCCAAACTTGAAAGTCTCAAGTGCTTTGTCTGGGATCTCCTTATACATGTTTGACATGGAATTGTGATCCATCTTATTCTTGGCATAGACATCCAATTCATCTCCTTCTTCCTTTGGGGCATTGATCAGACTGGCCCATTCCTCAATAGTTGAGTTGTACCTTGTACCTTCAGACATCCAAACTATCCTGCCATCTGGATAGAAATGTGATGTGGAGTAGAATTGCATTATGAGCTCCTCATTCCACTTTGTGAGCTTCTACCCAACAAAGTCTACAACTCCACAAGCATTGAAACTGTCATACACACCAGGATAGTGTGCCTCATTTTCCTTGATATAGGTCCACTCGACCCACCTCATATCACACACTATTGGTTTCTTGTCCAGCAGCACTGTCTCATAGTAGTCTTGCTGTTCCTTTGTGTGGAACCTGTAGTCAACAGCAGTCCTTCTCCTTGTAGCATATGGATCTGTCTCTCTCCATTTCCTCAGCCTTGAATCTTTTTTGAGCTTCATGTTCTCAGCCACAGGATGAGCATCGTTGTGGTCTAGAATCTTGGGTTTGAGCTTCCTCAGAACTTGTACTTCATCATCTTCCTCGGCAGCAACATCAGGCACCGGGGCCTTGTTCTTCTCAGCAGCTGGTATGTTCCTGGTATTCCTCTTTGGTTTTGGCTTTGGAGCTGGAGCAGTAGACTTAGCAGCAGCTTTGGGTGCTTCTTTGGGCTTTGATGTTGCAGACCCTGAATTTATAGCATCACCCATTAGCTTCCGTACCTTGGGTGCTGGTGCAGCAACCTCTTCTTCCTCTTCTTCTTCTGAATATCTCCTCATGGAGGGTTTGCCAAGAACTCTGGCAGTAGTGGTTCTGACTCTCTTTTTCTTTTTGTCTTGGCCAACAGCTTCCTCTTCTGACTCCATGGTAAACTTCAGGGTTTCTCCAGTGGCAACCTTCCTAGGTTTAGAAGTGGGAACTCTCCTTGCAGGTATCTTCTTCTGCATGCCTGGCTTTGTGGCTGCAGTTGAGCCATATTCCTTCTTGAGCACTTTCTACCTTGAGGTGGCTTCCTCTTCCTCTACAACATAATCTTCATCTTCAGACTCTGAAGTCCTTTTCTTGCTTCTCTAGTGGCAGCCTTGGGCAAGTTGCTTGGGGTGCTTCTGCTACCCTCATCTGAGCTGCTAGAGGGACTAGCGCCCTCACTCAAGTGAACCTGCTCCTCTGACTTGTTCTGGCTGTCACTTTGGTCAGACATGTTGTAAACACTAACTGCAAACCCTATGAATAGATTGTAGATGATATAGAGTGGATGAGCATCACAAAATGCAGAAATTTTTGCAAAAGAATGAGTCAAAAACTTAGTTTTAGTTTTCCATAGAAAGCATTTCGGATCAACCGATTTGCAAACTCGGTGATACCGAAGCAGCTGTTGGAACCAAAACTAGTGAACTCGGTCAGACCGAGTCACAGTTCGGTGGCACCGAGACTGTTAGGGTTTCACAAAGTCCTGAACTCGGTCACACCGATTTGCAATTCTCGGTCAAACAGAGAACCACATGTGCAATGGCCTTGGCCGAATCGGTGGAACCGAGTTCTGCAACCCGGTGGGTCCGAGATAGTTTCGGCGGAAACCTAACCCTAAATTTTCAATCAATTCTAATCTACGGAGTGTTTTGACTGGATAGAAGCGTTTCAATCGTGGCAAGATTCATAATGAACACAATGTGCTAGGAATCGGACGGGGATAGCACTGTGATCGAGTCCATACCCTAGTTCGGCGATGAACTCGCTACGGCGGCAACGGCGGAGATGAAATCCGTTGACGGCGGCGGAGACCAGCGACAGGAGGCGGCTGGCGATGAGGAGGACGATCCGGAGACCCAGGAGGCAGAGCGAGCTTATGCGCGGGCGAAGGGGTTTTAGAGAAATTTCCAAAATTTTGCCCGTGAGTATATATAGCCCGACCCTGTCGGTGTGACTGAGTGGAACAACTCGGTGGCACCGAGATGCATAACTGTTGATAGTTACAGCAACTCGGTGTGACCGAAAAGTTCAAATCGGTTGCACTGATATGAAAACCTAGATCAACTTAGTGATCTCGGTATGACCGAAATGGAGGAATCGGTCAGACCGAAACACACAAAGAAGTTTTGGAAGTTTAAGTCTATGACAAATCGGGGACTCCGAGTGCTCCTCACACAGAGTGGTTCGAATCTGACTTGATCAAATTTTGTGATGTAGCATGAATAGAGTTTGAGACGAGAAAAGGATAGATAGCTAGAGAGGGTTCTTAGGCATTCTTGTACATCCACTTGGCAAAAGAAAAGAAAAACAATCAATCAAAACAACAAGTGGATGTCCTCAAATGAGTAAAATATGCAATCAACATGCTCACACAATAAAATGGCAAATGAAATATGTGGCAAAGAATGCACAACCAATTCTAGCATCTATCAAGCAATTGGCAATGACTAGGTCATCTATATATGAGTATATTGACTTAGGAGTCAAATGAGAACATTTGATCATAGGTCATACTCATCGTTTAAGCACAAGTGGGGTTACCACTTTTACATAAAGCATTGTTGTGTTCACACCATTAGAGTTGCTTTAGCTCAATTTTTAGAGTAAAGCTCCCCCTAGATGTGATATCCCCCCTAAGAGGGATGAACTAACCTTGGGTTTTGTCGATGATGACTTCATGTAGATGTTGAAGATGTGGATGCTCAATGTTGATGTAGATCATTTGGAGCTATGCATTGGAGTGAGTTGCACTTTCAATACCTACACGGGTTAGTCCCACAAGGAACAAACAAGGATATCCATAGACATAGAGTGATGCACACACAAGATGATGTCTATGAAAGCTTTTAGGTTACCTTGTCCCTTGTCTTACCAACAAGAGGGTTTGTGACTCCTTGAACTAGTGCAAGATGTGGAAGTTGATTCACTTGTTCTTGCCAAGATGATAAGAGTGAAGTATGTTGGCGGAGTCACCCTCAAGAACTCTCTAGTTCTTCTTTTTCTGGATCCACACCATCTTGATGGGAATCCTCGGAGTTGTAGTTGTACTTGATGAAGTGGAACTTGAAGTAATCTTGGGAACCCATTTGACCGAGGCCTTAGGAGCTTCTTCAAATACATCAATTTCCTCTTGAAGCTTGTCCTTGCCTTTATGCTTGTGGTCTTGTGGTGGAAGATCATCTTGAGCTTGCGTCCCCTTGAAAGAAGTAGGATCATACTTCTCTTGTTGAGGAACAAACTTCGTCTTGGGGTATTGATCTTCTTCCCACTCAACTCCATTGGCATTGAAATTTCGTTCAAAACCAACACCTTGATTCTTCCGGTGCCTTCCTTGCTTGCGTACAATTTACTTGAATTGCTTACTTCCGACAAGGCTCTTGTAAACACCTTTCTCTATAATTCCCTTCAATAAGCTATTTTCTTGCTCAAGTGTAACTTGGCTAAGAGAATCGTTAGTGGAATCAAGAGAACTACTAGAAGCAACAATATTGGATTTAGCATGATCATTGTTACTACTGGAGGAAGAATCTTTCTTGTTCTTGTTACTAGACTTGACTTGAGGCATGTAAGTGGATAAGAGTAAACGCTTGGCAATGTAAGAAGAACTTTTCTTACGAAGATCATCATTGATTTCTTTTAAGAACTCATGCTCTTGCTCAAGGTTGAGCTTTTCAAAGCGTAATTTCTCATGAGTCCTTAAAAGTTCTCGATGATCTCCAAAGATAGTTTCATGAGCTAACTTAAGAGTGTTTAGTTCTTTAGTTAGAGACTCAATCTTCTCCCTATCATTTTCATTCGTTTTATCTTGATTAGCATGATTAATTGACGTTTCATCATAGTATTCATCACTAGAGTTGTCAACAAGTAAATCATCATCACCTAACAAGTCATCTTCATCACTATTGAAATCAACATACTAGGGGTGTGATACCTTTGGGCCTTTAGCCATGAAGCATGTTCCAACTCCTTCATTTGGTGAGTCAAATATGTCGTAGGAGTTGGTTGTCACAAGAGCTAGACCGGCAACACCTTGCAAACCAATACACACAATAGCCCAAACGGCGGGGTTATGTCCAAGAATATGCATTTTCATCTTATGCTTCCAACTAGCAAAACTAGTACCATCAAAGTAAGGACCTCTACGGTGATAATTTCCCTCGCTAGACGCCATACTCTCCTAGGTTGTGAAACCAAGGCTATGACCACCAAAAGCTATGGAAATCAAAACAAATGGAGACCAAAGCTCTAATACCACTTGTAGGATCGGAAGTATGTCTATAGGGGGTGATTAGACTACTTGACCAAATAAAAATCTAGACTTTTCCCAATTTTAGTTCTTGGCAGATTCTAGCTATTTTAGCGCAAGTCAAGCAATATCCACACAATTCAAGCAAGCATGCAAAAGAGTATATGAGCAGCGGAAAGTAAAGGATGCAACTTGCAAGAATGTAAAGGGAAGGGTTTGGAGGATTCAAACGCAATTGGAGACACGGATGTTTTTGGCGTGGTTCCGATAGGTGGTGCTATCGTACATCCACATTGATGGAGACTTCAACCCATGGAGGGTAATGGTTGCGCGAGTCCATGGAGGGCTCCACCCACGAAGGGTCCACGAAGAAGCAACCTTGTCTATTCCATCACGGCCGTCGCCCATGAAGGACTTGCCTCACTAGCAGTAGATCTTCACGAAGTAGGTGATCTCCTTGCCCTTACAAACTCCTTGGTTCAACTCCACAATCTTGTCGGAGGCTCCCAAGTGACACCTAGCCAATCTAGGAGACACCACTCTCCAAGAAGTAACAAATGGTGTGTTGATGTTGAACTCCTTGCTCTTGTGCTTCAAATGATAGTCTCCCCAACACTCAACTCTCTCTCACAGGATTTGGATTTGGTAGAAAGAAGATTTGAGTGGAAAGCAACTTGGGGAAGGCTAGAGATCAAGATTCATATGGTAGGAATGGAATATCTTGACCTCAACACAAGTGTAGGTGGTTCTCTCTCAGACAATGTGTATTGGAAGTGTAGATATTTTCTGATGGCTTTCTCCACGAATGAAGAATGGGTGGAGGGGTATATATAGCCTCCACACAAAATATAACTGTTACACACAATTTGCCAAACTCGGTGGGACCGAATGGTTAAACTCGGTCGGACCGATTCAGCAAACCTAGTGACCGTTAGGATTTTCGGTGGGACTGAGATGCAACTCGGTAGGACCGATATGGTTAGGGTTCGGGCATAACATAATCTCGGTGTGACCGATTACACAAACTCGGTGGGACCGATTTTGGTAATAAGCTAACCAGAGAGTTGGTCAGGTAAACTCGGTGGGACCGGTTCGCTCATTTCGGTGAGACCGAAATGTTACGAAAGGGAAACAGAGAGTTTACATTGCAATCTCGTTGGGACCGATCGCTCACTTCGGTCAGACCGAAATGTTACGAAGGGAAACAGAGAGATTACAATCCCATCTCGGTGAGACCGAGATCCCTATCGGTGAGACCGATTTGGCTAGGGTTTGTGGCAGTGACTATGACATTTGAAACTCGGTGGCGCCGGATAGAAAGAATCGGTGGGGCCAAGTTTGACTTTTGGTTAGGTCAAAAGTGGATGTAGGAAGATAGTTGAGGATTTTGGAGCATATCACTAGGCACATGAAGCAAGAGGCTCATTAAGCAACACCTCCTCCCTCCTTGATAGTATTGGCTTTTCCTATGGACTCAATGTGATCTTGGATCACTAAAAATGTAAAGTGTAGAGTCTTGATCTTAAAGCTTGAGCCAATCCTTTGTCCTTAGAATTTTGTGGGATCCACTTTCCTCATTCATGCCATGCCATTCATTGAACTTTTCCTGAAATATTAATCTTGGAATAATGTTAGCTCAATGAGCTATATGTTGTTAGGAATTACCAAAACCACCCAGGGATAGTTGCACTTTCACCATCGGAGGCAGTTGCCGCACTAAGCCAGCGCGTGGTTCCACAACTGGCCTCTCCAATACAACTCGAGGAAGAGTGCCGACTTGCTCCAAGCCGGCTTGTCGGGTAGCACGGCGGTACGGGCATCGACGCTGCCCTCGACGCCGCCATGTCGTACATCGCCTCCAGTGTCTGCGGCTGCGCCATCCACCGTCAACATGCTCGTAGCCGCGACATGCAGGCAGACAAAGAAGTCGCCGCAGATGTCGACGAGGTGATGCGGCTACGCGGATGTCGACGAGGTGACGGGCAGCACGTCCCCTCCCGCCGCCATCATCGAGGAGAAGTAGAAGACGGGAGGCCGCCGCCGATTGTATCCCATGAAGGCCAACGCCGAGGCGACACCGGCGAATACAGCCGGTGTGTTGCACGATTCTTCTTCTGTCGGATGCTGGAGGAGGACAAAGAGATCAGGCGGCGACCATTTAGATTAGGTATTTTAGTTCTACCAGGCTGGTTGTAATGGGTGTATTATAAGTAGTATCATGCATGCAAACTAGTAGTAGGCAAATTTGATGAGGTGGTGTAGAATTAAATGAAGAAAGAGAGAGTTGAGTATCATATTATGATACCGTATGGAATTAAGACCTCTTGCAATGCAAATGTGCTTAGATGAGGTGCTAAGTGCATTAAATGGCTTAGCAACTCAAGTCTCCAATGCATAGGTGCTTAGTTTGTTGTTTCTAAGCTTGCTTCATTTAATTAGCTATAGACTCAAAACTGTCTTTCCACCGTTCTTCCTGGGGTCACCAAACTAGTCTCTCTCTTCTTAATTAACTTGCGACATCATATTTTATGCCTATGTGGCAGACTTAGCAGCTATACATGGTGGAGCACTGGGAGAGGCCAAGGCTGGTCATAGTGGGGAGTAACTTATACTGTAACATATTACTATGTTACTCTAAAGATCTCTCTCCTCATTAACTACATGCCACATAAGCAAAATTTTCTTGGAGTGTGCTATGTTACTAGTACCTAATTTGCTCCCACTACGAGGCGGTCGATGAACCGACGAGGTAGCTCGATGACCCCTTGAGCTTGAAAGGCACCCGCATGATCGATCTCCTCTCCTCGTAGGGAAGGTCGGGGTCCATTGGGTACATCTCCGAAGACATTCGCGGCTTCCGACGGCGTCGTTGCCATTTCATTAGTGTAAATAATTAGTCAATTCCTAGTCAACAATCAAAACCGCCTAAATTCTAACATGTGAACACTAAAACCGATCAAGGGGGTGATATACCCGGTTTTAGATATTTGAGGGTAAAAATCATACCGAAATTGACTTTGGGGGGTTATTTGTCCATCAACTTACATTTGAGGGTGAAAAATATACTTCTTTCAATGGTCCGCTGGTCAGAGTATTCTTTTTAGATTTATAACATATGGGACCGGGTGTGAGCGAACCGACCTCAATCGACGGCAAAATCACCTGCCGGACGCACTTTGAGAGAGATGAGGAGCAAGAAGTGATACGGGCTGGTCGTGTCATGCAATAAAATGGCTAGTCTCATGATTAAAACTTGTTGTACTGTAGTAGTGGTATATGTAGATGTAGTCTAGACATATATGCAGATCACTATAGGAATCAGCAGTTTTGCCGTCTGGCAATTACAGACGGCAAAGAGCGAATTACAGACGGCAAAGACTTTTCCATCAGCCAGATGACGGCAAAGTTAGACGGCGAAGCATAAATCGGCAAAGCAAGACTTTGCCGTCAGCTTTTTGTCGGGCAGACGGCAAACACTTTGTCGTCGGTGAAAGTTGTTTGCCGTCAGCCATACAGTGTAGACGGCAAAGCCTAACGGAGATGGACGCCGTTACAGGTTTGCCATCAGGCTTTAAGCTCGGCGGACGGCAAAGTCAGGATGTTTGTCGTCAGGTTTCCGTCCACGCAGACGGCAAAGTCTAACGTTTTGCTGTCAGGCGGGCGCAAGAGGCAGACGGCAAAGTCGCCAGGTTTGCCGTCAGGCTGCCCAAGAGACAGACAACAAAGTGTCCAGGTTTGCCGTCTAGCGACAAGGCAGACGGAAAACCCTTGGGCTGGGCTGCAGTCCAATTGCACAGGCTTCCGCCACGTGGGTACTTTTGCCGTCTAGAATCCCATTTGAATGACAGCAAAAGCTGTGCACTTTTTTTGGCATTATATATATATATATATATATATATATATATATATATATATTAATTTGGCACACAATATATATCATAATTTGGCACAGATATAAATTGGCACAGTTTGTATACACAATATATATCATAATTTGGCACAGATGACACATAATTCATAGCACTGTTCCATAGCAAATATGACATAGTTCATAGCACTGTTCCATAACACATTCATATCAAATACCACACAGAGTATACCAAATGCCCATAGCGAGCTAAGTCCATAGCAAATATAAGAGTATGAAGTTTTCCATAGCAAGAGTACAATGTGTTCCATAGCAAATGAACAAAGTAGGCATCAGTACGTAATATTTGGCACTACAACAAATGTCTTCATGTCCATATCATAGTCCAAAGAGCATCTGTGTGGCAACCTACAAGATGAAATCATCAACATGTCAAATTTTGGCATAATAAAAAAAGGGCTTTAAAACATCAAGTTGTTGAATAGACAAAAGAAAGTACTTGCAGACCTTGTCCAATTTTGAACATGTCAATTTAACATTCTGGATCATGAAGATCTTCAATTTAATATTGTTACACGTCATCAGGTTTTGGCATATACTTTTCAGCTATATATCGCCATGCCAACTCACTGATACATGATTATGGTTGAAGAACAATGTTGAGCAGTGCAAGGTTACACCATCACAGTTCAAACGCATTTTTTATAGGTTTTGAGATAGCTTACTGCTTATGCCCAATGGTAGTTTAACCGGGCATCTTAAATATTCTAATAATCACACCGGTGTGGCATAGCATGCTTATGCCCAATGGTAAGTTGCTGGCTGCTGGTTAGGAACAAAAGGTGTATAAAAGTCCATTATCTGTCAATTTCTTCATTTCAAATTGAAGTACTGTCCATTAAGCTTAATATTTCATATGTTCTGTTAGGCAATCATTCCTTCTGTTTGGTTAAGCTTAATATGTCATTTTATATACCAAGTAATATATGTATGTGTCTTGTGCACTCAAATTACGATGGATGACATACACTAAAAAGTTCCTGCCTAGGATGATCCACTTAGACATGTATTCAAAAGATCGTGTTGGACATATACTCCCATATTTGTCTGGGTTCATCTTTGGATTTATTAGGAACAAAATGGTTGTGATGATTTGAAGTAGAAAATGATCATGTCATGATATGTACCAAGTTATATATGTATGTGTATTGTGTATTGTGTATCCAAATTAGGATGGATAACATTGCTTTTTTCTATTCTTTCACTGTAAGCCCATTTTCTATTCTAGTCGCTCCCTTAAGATCATGGTTGAAATGGTTCAAATCTATCATGGTTTCAAATGGTCTCTACTTGTCTCTATTATAAGTTTGATCTTCAAATGGTTCAAACGGTCTCTACTTACAAGTTTGTAAATCATGGAGATCATCAAATGGTCTCTAAATCGTAAAAATAAATAATTGTGTGTCTCTAATTATAAGACTAATTCAACTTAACACTCTAAATCATGAATAAAAATAGCTTCAAGTGGTCTCTAAATCATGAAAATAAATGGTCTCTACTTGTTTCTACTTAAAAATTTGATCTTCAAATCGAATGGTCTCTACTTGCAAGATTCTAAATCATGGAGATCTTCAAATGGTGTCTAAATCATGAAAATAAATAGCTACTTGTCTCTAAATCATGAATATCTTCAAGTGGTCTCTAAATCATGAAAATCATGGAGATATGTAGGCACTAACCATACTCGATCTCAAAGGTTTGGAGAACCACCATGGTCATTGGCGTTTGGGCCTCCTGCATGTGAAGATCCATCATTATTTGACCCATGGCCTGATTGATGCTGCAAAGCATTACATGGTTAGCACAAAACTCAGACTAAGAAATGCAATAATGGTGCATACAAGTATTTCAGATAACTAACCATAGGGGGTGAAGCAATGTCAGGCATCTGCATAGCGGGCATACCATTCTGGGTACAATAAGCCTGCAAATTATGTTTGAGGAGTGAAAGTTAAGTACTGGTAGTAAAATACTAGATGTACGTGCAAGGCTATTAAGGAACTAACCGCAAACATTGCAAAGTACTGTTGCATCCTCTCATCCGCTAGTCGCCTCTCCTCGGCCCTCTTCTCATCCGCCAGTCGCCTCTCCTCCACCAACCTCTCCTCTAACTTCTCATCTAGCAGTCGCCTCTGCTCCTCCAGTCGAGACTACAGAATTTGGCATTGCAATCACATCCTCAAATCCAACACTAAGAATTAGAACAAGCATACATAGAAGGACTTGGATAGAATACCTCCATCGCAACCATTGCTGGAGTCGAGCGTTGACATATAGAAGATGTTGAGATACCTGACCGAGCTTTGTACTCAGGGAGAGTGCGACGGGAGGACCTAGGAAACATGCCACCTCCAATCGCTTCCTTGCCATGTTTCCTACCACCTCCAGAGATCATAACCACCTCGTGGTCAAGGGGCTCCGATGTCACATCATACTCAGGCCCTCTCATCTCTTTTGCCTTCCTTTTAAATTTGTCCATTCGATCGTAGGCGGTCTTGCTGGTGTAGGCAGGCAATGTGTCATTCTCATCGTAAGGCGTGGTAGATCAGAACGATCCCTTATGGGCCAAAGCATACGCCACAAAAAGGTTGGGCTTCGGAGCCTTATTGTGAGACGCCTGCAACCAAAGCAACATGATTAAGACTTCATCACAAGGATTGGCAACATGTATGACAAGAAAAAGCTTATGAAGAACAAATCGATGGGAAGAAAGACATACCCAACGCTCGCCGAACCCCTTAAGGTTCAAGTTGCCTTGATGGTGTGGTGGATCCTCCATTGCGGCTCGCCGATTTTTATAATCTAGGTTTTTCTCCCTATACTCTTCGGAACACCAGTAGTCCATGATCCGCTCCCAGCACTCCCCCTTGTCGACACACCATCTTGGAGTAACCTAATTGATCAATTGCATCTCATATACGTCAAAAATAAATTGAGTGCCAGCCTGTTGAGGAAATAACAAGCATGAACATGCTTTACCTGCATGTACTCATCCTTCTTAAGATGGAGGTTCCTACATGGTTTCTTATCAACACTCCTATAGCCTTGAGTTGCCTTATACCTGCGGACGGCTAAAGGGCACGCCTCATGCATCATATTGCGCACAAGCTTCTTGCAATGGTGGTTGACGATCCATACAAACATATGAGTAGATGTTACATAATGTACCAATCACTTACTCAATGTACGGCCGCACTTCTTTTAGGTTGGTGAGGATATACAATGTAAGCGATCTCCACTCTTTTGGATCCAATATCTTTGAACCAGAAGCACCCACAGGTCCGAGTTGGCCTTTGAAAAGGCTGAGCTTGGATTCATGCCTGGGGTCGCCAGTATTGTAACGAGACTTTGCATTATGCAAGCTTGGAATATTGGCCGCATAGCGTGATGTGCTGAAGTTTGACATCTCCTCCGCCAAGAATGCCTCGTCTATGGATGCTTCAATTCTACGTTTATTTCTACATTTAGCTCGAAGAGTCTTTTGCATTCTCTCAAGTCCATAGCACCAACGGTTCTGCACAGGGCCACCCATTCTTACCTCGGATGGGAGGTGTAAAATCATATGTTCCATCGGATTAAAGAAGCCCGGTGGAAAGATCTTCTCTAGCTTGCAGAGCAACTCGGGGGCCCGTTTTTCCATGTCATCTATCACGGTAGGAGATACTTCTTTAGCACAAAGAACACGGAAGAAATAGCTAAGCTCTGCCAATACTTCCCAATCATCCTCAGGGATATAGCCTCGAATCATCACGGGCATTAACCGCTCAAGCCATATGTGCCAATCATGACTCTTCAACCCACAGAGCTTCAATTTATCAAGATTCACTGCCCTCATTAGATTCGCTGCATACCCATCGGGGAACAACAAAGTTTTGAACCACATGAGTATCTCCTTCTTTTGTTCCCTTGTAAGAACAAACCTAGCCCGTGGCATTGTCCAATTTTTCCGGCCCACAGGTTGCCGCAAGTTTTGTTTGGGTCTATCACATAGCTTCATCAGATCAAGTCTGGCCTTACTATTATACTTTGTCATCTTGGGAATGTTGAACAATGTGCCAAAAATGGCCTCGGCGATATTCTTTTCAATGTGCATTACATCAATGTTATGGGGAAGCTCGAGCTGGTGGAAGTAGGGGAGATCCCAGAAGCATGGCTTGTGAGTCTAGGCGTGTTGTTCATTATATCCCAGGAAATACCCTGGACGGTTGGGATCGGGCTGGAGAGCATTTAATTCATCACGAATCTGTTCACCCGTCATCTCAGGTGGTGCCGAGTGTTCAACAACTTCACCTTTCATGAAGTTCATCTTGTCTAGTCTGAATGGATGGTCAGGGCGCAAATGTTGTCTATGGAAATTGAAGCAAGAATACTTGCGACCATGCTGTGCCAACGGCACTTAAGGCTCGCCTTGCATCTTGGGCATGGGAACCTCCCATGCACAGACCACCCCATGAAAAGTGAATAGGCCGGTAGGTCATGCAATGAGTACTGGTACCAAACATGCATTGTGAAGTTTTTTTTGCTAACAGCATCGTATGTCCGTATCCCATTCACCCAAGCTTCTTTCAAGTCATCTATCAGTGGCTGCATGTACACATTTATATTCATCCCCGGATACTTGGGCCCTGGAACTATCAACGATAGGAATATGTGCTTGCGTTGCATCAGGACGCCTGGGGGGAGGTTGAGTGGAACAACAAACACGGGCCAACAACTATATGTCTTTGACACCATACCAAACGGATTGAACTCGTCAAGTCCGATGGCGATTCGTACATGCTTTACCTCTTCTGCTTTCTGATGATGTATTCGATCAAAACTCTTCCATGCTTGGCCACAAGACGCATGTACCATCATTGGCCTCCCATGATCATCCTTGTCAGGTCTTTTCCCATATTTGTGCCATGCCATCATTTTGGCCGTATCTTTGTTCAAGAAAAGCCGTTGAACTCTTGGCAAGATTGGAAGATACCGAAGAACATTTGCAGGGACTTTGCTCTGCTTCTTCACACCATCACCGAGGTCTCTCTCAACATACCTAGAGGCTTTGCACTTGGCACAGTACTTGTCGTCAGCATACTCTTTTGTAAATAAGACACATCCGTTTGGACAAGCATGTATCTGCTCATAGGGCATCTTAAGTGCACGGAGGATTTTCTTTGCTTCGTACCAACTTTTAGCCATTTTGTGACCTTCAGGGAGAGAGCTACCCCAAGCGGTCATCATCAAATTAAAGCAATCTCTGCTCATGTTGAACTGGGACTTCAGAGACATTGCTCGTGCGATGGTATCCAGCTGACACTGTGTCATGTACTCGTGAAGAGGTTGTTGTGACGAATTCAGCATTTCTAGGTAAGCCCTCACGGACTCCTCCGATTCTTCCTCTGATCCCTCTTCACGTGCATCGTTGAAGTCAGCTACCATGTCAGCGATCCCGGTAACATTGTCATCGGTGTGCCGACGAACCACCTCCTCTCTGCTACGTTCAGGCTCGCCATGAAAGGTCCACCGGGTATACCCAGTCTTAAACCCATGCTTCTGAAGGTGTTTACCCATCGTCTTCTTCGACTGTTCTATATCGTTCTTGCACTTCAAGCAGGGGCACCAACTTTTTCTCTTGCCACTAGCAAATGCTTCCTCCACAAATTCATTGGTCTTCATCACCCATTCAACGGTCATGTCTGCCTGACTAGGGTGGCCAGTGTACATCCACGAACGATCACCCATACTTGCACTAACAATAGGTACACCAAATTTATATTCATCAAGTTATGTAAAATGTAATTGCGACTAGATACACAAGTAATTACTTTTGTCATATTATTTACGCCTTAGTTTTATTTTTTACCATAAAAAAGAGAAACAGGCATTCATGGGTTGAATCCTATCTCTAATAGGTAAAGATGGGTCCTAATCCCACCCGAGTACGTGTAGATTGGGTTCGTTCCCGTGCTCTACTCCGGTCTGAGGCAAAATTTCGGCAGCACCTCCCCGCTGTTCTCCAGATACACGTCTCGGCAACAAGCCGAGAAAATGTGTACCCGAAGAACAATGGGGAGGCGCTGACAAAATTTTGCCCCGGACCGATGTAGAGCACGGGAAACAAACCCAATCTACACGTACTCGGGCTGTCCATGGATAACGTGGACAATTCGAAAGGATGACTGTTATAAATATGCAAATACATGCATATTTATAAATGCCACCCTTTCGAACGGGAGACGCCTAGGTTACGCGACTTAACATGAAAATAAAATCTAGTGGCATTGGCACGACGACCGGAACAGACTAAATAAGGGGAGTGGGGATAACAGTCGAGCTCACCCCTAGATGATCCGTAGAGGAGGTAGTGGATAGCGATGGCGACGGCAACAGGACCAACAATGCTCCTGGAGGTGAAAAGATTGATCCCTGCACATCAAAGCACCAGCACAACAAACATAAGCACTCGTGGAAAATTTGAACAGAAACAAAGATGAACAAGTATAAAGAAAGGATGCATCAATCTTCTTCATATAATTGGTTTACCTACAGATCTTATGGACAAGCATTTGAAAAAAGGCAACACTCGTAAAAACAAAGATATACAATATCTACATTTTAGTTACAATATGGATCAGATTTACCTATATTTAATCCACATCATTATTGCAAATGTACTACGGCAGTAAGCATGAAATCCTTGTGGCCATTAATTATTTTATATGGTAGGCAACAATACAATACAATGTTACTCTTACGCACCATTTTTGCTCATTATAATCAATTTATTATTCGGGTTCATCACGCAACTTGTACTTTCTGGACTTGTTTGTTCGCTTTATATATAAAGTTGGGTGAAAAGCCTATTTAAAAAGAACTCATATTTGATAGTAAGCTGTTTGATCGACCATTATATTTCAATGGGTACAATGTCACTTACTCATTATGGACTACCCTTTATCCCTGAATGGGGATACCGTCCTAGGTTAGTTGATATAAAACCACCCTTTATCCCTGAATGGGGATACCGTCCTAGGTTAGTTGAGACTTTTGAATCCTAGACCCAAATTCTGGACTGGTGCTTTGTTGTTTCTTGCCTAGAAACAACACTGGGGCAGAGAGGGGTAGGTAGGAGAAGGAATGCTCACCGTACGCGGGGGGAGATGGGGCAGAGGGGGAGATGGTGTCCGGCGGCCGTGCAACTGCCTCTCCTTTGCAGTCCAGCAGCAGCGGAGGTGGTGCCCTGCGGCGGCGGCGGTGGCGGAGGTGGTGCCCGGCAGCAGTGGTGCCGGCGCGGCGGCGCTAGGGCACGGGAGGAGATTCCGGCGACGGTGCGGCCATTGGAGGAGGGATTGGGGCCGCGGTGTAGGAGGGGGCGGCGGCGGCGCTGGAGAACGGCGGCGGCGTTGGAACCCTGAGCGGCGCTCTCTGTTCTGGTGGTGCGGGTCGAGGGGAGGGGCTGGCGCTGCGATCTGTTTTTTTTCGTCGCGTCCGACCGGGCTGGGCTATACTATCAGTGGACTGGGCTGTTTGCCGTCTGCCCATGGTCTCACTGACGGCGAATTTCTTTTTTTGGGGGGGCATGTGCTGCGTGGCCGTGTTTTTTTTGCCGTCTACAAGTTAGCATAGCTGACGGCGAACTCACAACATTAGCCGTCAGTTAACGGATGAGTTGACGGCAAAGTACACTGTCACGGACCTCTGTCCGGGTGCCGTCTTTGCCGTCAGTAGGGTCAGAGATGATGGCAAAGAACATGTCTTTACCGTCTGTCTCATTTTTTCCGTCACCTTTTGCGTACGTTCGCCGTCTGTAATTCTTTGCCGTCTGTTATTCGTCTGTTTTACCGTCAGTTATTCTTTGTCGTCATCCACTAACGGTAAAATAGCTCTTTGCTATCTGCCCCGATGATATGCAGACGGCAAAGAACCTCACTGGCGGCAAACTAGCTTATTCCTGTAGTGGATGTAGATATACATGTTGAGATGTAGAGATAAGTGAGACTCACCAACGGTCACCAATGTAGGCCGAGTACGTGCACGAATCACCGACACACAAAAAGGAGTACGTGCACGAAGAGAAAAATTGCAGGCACGGACGCACATACTCTATGCCTCATTCCCTAACACACGTGTGCGGGTACACGATGGAGCTCATTTCTGGATGAAGAAGTAGCTCACGTGATAATTTGATGCGTTTGGTAGACACTTAGTGGAGGGTCGGGAACCACGCGTGGACGAATCAAAGTTCGGCCATAACGCGGTGGCATGCTTGTTTTTAATTTTTTTTTCTTCAATGGAACGTACACGGTTTTTTTTCTTGAATGGCACGTGAACCGTGCAGATACTCAATGACGGAGCATGGGATGGGATGGTAGCCACGGACATGGTCGGCCCTTTTTGGAGACTACTACACTGGTACTTTGATGTACATTTTGAGAAAAAACTACTACTTTGATGTGTCATGTCAACTCGCAGAACGATGAGAAGCTTGCTTACTACGCCCTCTACATAGCCCACACTTTGTATGGCTAGTTATAGTGGGAGTCACTTAGCGCACTCCAAGAAAATTTTCCTTATGTGGCAAGTAGTTAATGAGAAGTGGTAACATAATATGTTACTGTAACACAACGTTTCCCAAGACAAGATGAGTCTACAAGGTAATAAATGAAGCCATCATGACATTACTGTACTACTCCCTCCTTTCCGGTTTATAGGGCTCCCTCCTTTCCGGTTTATAGGGCTCAATCGAAAATCTCACCAACCAAGGTAGATGATGAGTGGTGGAATACTTTTTCTAATTTGCAAAAGCACCCAATTAATGCTCTTGTTTTCCTCAAAAATTTATGTTTACCATTGTATTAATTGCAATGCATGCATGCATAAAGTACATGCATTGGTCAATCTTCTCTTAATACTTGCATGCAATTATTTAATGCACCTTGAAATCTAAACTTGTGATGGGGAAGAACCAAATTGATCCTTATAAAATGGAAAAACTAAGATTTTGAGATAAGCCCTATAAACCGGAAAGGAGGGAGTAGTAACATAGATTAGTGTCATATGCATGAAACTACTGCTCCCTCCATTCCTAAATATAATAAGTCTTTCTATATATTTCACTATGGACTACATACAGATGTATATAGACATAGTTTAGAGTGTAGGTTCACTCATTTTGCTCCGTACGTAGTCTCTTATTGCAATATCTAAAAAGACTTATATTTAGGAACAGAGGGAGTAGTGAGTATGGGAGCACATGATATTTCCCCGTCCGGACCGATCCCAAGTTGGCTTCTCACCTTCTTGGCAACAAAAACCCCTCCCCCCTCCCGCATGCACTTCCCTCCCGGCGCTGTCAATGAGATGTATGTCATGGAGCAATTCTGTGACTACAAGATGACTGATGAGCGCTCTGTTGTTCAGCAGACTCATGAGATACATTCACTCGCTAAGGAACTTGAATACTTTAAGTGTGTGTTGCCAAACAAATTTGTTGCCGGGACCATCATTGCCAAGCTTCCACCTTCGTGGAACAATTTTGCTACTTCTCTGAAAAACAAGAGACATGAGTTTTCCGTTTCGGGTCTCATTAGCACTCTTGAATTTGAAGAGAAGGCGAGAGCAAAATTTATATGGCTGCATCTACCTCTTTCAGCTAACCTCATGGTGCTCCAGGTATTCCTACATTCGTAACTAGGTACAATGACCACCGCAAGATGAAATAAGCTTATTCGTACGTTGAATTGCTGATTGCAATGCGGAACGATCCTGTCATGTGTGGAGTAGCAAACAAGCAGTGCAGCCGAAGGTGGAAATCAACCAAGGACTTATGAAATTATATATAATCTTCCTCAGGCAGGTCAGTATCCCCTTCGTCTAGATGATCGTGTTTTGTCATGCCGAGCTATTGATATGTGCTACTGTTTTGCAACACCGTTTAAGTATAGCTATTGTTTTCCTATCTTTTCAGATTCAGGACAATGAAGATGATTTTAGGGGAACAACACAATATGGACTCATGTTGAGTCATCTCTATTGCCTCATATGTTTGCTGCAAATGTGTCAGCATCAATTGCAAGATGAGGCAGCTAGCTAGCCGTGGAGTTGCCAACATGCTCAAAGTGCTCGCAACATTGAGAAGGAACAAGAATGCCCAGGAAATTAATGCATGTGAGAGAGGCCCTTTGCTTAGAGAAGCATCGACCGATTTTCTTTATTTCCTCACCTTCTCACAACTTTGTATTGGTTATAGTATGGTGAATCATTGAGATGCATAAACATGCTGAACTTTTGTTCTTCTGAATGTTAGTATGCATACCGTATCTTCTGAAGCTTAGTTTAATGTGAATGTTGACTAGCCTGTGAACCTACAATCTAGTAAGTATATTGTAGGCTTGCTATTTGACACCTCACTTTGCTGCACTACGCGACCAGTGTGAGTGTCTGCATCCAGTACCGCATCCTCTAATTTGGTGGATACCAAGTTGAAAAAGGTTACCAATGAGTAGCCATAAGCTGGAGGCGTCTCTTTTTTTTCTTTCGAATGGGCAATAAGCTGGAGAGTGTCTCGGGCTGCCTCTAGTGTTAAGGCCCTCCAATACGAAACAGGGGCACCCGAATGGGCCGATACAAAAGCCTACCCATCTTAAAGCCCATTTGTTTTTTGTTTTTTGCGAGGAGAAGTCCATATTTCTTGAAGAGGGGGCGATCCCATAAAACCCCTCCTTCCTCCTCGCTTCCACTTATACTACAGCTCGCTAGACTCTCCCGCTTCTGTCGCCCCCCAATTCCCCCTGCTCCCCATCTTCCTCACTCGTCCAGAAGACCCCCGCTCACCTTTTTCCTCACTCGTACAGAAAACGTCTGCTCCTCTTCTTCCACTCCTATAGAAAACCCCAGCCCTCCTTCTTCCCCACTCGCACTGCCACTAGGCTCGTCTCTGGCTACTCTTCTCAAACCCGTGAACTCGGCGCGACGCCCACAAGGAAAATGGAGTCGGCTGGCCCCAGCGCCAAGAAGATGAGGCTCTCACTAGCGGCGACGCCGGTTGTTGATCCCGCACCCGGCAGCACGGGGAGAAGCGGCGAGCCCCCCACCCGGATCTGAGGAACCGGTAGAATCTCTGGTGGACCACATCAGCGATCTCCCGGACGTCATCCTTAAGGAGATCATCTCGCTTCTCCCCACCAAGGATTGCTGCCGCACACAAGTCCTCTCAACTCGGTGGCGCCCTCTATGGCGCAATGCGCCCCTCAATCTCGACTGTCGTTAGATATCTGTCCTTCCTGAATTTCATCTCCTCAGAGCCATCGTATCCTCTCACCAGCAGGGCCCCTTTCAATTCCTCTGCATCCTGACATGCTACCTGATGTCCATACCCGACACGGTGGATGCTCGGCTGACATCCCCTGAGTTCGAAAAACTCCAGTAGTTTGAGTTCTACCATTACCACGAAAGTTTCACACCACGAACATGCCAAGAATTCGTGCCCACGCCGCCGTTGTCCATCTCTCGGTTTTCCTCCTCTCTCCACACCGCCACCTTCGCCCGGTGCCATCTACCAGACGACCAGGTACAAATGCTTCGAATCCCACTGCTAAACTAGCTTTCGCTTGTGGTGGTTTATCTGTCGGAGGCCTCACTGCACAGCATCATCCACTCCAATTGCCCTGCCCTGGAGCGCTTACTGGTTGCTTTGGGAATAGAAATCCCTATCAGTTGTCTCCAAATAAAGTCACCTCACCTTAAAAGCATTGGAATTTGTTTTGAAGGACAGCAACTCATCATCGAAAATGCCCCTTCACTTCAAAGGTTGCTCCTTGATAATTGTTATGGACCTTCGCAAAGAACTGTCGTCTATGCGCCCAAACTAGAGACCTTGGGTCTAATTAGTGCTCCGTTTGATGATCACAACAAGTTGGTGTTTGGCTCCTCACTTTCTCAGGTACCGTATATTATCATCTACACATTTGTAATCGTAAGCTGCATTTTTTATTTGTGTGCATAAGTTTTATATCATGTTGGAGTACACTTTGGGTACTAATATTATGTTATATGCTCAATGAAGAGTTCGTCCATGGATAGCCTATCAATGCTATTGGATTCTGTCAATATCTTATATATTGGAATGTATACTTATGATCCGAACATAATTATTGGCTTGCTGTGATGCTTTCGGTCTCTGGAGAATTTACATACAAAGGTGATGATTTCATGCACATTGAAAGACCATATATATTGTACTAGAATTAACCGTTCAGCTGTCGCTCTTTCGACATACTCTTTTTTTAGACCTTAACTGTTTTCAATCTTCATGTCTACTTACGTACTGCGACCACATGGAGAAAAACGTATAACCAATCGGTGGCGTAATAAGCACCAGGATTTTCTCAGTTCTCATGACATTCGTTTGTGGACAATAACGATGGAAGGATGTGCATCCAACAAGGCAAACAGAAGCTTTGTCACATTCTTCCTGTTGAATGTGAGGTCACTATTGTCCATGAGGCTTAAGTTTTACCGCAAGAGATTTCTCACGTAAGGACACGTTGAACAGCAAAAAAATGAAGTTTCAGGTGGACAAATGGGCTTCTAAATGTGCTTGGCTTCTATTTACAACAAGTTGTAGTCATCCTGAAATAATTTTTTTTGCACAGGATGTTGATTTTATGGATCAGACTGATCCATTTGTTTGTGACTGCAAAAAAAGAGTAGTTGTGTTAGATGTTATTGCCATGTTCAATCTGGGTTTTGTCTAAAAATTTGATGAACAATTAATCCTTGGGCTTTTTGTACCGTTTGTAAGCTTGAGTTGCATGTTGGTTCCCTCGTACTCCCCTCCACCTGCCACTACACTGCCACATCTTCCACGTCTGCTGTTCGTTCCCGTCCGAGGCCTCGCCGTCGTTCTCCGCCTTGGTTTGCTCGCTGTGCCCGCTGCCGTCTGGCATTGTCAACATGGTCAACAACCAAGAGGAATCAGGAGATGACTGTATGTGGAGAGGCTGACAGTAGGGACCCACCAGGATCATTGCATTACGCAAGCAGGTGCCTCGTTATTACAAGCCAAAAAAAACTTCCTCCTAATTGTTTGACAACTAGGTCCCACGCCATTGTCAATGTAGTCAATAAACGAGAAAACTACACAACGAGCGGATAACACCAGGGACCCAGCAGCCCGCCTAGTTGTTTTTTAGTTTCAGAGACGGAGCTCAACTGCGCGTTGTGTGGGGGCTGTGGCCTGTCTAGCCCATGTTTACGCTTTTATTTAAGCACATGAAGAGCCCAGTTGATATTTTTTTCTTTCTGAAAATGGCTAGCCCAGTTCTTTTCTTGGAGAATACCAGAACCGAGGCCTACTTGCTTTTCTCAGCCCTGCTGGGCTGCAAATCTTGCAAGATGAGGAGGGATGTAAGTAGTAAGAATGGGCTTCCCCAGAAAATGGGATGTAAGTTGTAAGAAATGGGCTGTAAATTTTTAAACCAAAGCCAACCGGCAATTACATTAAAATATCATTTTTTCTGGATTTCTGTACTCTCTACTCTTATAAAAACAAAAGCCAACCAATTACATTAAAATATCGTCTTTTCTCCAACAAGATAAACTAGTCGAACAAGTGCATCTTCATGTTCCATGCAATGCACGGGCATCTTGCTAGTTAAGATTTTAAATTTCATTCATTTTTCTTGTGGAGAATTGTTTTTTGAATTTTATTTTGATATAATGTTTCAAAAACTATTTTTAACGTGACTCAAAACTTCGTGATTAAAAGAGTTCGGACCCCATCGAAATATGCAAAATTTCACTGAATTTTTTAGCAGTGCCAAGAATATATGGTCTGTAATGCTAATAAAAATAATATGGGCTTCAAATATCCTTAATAATTAGCAAATGGGTTGTTGATACGTCTTCAACGTATCTATAATTTATGAAGTATTCATGCTATTATATTATCAACCTTGGATATTTTATATGCATTTATATGCTATTTTATATGGTTTTTGAGACTAACCTATTAACCTAGAGCCCAGTGCCAGTTTCTGTTTTTTCCTTGTTTTAGAATATCGCGGAAAAGGAAAACCAAACGGAGTCCAAATGACCTGAAACTTGTCGGAGCTTATTTTTGGACCAGAAGAAGGACATGGAGTAAAAGAGTTGGCCCAGAAGAGTCCTGGGCTGCCCACAAGGGTGGGAGGCATGCCCCCTACCTTGTGGACAGCCCGTAGACCCCCCTAACTTGTTCTCGGCGCCAAAACCTCTTATATATACAGAAACCTCCAGAAATTAACCTAGATCGAAAGTTCCGCCACCGCAAGCCTCTGTAGCCACGAGAAATCAATCTAGGCCCTCTCCGGCACCTTGCCAGAGGGGGTCAACATCACCGAAGGGCATGGAGGAGGATCCCGGAGGGGCCATCATCGCCATGAAGGCCAAGGACCAGAGGGAGAACCTCTCCCCATCTAGGGGGGAGGCCATGGAGGAGGAAGCACAAGGGGGAGAACCTCTCCTCCTCTCTCTCGGTGGCGCCGGAGTGCCATTGGGAGAGGAATCATCACCGCGGTGATCGTCTTCATCAACATCACCATCACCATCACCATCCTCATCTCTTTTACACGGTCCACTCTCCCGCACCCCGCTGTAATCCCTACTTGAACATGGTGCTTTATGCCACATATTATAATCCAATGATGTGTTTCCATCCTATGATGTTTTGAGTAGATACCCTTTGTCTTTGGGTTGATTGATGATGTAGATTGGTACGAGTTGTATGTTTTATTTTGGTGCTGTCCTATGGTACCCTCCGTGTCGCGCAAGCGTGAGGGATTCCCGTTGTAGGGTGTTGCAATACATTCATGATTCGCTTATAGTGGGTTGGTGAGTGACTAAAATACAAACCCGAGTAAGGGGGTTGTTGTGTATGGGAATAAACAGGACTTGATGCTTTAATGCTATGGTTGGGTTTTACCTTAATGATCTTTAGTAGTTGCGGATGCTTGCTAGAGTTTCAATCATAAGTGCATATGATCCAAGTAGAGAAAGTATGTTAGCTTATGCCTCTTCCTCATAAGAAATTGCAATGACGACTACCGGTCTTGTTAACAATTGCCTAGGACAATTCCGCACACCGATCTACCATTATTCCACACTCGCTATTTACAATTCTTAGTAATATATTCTAACTTTATGATAACAGCACCTACTTTTATGTTTTAGCTCTCCGATACGATACAAAGCTATCCTCTTCATACCCACAACATAGTTTTTTTTTGACTATAAACAGTAGGGTAAGACCCCAGTGCAATTTTTATAAATTAAGAGAGCAAAGTAACAAGTAGTCTGAAAAGGCTTGAGGTAAGCCTTAAGAAGAAAGAGAAACTAGAAACTAGGAGAAAGAAAAGAAAACATAGTTTTATTTCTCGTTGCTAGTTGGAAGTAAACGTTCGGTGTACGTAGAGTCGTATCAGTGGCAGATAGGGCTTGAAAGAATATTGATCTTACCTTTAGCTCCTTGTGGGTTCTACACTCCCTACTTATCACTTCCACCTTTGGAAATTGCTACGATGATTCCCTACACTTGGGGATTGTCAAGCTATTTTCTAGCACCGTTACCGGGGACCAATAGCGTGGGGTTGATATTCTCGTGTGTGCTTGTTTGCTTTCTTCACTAAGTAGATTTTGTTTTTCCTTTTTGTTTATGTTTAGTTGTGGGTGAAACATACAAAAAAATTAAAGAATGAAAATACCAAAAAAAATTACTTGCCTCTCATGCCTAATTTTTTTTCAAACAAAGAAGTGATTGGAAAGTTATGCATTGAAGAAGTGAGGGTCGACCTTGAGCACTTGTGTTCATGCTCACGGAAACAATGTAGAATTTTTCATGGAAGTTTCTCTATAAATAGTTATCCCCTTGTATATATCCATTGTTTTATTAAAATAATGTGCCAAGCTTTGGTTTTAGTATGATTAGATTGCTTGTTTACTATGTGCTGAACAAAAACAGAAACTTTGGCTGTAGCGCGTGATTTTAGATTTTTTACTGGCAGGTCAAATGGGTCTGAAACTTTTTGCACATTACTTCTGTACAAAATTTTCAAATTTTCAAATTTATTTAATAAGATTACTACAGACTGTCCTGATTTAGACAAATTCTATTTTCTGTGTGTTGATCGCTTATTTTGATGAATCTATGGGTAGTATCGGGGGGTATGAACCATGGTGAAGTTGGAATACAGTACATATAGTTCTAATATGAAATTGGAATGAGTTTGCAACAGTACCTAGAGGTAGTGATTTGCTTAATTATACTAACGGATCTCACAAAGTTTTTGTTAAAGTTTTGTGTGGATGAAGTGTTCAAAGATCGTGGAGCTATCAATATGAGAAGAATAAAGAGAGGCAAGAGATCAAGCTTGGGGATTCCCAAAGCACTCCAAGTAAATATTTCAGAGGATACTCAAGCATCTAAGCTTGGGGGTGCCCCGGTTGGTATCCCATCTTTCTTCTTCAACAAATATCGGTATACCTCAGTTTTTGTTTTGTTCACATGATTTGTGTCCTTTGTGTTTTTATTTTTCTTTAAAGAACCATGCTAGTATGAGATGTCCCTTCATAAATTTCAATAATACTTCATGTGCTTCACTTATGTATTTTAAGTATGATCTTATGGGAATTGCTCTTTGAGCTTCACTTAAATCTTTTGAGTATAGTTTTATAGAATGCTTCGTGTGCTTCACTTATATATTTTGAGCTTGGATATTGGTTAGTCTATATTAATTGTATAATGCTCCATGAACTTCACTTATATCTTTTAGAGTATGAATAATACGATCATCTAAAGCGGGTTTGGAAGAGTGTCAACTTTAGGAAGTAGTGATCCCGCTATTCCGAATGAGAAGAATTTTGCTTATGTGTAGAGTAGAAAAATTTATATGCTTGTAGATCATGAAAAGAATGATTTATGTAATGGTTATATTGTTGAATTAATTCATGATGCTACTGAAAATTATTATAAGGGAGGAATATATGCTTGTAGGAGTTGCAGTAATATCAAGTTTCCTCTCTATGTGCTTAAAGTTTTGAAGTTATACTTGTTTTGCCTTCCTATGCTAGTTGATTTTTGTTCCTATAAATTATGTGTTCACAAAATCCCTAGGAATAGGAAGTTGGTTATATTCAAATGTGCTAGTCATATTATTCATGATGCTCTCTTTATGTTTCAATTCTTATCTTTTATGTGAGCATCATAGAAATCATCATGCCTGGATAAAAAACATTAAAGAAAAGTGCTTGTTGGGAGACAACCTAATATTTACCCTTACTGTTTTTGTGTGTTTAAATGATTAAGCTACTGTATTAATCATGTTTTATAGCTTTTGTTTCAATAAAGTGCCAAGTAAGACCTTTGGAAAGACTTGGGTGAAAGTTAATGTGATCTTGCTGTAAAAAACAGAAACTTTACGCTCACGAGATTAACTACCATTTTTTACAGAAGAGTATTTTTGAGTATATTCTTTTTGCAGAAGATTAATAGACAAATTACTTACGTCCACCAATTTATTTCATAATTTTTGGAGTAGCATAAGTATGGTTTTTGTTCAAATCATTACAGACTGTTCTGTTTCTGACAGATTCTGTTTTCATTGCATAGTTTGCTTGTTTTCTAGTTTCTATGGCTTATATTTCTCAATATAAATTGTAGAAATGATACGGTACAGTAGACATTGTGTGGGAACAATTTTGAACCTTGCCTTTGACATTACCAAAGTGAATGGTTTACTCTTTATCATACTAACCTATCTCACGAAGTTCCGTTAAGTTTTGTGTGATTGAAGTTTTCAAGCTTTGGGTGAGATATCGATATGAGGAGAAGAAGGAGTGGAAAGCTTGGGGATTCCCAAGGCACCCCAAGGTAATATTCAAGGAAGAATCAAGCGCTTAAGCTTGGGGATGCCCCGGAAGGCATCCCCTCTTTCGTCTTCAAAACTATCAGTATACCTTGCGCGGAGCTATATTTTTATTCGTCACATGATATGTGTTTCTCTTGGAGCGTATTTTCAATTTTAATTGCTGTTTAAATAAAATCATTGGTTCTTAATTATTGAATGAAAAAGAATCCTCCCATGGCTAGTAAATTATTTGACTACTCAGTGTCCTTCACTTATATCTTTTGGAGTAGTTTTTCATTTACTCATGTGCTTCACGTATATCCTATAAGTAAATGGTTGAATGAATTGAATATCATAAATCTGAGTTTATATATGTTTCATATGCTTATACCATGGGGAGTAATGACTTCACACATAATAAGTATAGGCAGTAAACTTATTGAAAGTTAGCAAACGTAGAATCGATCACTTGAACAATTCATGAAAGAATATTGAAGGAAGAGAGATTTCACATATAAATATACTATATTGGATATCTTTTGTAATTGTGAGCACTCATTAAGATATGACATGCTAAAAGGTTGATGTCAGACAAGGAATACAACGTAATGGGTTATGTTTTCTTATATCTGAAATAAAGTATATTGTCTTGGATCATCCAACATGTTGAGCTTGCCTTTCCCTCTCGTGCTAGCCAAATTCTTTGCACCAATTAGAAATACTACTTGTGCTTCCAAACATCCCTTAAAACGAGTTATGCCATGAGAGTCCACCATACCTACCTATGGATTGAGTAAGATCCTTCAAGTAAGTTGTCATCGGTGCATGCAATAAAAATTTCCCTCTAAATATGTATGATCTATTAATGTGGAGAAAATAAGCTTTATACGATCTTGTGATGTGGAAGAAATAAAAGCGACGGACTGCATAATAAAGGTCCATATCACAAGTGGCAATATAAAGTGACGCTCTTTTTCATTGAGATTTTGTGTATCCAACCATAAAAGCACATGACAACCTCCGTTTCCCTCTGCGAAGGGCCTATCTTTTACTCTTATCTTCTACCTTATGCAAGAGTCATGGTGATCTTCACCTTTCCTTTTTACATTTTATCTTTTGGCAAGCACATTGTGTTGGAAACATCCCGATATATATATCCAATTGGATTTAAGTTATCATGAACTATTATTGTTGACATTACCCTTGAGGTGAAAGGTTGTGAGGCGAATCTATAAGCCCCTATCATTCTCTGTGTCCGATTAAGACTTTGAACCCATAAATATCACGTGAGTGTTAGCAATTGTGAAAGATTAAATGATAGCTGAGTATGTGGAGTTTGCTAAATCAAAGCTTTGACATAGACCCTTCCTGAAAATAAGATGAATTGTAATTGTCTGATTACTGAGAATATAGTTTGTTAGTTTCAAGAAAATTTATGATCTATACTTTAACATGTGAATAGCTTGTTACTTGATCATGAAAAGTTTTATGAAAATGAGTTGTTGTTATGATATATAATGATGCTAGAAAAAGTGATTGGAACTATCATTGATGAAACTTATGCACTTGCTAGCATTCACACTTCATAAATTATTTCTTTTATCATTTACCTACTCAAGGACGAGCAAGAATAAAGCTTGGGGATGCTGATACGTCTTCAACTTATCTATAATTTATGAAATATTCATGCTATTATATTATCAACCTTGGATGTTTTATATGCATTTATATGCTATTTTATATGGTTTTTGGGACTAACCTATTAACCTAGAGCCCAGTGCCAGTTTCTGTTTTTTCCTTGTTTTAGAATATCACAGAAAAGGAAAACTAAACGGAGTCCAATTGACTTGAAACTTGACGAAGCTTATTTTTGGACCAGAAGAAGGCCATGGAGTAAAAGAGTTGGGCCAGAAGAGTCATGGGCTGCCCACTAGGGTGGGAGGCGCACCCACCACCCTGAGCGTGCCCCCTACCTCATGGACAGCCCGGAGACCCCCTGACTTGTTCTTGATGCCAAAACCTCTTATATATACAAAAACCTCCAAAAATTAACCTAGATCAGAAGTTCCGCCGCCGCAAGCCTCTGTAGCCACGAGAAATCAATCTAGGCCCTCTCCGACACCCTGCCGGAGGGGGTCATCATCACCGGAGGGCATGGAGGAGGATCCCAAAGGGGCCATCATCGCCATGAAGGCCAAGGACCAGAGGGAGAACCTCTCCCCATCTAGGGAGGAGAACATGGAGGAGGAAGCACAAGGGGGGGAACCTCTCCTCCTCTCTCTCGGTGGCACCGGAGTGCCATCGGGAGGGGAATCATCACCGCGGTGATCGGCTTCATCAACATCACCATCATCATCACCATCCTCATCTCTTTTACGCGGTCCACTCTCCTGCACCCCATTGTAATCCCTACTTGAACATGGTGCTTTATGCCACATATTATGATCCAATGATGTGATGCCATCCTATGATGTTTTGAGTAGATATCCTTTGTCTTTAGGTTCATTGATGATCTAGATTGGTACGAGTTGTATGTTTCTTTTTGGTGCTGTCCTATGGTGCCCACCGTGCCGCGCAAGCGTGAGGGATTCCCACTGTAGGGTGTTGCAATACGTTCATGATTCGCTTATAGTGGGTTGGTGAGTGAATGAAACACAAACCCGAGTAAGGGGGTTGTTGCGTATGGGAATAAAGAGGACTTGATGCTTTAATTCTATGGTTGGGTTTTACCTTAATGATCTTTAGTAGTTGCAGATGCTTTCTAGAGTTCCAATCATAAGGGCATATGATCCAAGTAGAGAAAGTATGTTAGCTTATGCCTCTCCCTCATAAGAAATTGCAATGACGACTACCGGTCTTGTTAACAATTGCCTAGGAGAATTCCGCACAAGGATCCACCATTATTCCACACTCGCTATATATAATACTTAGTAATATATTCTAAGTTTATGATAACAGCACCTACTTTTATGTTTTAGCTCTCGATACCATACAAAGCTATCCTCTTCATACCCACAACGTAGTTTTATTTCTTGTTGCTAGTTGGAAGCAAATGTTCGATGTACATAGAGTCGTGCCAATGGCAGATAGGGCTTGAGAGAATATTGATCTTACCTTTAGCTCCTTGTGGGTTTGACACTCCCTTACTGATCACTTCCACCTTTGGAAATTGATATGATGATTCCCTGCACTTGGGCATTATCAGCTGTAAATTATTGAAAATAATGGCAAATGGGATGTATGCTAATTTCCACAGATTTGGAGGCTGACTTCTGGGCCTACTAGGTTGACGATGACGCTGTCCTAATTTTTTTGACGCGTACGCAAGGCTTTGTCAACTTAGTCAACACAGAGCAGTGACTGTTGGATGTCCTTCCAATGGTCGCTGTGCTTCTTCATTCTCTGATCTTCCTCCTCCAGCCGCACAAACAAGCGCCGGCGGGAGTGCCTGCTCCCTCCTCCCGTGGCTGGGTGTGCTGCCGCCACGCCATCCCTCTACCCACCCGCACATCTTGTTATTTTCCGGTGACGTTAGCCTCACCCTGCAGCCGAACAGTCAGCGCTCATACTCCCCTCGGCGTGGGCATCCGCTGCGGTGGCTTCGACGACTCTAGGTCGTTCCCTTCCTGGGCCTCGCCCTCGTCCACCGCATTTGTGCTCTCGGCGTGGCGAGGTCAACATGGTCAACATACAACAACCATCGGAAGAGGCTGACAGTAGGGGCCCACACAAGGAAATGCCTCCTTATCACACGCAAAATAATAATTCCTCCACCTGACAGCCGGGACCCACCGGAAGGGCCTCTGTATTTCATGAAAAAATGTTCCCCCGCCTGACAGGTCAGACCCACCAGCTATATCTTCGCATGCAAGGAAGTGCCTCGTTATTACGCACAGAAAAATGAATACTCCCCCAACTAGCTGGGGCCCACCATAGTGGGAGGCTGACTTGTGGGCCTACTAAGATGACGGGGACGGAGGGCTTTGTCAACTTAGTCAATATGAACGATTCTAGCTCGAGTGACCGTACGATGTCCATCCAACGGCTGTAGTACTTCTTCAACCTCTGGTCTTCTTGCTCTAGCCGCCCAAACAAGCGTCGGTCGTGCCACCTGCTCCTGCCTCCCGTGTCCGGCTGTGCTACCATCGCTGGCCATGCCATCCCTCTATACTCATCCACACTGTCGTGGAATTGTCACGGCAGATGTCCTTAGTGTGAGGACTTAGTCACGAGGCCAACGCATCTATGTGGTAGCTTGAGAGGGGTTGGACGGAATCGAGAGATGCAACACAAGACAAGGGTTTAGATAGCTTCGGGCCCCGAGAAACATCATCCGGTAATAACCCTACATGTTGTTTGTGGCTAGATCTCATTATGCTCATGAGGGAGTCACCGTATAAGTCGGCTCCCCCTTTGTGTCTATCCCTAGATGTTGTTTCTTGTTGCTTGTCCCTCTTGGGGAGCCCTGCCCCTCCTTATATAAGTTAGAGGGGCGGGTTACATGTGGAGTCCTAGTAGGACTAGGACTAGTCTATCTTTTCTTACAAGTTGAATACAAGTCCAGGTCTTACTTCCTCGTAAAGGAAACATTCATCATCCCTTTCCTCTTAAGACGGCCCACAGTAACATGAGCCGGCCTTCTGGGCCTTGGGCCTTGTCATCCATCTGACCCGCCTGCCGGGTTACCATGAGCCGCCAAGTTCGGGCGGATTACCCATGAATCACCAAGCTCCGAGCGGGTCATACTTCTGGCGGTTTACACCGCGGGGTATATCCCCGACATTAGCCCCCAGTTTAGTTTGGATTTTATCCATGTTAAACTGATCTGCAACATAAAGACAAGAACAAATTTGATAGGTTGTACTCTGGGTTAAATATTCTTGTAAGCTGGCACCTAATCATCCTTAAGTTCTTGACATTTCTTCCTTGATATGTATCCATGATCTCATAGCAAATCTCCTTAGCAAATATGTCCCAATTTTACCAATGCAAAAGATCCAGATACTTCCTTTGAGAAATCCGGGTCAACAGGCCAGCTTCAGAGTCAATTTGCTGACATTGGTCTCTTGTTGAGAAATATTATAAGAAATAATCCATTTGAGTCGATTTCCAAAGCTCCGGCTTAATAAACATATTGGAATCAAGATTCATCTAGTGATCCGCCGGTTTAAAGATGTAGAGGCTGGCTAGTTATAACTGCCAAAATTGCCGGCTTGTAAATATTGATAGCACCGGGTCATAACTGTTGCCGACGCCGGGTCATAATTATTGGTGACACCGGATCATGATTGTTGAAAACACCGGGTCAATCTGACCTGCTCAAAACTGAGAATTTGAAGATTTTCCCCCTTATATGTATATCACCTGTAGCCCCCAAGTGTCGGGTTGTCATGCTTGCAGCAACCTGGGACTTGTAATTGCCTTATGCTCATAAAACTTTAACAAGTGTAGCCCCCAAGGGCTGGGTCATTATGCAATAATGAGCAGGGACTTTGTAAATATTATCATGTAAACTGGAGCAGCAACGTGTAGCCCCCAAGGGCCGGCTCAGTATGATATTACTGAGCTGGGACTTTGTATATAATTCATTGATAATAACATCATATGATGTAATCTCCACCATGGGGCTTGAACCCACGTCCACAAGGTTAAGAGATTTGTGCTTTACCAACTGAGCAATGGATCCTTCAATATAATGGATTAAGACTTGTGTACCTTGAACTGTTGACAGGAGCAATTGGTAGCCCCCAAGGGCTGGCTCATTACGATGTGATGAGTCGGGTCTTCAATGAGGTGAGCAAAAATGACTTTGCATAAGCCCCCAAGTGTCATGGTGCATGCTTGCAGCGACATGAGACTTGCATATTTGGTGTAACCTCAATTTGAATAATGTAGCCCCCAAGTGCCGGGTCGTAAGCCTGCAGTGACTCGGGACTATTCCTTCCATTGTAGAATAAATCATATCCATTAATAAAATAATAGCCATTGCGCCAAATTGACTTTGAATACCTCATCTGTTGATAAATAAATCCGGAGTTTTAAATACCCGGCGGCTCTTGGCCGATGGCGATTTAATACGCCTCCATTGTAAGCCAGAATTTTTATAACCCGGCGGCTGATAGCCTTTGAGAAAAAATCCAGAACGGATAATCATTTTGAAGCATCAACTTTGGTAATGAGCTTGAACTTTAATCATTTATATGTCATATTTCTGCAAATCCTGCAAAGAGTTTAAACAACATATGCCCTGGCGACTTAACGTCAAAGCCAGGGTGGGTCATAATATCTCACATATAATCACTTTGATATTGAATTTGTACTGCCGGTTCACATGACCTATGCAGTAAGGGTGATAACCCAATCCTTAGAAGCCAATGCTTCCACATAGATGATGATTGTCATAAGCTGGCGACTTATAGTCAAAAGTCAAGCCGGGTTAAGCATAAAACACTTATATACGTTTGAGATATGATCCAAAAAAGGTCTCAAATCAAACCCAAAATTGTTCGACAAAGACTTAAAAAGTTTAAGGCTTCTGATTCGTATATGATCAGAAACCCGTTCCAAAGGGGTTGAGCTAAGATTCGAATACGATCATATAGCTCCCAGTAGCTCTGGCGTTGCCGATCAAGAGGGTACTGAGGGAGTCCTGGATTAGGGGGTGTCCGGATGGCCGGACTATACCTTCAGCCGGACTCCTGGACTATGAAGATACAAGATTGAAGACTTCGTCCCGTGTCCGGATGGGACTTTCCTTGGCGTGGAAGGCAAGCTTGGCGATGCGGATATTTAGATCTCCTACCATTGTAACCGACTTTGTGTAACCCTAACCCTCTCCGGTGTCTATATAAACCGGAGGGTTTTAGTCCATAGGACAACAACTGCAACATACAACAATCTTACCATAGGCTAGCTTCTAGGGTTTAGCCTCCTTGATCTCGTGGTAGATCTACTCTTGTACTACCCATATTATCAATACTAATCAAGCAGGACGTAGGGTTTTACCTCCATCAAGAGGGCCTGAACTTGGGTAAACTTCGTGTCCCTTGTCTCCTGTTACCATCCTCCTAGACGCACAGTTCGGGACCCCCTACCCGAGATCCGCCGGTTTTGACACCGACATTGGTGCTTTCATTGAGAGTTCCTCTATGTCGTCACTTTTAGGCCCGATGGCTCCTTCGATCATCAACAACGATGCAGTCCAGGGTGAGACTTTTCTCGCCGAACAGATCTTCGTCTTCGGCGGCTTCGCACTGCGGGCCAATTCGCTTGGCCGTCTGGAGCAGATCGAAAGCTACGCCCCTGGCCATCAGGTCGGGTTTGGAAGTTTGAACTACACGGCTGACATCCGCGGAGACTTGATCTCTGACGGATTCGAGCCACAGCCAAGCGCGCCGCACTGTCTCGATGGGCATGATCTAGCTATGCCGCCGAACAGTGTCCTAGAGGCCGCACGCGCGTCGGTACCGACCCTTAATTCGAAGCCTGCTGCACCGATCGAGGATGAGCGGTTGGACGCCACCTCGGGGGCTGCGATCTCAAAGGCGATCGAGCCGAACACCAGCCCCGCACTCTGCATGGCCCGTGACTCCGAGGAGCCGGATTCCTCTCCGAACTCCGAGCCCCCGTGCCCCTGCCGATCAAATTCGATCGGGCGCCGATAATGGAGTTCACCGCCACGGACATCCTTTCAGCACTCGCCCTTCGGCGACATCCTGAATTCGCTAAAATCTCTCTCTTTATCAGGAGAGTCCTGGCCGGACTACGGTCAGCAAGGTTGGGATACGGAGATGAAGAAATTCAAAGCCCACCCACCACCCACTTCGTAGCCACTGTCGACGATTTAACCGACGTGCTCGACTTCGACTCCGAAGACATCGACGGTATGGACGACGATGCAGGAGACGAACAAGAACCAGCACCTGTAGGGCGATGGAAGGCCACCTCGTCATATGACATATATATGGTGGACACGCCAAAAGATGGAGAAGGCGATGGAACAGCGGGGGATGACATCTCTAAGAAACATCCCAAGCGCCGGCGTCAGCGGCGCCGCTCTAAATCCCGCCAAAGCAAAAAACGATGATTCCGGCACGGGAGATAACACTACTCCGGATAGCGCCGAAGAACACCCCCTCCAACAAGATTCGGCACAGGAGGATGGAGAAGCCAGCCCTCATGAGAGATGGCAGACCGAGAGGTTGAGGATGACAATTATATGCCTCCCTCTAAAGACGAGGCAAGCCTCGACGACGACGAATTCATCGTGCCATCAGATCCCGCCGAACAAGAGCGTTTTAAATGCAGGCTTTTAGCCACGGCAAGCAGCCTCAAGAAAAAGCAGCAACAGCTTAGAGCTGATCAATATTTGCTTGCTGACAGATGGACTGAAGTCCTTGCGGCCGAAGAGTATGAACTCGAACGCCCCTCCAAGCGTTACCCAAAACGCAGGCTGCTACCCCGATTAGAGGAGGAAGCACCTACATCACCAGCGCATGACATGGCCGACTGGCCACCTTGTGGCCGTGACAGAGAGGCCTCTAGGCCCTCCACTAAAGCATGCCCCGACGCCGCTCAAAACACGCTAAGGCACGGGAAAACGCGCCAGACCTGCGAGATATACTGGAGGACAAGGCAAGGCAAACAAGATCGATCTACGGATCGCACGGGCGCCCCACGGCACGTGACGGTGATCGTCACTCCGGATACAATAAATCCAGCCGGGGCGAACACAATAGACAAAGCTCCTTTGAGCTGCATCGTGAAGTAATGGATCATAAAATCCCTGAGGGCTTCAAACCCGTAAACATTGAATCATACGATGGCACAACAGATCCTACGGTATGGATCGAGGATTATATCCTTCATATCCACATGGCCCGCGGTGATGATCTACACGCCATCAAATACCTCCCACTCAAATTTAAGGGACCGGCCCGGCATTGGCTTAACAGCTTGCCAGCAAACTCAATCGGTTCTTGGGAGGACCTGGAAGCCGCATTCCTTGACAATTTCCAGGGTACCTATGTGCGACCACCGGACGCCGATGACCTAAGCCACATAATTCAGCAGCCAGAGGAATCGGCCAGGCAATTCTGGACGCGGTTCCTAGCAAAGAAAAATCAAATAGTCGACTGTCCGGACGCAGAGGCCCTAGCGGCCTTCAAGCATAATATCCGTGACGAGTGGCTCGCCCAGCACCTGGGACAGGAAAAGCCGAAATCTATGGCAGCCCTTACGACACTCATGACCCGCTTTTGCGCGGGAGAAGATAGCTGGCTAGCTCGCAGCTACAACTTAACCAAGAGCCCTGGTAATTCGGATACCAAGGACAAAAGCGACAAGTCACGCCGGAACAAGCAGAAGCGTCGCGTTAACAGCGACAACAACGAGGATACGGCAGTAAATGCCGGATTCCGAGGCTACAAATCCGGTCAACGGAAAAAGCCATTCAAAAGAAACACTCAAGGCCCGTCCAGTTTGGACCGAATACTCGACCGCTTGTGCCAGATACATGGCACCCCCAAAAAGCCAGCCAATCACACCAACAGGGATTGTTGGGTGTTCAAGCAGACAGGCAAGTTAAATGCCGAAAACAGAGACAAGGGGCTGCATAGCGACGACGAGGAGGATCCCAGGCCGCCGAACTACAACGGACAGAAGGGTTTTCCCCCACACGTGCGGACGGTGAACATGATATAAGCAACCCACATTCCTAAAAGGGAGCGGAAGCGCGCATTACGGGACGTATACGCGCTGGAGCCAGTCGCCCCAAAGTTCAACCCATGGTCCTCCTGCCCGATCACCTTTGATCGAAGGGACCAACCCACTAGCATCCGTCATGGCGGGTTTGCCGCATTGGTTCTTGACCCAATCATTGACGGATTTCATCTAACAAGAGTCCTTATGGACGGCAGCAGCAGCCTGAACCTGCTTTACCAGGATACAGTGCGGAAAATGGGCATAGATCCCTCGAGGATCAAGCCCACCAAAACGACCTTTAAAGGCGTCATACTAGATGTAGAGGCCAACTGTACAGGTTCGGTCACACTTGAAGTGGTCTTCGGATCTCCGGATAACTTCCGAAGCAAGGAGTTAATATTCGACGTAGTCCCGTTCCGCAGTGGCTATCACGCACTGCTCGGGCGAACCGCATTCGCAAAGTTCAATGCGGTACAGCATTATGCATACCACAAGCTCAAGATGCCAGGCCCTCGAGGAGTAATCACGGTCAACGGAAACACCGAACGCTCCCTCCGAACGGAGGAGCACACGGCAGCGCTCGCAGCAGAAGTACAAAGCAGCCTCTCTAGGCAGTTCTCTAGTCCGTCCCTTAAAAAGACGAACACTGTCAAGCGCGCCCGGAGTAACCTACAACAAGACCTCCTGGCACGTTCCGAGCTAGCGTAGCAATGCGGCCCCAACCCTAGCCCTCACGATATAGCAAAACCAGTGCTTCGCGTACATAACTACGCTCTTGAAATACCATGGGCACAAGGGGAGGGGCACCATCACGGCACGCCCAAAACACGGCTTAAACTGTACTAGGGGCTGCCGAATTCTTTTTTAAATTTTCTCTAACTTTCAGGACTCCACACTTCGGACGACCTGTTCGGCAATTCAACTGCCGCACAAACGATGCAAGATCGAGGAAAGCAGACAAGCCATGCCGCATTATGGAACTCTCAGGTGGTCTCTATTACGAGCAGTATACCTGTTTCGAATACAATTCCGCGGCCTGCCCCTGGCCAGGACATGTTAAATAGTCCAATTTCTTTTGCTTATCGCACTATTTGTATCGTTCTGCTTTAATAGCAACCTTTCTATAAACAATGCATAGCTTTTGTCTATTTTTCTGCATTACCCTCTTTTTATACATATGTTTATTAATAACATGTTGCACCCGTACACCGTGGTACGGCAAATGCGCCAGGGGCTTCAGTACCCCTCAATATGGTGTGAGAAGTCCGAACACTTTCACAAGTGCGGCACCCCGAACTTATAGCACTATATGCATCGGCTCCGAATCATGATTTGGGTCAATAGTTGGGTTTGCCCTGCTCCTATGTTTTGGTGCCTTACGTTCCGCTATATCGGCTAAGGTAGCACTAGGAGAACTACTGCGATTGTGCCCCAGTTGAGCTGGGCTGAGCACCTCAGTAGAGAAAGCTAAAACTGACTGTCATGATGAGGCGAAAGACCGGTCGCTGTTCGAGAGGTTTTTTGAGTCCTTAAAGACTTATGCCGCTTTGAGCGAGGAACCGGCTTTGTCCGGCCAAGGCGTGGATAGCGCCCCGAAATCGGTATTCCAAATACTAGGGGCTTCGCCGAAATTTAAAATTATAGAGTTCTATGGCTAAGTGAGAGTGTTCAAGCATTATAGTCTGATTGCCTTGTTCGTTGTGCTGAGCGCCTCCCTCGACGGACCCAATCATGGGAAAAAGAGCGCTCAGGTTTATCCCAAACACCCCAGCACTAGTGGCATGGGGGCAGAAGCCGACGACTGGCCATCTCTCAATTTTTGATAAACGGCCGCATAGAAAGTAATATTTTAAATTCAACAAGCATTGCTTAGCGTATATGAACAAGTTTTCAGCGGACAGGATAACACGAGCGAGATCATTCAAAAATTACATCCTTGGTACATTCATCCGCCATAAGGCGGGCACCAGCAAGAACATCCTTATAATAGTTCTCGGGCTTGCGATGCTCCTTCCCCAGCGGCGGCCCGTCCCTCACAAGCTTCTCACCGTCCAGCTTACCCCGGTGCACCTTTGCACGGGCACCTTCGATGCAGACGGAGCGCTTGATGACCTTGAGCCGTGGACAGGCCTTCACCAGCCGCCACACCAGTCCGAAGTAGCTCCCAGGCAGGGCCTCTCCAGGCCACAGCCGAACTATGAAGCCCTTCATGGCCAGTTCGGCTGCCTTGTGGAGCTCGACCAGCTGCTTCAGCTAGTCACTCAAGGGCACAGGGTGTCCGGCCTCAGCATACTGAGACCAGAACACCTTCTCCGTCGAGCTTCCCTCATCGGCTCGGTAGAATGCGGCGGCATCGGACACGCTGCGGGGAAGATCTGCGAATGCCCCTGGAGAACTCCGGATTCGGGTAAGTAACAAGTAGTTTACTTTTATATGTCTGCTTTGCATAAAAAATGCCTTACCCGCCGCTATCTTTTTCACCGCCTCCAACTCTTGGAGGGCCTTCTGGGATTCGGCCTTGGCAGATTTGGCAGTTTCAAGGGCCGCCGCGAGCTCGGATGCTCGCGTCTCCGAGTCAAGCTCCAAACTCTCATGTTTTTTCATGAGAGCCTGAAGCTCTTGCTGCACCTCGCCGATCTGGGCCTCAAATTTCTCTCGCTCGGTGCGCTCCGTGGCCGCTCTCTTTTCGGCCTCGGACAGCGCCTTCTTGAGGGTCGCCACCTCAGTCGTGGCCCCTACAATAAGCAGTACAATCCTGTTATTTTTTGCAATTGCATCTTTTTTGTATATATTTTTCTCTATAAGGTATCTCTTACCTTCTTTCTCCTCGAGCTGCCGTTTGGCAAGGCCGAGCTCCTGCTCGGTCCGCTCGAGGCCCTTCTTCAGGGCACCCACCTCCGCAGTCAGTGCGGCGGTGGCTAGCAGCGAAGCCTGCATATGCATATTGACTCTTTTTTGTTAGACTCCTGCGAAATTTCATAGATCCTCTATTTGGCTTTTCTTTCGGAACTTCAAACAGAGCATCAGGGGCTACTGTCTATGCGGTAATAATTTTACATATTTTACTTACCTCGAAGCCTGTTAGAAGGCTGGCACAAGCTTCAGTCAGTCCGCTCTTGGCGGACTGAACCTTCTGGATCACCGTACTCATAATAGTACGGTGCTCCTCGTCGATGGAGGCGTCGTTAAGCACCTCCAGCAGATTGTCCGGCACCTCCGGCTGGACGGAGGCTGCCGGCTCAGAAGGCTGGCTCCTCTTAGAAGGAGTTTGCCTACCGTGGTCCGGAACTGTTGAGGATTCCGGCGCGGTGTCCTGCTCAAAGCCGGACTTGGAGCCCTGGGGGGTTTTGTCCCCTTTACTCCTGGGGTCCGGGAGGTCGCCTCGCGGTTCCTCCAGGACCACCTCCTCTTGCCCTGGAGCTTGTCGCGACGCCACTTCGGTGTCGTCCGTAGTGCGGGGGGAGACAGCGGGCGGAACTGAGTTCACGTCCGATGAATCCAGGGAGCCGCTTGACGACTCGTCGAGTCCGGCTCGGGGCGGCCTGCATAATTACATTCGACATTAGGGAAGAGCTGTGCAACAACAGGGATATTATGAGTCACTCTGGTATCCAAATACTTACGATTTCGCTGGACGCTTGGTCATGTCCGGCCACTCCTCTTCGTCCTCGTCGGCATCGGGGGAGTAGTCCGGTGGAGGGGTCTTCCTCTTCTTGGACCCTTCGGCCTCCCCTGCTGGGGCGGCCTTCCTCTTCTTTCCTCCCCCCGCTGGAGGGGGAGAGGTTTCTTCTTCCTCCTCCTCGTCTTCACGGGAGGAGAGCGTCTCGGATCCGTCGGACGACGAATCCGACACCACCACGTGACGGGAACTCTTTCGAGTCCCCGTGGCCTTCTTCTTCTTGGCCTTTTTCTCCGGCACCACGTAAGGCGTCGGAGCCAGCAGCTTCGATAAACGAGCGTCTGCTGGGTCTTCGGGCAAAGGAGTCGGATAGTTAATTGGTCCGGACTTCACCTGCCATTCCTGTCAAAGGTAAGGGAGTTTAGATCCCACATAGAGTCAAACTATGAGAAACAAATGTCATGTAAAAGGTAAAGATAACTCACCGCACTAGCTGAACGCTGCGTGCTGAATCCGCGATCCTCGGATGCGGATACGGGAGCCTCGGCGCCTTTGAAAAGCACCTTCCAGGCGTCTTCGTACGTCGTATCGAAGAGCCTATTCAGAGTTTGGTGCTGCGTCGGGTCGAACTCCCACAGATTGAAGTCCCGTTGTTCGCACGGGAGGATCCGACGGACGAGCATAACCTGGTGACAAGCTTGAGTCGCTTGTTCACCAGGGACTGGATGCATGTTTGTAGTCCGGTCACCTCTCCCTCGTCGCCCCATGACAGGCCCGGACGTGAGCCGCATAAGGGGTCCGGACCAGAACTCAGGGGCTGCGATCCATTCCGGATCGCGCGGCTCGGTGATGTAAAACCACCCTGACTGCCACCCCTTCAAGGTCTCCACAAAGGAGCCCTCGAGCCATAGGACGTTGGCCATCTTGCCCGCCATGGCGCCTCCGCACTCCGCTTGGCTGCCGCGCACCACCTTCGGCTTGACGTTGAAAGTCTTGAGCCAAAGGCCGAAATGGGGGCGGATGCGGAGGAAGGCCTCACACACGACGATAAACGCCGAGATGTTGAGGATGAAGTTCGGGGCCAGATCGTGGAAATCCAGGCCATAGTAGAACATGAGCCCCCGGACAAATGGGTGGAGAGGAAAGCCCAGTCCGCGGAGGAAGTGGGGCTCTGGGGTGGGGAGAAGCTGCCCCTTTTCAGGGAGCCGGTGCGCGATGTCTTTGGACAAGTATCCAGCCTTCCTCAGCTTTTTGACATGGCCCTCCGTGACGGAGGAGACCATCCACTTGCCTCCCGCTCCGGACATTGCTGGAGAAGGTTGAGGTGGGAAGTGCGGGCTTGGGCGCTTGAGCTCGAGTGCGCGGAAGATGAATAGGCAAAGGAGGAAGAAGGCATAGGTAAAAAGGTGGATCCTTATCCCCTTATATGGGCGGATGCGACTATGCGTCCCCACCAGCCTAGTAAAACTCGCTTGCCTCCCAAGCGTCGTGATAAATGGCGCGGTTGGGTTACCCACGTCCGTATTGATGAGAATCCCGTAAATGGGGGACACGATCTCTGCTTTGACAAGACGTGCCAAGGAAACCGCCTCGCGAAACGCGCTGAGGTGGAGAAGTGAAAACAATTCGAATAAAGGCTTGGCCGTAGTGTGATGTCATGCTACGGAATACGTCAGCAGATTAGATTTGTGTTAATATTATTCTCTCTATGGTAATATGTGGAAACTTATTTTGCAGAGCCGGACACTACTCTTGGTGTTTACAATCTTTTATGAAGAACTTGGAGGAGGAACCCGCCTTGCAATGCCGAAGACAATCTGCGCGCCGGACTCGTCGTCATTGAAGCCTGGTTCAGGGGCTACTAAGGGAGTCCTGGATTAGGGGGTGTCCGGATGGCCGGACTATACCTTCAGCCGGACTCCTGGACTATGAAGATACAAGATTGAAGACTTCGTCCCGTGTCCGGATGGGACTTTCCTTGGCGTGGAAGGCAAGCTTGGCGATGCGGATATTTTGATCTCCTACCATTGTAACCAACTTTGTGTAACCCTAACCCTCTCCGGTGTATATATAAACCGAAGGGTTTTAGTCCGTAGGACAACAACTCCAACATACAACAATCTTACCATAGGCTAGCTTCTAGGGTTTAGCCTCCTTGATCTCGTGGTAGATCTACTCTTGTACTACCCATATTATCAATATTAATCAAGCAGGACGTAAGGTTTTACCTCCATCAAGAGGGCCCGAACCTAGGTAAAACTTCGTGTCCCTTGTCTCCTGTTACCATCCGCCTAGACGCACAGTTCGGGACCCCCTACCCGAGATCCGCCGGTTTTGACACCGACAGGTACCGACAGCTATGTTCTCTTTGGTTCGAATACGACCTATGTTTGAACAGGAAGCCCCCAAATGACCTTGAGAGTTGTTTAACGACGCTGATTCGAATACGATCCACGTCGGACCCAAAAGAGGTGAAGCTATGATTCGGATACGATCAAGAAGCCCCCTAGTGAGTTTGGCAGTGTGCCGATCAAAAGGGTTTCGACAGCTATGTTCTCTTTGGTTCGAATATGACCTATGTTTGAACAGGAAGCCCCCAAGTGACCATATATTAGCATTGCACCGATCAAGAGGGTACCGACAGCTATGCTCAATGAGCAGGAAGCCCCCGAGTGACAATAATAAGATAAGTCGTAAGGCAGGATACCTATGTTTGAACCACGCATCATGGCAACAAGTTCTTTTTGGCAACCTTCAATTTTTCTTAGAACTCGAACTTGCGATAGATTAATTCTTTTTCAACCGGAACTTTAAACCGGATTTGAAAGCTTCAAAAATTTGTCAGGGACAAATTTACCTTGAGCCGGATTTTGAACCGGATTTGAGAGCTTCAAAATTTTGTGAGGGACAGATTTACCCTAGGCCGGATTTTGAACCGGATTTGAGAGCTTCAGTGCTTTGTGGGAGAAAGATGTCTCTTGAACCAGATTTTAAACCAGAGTCCTTATTTTGAGCCGGAAATCTTCTGACGGCTTTTAAATTTTCATCGATCTAGCAGTAATCTCCGGGGCCCGGGTTATTTTTCCCTTCAATGACCCGGAGTTCTTGAATTTATTGAAACCGGCTAATTTTGCCGAGTCATACCATTGTAGCCCCCGAGTCTCAAGACGACTCGAGGAGTTGGCTTGAGATTCTCCATATTTGACCACAGCAGGAGGTGTATATCATTGGCGGTGATAGCATGATGTGAACCTATAGAAGGTTGAGGTGACTGCGGCGGGTTATAAATGATCCCGTATGAGCCGTGTCAGCAACTTGGCCAATGGTTCCTTCCAACTGGTTGTTTGAAGTTAACCAAACTGTAGTGGCGGCGACTTCGCCTACCCATTGAACCATTCAGTGTAGACGGCGGCTGATAATATATGATAATTTTCCTCCAATTTGTTGGAAGAGAAACCGGGCTTCCCAAGTAGTGACTTGCTCATACTCAATGAACAGCTCACGCAGACAGGCGTGGCCCAGTGTGTTGATTCAGACCAGGCCACGAGAGGCGGATGGTAAAGACGACCGTAACATCAAAGGCGACTTGGATAGATGAGTCAGCCGCGGTGTTGTAAGCCGGTGCGGACGGAAAAAATCGGCACCGGTGTCATAAACCGGCACGGACGGGCGAGTTAATCATGGGCGCGGTCCCGGCAAGCTGATGTAAACCGGACCACAGGGACGGTGACTTGCTCACGCTCATTCATCAGGCGGCATGACACGGACGAAACGTCAGTGCAGAATGCTGCTAGCGCGTGCTCCGTGCCCGTAATATAACGCCTTATTTGTGATGAACAATTGTCCCGCGTCAAACAATATCACACGCCAAAGTAATTGTTTACACAAAAATTAATATGTGCTATGAAAACAAACCGGACGGATATCACCTGATTTGTTAGGATGAGAGATGACCCGTTCATCGCGACAGAGGCGGCTGAGGCAGGCCGGTGACTCAACATAGCCCCGGCGGCTCAACATGGTAGAGGCGGCCCAAGGCGGCCCCGGTGGCTCACTGTAACCCGGGTCAGGAGTGGCGGTTTGCGCACGTTCATTCCTCGGGCAGTATAACGTAGACAAACACTGGTACAGAATGTTGCCAACTCGTGCTCCATACCCGCGGTATAAACACAGTTATCATGCGTACAAAACACACAGCAGGGAAAAGTAGTTGTTCGTCCAAAGAAATCAACATGTACATAGCAAGAAATATATAGGACAAATATCACCTGATTTATTTAGGCGAAAGCTCCGTACGCAGACCCTCTTTCCAAGTTCCCTTGGCCAGTTAAAATATTCGGCCCTTGTTTTTTACTCAGCCAAATTCCTAGGTCCTCTGCTCCTTGCTGGTGTCCACGCCCGTAGGCTAATCCCGAGTGGATGTAATAGTTCTACCGATGCTAGACTAGTACTGATAGCAATCTAACCAAGTGATTCCCTCTTGGTAGCATAAAAGGCCACTTCAAAACCTTCAAATCCAAATTTGATCACCAACTCTTCAACGACCATGCACTGATGCTGCAAACTGAACTGTTGTTCCTTTTTTTTAAACAGCAGCGGGCGTGACGGCGCGAGGCAGGATCTGCTCCGGTAATGGAGGCGAGTCCGACTATGGAAATTTCACTGACAAAGGGAAAAAAACTGCCATGGCAGAGCTGCAGCAGAAGGGCGCCGGGGGCGAGCCGGCGACAGCAGCTCAGAGGCGAGCGGAGACCACAGAGACCGCGGAGGCGGACGGCATGGCATGCGGCTTAACGGGTCGCCGAAGGCGGCACAGGCCGTAGCGGACCACGACGAATAGGCGGCTCAGCCCAGAGGCAAAAGGAGACTGTGGCGACTCAAGGGCGCGGGTCCGGCCCAGAGTAGAGGTGCACTGGCAAAGCACAACAGCAGCGGAAGCGCTCGTGGCAAGGGTGGAGGCCGCAGCAGCAGCTCTGCCACGGCTGAGACGGAGCAAGGCCACGGCTGTGGAGGTGAAGGCGAAGGCGGCGACGAGGCGGGGCCCGGGCGGCGGTCCACAGGCTGCCCTCGGCCGGGGCGGCTCGCAGCAGCAAGGAGGAGGCGAGCTTGGTGGCGACTCGGGAACGGGCGGTTTAGCGCGAGGGGGAAACGGCCAGCGAGGCGCCGGCTCAAAGAGCCACACCGGCGGAGGCAGGCGAAGAAACGGAGGCAGCCGCTCGAGGCACGGCGACGCGGGAACCAGCCCGGAGCAACGACGACCGGAGGCAGAGGTGCGAGGCGAGAGCCGGCCCGGAGTAGCAACGGAGTCCGTGCCCACGACCTTATCCTCTTCCGAGTCATCTTTGGTTTGACTTGTTTTCCTGGTAGTTTTCTCACGCACACACACCAAGCGCAGGAAAAACTGACTTTGGCTTCTCGTGAAGAGTAGCAAGGCTACTGGTAGAATCGGTCTTCTCAAGCGCGACGCGACAGCTTAATGAATTTGATGTGTGTGCTGCGCTATCGGTTGATGCCCTCGGGACTTGCCACCAGCGTCGGCACGGGCAGAGAAAATTTTACTGTCTTTGGTTGCCGTGATTGAATCTGATTCCGTCGGTCTCGGCCAAACTTGCAGCTAAACGGATTAGACAGATCGTACTCCTGTCAGTCTTGGCGATTTTCGAGGCGGCGGCCGTGTGTGATGCAACTCTAGTCTCATCGACCTTAGACCTCATACTGCCAACTCTAAAATTAATTACAATTCCAATTTCCTAACGACAATTTCACCGGCTCTGCCCATGGTTGTCCGGCGGTTCACGTGATTGTCCTTTGTTGATCCGTCAGCAATAACTTTCCTACCAACACGGAGATCCCCCTTTTTTGTTGTTTCTCCCTTCGATCGTGCAAGCAAATCCATGAATCGCCTTTGGCCTTATACGTGTTGACGATCTGTACGCATCGGATCCAGCGAATCTACATTGAACACAAACGGAGATTTCGACCGGGCCAAGTCGTCATGATCTTCTCTGTTGATCTTGCTAACTAGTGAACTCAACGTTGATGTAAATTCTTCAAAAACCATCTTTTTCTTCAACTGGGATTTTGCAAGCTTCCCGAAACCCTGGGAAAGATCCCTCCAAGAACTTATCACCACCGTGCGCTGGCCCCACGGTGGGCGGCAACTGTCATGGAATTGTCACGGCAGATGTCCTTAGTGAGCTTAAGAGGGGTTGAGCGGAATCGAGAGAGCAACACAAGACTAGGGTTTAGACAGCTTCGGGCCCCGGGAAATATCATCCGGTAATAACCCTACATGTTGTTTGTGGCTAGATCCGGTAATAACCCTATAAGCCGGCTCCCCCTTTGTGTCTAGCCCTAGATGTTGTTTCTTGTTGCTTGTCCCTCTTGGGGAGCCCTGCCCTTCCTTATATAAGTTAGAGGGGCGGGTTACATGTGGAGTCCTAGTAGGACTAGGACTAGTCTATCTTTTCTTACAAGTTGAATACAAGTCCGGGTCTTGCTTCCTCGTAAAGGAAACATTCGTCATCCCTTTCCTCTTAAGCCGGCCCACAATAACATGAGCCGGTCTTTTGGGCCTTGCGCCTTGTCATCCATCTGACCTGCCCGCCGGGTTACTATGAGCCGCCAAGTTCGAGCGGATTACCCGCGAATCGCCAAGCTCCGGGCGGGTCATACTTCTGGCGGTTTGCACCGCAGGGTATATCCCCGATACACACTTCCTGTTATTCTCTGGCGACGACAGCCTCACACCGCAGCCGAAGCAGTCCACCCACGTACTCCCCTTCGCGTGGGCACCTACTGGCACGTCTTCCCCGGCTCCGCATCATCCCCTTCCTAGGCCTCACCGTCATCCACCGCCCTGGTGCTCTCGGCGCGGTGTGGTCAACGTGGTCAAGGAACGACTTCCATCGGAAGAGTACTGTACGTGGAGAGGCTTACAGTTGGGTCCATGGCAGCAGCAAGGAAGTGTCTCCTTATTGCGTGCAAAATAATTATTCCTCCACCTGACAGTAGGGACCCATCAGACGGGCCACCGTATTTTGCGAAAAAAACATTTCCCCCTTACTGCTGGGACCCACCAGCTACATCTTTGCATGGAAGGAAGTGCCTGACAGTTAGGACCCACCTGGTCGAAGCGTACGTAGCGTTGTCATTCTGGTCACGACCATGTACGTACATACTGGTCGATGTAGAGGCGCGCACGTGTCGTAGTAGAGGCGCCCACGTGTCGTAGTAGAGGCGTGCATGTGTCGTGGTAGAGGCGCGCATGTAGCATGTACACGTACGTACAACTAGGGTGCAAGAAAGTAAATACGTCCATGTACATACATACGGGCGGGGTCTCGAACGCCTACTCGCGCATATGTATGGCTAGGGCTCATGTACATGGCTGGGTCGGAACGGAGAAGCTGCACCATCGTCGTGATCATGGGGAGACAACCGGCTGAGTCGGAACGGAATGCGTCGTCGCGTTCATCAAGAGCCAACCGGCTTGGACATAATAGCCGATGTAAACGAGGCCTAACGTACCGCAGAATGGAGGAAACGGCCTTGTGTTCGACCGGCCACGGTCGAAACGGGATCCTGTTCATCGGGAGGGGTCTGGCGTACCGCAAAACGGAGGAAACAGACTTCTCTTGGACCTTCTACGGTGGAAACGGGGTCCTGTTGATCGGGAGGGATGTGGCGTACCGCAGAGCGGAGGAAACGGACTTGTGTTGGAGCGCTACGGTTGAAACGGAGTCCTATTCATCGGGAGGGGTGTGGCGTACCGCAAAATGAGACTCCACGGGATACTGTTCATCTCCACCGACAACCTCCTCTAGCCTCCACAGGCTACTGTTCATCCACCGTCGACCTCCTCCAGCCTCCACCTCCGTCTGTTCATCCACGGGCTCCTGTTCAGCCAGCCTCCACCGCACGCTCCTCCACCGGCTACTGTTCAACTACCCCTCTCCATGGGGTCCTGTTCAACCACCACTACTGGAATCAGCTTCTTTGCCGTCCGCCATGGCGGATGGCAAAGGCATGGATCACGGACGACAAACTTCTTTGCCGTCCGCCAGCAGACGACAAACTTTCCGTCTGAACAAGTGCCAGCAAAGGCCTTCTTTATCGTCCGCTTCCTGGAAACGGACGACAAAGGATTGTGCCGTCCGCCGTTGGTGGACAGCAGATGGCAAAGATCGTGGACGACAGTGAGGTGGGGTGAGAGCCGTTAGGGGTTAAACGGCGTGCTTTATCGTCAGCCAGCGGACGACAAAGAGGCTAAGGTCTTTGCCGTCCGCTGGCTGATGGCAAAGTGCTCAAACATGCCAGTCCGAGGAATCATAGGTAGCTGCCACGTGGCATGTTTGCCGTCAGCTAGCTGACGGCAAAGTTCTTTGTCGTCCGCTAGGTGACGGCAAAGAGCCTGTACAACCTTGTTTTTAATTTAATTCATTCAACTTGACATCAATTCACAGATATACATATATACACAACAAGCATATCCAACACACAAGTTTCATCATATATAAATACATAACCAACACATATATAGTTCCACCCTTACGTATTACAAAAGTTACACATTCATCCAACACCGTTATCCATCCATCCATATAACAAGTTCCAACCATGCAAGTTCATTGATACAAAATAAAAGCACAAATGGAAAAGAAGCACTCCATCCATGAAAGCTTCCATGAATTAAATCAAATCTACAAAATGATAAACAAGATGTTAGAAGAAGAAGAAGAAAATGAAGAAGAAGAAGAAGAAGAAGAGGACTATAAGAAGTAAGCATACTTATTATGTAAACTTGGTCATTTTGTGCTAACATAAGTAATTTTGGAGTTAACCTATAGGAAACTAAGCATATTAGAGCTAACTTATGTCATATTGGAGAAGAAGAAGAAGTAGAAGAAGAAGAAGAAGAAGAAGAAGAAGAAGAAGAAGAAGAAGAAGAAGAAGAAGAAGAAGAAGAAGAAGAAGAAGAAGAAGAAGAAGAAGAAGAAGAAGAAGAAGAAGAAGAAGAAGAAGAAGAAGAAGAAGAAGAAGAAGAAGAACAAGAACAAGAAGAAGAAGAAGAGGAAGAAGAGGAAGAAGAAGAAGAGGAAAAAGATGAAAAAAGAAGAAGAGGGGAAGAAACTCAAAATGTGTCTTCTTCTTCTTCTTCTTCTTCTTCTTCTTCTTCTTCTTCTTCTTCTTCTTCTTCTTCTTCTTCTTCTTCTTCTTCTTCTTCTTCTTCTTCTTCTTCTTCTCCTCCTCCTCCTCCTCCTCCTCTTCTTCTTTTTTCTTCTCCTCCTCCTCTTCTTCTTTTTCTTATTCTTGTTCTTATTTTTTCTTCTTTTCCTTTTTCCTTTTTCCTTTTTTCCTTCTTCTTTTCTAATATGTAAACTATCTAAAACTATTTTATTATCTAAAACTATATCTAATATCTAAAACAGAAAAGAAAAAAAGAAATGGCCGAAAAGGGGGTGTGGAAGTGGAAAGACGGAGGGGAGGGGCGGCGACGGGCTGGAGGGGGACGGCGACGGGCGGCAAGACGACGGGGAGGGGCAGCGACGGGGCGGCAGGACGGTGGGGAGGGGACGCGATGGGCGAGAGGGGCGGCAACGGGGCGGCAGGACGGCGTGGAGGGGCGGCGACGGGCGGGAGGGGGCGGCGATGGGCGGCTACGGGACGGCAGGGCGGCGGCGGGCTGGTGGGTGAGAGAGAGAGAGAGAGCAATTCAACGGCGGGGGTGGGGTTAGCGATTCAACACCGTGCCCGGGTGGGCCCCCTACCCTCTTTGCCGTCAGCCTAGCGGACGGCAAAGAATTGTTTGCCGTCAGCCAGCGGACGACAAAGAAATGGCTGATGGCAAAGAGCTGACCTACACAGCCTTGCGTCTGTGGGCCCACAAGGTTCTTTTTCGTCGGCCAGCTGACGGCAAAGAACTCTTTGCCGTCCGCGAGCTGACGATGAAGTACTGGCTGATGGCAAAATAACCTGTGCCATTAGCTATTTCTTTGTCGTCTGCTTTGTAGAAACTGACGACAAAGAAGCTCTTTATCGTCAGCTAGCTGACGGTAAAGAAGTGGCAGACGACAAAGAAGTGGATTCCAGTGGTGCACCCCTCCACGGGCTACCGTTCATCCAGCTCTCCACCGGCTACTGTTCAACCAGCCCTCCACGGTGTCGTCCTGTTCATCTAGCCCTCCACGGGGTGCTGTTCATCCGCCCTCCACCGGCTCGATCGATCGGGGTACTGTTCATCTAGCGGCAACGACCTCTACTACCACGGGTTCCTGTTCATACAACCCCCCACCGGGAGCTGTTCATCCAAACCCCCAACAACGCTCACTGTAAATCAAGAGGCAGCATCGATCGGCTTCAGTTAGCAGCAGTAGCAAAGGAATCACTCGGGTTCAGTTAACAACAAGGAATCGATCGGGGTTCAGTAACATAGCTAGTGCAATCACTCGGGTTCATAGAGCCCAACGCCTCACTCGGGTTCAGTTAGACCTCGCACACACGTGCGTACATGTACGAGAGAAACGCGCAAACCTCCGTGCATTGCTCGGCCCCGACCACCCACCGTAACCGGGAACTCCCCGATATTTTCCTCGCCCTCGCTTCTACCATGGTTTTTTCCGTCATGCACGGCCCAAAGAATGTCATGCAGCTGCGTCTCCGGCCCGCCCAGGATGAAAAACCCATTTTCTGTCATGATTTTTTGTCATAGAAGTAGGAGCCCAGCACATCTATGATGATACCGGGTTTTGTCACAATTATCGTCATAGAAGTGTCATAAGCATGACAGGAAAAAAATTTGTTCGGCCCAAAATGTCATGGATGTGTCCTTTTTTTAGTGGTATTCCGCATGTGCAAAACTGTCTTGCACCCGTTGTATGTGAACATAGAGCCTATCACACCCGATCATCATGTGGTGTCTCAGCACGATGAACTGTCACAACGGTGCATACTCAGGGAGAACACTTATACCTTGAAATTTTGTGAAGGGGTCATTTTATAATGCTGCCGCCGTAGTAAGCAAAATAAGATGCATGAAAGATAAACATCACATGCAATCAAAATATGTGACATGATATGGCCATCATAATCTTATGCCTTTGATCTCCATCTCCAAAGCATTGTCGTGATCTCCATCGTCAACGGCTTGACAACTTGATCTCCATCATAGCGTTGTGGTCGTCTCGCCAACTATTGCTTCTACAACTATCGCTAACACATAGTGATAAAGTAAAGCAATTACATGGCGTTTGCATTTCATACAATAAAGAGACAACCATAAGGCTCATGCCGGTTGCCGATAACTTTTACAAAACATGATCATCTGATACAATAACGTATATCACATCATGTCTTGACCATATCACATCACAACATGCCCTGCAAAAACAAGTTAGACGTCCTCTACTTTGTTGTTGCAAGTTTTACGTGGCTGCTACATGATACATCTCCAACGTATCTACTTTTTCTCACACTTTTCCTCTTGTTTTGACTCTAATTTGCCTGATTTGAATGAAACTAACCCCGAACTGATGCCGTTTTCAATAGAACTACCATGGTGTTGTTTTTGTGCAGAAATAAAAGTTCTCGGAATGGAACAAAACTTTGTGAGGATTTTTTATATCAATAATAAGAATTTTTGAAGCCAAGACCCACCAGAGAGGGGCCCCTGGGTGAGCACAACCCACCAGGGCGCGCCCCCTCTCCTGGCGCGCCCAGGTGGGTTGTACCCACCTGGTGGCCCCGCTGACAACCCCCCTGATACTATAAATTCACATTATTCCATAAAAAATCAGGGAGAAAAATTATCACGATCCACGAGAAGGAGCCGCCGCCAAGCCATGTTCTTCCTCGGGAGGGCAGATCTGGAGTCCGTTCGGGGCTCCGGAGAGGGGGATCTTTGTTCTTTGTCATCACCAACTCATCTCCATCGCCAATTCCATGATGCTCCCCATCAGGAGTGAGTAATTCCTTCATAGGCTCGCTGGTCAGTGAGGAGTTGGATGAGATCATGTAATTGAGTTAGTTTTGTTAGGGCCTGATCCCTAGTATCCACTATGTTCTTAGATTGATGTTGCTATGACTTTGACATGCTTAATGCTTGTCACTTTGGGCCCGGGTGCCATGAACTCAGATCTGAACCGTTTATGAATTCATCATTATATCCATGTCTTAGATCGGATCTTGCAAGTTATAGTCACTTACTACGATTATGATCCGACAACTCCGGAGTGACATCAACCGGGCCCACTCTCGGTGATGACCGTAGTTTGAGGAGTTCATGTATTCAGCATGTGTTAATGCTTTGTTCAGGTTCTCTATTAAAAGGAGGCCTTAATATCCCTTAGTTTCCAATATGGACCCCGCTGCCATGGGAGGGTAGGACAAAAGATGTCATGCAAGTTCTTTTAATAAAGCACGTATGACTATTTAGAGAATACATGCCTACATTATATCAATGAATTGGAGCTAGTGTCGTATCGCCCTAGGTTATAAGTGTTACATGATGAATATCATCCAACAAGTCACCGGTCCAATGCCTACGAATTGATCTTATATTGATCTTGCTGCGTAACTATTGCTATCATCACTGTTACCCTTGCTACAAATTACTGCTATCACTGTTACTGTTACCGTTGCTACTGTCACTACTATCAAAACTATCAAACTACTTTGCTACTGAACACTTTGCTGCAGATAACTATCAAAACTATCACTGTTACTTTGCTACTGTCACTACTATCAAAAGATGTCATGCAAGTTCTTTTGCTCCCCTTTTGTCGAATCTATAAATTTGGGTTAAATACTTTACCTCGAAAACTGTTGCGATCCCCTATACTTGTGGGTTATCACTACGTGCTTCTAGCAAGAACCGTTCTTACCTACGCATCAAAACTACAATGGTGATTTATCAAGTTTGCTGTTTTAACATTCAACAAGGAACAGCCGCAGTCAAATTTGATTCAACTAAAGTTGGAGAAACAGACACCCGCTAGCCACCTTTATGCAAAACTAGTTGCATGTCTGTCGGTGGAACCGGTCTCATGAACGTGGTCATGTAAGGTTGTTCCAGGCCGCTTCATCCAAAAATACCGCCGAATCAAAATAAGACATTGGTGGTAAGCAGTATGACGATCACCCCCACAACACTTTGTGTTCTACTCATGCATATCATCTATGCATAGACCTGGCTCGGATGCCACTGTTGGGAAACGTAGCATGCAATTTCAAAAAAATTACAATGCTCACGCAACGAGAGGGGGAGAGTGTGTCCAAGTACCCTCGTAGACAGAAAGCGGAAGCATTTGACAACGCGGTTGATGTAGTCGAACTTCTTCTTGTTCCGACCGATCAAGCACCGAACTACGACACCTCCGAGTTCTGCACACGTTCAGCTCGATGACGTCCCTCGAACTCTTGATCTAGCAAAGTGTCGAGGGAGATTTCCGTCAGCACGACGGCGTGGTGACGGTGATGGTGAAGTGATCCACGTAGGGCTTCGCCTAAGCACTACGTGAATATGACCGGAGGCGTAAACCGTGGAGGGGGGGGGAGGGGGCGCCACACACGGCTAGGAATTATTGTTGTGGGTTCTAGTAGTGCCCCCTCATATAGGGAGGAGAGGCAAGGAGGAATCCTACTTGGGCGCCTCCCACTTCGGCCTCCCCCCTTCCATATTCATCCGGAGGGGAAAGGAAGGAGGAGGGAGGAGAGAAGGAAGGGGAGGCCGAATACCTTCCCTTCCTTTCCCTCTTCTCCTCTTTCCTTCCCCCTTATTTCGGCCTACATGGGGCGCACCAGCCCCTAGGGGGCTAGTCTGTCCCCTTCTTGTCCCATTAGGCCCATGTAGGTGCCGGGGGGATGCCCGGAACCCCTTCCGGTGACCCAATATGTACCCGGTACCCCCGAAACACTTCGGGTGTCTGAATACTATCGTCCTATATATGAATCTTTACCTCTCGTCCATTTCGAGACTCCTCGTCATGTCGGTGATGTCATCTGAGACTCCGAACAACATTCAGTCATCAAATAACATAACTCATATAATACAAAATTGTCATCGAACGTTAAGCGTGCGGACCCTACGGGTTCGAGAACTATGTAGACATGACCGAGACACCTCTTTGGTCAATAACCAATAGCGGAACCTAGATGCTCATATTGGTTCCTACATATTCTACGAAGATCTTTATCGGTCATACTGTAATGATAACATACGTTATTCCCTTTGTTATCGGTATGTTACTTGCCCGAGATTCGATCGTCGGTATCTTCATGCCTAGTTCAATCTCTCATACATCTCCCGCGTATCTATAATTTTTTACTGTTCCATGCTGTTATATTATCATTCTTGGATGTCTTATATCATTTTAAATCATTTTTTGGTAATATCCTATTGACATAGTGCCAAGTGCGTGTTGCTGTTTTCTGCATGGTTTTACAACACACGAAAGCAATACCAAATGGAGTCCAAATGCAGCAAAACTTTTTGGAGATTTTTTTGGACTAGAAGACATCCAATGGGCTCGAGAAGCACCTGGGGGTGCTCCGTGGGGAGCACAACCCACCAGGGCGCGCCTGGGGGACCAGGCGCGCCCAGGTGGGTTGTGCCCACCTCGGGTGCCCCCTGAACCGCCTCTTTGCTCTATAAATACCCAAATATTCCAGAAACCCTAGGAGAGTCGACGAAAATCAATTCCAGCAGCAGCAGAGTCCAGAACTACCAGATCCAATCTAGAGACCATCACGGAGGGGTTCACCACTTCTATTGGTGCCTCTCCGATGATGCGTGGGTAGTTCTTTGTAGACCTATGGGTCCATAGTTAGTAGCTAGATGGCTTCCTCTATCTCTCTCTCTCTTTTGATTATCAATACAATGGTCTCTTGGAGATCCATATGATGTAACTCTTTTTGCGGTGTGTTTGTTGGGATCGGATGAACTTCGAGTTTATGATTGGATCTATCTTTTTCTCCATGAAAGTTATTTGAGTCTTCTTTGATCTCTTATATGCATGATTGCTTATGGCCTCGTATTTCTTCTCCGATATTTGGTTTTGGACAACTTGATCTATTTATCTTGCAATGGGAAGCGGTGCTTTGTAGTGGGTTCGATCTTACGGTGCTTGATCCCAGTGACAGAAGGGGAACCGACACGTATGTATCATTGCTACTAAGGATAAAATGATGGGGTCTATTTTCTACATAAATAGTTCTTGTCTACATCATGTCATCATTCTTATTGCATTACTCTGTTTCTCCATGAACTTAGTACACTAGATGCATGCTGGATAACGGTCGATGTGTGCAGTAATAGTAGTAGATGCGGGCAGGAGTCGGTCTACTAATCTTGGACGTGATGCCTATATAATGATCATTTCCTGGATATCGTCATGATTATTTGAAGTTCTGTCAATTGCCCAGCAGTAATTTGTTTACCCACCATTTTCTATTTTTCTCGAGAGAAGCCACTAGTGAAACCTACGGCCCCCGGGTCTCTTTATCATATTATTTGCCTTTGCGATCTATTCTCCTTTGCTTTTATTTTCAGATCTATTAAACCAAAAATACAAAAATACCTTGCTACAATTTATTTTATTTGGCGTTCGATCTATCAATATTTACTACCCTCTCACGTCCGTTTGCCAACCTCTGGCACCGTTACCCGAAAGGGATTGACAACCCGTTTTACATGTCGGGTTGCGAGTATTTGTTATTTGTGTGCAGGTGTTGTTTACATTCTGTTGCTTTGTTCTCCTACTGGTTCGATAAAGTTGGTCTCATCACTAAGGGAAATACCTACCGTCGCTGTGCTGCATGATCCCTTCCTCTTTGGGGAAAAACAGACGTAGCTTCAAGCGGCATCAAAAGGAATTTCTGGCGCTGTTGACAGGGAGGATCTTCAACATATACCAGGTTCCTAATCACAAATCTCATATCATCGCAATTTACATTATTTGCCATTTGCCTATCGTTTTCCTCTCCCCCACTTTACAAAAGATTGCCGTTTTATTTGCTCTCTTTTTAGTTTGCCGTTTTGTTGCCGGATCTGTTTTTGAGTGCAATCTTGTTGCATAGTCACAATGACTCAAGAGAACACAAAGTTGTGTGATTTCTCAAATACCAACAACAGTGATTTTTATTGGAACTCCACTTGCTCCTCCCGCCACTAGTGCGGAGTCTTGTGATATTAATACTGCTTTGCTGAATCTTGTTACGAAAGATCAATTTTTCGGTACTCCTACTGAGGATGACGCGTCCCATCTTAATACCTTCGTGGAATTATGCGATATGCAAAAGAAAAAAAGATGTGGACATTGGTACTGTGAAGATGAAATTATTTCTGTTTTCCTTGCGTGATTTTGCAAAATTTTGGTTTTCTTCTTTGCCTCGCAATAGTATCGATTCTTGGAATAAGTGCAAAGAAGCTTTTATCACTAAGTATTTTCTGCCCGCAAAAAATATATCCCTTAGAATCCATATCATGAATTTCAAGCAACTTGAACATGAGCATGTTGCACAATCTTAGGAAAGGATGAAAATGGTGCTAAGGAATTGCCCAACTCATGGGTTAAATCTTTGGACGATCATACAAAAACTTTAAGCGGGGTTGAATTTTGTTTCTCGTAATCTTTTAGATTCCACCACGGGTGGTACTTTTATGGAAATTACTTTGGATGAAGCCACCAAATTTCTTGATAATATTATGGCAAATTATTCACAATGGGATACCGAAAGAGCTCCTACTAGTAAAAAAGTTAATTCGATTGAAGAAATTTCTTCTTTGAGTGAAAAAGTTGATGCTCTTATGAAATTGGTTGCTAGTAAAAGTGCTCCTATTGATTTCAATGATATGTCTTTGTCCACTTTGATTGAGCAAAATAGTGATGCCATAGATTTGAATTTTATCTCTCAAAATAATTTCAATAACAATGCTTATAGAGGTAATTTTTATCCTATGCCTTTTCCTAGTAATTACTCTAATAATTATGGTAATTCCTATAGAAACCAATCTTGAAATAATAATAGGAACACCTCTGATCTTTAGAATAATGTTAAAGAATTTATCAACACACAAAAAGTTTTCAACACTACAATAGAAGAAAAGTTGAATAAGATTGATGATTTGTCTAGATGTGTTGATAGAATTTCTCATGATGTAGAAAATCTCGAAATGAAAATTTCTGTGCCTAAGGTAGAGGAATCAATTAAAGCTCTTTATGTTTCTATGGATGAAAGTAAGAAAAGAACCGCTATGCTTAGAGCTAGAAGACAATTTTTAGAAAAAGCGTTTTCTAGTGATTGCTTTTGTAAAGTGAAGAAGATCTTAAAATGATTGGTGTTTCTTCTATTGATTCCTTGTTTAGTAAAGTTAAGGTTGATGAAAAAGGGACTGGAGAAGATTCAACTTTAGTTAGAAGGCGTCCCGATAATTCGAAGGGTGAAAATCATTTTGAGAAAATTGATAAAAGTGAGTTTGAAGAGGTCAACACTTTAACTAGTGATGTGCGCACTCTTTTGGATTACAAAGAATTTAATTATGATAGTTAATCTTTGATTGATTGTATTTATTTGTTGCAATCCATGATAAACTCACCCCATGATTATGAACAAAATAAAGCTTTTACTAAACTTATTGTTGATGCTATGATGAAAGCTTTTGAAGAAAAGTTGGAATTAGAAGTTTCAATTCCTAGAAAATCACATGATGAATGGGAAACTACCATCAAAGTCAAGATTAAAAATTATGAGTGTTTTTTTGTGTGACTTGGGTGCTAGTGTTTCTACAATTCCAAAATCTTTATGTGATGCGCTTGGTCTTACCGATATTGAAGAATGTTCATTAAATTTGCACTTGGCGGATTCTACTATTAAAAAGACTATGGGAAGAATTAATGATGTTATTATTCTTGCAAATAGTAATTATGTGCCCATAGATTTTATTGTTCTTGTATTGATTGCAATTCGTCTTGTCCAATTATTCTTGGTAGACCGTCTTTACGCACTATTGGTGCCGTGATTGATATGAAAGAAGGCAATATTAAATTTCAATTTCCACTAAGGAAGGGTATGGAACACTTCCCTAGAACTAGAATTAAGCCACCATATGAATCAATCATGAGGGCATCTTATGTATCTCGAAACAAAGACGACAAAACTTCGATCCTTGCTTTATGCGTAGCTACGGGCGTGAAACAATAGCAATTGTTGGGAGGCAACCCAATGAATAAAATTTATTTATGCTTTTTGCTTTCTGTTCTTGAGTGTTTGCAAAATTACGCTACTGTTATGATTGTTTTCTTTTATGTTTTAACTAGTGTTTGTGCCAAGCAAAGCCTTTAGGATCTTCTTGGGTGATAGTTGTTTGATCTTGGTGAAAAACAGAAACTTTCACGCCCATAAACACAATTGTTAAAAATCACAGAAGGATGATAAAATACCGATTCTTTTTGCAGAATATTAATATCAAAAATTTATCACGTGGTCCAATTTTTTTCAGAATTTTTGAAGTTACAGAAGTATTCGAAATATCCAGATTGCTACAGTCTGTTTTGTTTTTGACAGATTCTGTTTTCTTTGTGTTGTGTGCTTGTTTTGATGATTCTATGGTTTTCTTAGATGAGTTTTTGCCATATAAAAGTTGGAGTATAGTAGATATAATGCAAGAATAAAATATGAATTGGTTTGATACTGTACTTATAGTAGTGATTTGCTTTCTTATACTAGCGGATCTCACGAAGTTTTTGTTGAGTTTTGTGTGATTGAAGTTTTCAAGTTTTGGGTGATGTTACGATGGATGAGGGAATAAGGAGTAAGAAGAGCCTAAGCTTGGGGATGCCCATGGAGTCCCAAGCTACTATACAAAGAGAATCAAGCAACTAAGCTTGGGGATGCCCCGAGTGGCATCCCCTCTTTCTTCTAACGAACATCGGTATTTTACTCAAAGCTATATTTTTTATTCATCACATACTATGAGTTTTGCTTGGAGCGTCTTGTATGACATGAGTCTTTGATAGTTTTGATTTTTATTTTAAGTCTCCAATCCTTGCTGAACACACTTGTTTGAGAGAGTCAAAATTATGCCATGACATGTTAGAATTGCTCTCTATGCTTCACTTAAATTTTTATGAGCTATGGAATTGCTCTAGTGCTTCACTTATATCTTTTTGAGCACGGTGTGCTTAGTTATTTTTTGAAGAAATGCTCTCTTGATTCACTTAGATTTATTTGAAAGTTAGTAAAAGATTTAAGTAATTCTCTCTTGCTTCACTTAAATTAATTTGAGAGAAAGAAATATTATGCTCATGATCTTCACTTATATTTGTTTGAGCTTATCAAAAGCAACACATGAAAATTAGTTCCAAAGTGTTAGATATCCAAGAAGGATATAATAAAAACTTTCATGAAGATCATTGGACAAAATAAACTTGATTCCTTGTAATAGTTTTGAGATGTGATATGTGAGTCATGTTGATGAGTAAGTATGCTTTAGTAAGAATATTGGTGTTAAGGTTTGTGATTCCCTATGCAAGCACGAAAGTTAATAGTCATGCAATGAAATTACATCCTACTCTTGGTGCATTATTCGGTGTTAATTATGCTTAATGCTCGCTTATGAGATTATTCGTTTCTTGGTTGGTCGCTCTCAATCTTTTTCTAGCCTTCATTTTGCACTAAGTATGATCACTACTTGTGCATCCAAAAACCTTTAAACCGGTCTTGCCACATGAGTCCACTATATATACCTATATGCGGTATTGTTTTGCCGTTCTAAGCAAATTTGTATGTGCCATCTCTAATTTTCAAAATAAACTTCTCTTTTGTGTGTTCGTACCGCTCGTGAGGCGGTGAGGGGATGGCTAATGTTTTCCATGCTAGATGTGTTATTCTCACGATGAGTGTTTATTCACTTGTCATTGCACGAGAGTAAGGCAAAGGTATTAGGGATGCCCAGTCCCAAAATGAAAAATGAATTTACTTTATGTTGTCAAATAATAAATTCCTTGGAAAGTGTTGGTATGGAGGGCACCCGTGGATACGGTTAGCCATGGAAAGTGAAAGTATGGTGGAAAAAGGAATAAACTTTATTTTCTATTTGGGAACCGCCTATGATATATCTAGCATGGAAAGTGTTGGGAACTCTAAGTCATTTTCGTTGGTAGGGAAGGCACACCTCACAAAATGTTTTTATCTCTAAGTTTTTCGCTTTGAGCTCTGGCACCTCTACAAATCCCTACTTCCCTCTGCGAAGGGCCTTTCTTTTACTTCATGCAATTTTTATTTTCAATTTGAGTCTCCATCTTCTCTTATAAAAGCACCAACAAGGAGGCACTTTGATCTTACTTGAGTATTGGTTGTAGTTAATATGCGAGTGTGTTTCATGAATGGATCGATGATTGAGCATGATGGGCTAGGGATAACTTATTTTAGCGTTGATATTTTGAAAGACATGGTTGCTTGTTGATATTCTTGAGTATTTAAGTTATCATGTCAATACTAGACTATTACTTTGAATCATATAAAAGTCCAAATGTCCATGCTATAACGAAAATAATATGAGATGACATGTTAGGCAGCATTCCACATCAAAAATTCTGTTTTTTATCATTTACCTACTCGAGGACGAGCAGGAATTAAGCTTGAGGATGCTGATACATCTCCAATGTGTCTATAATTTTTATTGTTCCATGATGTTATATTATCATTCTTGCATGTTTTATAATTATTTAATAGTCATTTTATATCATTTTTTGGTACTAACATATTGACTTAGTGCCAAGTGCCAGTTCTTGTTTTCTGCATGTTTTTCACATCGTAGGAAATCAATACCAAACGGAGTCCAAATGCAGCAAAACTTTTTGGAGAATTTTTTTGGACCAGAAGACATCCAGTGGGCCGGAGAAGCACCTGGGGGGCTGCTTCGGGGGGAGCACAACCCACCAGAGCGCGCCTGGGGGGCCAGGCACGCCTAGGTCGGTTGTGCCCACCTCGGGTGCCCCCTGAACTGCCTCTTTGCTCTATAAATACCCCAATATTCCAGAAACCCTAGGAGAGTCGACGAAAATCAATTCCAGCCGCCGTAGAGTCCAGAACCACCAGATGCAATCTAGACACCATCACAGAGGGGTTCACCACTTCTATTGGTGCATCTCTGATGGTGTGTGAGTAGTTCTTTGTAGACCTACGGGTCCGTAGTTAGTAGCTAAATGGCTTCCTCTCTCTCTTTTGATTATCAATACAATGGTCTCTTGGTGATCCATATGATATAACTCTTTTTGCGGGGTGTTTGTTGGGATCAGATGAACTTTGAGTTTATGATCAGATCTATCTTTTTATCCATGAGAGTTATTTGAGTCTTCTTTGATCTCTTATATTCATGATTGCTTATAGCCTCTTATTTCTTCTCTGATATTTGGGTTTTGTTTGGCCAACCTTATCTATTTATCTTGCAATGGGAGGAGGTGCTTTGTAGTGGGTTCGATCTTATGGTGCTTGATCCCAGTGATAGAAGGGGAACCGACATGTATGTATCGTTCCAACTAAGGATAAAACGATGGGGTCTATTTTCTACATAAATAGATCTTTTCTACATCAGGTCATCGTTCTTATTGCATTACTCTGTTTCTCCATGAACTTAATGCACTAGATGCATGCTGGATAGTGGTCGGTGTGTGGGGTAATAGTAGTAGATGCAGGCAGGAGTCGGTCTACTAATCTTGGATGTGATGCCTATATAATGATCATTGCCTGGATATCGTCATGATTATTTGAAGTTCTATAAATTGCCCAACATCAATTTGTTTACCAATAGTTTGCTATTGTTCTCGAGAGAAGCCACTAGTGAAACCTACGGCCCCCGGGTCTCTTTCTCATATTATTTGACTTTGTGATCTATTTTCCTTTGCTTTTATTTTCAGATCTATTAAACCAAAAATACAAAAATATCTTGTTGCAATTTATTTTATTTGGTGTTCGATCTATTAATATTTACTACCCTCTCACGTCTGTTTGCCAACCTCTGGCACCGTTACCCGAAAGGGGTTGACAACCCCTTTTACACGTCGGGTTGCGAGTATTTGTTATTTGTGTTCAGGTGTTGTTTACGTTGTATTGCTTGGTTCTCCTACTGGTTTGATAACCTTGGTCTCATCACTCAGGGAAATACCTACCGTCGCTGTGCTGCATCATCTCTTCCTCTTTGGGGAAATACTGACGTAGCTTCAAGCCACATCAATCTCCTTACCGGCAAGTCTCTTTACTCGTTCCGCAATACATCATCCTACAACTAACTCATTAGTCACATTGCTTGCAAGGCTTCTTTTGATGTGCATTACCGAGAGGGCCCAGAGATACCTCTCCGATACTCGGAGTGACAAATCCTAATCTCGATCTATGCCAACCCAACAAACACCTTTGGAGATACCTGTAGAGCATCTTTATAATCACCCAGTTACGTTGTGATGTTTGATAGCACACAAGGCATTCCTCCGGTATCCCGGAGTTGCCTAATCTCATAGTCGAAGGAATATGTATTTGACATGAAGAAAGCAATAGCAATAAAACTGAACGATCAATATGCTAAGCTAACGGATGGGTCTTGTCCATCACATCATTCTCCTAATGATGTGATCACATTCATCAAATGGCAACACATGTCTATGTTAGGAAACTTAACCATCTTTGATTAATGAGCTAGTCTAGTAGAGGCTTACTAGGGACATGGTGTTTTGTCTATGTATCCACACACGTATCAAGTTTCCGGTTCATACAATTCTAGCATGAATAATAAACATTTATCATGATATAAGGAAATATAAAATAACAACTTTATTATTGCCTCTAGGGCATATTTCCTTCACATCTGTGGTCATCTGACCAAAGGGCGGTATGGTCGTGTGAGTGCTATGGAAACTGCGAAGCTAGTCTGGGACTGGCTGTCCAGGGTCAACGAAGGCGTCTCAACTCACATAGAATCAAGGATTGATGTTCTTCGCAATCTCTTCAACCACTTCAAGAGAAACGATGATGAGAATGTCCAGCTCATGTTTGATCGCCTCACAGATGTCACCAATGAGCTCCGCGCTCTTGGCGCCACTGAGATCACCAAGCATGAAATTGTGAAGAAGCTACTGAGATCACTTGACAGCTCATTTGATACTTTGGCCCTGATGATGCAAGAACGTCCTGACTTCAAAGATCTCGATCCGTCTGACATACTTGAGAGGCTCAACACACATGAGTTCCAGCTATCTGAGAAGAGAGATATCTACGGCCCAACTATGGTCAATCCCGTGCTTTGAAGGAAAAAGTTGTTTCCTCATCTGAAGAAGAACATGACTGCAGTTCTGGTGATCCTGAAGGCATTGGCTAAGAGCTAGCAATACTTGTGAGAAAATTCCAAAAGTTTTCCAAGAAGAATCGCTTCGGAAAGTCTTCAAGATCCAGCTCAAGAAATGATGAGGCTTCCTCTCGTGACTACAAGAAGAGAACATGCCACAAATGCAAGAAGCCAGGCCACTACATATCTGAGTGTCCTCAATGGGACAAGGAATCTAAGAAGAAGAAGAAGAAGAAGAGCAAGGAGTATGATTCTGACAACAACAAGAAGAAGAAATCATCAAAGTCTTCGTCTCACAAGAAGCGCTCATCTGGCAAGGCTCGTGCATTCATTGGCAAGGGGATGGATTCAGAGGAGGAGTCTGCTTCTGAGGAGGTGGAGGTGGAGTCTGATGAGAAGTCTGATTTAGGCGTGGCAAGCCTGGCTCTAGCTTCGGCAATTGTCACCAAGTCCATATTCAACACTGAAGACAATGGTCACGTCGCCGATGCTGAAGGAGATGATGAGGACGACTCTACTCCGACCTACTTCTTCATGGCACGAGGTGCTAAGGTAAACTCACGTGATGCTTACTTTCAAACCTCCAGTGAAGATGACTCTAAGTGTGAACCCAAACCTAGATATAAAACACTTGCTAAAATTGCAACTGAACAACAAACTGCATTGGAACACATTCAAAAGTTGCTAGACAAAAGTGATGACATGTTGGATGAGGAAATGAATCGAACTCAGTCCCTAATAGAAGACATAAAAAATCTTCGTGTTAAGTGCGAGGAACTTGAAAGTCGTCATGAAACCCTCTCAGCCACTCATGAGAAGCTTTCCAACGATTATCTTCAAAGGAAGCAAGAACTCGAGAAACCGAGAGCGTCTCATGAAGATCTTCAAAAGGAGAACGATTCACTACTCGCTCAACAGACCAGTTCCGCTCAGGAAGACTTTGTGCCACCATGTTTAAAATGTCTTGAGCGTGATAATGTTGTCTCTATTGCTGAATGTTCTACTGGCTCTCATACTGTAATATCTTCAACTGCTGATGTGGTAACTAAGCCCTCCACTAAGGATACCACTACTATTGTTGATGAGAATGCTAGGTTGAAGACATTTCTTAAAACAAGCATGTACAAAAGCCTCAAAGGGCATCAGACACTATGTGATGTCATCAAGAAACAGATTCTAAACCGAAACCCTAGGAAAGAGGGTGTTGGGTTCGAGAGGAAAATGAATGTTGATGGTTCTTACTGGAAGCCTGAGAAGTACCCCAAAACCACATGGGTTGCTGCAAAGGGACCTTCAGTGGACCCATCCACCTTATCTGGTTTCACTTGTGCTAATCCCATTATCATTGAAGAATCCTTTGACGCCAATTATAAGTTGTTTAAGAATCAGAATGGTGAAGTGTTTGATAGGTTTATTGGTACTAACTACAGGAATGGGCCACCTTTGAATAAGATCTGGGTGCCCAAAAGTTGTCTTGAGAAGCTTCCCGTGAATGTTGTCACGACACCACCTGGGAAGAAGACAAACCCAGACCAAAGACTTCATATGGCCCAAAGGCTTCATACAGACAGAGGACCTCATAAGGTCACCCTAACGCCAATGTTTTGCAAGCAAACCGTCATCCGACTCATGAATATGAGCGTGTTTATTCTAACCGCTATGTTCACAAAACAAAGAACTTTGCTGCATATTCTTATGAGTATTATTCATCCTGCAAAACTATTTGCTAGGGCTCCATAAAGCCTAAGTTCGCAGATGTTGCCCTTAGACTTATTGCATCTAAGCCACCTTTGAAGATGTGGGTGGTTAAGAAGAATTAACTTCTCTTGCAGGGAAAGGTCTCCAGCCGGAAATCAAAGACTTCTGACGCCAATGTTGGGGACCTAAAACATCTTGTGGGACGCAAGATAAAGTGCCAGAATGGTCTTACCATTTATTTCATCCCAGGGTTTCGTGACGAGCATCCTATCTTACCAAACAAGAGTCTTAACTTTGATAGCATGCTTGTTCGCTACATGTTTCTGCTTCACAATACTCTTGGTGAAGCCTATCCCGCTAACTGCACTATAGGGTACGACTCCGAAAGATACTGAGTGGATAATGGACAGTGGATGCACTAACCACATGACTGGTGATCAAAGTCTTGTCATGGATTCAACCCTGCGTCCATCTACTAAAAGCCACATCATGTTCGCTGACACTTGTAAAAGCAAGGCATTGGGCCTAGGTAGAGTTGCTATCTCAAAGGATCAACACATGGATAAGGTGATGCTTGTTGAATCCCTTGGTTACAACTTAATGTCTATCTCAATCCTTTGCAATCTGAAAATGATTGTCATATTTGAAAAATATTGTTGCCTTGTGCTTATGGAAACTAAAAATCTCTAGTGTTCGAAGGTTATCGAAGAGGTGATCTGTATATGGTAGATTTCTCCGCAGGACCACAGCTTGCACTACAAAAAAACACTTCCGTGATGATATGTGTTTGTCATAGTAGGTCGCGTTTTTTGTCATGCATGTACATCCATGACAATTTTATGACAGAATCAAGATAGCCATACTTGTGCTGTCGTAGAAGTGTTCCATGACATTACCAAAATTATCATCACGGAAGTGTCCACTTCCATGACGATAAATCGCGCGTCACAGAAGTGCTTTCGTCAAGGGTGACCAACACGTGGCATCCACCGTAACGGAACGCCGTTAAGCTATCATGTACGATTTTGGATCCGATAACCCTCTAACAGCCCCGACCAATGGGGATTTTCCACATGTAAAATCATCATTGGCTGGAGGAAACACGTGTCGGCTCACCGTTGGGACATATGTCATCCACTCATTGGACCGAAGGCGCCTATGATACGTCGACATGTGGCACGGCCGAACAGAGGCCCATTCCTGTGAAAAGGCCGGCCCGTTTGACTTGGTCAAAAGGTGGCGGGCCGGCCCACAAAAAGCCTGTTAATGCCTTGTTCGCATATAGCCCATTTACAGCCCGCTAACCCAGGGCCCATTACGACCTATCCGAATTAGGCCCAGTAGCGTCATCTGGGCCATCCAATATGATTCCAACCCATTTTAAGTTCCGGCCCATGTATGTCCCATGACGTCTTTCGGCCCATATGAGGCCCTTTGTAACTCTTGGCCCATTAATGGCTCGTGGTGAAACTGGCCCGTAATGAACAGTGCATCACTTTATACCCATTAACAGCCCATTAATCCATTGGGCTGTTTGCATCCCATGTTATCTTTCGGCCTTCTCATGGCCCATTTATTCTTGGGCTCATTTCCAGCATTCGGTTACTTACAGCCCGTTACTGCCATTTTCTACTTGTGGGCCAAATTCAGCCCGTGGTTACAGTCGGCCCGTTTGTGGCCCGTTAATACGTTGGGCCGTTTTCATACCGTCACCAAATACGGCCTATTAACGATGGCCCGTTATGGTCGGCCCATGAACGGACGACTCCAACTCTAGCTCGTTTACAGCAATAATGCGGTCTGTTTTTGGCCCATGTTTGGCAATCAATCATACGGCCCGTCGAAGGCCCATTGATGATACGACCCATAGAAGGCCCATTGTTTCTACGACCCGTAGAAGGCCCATTGTTTCTACGGACCCTAGAAGGCCCATTGTTTCTACGGCCCGTAGGAAGCCTAGTGTCACTACAGTAAATATGTAGCCCATGGCCTGTTAAAGGCAGGAAACTACCATAGGTTTAGACCTGCTAATGGCCCAAGATGATTATAGGCCCACGTTTTGGCCCATATGAGTAAGGAGCCGGCCTAAAGACTGAGAACACTGAGATCCACTGAACCTTCCGGCCTCAGTTACAGCATAGCGACCAAAGAATAAACCTAGACTATACAACAAAGAAATTACGACATATTACATCCACTGGGAATCAAAGTTCGCTACCGGTGATAATAAAGCGCAACATGACCGCGGATTACATACACTGGGTAGCAAAGGTCACCACCAGTGCATATAAACGCGCCGACAAAAGAATATACAAAACTAAGAGCACTTCAGAAGACACTAGACCTGGCAAGCTCGGGCCCCGCAAGCAGCCGAACAAGCTGATGAGACCTCAGTTGTGTCAATGATAGATGCTTCATCCCTAGATGTATGGCACCATAGTGCGCAAGGCAGTCCCCTGACATCTTCATGACATCTTTGACTTCAAGTTGGAGCTGAGCTAAAGCAAGCCTTTCTGCTTTAAGTTGAGACTGAAGAAGTCAAACTAATTGAGGCAGCGACTGCACAGAGGTTGTCTCACACCTGCTAGTGAGTAGCTTCGACTCACTGTCTTCATCAAGACAGGACCTTGGGGTCATCTCACTGTCCTCAAGATGGTTTGGCTCACTGTCTTTCCTAAAGTTCTGCCTGGCATAAGAGATACGACTCTGAAAGAGAAACAAGGAGACACGTAACAGCTTTCACAATTATATAAGCAAATAAATGGATTTGTTCTGCATAAGGAGCATGTTTTTACAACTACAATTTAAAACTGGTAGTTCTTGCAAACATCCAATCAGATGTAAACAGCAGTGGAGGAAATGATGCCTGTCCAAATCTATACTAGAACAAAGTTTGAAGGCTTGAGAAGGATGAACTTACATTAGCTGTTAACACGGGCTGGACAAAGCCCTTCTCCATGTTGATGGAAAGATAATTCAATAAATTCCCCAAAGAAAATTCTTTATAAGCTTGCCATTATTCTACATTTTGCAAAGAGTAAATATAGATCAAATAATATTGGAAGAAATAGAGGATAACGAAGCTCAGGTGCAGACTGATGATACATAATCAAATAGCAATTAATTAAGTACAGCATTACAAGGCAAAAGGTACTGACAAGAGGAATGCAGACATCAACGTGTGCAGTGGCATTGGCTTTATTCAACATTTCGGTAAGAGTAATTAGATATGATAATTTGGAGAAAGTGGAGGGCAGGGCAGATAAGATGTAGAGTAATGCTAGACAATCAACTATCTCGCGATGCATGTACAGTAATACCACCGCCGTCCATTATTAGTTGTCGCTCAAATGGATGTATCTAGCACTATTAAGTTCTAAATACATCCAACTGATCAACAATTAATTCGATACAGAGGGAGTACATGACAACAAGTACTTACATGAACAATCCAAAACTTCATAACCATTGTGTTAATTCTACAATTATCTAAGAGTAAATATAGATCTTATAATTTCAAGCAAAGGGAGGATAAAGAAGCAAACATTTACAGTGATGCTACATAATCAAACAACAATGGGGGTAAGTATGCTGACAAAGGGCAAGAGGTACTGACAAGAGCAATGCGGAGCCTAGTATTGTCGTGAGATCCTATGATCCTTTGAGCAAGGAGATTCAGCTGAAATTAGTTTTCATACAAGAGAGAAGGTAAGGCACATGCAGAAATTTAGGAGTTCAAATTTTGAATTGATATCATAGACAGTACCTGACGCTGGGTTGTCAGCAGTTCTAATAGGGGATTGGCCACTAGAGTAGGGGTAAAGTCTGTTACAGTTGGGCCTGTGTTTTCTGTGGCTACTGATCTATCTGATTTAACAGGTATCACTACCTTTTCCGAATACCTAGTTTGTACTCCTTGAGAATCTGCAATCACCCTCTTCCTTTTGGACATCTATTACGAAAGAACGACATTTGACTGGAAAAACATAGTATGACGACACATGGAATAGGTACAGAAAATGGATAGGTATGGCATATACTCATATATGATGCTTAAACTAAGCAGATGGTGTAACAAAGTAGAAGTAATGCAAGAGGTCAGATGCAAAATATGTGCGACCAATACAACCTTGCCAAGTTAGAGCATGCACCTTGGTGGGTGAATAAGATAGGCCATCCTCCACCATGCCATGTTTGTTAGCCAGTGGATTGTTTCGCAATATTCCTCTCATGCGCCCATTCTCATATTCATTTTGGTAATGTTCAATACCTGACATGCATGAAAACATAAAAACAAGTGAGATTATCTTTGTAATACAGAAGTGATTCTAATCCAATACTTCCTCCCTGTAAACCCCCTTTGTGCTATCTCTGCAATTCTTCTAAGAGGTGCCATGCATGCTGTAATTTGGTGTGTGCATTAACATAATGTGGCCTACTATTCAAAATATGAGAGCTCCAGAAGTGATGATACTTCGCAGATGACAGCTTCAACACATAGTAAAGAAGAACTAGTCGACCTGACCTGTCAAATTCAAAATATACTAAGGGAGAATAACTCGACCTGACCAGTCGACCGCAAGAGAAGAGGATCATCTTAAAGAAGACTAGAAGAGCAAGCAGATTGAAGATATTACAAGTCTTTCTATACAATGTCGGTTGGCCACCCATGATGAACCAGAGCGCATAGAGAAATACTATTCCTTCTGGTCTCTCCATATGTGGCTCACATGCATTTCAAAACTAAAGTAGGAACATTTAGCTGAACAGTTAAACATCTCTCAGTTTTACTAATATCAGCATAATATCAGATTTGAATTTGTACAACTAAGCTTGTTTAGCTCGATGGGTGGAGCAGTGCTATTACGACACGAACCACGTAGGGTGATCGTTGTCATCATAAAATGGGGAAACCGTAAGCATGATGAGTATAGTATTGACCATGGCAGTGGGATGGAAGATCTGAAGCTACAAACCGCGCAAAGGGTAGTTAGCAACCTATATTTGCTTTGAAATAACAACTAAGATTTGGTATGGACAAGAAAGCACAGTCAACAAGTGACAAAGAAATGCAATTCTGCTGTCTCTCTATATGTCGCGGCATGCATTTGGAAACTCAAGTGGGACCTTTAGCTAACCAATTAAATGTGTCTGTTAACTAATATCAGTATCATATCAGAATCATATTTGAACAACTAAGCTTTGGGATTTTGAGTGTTGTGCTGTTTAGCTTGAAGGGTGGAGTAATGCTAGTATGACATAAAGCACCTACGCAGATCATAGTAGAGTAGATAAAAGGGGAAACCCTAAGCATCAAGAGTAAAATCAGGAAAGTGGAACTAGCTGGACCAGTGGGTGGTGCACATGCTTTTCGAAACGAATATAGGAATATTAGGTGACCAATTAAATGTTCTCTGTTTTAGTAATCTGAGCATCATATCAGATTCGTATTTCAATACGTAAGCTTTGGAATTATGAGTGGCATGTTGTTTCGCTTGATGGGTTGAGGTCTTGAGGAGCAGTGCTAGCACGACACGAAGCAGTGAAGCACCTACGATGATGGTAGTGAATATAAAGGGGGGAAACCAAAAACTTTACGAGTATAGTGACCGTGACATGGAGGATCTGAAGGTGCAAACCGAACAAAGCTACTTTGCAACCAATGTTTGCATTCAACTAGCCACTACGATTTGGTACGGACAAGAAAAGTACAGTAAACAATTTAAGATCTATTTTCCGGGTGAGATCAATAACTTAAGCACATATGGAAGAGTACCACCTCTCTTGCGACGCCGTGTAGGCCCCTGCTGATACGTTGAGGGTGTTGTGGGTGCGATGGCTGTCAGGGCAGGGAAGAAGACTTTAGATGGCAGACAGCCAGGTTGGGGGATAAATCCTGTTGCCGTGGACGAGGTGGTTGTAGGAGCGGCAACGGCAAATTGGACGACGATGCCAATCAAGCGAGACGACGCGATGAAAGGATGCTGGTCCGGCGTCGTGGATGAGAGACGTCCATCTCTTGCAGTGGATGACAGGGTAGGGGTAGCGGCTCCGGCAAGGTGGAGGATGGGGTGGCTGACGGAGGAGGCTGGCCGCTGTGGGGAGGTTGTCGTGGCGCCGACGGTGTATGAATGGGGAAATGGAGGGGGAGGGGGATCTCAAACTTTGGGACACGCTTGTCTGAACTGTGGCAAAGTTACGAACTTATCCCTCGTTTAAAATTTCGGACATCAGGTCGGTTGGGGATAGGACGGTAATCTCGCATCTCCCAAATATTTGCGGGTAACGGTTTCGGGCGAGGAGAGGGTGTTTTGCTGCCCACGGTTGGCGCCCATGGTGTATGAATGGGGCTGACAGGTAGGGAGGTTGTGTCACGTCTGAGGGAAATTACACATCTGCCCCTATTTAAAATATTAGCCTACATCAATTTCGGACGAGGAGAGTTTGTTTTGCCGCCCACCATGGATGAATGGGTAAATGGAGGGAGAGACACATGTCTTTTGGACGAGCTTGAATCAAATGTGTTTTGCTGCCCACGTTTGGCGCCCACCGTGTCTGAATGGGCTCAGAGGCCATTGTGTCACGTCTGATTGAAGTTACAAGTCTACCCCTATCGACGGCAGTGTAAATCCAGTCGATAAGGATGTCAAGTGTTAGGGGTAGACAATAATTTCCATCTTGCAAACACTTGCTTCGGGCAGCCCACAAATGATAGTGGGTGTTTGGCCGCTTCATTCAAAACTTGGAGAATTAGCATTCACGTTTGCCCTGGGCCCTCGCAACTAAATCCAAATCCATTTTTTATTCGATTACGAATATCCACAGATAATTCTACGTTTTGTTATTTATTTCTTCAAAACCACAACAAAGATTTATTCCACCTTTATATATGATTATGATTTAGAAATGTCGTGATCTTTGAATTCAGTAGGTTGGATACACTTTGAGTCAAACAGTTATTTCATCCAATACAATATGCTCACACGAAAAACACTTCACCTTATGTCAATCATACAAGTATTGAGTATAACCTCGCCTAAAAAATTCGGATCATTACAACACATGGACAACATAGGGGGTCTTACAACATAATCCATTCAGAGACATGACACAACATGCAAGTACAATAATCTAATGAGAATTTCAACTGCTATCTAAAGAAGAACTGGGATTACCCTGGGCTTTAGATAGCAGAAGCAGCAGGACCTCCTCCATCTTCAAATGCAACATTCTTACTTCCTCCAATTCTTGGGTTACTTGCATAATGCATGCAGCTAATTGCATAATTTCCACCTTCAAGATCGAGATTACCTCATTCATGGCAGCCACACCATCTCTTTCTGCCTCTAGTAGAGCCTCAAGAACTATAATATCTGTGCTCAGACTGCTCTCCGGCGGTGTTGCCTCTGAACTGCTACCATCTGGTAACATGGATGGCGCACTGCTTCCACAAATAGATTCTGGGGTTGTACATTGTGTCCTTGTGTGAACGGCATCCTGGAAGGTTTCCGCTGGACGTAAGTAAGAGATAGTTATTGCATGATCCAGGCAGTAAGCTTACATGGTAAACGACATACGAATTATTGCCGAGCATGGCAAGCTATATTTAAATGGTTCGAAGCAGCATCAGCCGAAAAGAAATTAAAATGGTAAGATGAAACTAGGGATGTAAGTGGCAAATAAACGACATCCGCCAGTCCCATCTAGTTAGTTTTTGCTAGCTCCCTAGTTCATTTTCCTCAAAAAAAACTCTTTTGAACTATCATACCACTAGTGGACTTTAATCGGGATTAAACGAGACCCAGTTGACATCCCTAGTTGAAAGGGAGTGTACCACCACTATATTTAAGTTGCCAAGGCATCTAAGCGGTTGAAATAATCTGAGAAAGCACTTAATAGTGTGGCCTCATATAAACTACGAAGACAGTCTTGTGATGAAGTTCAGAGGAAAAGTTAAGGACTCAAATGAACTAGGCATGCATTTCTTTAGATAGTACAGCAGGCACTGCTGACATATTGGTCAACTCAGGTATAGCGTAACAAGTAACAAACAAGCATTCGAATCAAGCAATACAGCAAAGCAGACAACTAAACTATTTGTTATTCTGTAGGATTACAGGTTGAGGGCACAAGCCAAGAAAGCAGCCCACATGCATTACATTTCACATGTACTAAAACACACTGGCTTACCATATGTTGTTGTGAAGCCTCGCTGCTGTTGCAATGTTCTTTGAAGACATCGTCAGCATCCTGTGGTTGCAAATCTACTTGTTGTAGTTTATTCTGCACCCTCTATTTAGGTAAAATTAATTTTAATCGCATGCACTGGTTCGAATTGATCATCAACGGTTCATCTAAACTAATGAAAGAAGGGTGTGTGCATACACGACAATATATCTGTTTCCCTCTATTTTTATGCTTGTTCGAGGTGCCAACCCCAAAAGAACGGGTTGGCAGCCCCATACTTAATAGAAGTATCAAATTAGTCATGCAACTTGGGAAGATCAAGAACACACAAAAAGTAATGAACATAGGCTCGTAGCAGTGATGTAATAGCTAGCATCAGAAAATGTAGGGTAAAACGAACAAAAACCAGCGGAACCACTTGCTAGTTTGCTGATGTGTAATTAAGCATAGAGAACATGAAGCAGTCTGATGGAACCAACAGGTGGCATCAGGACAACACCATTATCATAAATATAACATGCAAGAAGTAAAATAGTAGGCAGTAATATCTAGGAAGTATAGTAATACTTAGGACAAAACTAAAGCATATTAACAATATGTGCACTGGTATGTAATTTAGCACATGTAACACGTTCACTGCCAGAAGCATGGCCTTACAAGTGCAAGCAGAATAATGCATCTCATGAAAAACTGAATAATGCCCTGAAGAAATTCAAAGGTGAGGTGCTTATGCTAAGTAAATGAATGTAGGCGCAGATCGTTGGATAATAGTACCTGATTCTAGGCGGCGTATGGGTATTGTTGGCATACTTGATAGCTAAGGATCGTCGGTGGTGCTCGTGTTGCGGTTGAGTTTGGGCCGGCTGTCGTCGTCGCTGAAGCGGCTCCGGTGCTACGGTTGTGGCGCCTGTCGACATATAAGAAAGCTCATCTGTGGTAAGTGAACAGTTGCACGATAAAGAGAAAAACCAAAGGAGTACAGATCGAAATAACCTGATAAGGTTGCTGCGTCTGTAAAGCAGGGCCGGTGGAGTTGAATATGACGTTCGTGGAGCGGGTCCGGTGCAATGGACGAAGGCTTCGGCGGGCGCGGTGGACAGTGCTTTCGGTGAGGCGGATCTGTTGCGGTGGACGAGGGCTTGTATGAAGGGCTAGCGAAGGGACGGACGAGGGAGTCAGTGAAGGGCCTACACTATGGTGGACGAGGGCGCCGGTTAAGCAGATCCGATGTGGTGGACCATGATGGCGGTCAAGGAGATCTAGAGCGGTGTAGAAGCCAGTCGCTGAAGCGGCTCCGGTGAAGTGGTGAGTTGGCAGTTGGGGGTTCCAAGGTGCGGAAGGTAGATCCGTCGGGGTGTGGGGTCCACCACTGTGGAGGAGGACTAGATTCGGCGGCTTGCCGTGGTTGGGGGGGGTGTCGGGGAGGGGAAGGGGAGGGGCTCTGGGGAAGAATGTTGGGGGCAAAGAGGGGAAAACAATGGAGTTACCAAAGCAACCCTTTTCCGTTCATGTGGCAGGGGTAAAATAGGAATATCGCAGGGCTAAACTTTCGGGCGCGAGATATTTGGATGTGAGCGTGAAGTTTGAAAGCTTTTGGCACCTGAAATTATATTCTGCTCTTGTACGACCGACTATGATATCATGGCCGAAAATTTGTATGGTTTGCATGCAAAAAAAAGTGCAAGTTTTGAAAATCAGTGTCTCCAACTCGAAACTTAGGTTGTCCATTCAATTCAAATATGAATCATTGATCTACTACAAGCAAATACCATCATATGGTCCAATTCAAATGAAATTCCAAATGTGTTTATCTTAAATATGATGACAAAAGCAAAAATGTGTATGTGTATGAATAAAGTGGATGATTATAGAGTTTGAACATGCCCGTATGTGTATATCTCTAGGTTTGATATATGAATTTGAAATCACGAAATCCCGGCTTAAAAATGTACCTCTATTTAAATGAATTACAAAAGCTAATGATGGAGTCGAATTCCAAAATTCCAATCTTAGGTTTGTAATTCTGGTACATCAAAGTATATCACGCATGTTCAAAAGTAGCATTATCTCATAGTCCAAACTGTGAAACAAATTGATCAACCTTGAGTGCACACATTATTGACCATGTATATCTCAATTACGCTAAAGTCCCTCAAATATAGACACCTCACTATTTATCTGAAGCCAACCCCCCCCCCCCCACACACACAGAAGTCGTTTTCTCCCCCAAACACCAACACACGAGCACATTAACACTTCTCTCTCTTCTAAAGTCCGGACCCCAATATAGGTCTCTATCACTTTGTCTCTTGGGCATGCACACATCTCTTCCCCCACTCTCTAGCTAGGTCTCCCGGCATCTCTCTTTCCCAAGCACATGCACTATGTAGAGTGTATCTTTCCCATACACACAAAATGTCGCCCCCAAACATCTATCTCCCTAGTTATGTGGTTCTCGCACACTCACCTCACACACCACCCCCACTGCAAAACAAGCACACTTTGTCTCCTTGCGCACCACTCTCCTCTTTCTATCCCTCCCACATGCGAACCCGCCCCAGCTCCTCCCTGTATGCATATATATCGTGACTCTTTCCATAGCTCCCTAATGTATCATCGTTCTTGATCTCGCACATTGTTCTCTACACCATCTATTCTAGATCTCTCATGAAGTCCCTATCACACACACACAATGACTCGCTTACCTTGCGTCTCCGTACATAGGCCAATTCCAAACAACATCAACATTGTCTCCCTATCTATAAGCCATTTATGGACACAAACGCCCCCTCTATTCATCTCTCTCTCTCTCTCTCTCTCTCTCTCTCTCTCTCTCTCTCTCTCTCTCTCTCTTCGTCGCTAGCTCTCTCTCTCTCTCTCTCTCTCTCTCTCTCTCTCTCGCTCTCACACCCCTCTCCCACACACAATCGATGTCTCTTCCAAATAGTCTGCTCCCCCCGCCCGCACCCATGCTATCCCGCTACTACACATGTCACACCATTCCCCCTTCCCTTATACTAGGTTTACATCATTAGTGGTCTCTCTACTCCATATACACACACTCCCTCTCACACACAAACGCGCGCATAAACACACACAGACACGCACAAACACCCATTAATCTGGATCCTCATCTCTCCCCATGTCCGCATGTGTATCTCGCACACTCACTCTCTAATTATGTATATGTGTCTCCACGTTACACAACACAAAGCCCCATGTACATGTCTCTCTCTATCCTCCACACACATAGACACAAAGAATCTGTTATCATTGCTTCAGTCTCTAGACATATCACACAAGCACACTGTGTCTCTCTTGCGCAAACACGCTCAACAAGGGTTTCCCTGTGAATAACTTACCGTCTATTCATCAACAGTCGTGGCAGTCCGGCAAACACGAGACGTGAAAAAGAATAAATCTACACGTGCTTAGACCACCTAGTATCACTATTAGGACTAGAGCAAGCCAAAAAGCACGCCACCGTCACCCCCTCCTTATTGGCGACGGGAAAACCTTTGTTTTACACAGTCAAGAAGTCATTGTGCTAAGGCCTCACATGCTGAGGCGTTGAATAGAATGTAGATGCTAGTTTACGGAAACAAGTATCGATAATACGTTTGTATCTCCATACTTATATTTCTTCTCTTATAAAAAACCGAGTTGGTGATGATGGTACACGTGCCATCTTGCAATATAGACCGTCCGATCTATATCTGACTGATGGAAATTAAACTAAAAGATACCCGCACCCTCTCCACATTTGCAGACAAGGCCTTCCCACGTTCATCCTTATCTCCAACAACCTCATTGTTGAGCAATTAATAAAGGAAGACTCTGGAACAAACTGGACTGGTGGCCGCTGCCGGTGTCGTCAATCCCCATGCCTCCGCTTAGTCCGACCACCAATCACCACCACGCCCCACTCCTCTTCACCTTATCTCCTATTTCTCGAGATATCATTAGTTTTTACACATGGGATTACTCCCGCATGGGTCAATCACAACGAGTGTTTTTATAAAAAAAATGCATCTTGATGTTCCGTGCAATGCACGGATCTTGCTAGTACTCCCACAGAAGACTAATTAGGTGATGATGGTGTGTCTGCCATCTGTCGTTTGTGACCATTAGATCTACATCTAACGACTGTGAGGTAAGTTGTTGCCTTTTCTCACAAACATCCCACTTGTCTACCAATTTGCAGAAAAAGCCATAATTAGTATCTTAAAACCAACCACATCCCTCCCTGACCTCACCAAATCAGCCCAAGGAATATACTCTAATTGAAACATAATATATCTCTAGTGATATATGTATATCCAAATTAGAGTGTTTTGTATCAAGTTTGTGAATAGGTATTATTCTAATTATGATTCGTTGCAACACACGTGAACATTGCTAGTATTTCCAACCATGCAATTTTTTCCCTAGTATTCCATAGTTTCGAGTTTTCCATCAAGATATTAGTCACTCATGGTTGATATTTACTTTCAATCATGTACACATATGCACTATGTAACTAGCCTTGCTTATTGGGTTCCAAAGCTTAAATTTCACTCCTACTTACAATATGTAGAGTATTTAACAAAAAACTACCACTTTCAACAAGCCCTAGGAAGAATCTATTGTACAAAAAATAGCAAAAACATACCCAAAATTTCTTAATCCACGCCAAAAACTACTACCTACCGATTAGGTTAGTTTAAACCCATTTATGATAGGGTTGGCCCACACGCCCGTGCTAACGAGGCAGCTTAAACCAACACATTTTGTTTGACCATTGACACGAGGGACCCACATCTGACCTTCTATCCTGTTATTCCCCTCAAATCATTATTTTTCCTGAACATTACTTCAAACAGTACTGATGCGTGTTCGTCGGTGGCGCAGGTGATGAGCGAGTTGGCCGCCGCTCCGCCGGACGGGTCGGACACCGTGCTGGCCTCCGCATGGGTTGGCAGGCCGGCCCGAGCGTGACTCACGAGCGAGCAAGCCGCCGCTCTGGCCTTCGCTCAAGCCAGATGGCTGGCCTTAGCGTGGCGCGCGCGAGCAAGCCGCCGCGCCGCCGTGCCAATCTAGCTAGCAAACCTTGCAGACAAGTAGCTGGACGGCGCTATCTTGGCTAGCTAGCGGCCGCGAGCGCCGGACGGAGCTGGCATCCGGGCTCCCGCAAGATGGGCTCCGCACCGCCGACGGTTTTGACCTCGCCTTCTACCGGCGGCGGTAGCTGCGTCCCATGGCCGAGGATGACTAGGTGGACGGGCCGGAGCGGTCATTCGGGGATTTTTGTGCAAACTGACATGTAGGTTCCACAAGTCATAACGCCCGATCGAATAGAAGGCGTTGACTCAATGGGCGACATGGGACCTGTTTGGATACTCTAAGTCAGAGGTTAGATTCTAACCCTGAACTAACTCTAACCAAAGTGGTGTTTGGATGGCAGGGTTAGATTGACAACAAATGTATCCAAACAGGGCGATGGGTTGAAACGTGCCTATAACTGCACTTTGTAGAGTAGTCGTTTCTTGGTAGGGCTGGTTGGTAAGAGCATGTACAATGGTTGATAAGGTAGGCTTATCTTAAGTCTGCCACATACGCAAGTGGTAGTAGTTTCTTGGCATTATTAGTGGTTTCTTGCATTATTAGGGGTTTCTTGTAAGGAACAATGTACTACTAGCGACAAAAGGTGATTCTAGGTTGCGTTGTACTCCAACGAGTACTATTAGTGGTCGTGGGAGTGTATACCTCGTTTTGTGGGTTCGATCCCAGCCGAACACACGATGGCCTTTTTTTAAAATAGTAATTTCGCTGCGAGCCAATATTTTACACGGGTAGTTTGAGTTTTGAAGTCAAAAGGACGTGCGGCACCACAATCTAGGTGCACTGGATAGCCTAGCCACGTGAACGGGTTTTCCTTCCCAGCATCTCGTGGCTCGCATGCTCGCCCTAGCTGCACCTCGCTTGCAGCTTCCTCATCAGCTAGTAGCATATTTAAACTAGCGCCTCCCAATTAAGCCCGAGGAGCCGGAAAAGCCTGGCGGGGCATTGGGAACTGTGCAATATGGCTCTGTACGTAAAGTGCTCTACTACTACTCTGTAGCTTGTGGCGTTGCACGCATGGACTTCACTCCATTATCGGCTCTACTACAAAAGAAATTCCTCTTGACGTGTTTTTTTTGAAACGGAGGCAAAAGCTTTGCTTCATCTCATTCATAAAGAAGGAACTACTAACAAAGTTCGATGAGATCCATTACACCTCCACAAATGGAAGCGAAAAGCCTAGTCTCGTTGTATAAAATAACTCAAATGTTCTGCCCCCGCAGTAACCGTCGCTGATAAATAGGCTGCTAGTGTGTGCGTGAGAGGAGCGGCTGAGTAGGCCAGCTCTACGTGAGAGGAGCGGCTGAATAGAGCACCGAGAGTACCCACTAGGCCACTACGCAGGTGTACTTTCCCTGCATTGATAGTACAGCGATGGTTCTAGAGAACAGTAGTACCCTCCACTTCCAACTGTAGCTCCTTGGCCCTAAGATTCAAGAGTTCAAAACTGGTGCACTATACTAGAAGTATAGTACATAGATATAGTAGTACCCTCGCACTACTAGTTGAGAAAGTAGTACTAGTACTGCTACAGTACGAGTACGTACTCCTCCTTCACATAATGTAAGACGTTTTTTACACTAGTTGGCATGTACAAAAAATTGCAAAAACATGCCCAAAATTTCTTAATCCACGCCAAAAACTACTAGCTAGTGCCAAAAATTTCTTACTTGTGCTATTATTTACAGTATAATGCAATCCCATAACGTCCCATAATGCTAGTACTAGTACTAAATAATAGCCTCACCCCTTCACTAAAGTTGGAAGGAACGATCTACAGTTGGAAGGGACGAGGCCCTGCGGTTACTACGCTCTTCTCTCCTCCTCGCCAGTTCCCCACCCCCCGAAGAGAAGGCAGTTCGTTGCTGCTCCCATGGATTCGCGAGGCGGTTCTCCTCCTCGTCGGGTCTGGGAGACCTTGGACGACGATCCTCTAGGAGAAATCGCACGCCGCTCCGACGTCCTCACAGCCGCAAGACTCAATGCTTCCTGGACCAACTTTTCCAAGACGGTGCTTAAAATGGCTTGGGAAAAGGCCATGCTTGTTGGTCTTCCATGCGTCATCGAGAAGAAGGTTCTTCTATGGGACAATCCTTCGAACAGTTCACCGCTCCTTGGCCATGGTTGCATGTTGACTCCGCTAGAGTTGCCGACATTGAGAGGTAGTCGGATTTTGTCCGATGCGCAGGTCAGTAATGGAGTTTGATCATGTAGTACTTAGTTATTCCATTTCCATCTCGTAATTTCTCCGTAGCCCACCGTCTTATATATAAGTCTGGGTCGGTGCCAACGAAGATTGGCTTGCATACCTCCGGCCGGATACCACCATCATTTTGCACAACATCCACAGCAGTGCGGCCGTTCCGGTTGACCCCTTCTCCACCATTGGGATCGGCCTTCTGGACTGGCTGGGCTTGAATACGTATGATGATGCCTACATGAGATTGAAGAAAATAGCAATTGCGGACCTGCCGACAAAGCGACGCGGCTACGACGATTACTATCTCATTGCGGTGTTCGACATAAGGATTGCCATCAATGCAAGATGCAGTAATGACAGAAGCTCGCGCATGTTGGCGGCGGCAGATTTGTACGCCTACACGTTCGAAGACGCCGTGCGCCATCTAGGCCGCATCTTCGCGGTGACAAGCCATGGGACTTGTTTCATCTGGTTGCCATCCTACGGTACGGGAGATTACAAACGGAATGCACAAACCATCATTTGCATCCCTAACGGTACTCCATTATTTTGCAGGGACTAGTCACCCCGCGATCAAAATAAGATCGCCGATCCTGGATGTGCATTTGCATCCGTGATTTGGTCTAACCTGGAACCTTGTAGCTGACTTTGGCATATTGGGATCAACTATCTTAGCAGTCGTTACCCATGGTACCACTGATGTGCAACATGGTCACACAATCTACCATGATCGGACCGTCACCATCTACCCAGGTATTCCATTTTTTAACCCTCTCGCCTTCTCTTTCATTGTTGTACTAGTACTCTACTTACGTACTAGTAGGGGTACTTTTTACCTTGGAGGACGCGTATAGCTAGCTAGGCCCTTGAAGACTTGAACCCACTAGCTGCCACCATTTTTGTTTTTCCATGTCTTACTATCTCATCCATGTAGCCAAGAGTGGCTATATATAATAAGCCGGTTATTTTACTTCCTCTATACCGGAGTAGTACTATTTGCTGCATAGTATTACTGACCGCCATATTTGAGCACAACATTATTATGCATGGACCTTGACTATGTATGTCACCATGTGTCCAGATCTGAGATGCCGCGTGTACCAGATGAACGGCGCCGAGTTCGACCCCTATGGTGCTATGTGGGTGCCGAGGAACACTCTTGGAGAGTACTCACTTTTCATTGGGGACAACTACCCCATTGTGAAGTGGATGCCACCTTCCGTGCACGACATGGAAGGCCTGCCGTTCATGAAGCATGGTTGTGTCTTCAGTGCGCACCGCCGGATGAACGACATGCTGGGACACGCTATCCCTGATTTATGCCGCTTTAGCTTGGATGAGTCTCCATGCTGTGGAACCGGACTAGAAAGATGCGACAATGATTCCCGTTGCCCACCGCTATGGATCATGCCATCCATGAAGAACACCTGGGACTGGAACCTGGAGGAGGACATGTAGCCCATCTATAACGTGTAAGTGGAGTACGGTAAATTGTGAACGGTAGCGCTGTGAATATATGTAGACTAGTCGTGCACAAATTTATCACATGAATTGGAGATGAACTTGTGTGGCATACTGGCATTTGTCCTTTAGAATTTATTACTAGTAAATGTGCTATGTGTACGTGCAACTTGTGTGGTTGTTGCACGAGCTCCAGCATGCTCTTTGAGAGAAAAAGGTGGCACAGCTTTGGATATACGTGACGTGATGGCATCATATAGTAGCATCGTTCGCTATAGTTGTAGTACGCTCCTACTAGGACGACAAATCCTATAAAACCTTGCACTTGGCTCTTTGCCTCTTTGGGAGGTTCAACAGTTTGTACTCGTGTGAACCTTGCACTTGGCTCTTCGCCTCTTCGAAAGGTCCAACAATGATGATACTACAGTACACATTATGCTTCTGGCAATCTGACACCGATTGAACTGCCGCACGTCCACTGCGAGGGCGAGGGAGAGGGAGAGGAAGAGGGTGTTGTAGTCAAAACCCTCTCCTTGTCCTGCGAACCACCGTGCGCGTGGGCGAGGGAGAGGCGTAGTAAGCAAGCTTCTCCTCGTTCGGCGAGTTGACGGGACACATCAAACCAGTACTAGTACTAGTCCATACTGCGTCCTTTCCGGTTAATATGGTTTAATTTGAAATGAGAAAATACACTGGCGGTCAACGTATGTAACAATACGCTCTTTACGGTCACTATATATAGTTTAGCGGTGATTATACGATCACTAGCTCATCGTAGATCACTGTATTGCACCCTACTGACCGGCCCCATAGTCGACGTGGCACCTTGTTGACTGGTTAAATTGTCACCTGATTTCTGGGTCCCACCTGTCAGTTGGCAGAGCACAGAAATCAGCTAAAAAACAAAGAGTGTAGTACATCTACACTTCCAATGCATTTAGCCTTTAATCTAAATCAATATTGATTGACTAATGCACCAACTTGTGCTCTAGGTATAGGCTACATGTCTATCCTTAATTACAGCATGCAACGACCTTCATTTAATCTTCTTCTCTCAATGGTTGCATGCACACATAAGTCTGCTACTTTTGGGCATTAATTATGCCCTGGTCAATGTGTAAATCTCTAAATGTACAGTCTTTCACGGACGTAGGGAGTAGGTTGAGCACTTGAGCGTGAGCATGTGTATTGCGGCATGTGCTATGTGTCGCATGGGTGCGTGAGTGTTGCGTGCGTCCATGCGTACGTGTGAGTGTTGCATGTTGCATGCATGCGTGGGGCTTACTCCCTCCCATTGACATGTTCATATTTCAAGCTTCCTCTGTTCCATCCATATGGTGATACTCCCTCTGTTCCCAAATTCGGAGTAAAACCCTCCCTCTGTTTCCAAATTCAGAGTAAAATCCTCCCTCTGTTCGCAAATACGGAGTATTTGTGTTTCTAGAGATTTCAACAAGTGACTACGTACAGAGCAAAATGAGTGAAGTGAGTGTAGAGGCATAGGGATAATGTAGAAAGGAAGTCTTCGCGATCCATTATTCCCCATCTCGGTCAGAGAGAACTATTCAACTAGTCTTCGCAGTAAGTGACAATACACGCTGCAGTAGATGGGACACTTAATTAATAAACTGAACCAACGTGTTGGTGTTACTAAATCAGCCTTACCCAGTACTGCCATCATGTTTGCCAGTAGAGCATGCTTCTGTACGCCATTAACTGACATATGGGCCCTCTTGTGGTAGACACATATGTCATCAGTGTAACTATTTACACTCCGAATGATGGTATATCCTGGTAGTAGTAGTAGAATTGAGATTTAATGCACTTTCTTCCCCGTCTTCCACTCTTCTTCCTCCTCTCTTCTTCTTCCTCCTCTCTTCCCCATCGTCAGTCGCACACCATTTCGCCCCGCTCTTTGCTCGCCCGCACGCGCTATCTTCCTTGGTAGGTCGCGCGTACCATATCCCCCTGCTCACTGCTCCTCCACACGAGGAGAAGCTTCTTCGCTCTCCCGCCCGAATCCACTTCCCTGCTGGCTCGCAGGCACCGAAAACCCCAATGGCAGAATCGACTGACACGCAGAGCCGCGATTGGAATTCCTTCCCCGATGTTCTCTTGGAGCAAATTTGTAATCGTATGGACCTACTCAGCACCGTCCGTCTGGCCGCAAGCTCGGTGTCTTTGTACCGTCTACTCGTCTGCAACCAGTCGGCTCTTTTCAAGACACCCTGCTTGTTGATGCCCGATCCTCGCAGGTGGCCCAGACACCAACTTGACGATCCTACGGAGGTTGCCGTGGTGCCCCTCGACATGCTACCACTACCTGTCCACCTGTCCTTCATGCGCGGCCACTACTGGGCGGGCATGAAGGCCAACTGGATCGTCCTCATCCACCAATCCGGTAGTCCGTGGCGTATCATGGATATCTACACCCAGCAAGAGATCACCCTTCCATCTTTGGATACCGCCGCCATCGAGCCTCGTGGCCCGCCGGACACTCCTGCCTACTACGCACGAGACGCGTCGAGCTTTTGGCTTGACCTCTGTTTGCTGAAGGTTGTAATGTGTGAAGTGCCCACACCATCAGAAGACTACATGGATTACAAGCTCATTTCCATGTTCAACATGGGATTAGTCTATCTGGAATCTGGTCGCCATACATGGTTATGGCTCATCGTCGATCCTGTTTACCCAACACTTCTGTCTGATGCTATAGTGCACGATGGCATCGTTTATGCGGTTGACGCACAGATTGGCTGCCTATACTGGTGGAATCTATCATCGTGTAATTGTTCTATCTCATCTCATCTTTACCTCAAGAATATGACTGCCTGTTCATTGTTACAAATTAGAATATATAGTATGTCTATAACCACATCATTGTTATATGTTCCTCTCATTTCCTAGATTTTTATGACCACACATGTTATTGTTAGAGTTTATATGAGAACAATTGGTATCTAATGATTGTTAGAATAGATATTATGAGTATAACCTCATGATTGCTATATGTTACTCTCATTTCCAGGATTTTTATAACAACGCATGTTATTGCTTAGAGTTGATATGATAATTGTAGTAAGTGCTATGGTAGAATATGAGTAGGCCCTGTCATATCTGTTTTCTTCTCATTGTTACATGATGTTTGAACCATGATATATTGCTAGAATATGAAAGCAATTGGCTTATTTTTTTAAACTTGGGGTATGATTATGACCACGACATTGCAATTCTATGTCTATGATATGTGTCACTGTTATAATAATCTTAATTCCACACATACTCTGAACATGATTGTTTATTTTTGTCCTTTTGGTCTCCAATTTGAATTGTCGCAGCAGACGCAAATGTGCTGGCCTTCATGATTCCAGGACCTGAAATCATACCAGCCGATGGGTTGTGGTTTATCGCTCGTTTAGCTGACTGTGGTCATTTGATGCTCATTTGCACGTACCAAATTGACCAAACCATTTCATAAAACCACATGCAGTACAATGCCTGGGGCGTTCATGACATTGATGGCTATGGCTGCTTCGTGTTCAAGAAAGATCCCAACTCCGTTGGGCCAGGCATATTCAACTGGAGGCGGGTTTACAGCCTCGGCAACCACTCCATGTTCCTCGGACTCAATTATCCGATCATCCAACCAATCATCGATCATATCACCGGCGATGATTACTGTGCTATGCAACTTACATTCGCCAGGGGGGACTGTGTTTACACATCATACCATGGGTTTCATGAATCACCATATCCAGAGATTCGTCGACACAGCTTGTTGCCAGATAATCTTCAGTGTGTGAAAGGCATCAAGCTTCCATGCGATGGATGGCTTTTGCAAACCCGACATGCGGCGATGTGGTTCATGCCAACAACAAATATGCACAACTTGATTCGTAATGATATGTAGACTGAGCCATGTATTCTGCTACTGTAGCACAACCCTCTTTTGTTGGATATTATGTACTGTTGTTAGTTTGAAGCAGTCCTCTGGTTGGAAGGATAGATACCTTTCTGAGATCAAGTGCATCCTAACTCACCTGCGCAGGATGTATTGATAATGATGATGGAGATGTTGTGCAGTATATATATATATCACTTAGGCTTCAAGTGCGTACTTGTTAGTTAAACCTATGGTTAAAATGTGACACTAAATACGACTAGTAAGTTGTATAGTAGCAGTGCTAGTATACGTCGGTCAAATTATTCATCATGTCCACACATTGAATTGACGTGACAACACGCTGCGCGTGAGGTGACACAAGAATCCTGGCGGCGTGTTCGGGTATTTTGGACTTCAAATTTGGAGTACCACTTATCTGTCAAAATCTTTCATCATTCACTTAAAACAGTCGATTGATCATACATTGAGTACCATATAACTAGAATTAACCCATGCAAGTCGAAGAAGGATTGGCCGGTGCTGCCGGCTGGCGTTAAGTTCGATCCCACGGATCAGGAGCTGATCGAGCACCTTAAGGCCAAAGTGAGTGCTGACAGTGTGAGATGTCACCCTCTCATCGATTTGTTCATACCAACCATCGACAGCGAGCACGACATATGCTACACCCATCCTGAGAAACTTCCAGGCAAGACACCGATCGGCTGTCTACTTGCACAAACATATTCCTTTGTTTATAGCTCTATTTTTCTTTTTAGACGCAGACCTGGTGAAGCAATTACAATTTGACAGTTAATAAAAAGTGAAACAAGTGACTGCAACATGCCAAAGATGTTATGAAAATGCCAACTACGTACACTAATATTCGACAATACTGCAGGTATCACACTAAGTGGCCTAAGCAAGCATTTCTTCCAGTGCAATTCCAGGGCGTTCAAAAGGGGCACGTGGACGTGTCACAAGATACAGTCGGAGTGCGGCATGCACGCGATGTGGCACAACACCGGCAATACCTTGCCGGTGATGGTCAATGGCCGGCAGACGGGCAGCAAAAAGGTTCTGGTGCTGCACACCAACAAGAACTTCGACCAGCAGAGGACCAACTAGGTGATGCACCAGTACCACCTCGGGGACCTGGAGCAAGAGAAGGAGCGGGAGCTGGTCCTCTGCAAGATTTTCTACCAGACGAACACTAGGGCCAGGAGTAAAAAGATTATAAGTTAGTTTGGTATTGGTACTTGTACTACCTTGTTGTCCGCAAGTTGGTATTGTTGTTAACGATCTTTTGGTATGAACTTGGCATTTGCTTCCAACCATCATGCCGAGGGTCAACGTGGATATAAAGCTGAATCATTTGTTTCGAAACAAATTTTCAGGCACCTGATTTTTATTTGATGGGTAGCATAAGCACCTGCTGCTCGAATTCCTAGTTCTCCAATTTTTCGAAACAAGTGCATGCTCTTATTATCACGATGGAAAAACAATATCCCTGCTTCATCCCAGTTATCAGTCTGTACTTGCAGAATTCTCTCGTTTATTGAGCACGTATATTGTTTTTTCAGGTCGAGCAAGTTTCAACTGGGTTGTAGACTGCCTAGGCTTGGTTTTGTTTTAAATAGGCCCGCCCATGACAAGAACGGGGCACAAAGATCCAACAGGTATCTACTGGCCTTTGTCCCACCAGCGTTAGTTATATTTTGCCTTACAACATCCGCAGGCACTTTTTTTACTGAATCAAACAGACGACCCAGTTCTATTTTTCTCTTGAAACACATGTCCTACATCCGTTTTCTAATCTCTACCTATAGTTTTACCAGTTCATATACACGTATCATTATATTGAAAATACATAAAATTCACTTTTCATATTTACATCCTTATTTTTGTTGTTGTTTTCCCTCCCATGGCTGATTTTTTTACCACTGGTTTTCCCTTAAACCAACTCAATTGTCCCACGTCTTATTTGCTTACAAAAACAAAACAATTTTTTGGCAAATCAATAAGTTCTTAAAAAAATGTTTATCATTTCGGGATTACAAAAGTTCGGACTCCACCAAAATATGAAAAATAAGGTTGAACTTTTTGACCGTGGTCCTCAGCAGAAAATGGGTTGTAATAAATTACTTAAGAATTAGCAAATGGGCTGCAAATTATTAAAAAAAAGCAAATGGGCTCTATGTTGTCTACCACAGATTTGGAGGATGACTTGCGGGCCTACAAAGTTCATGCATACACAAGGTTTATCAAAAAAGAAACTTAGTCAACAATCGACTCTACCAGCGTCAGACCTTTAGATGTCAATCTAACGACACTCTTGCTTCTTCAGTCTCTGATCTTCCTGCCCCGGTCGCCCAAACTAGCGCCGTCGGAACCGCCTGCTCCCGCCTCCCGTGGCCGGCTGTGCTACCGGGTAGGCCTCACGGCCCCATCATATACTCACATCCCTGGCCTATCTATCCCTCTACTCACCCACACCTCCTGTTATTTTCCAGCGCCGGCAGCGGAACCAGTCAACCCTCGTACTCTCCACCGCATGGGCAGCCACTGTCGTGTCTTCCCCGTCTCCGTGTCATTCCCTTTGTAGGCCTCGCCGTCGTCCAGCGCCCTGGTGCTCTCGGCGCGGCGTGGTCAACGTGGTCAACGAACGACATCCATAGGAAGTGGACTGTACGTGGAGAGGCTGACAGCTGGGTCCACGGCCGCACACAAGGAAATGCCTCCTTATTACGCGCAAAATAATGGTTCCTCCACCTGACATCTGGGACCCGCCGGAAGGGCCTTTGTATTTCGTGAAAAAAGTTCCCTTCGCTGACAGGTCGGACCCACCAACTATATCTTCGCACGCAAGGGAGTGCCTCCTTATTGCGCACAAAAAAATGAATACCCCCTGCCAGCTGGGACTCACCACAGTGGGAGGCTGACTTGTGGGCCTACTAAGTTGACGGGGATGGAGGGCTTTGTCAACTTAGTCAATATGAACGGTTCTAGCTCCCGTGACCGTATGATGTCCATCCAATGGCCTTAGTGCTTCTTCAACCTCTGGTCTTCTTGCTCCAGCCGCCCAAAGCAGCGCCGGTCGTGCCGCCTGCTCCTGCCTCCCATGGCCGGCTGTGCTGTCGCAGAAGCCTCACCGCCCCCACACTACCCCACCGCTGGCCAGGCCATTCCTCCACTCACCCACACCCCCTGTTATTCTACGGCGACGGCAGCCTCGCACCGCAGCCGAACCAATGAACCCTCGTACTCCTCTCCGCGTGGGCATCCACTACCGCATCTTCCCTGGCTCCGCGTCGTCCCCTTCCGAGGCCTCACCGTTGTCCACCGCCTTGGTGCTCTCGGCGCGGCGTGGTCAATGTGGTCAGCGACCGACTTCCACCGAAAGAGTATTGTACGTGGAGAGGCTGACAGCTGGGTCCACAGCCACAGCCCAGTTTTTTTATGCTTTCCCAAGTAAGTCACTTTGTTAGGCTTGTTGGGCTAAAAATCTTTAAAGACAAGGAGAGCTTCATTCGGCTGGCCGAGAAAATGGCCTATCAGTAATGAGAAATGGGTTGTACATTTTTAAAACACATCAAACCGGCAATTAGTTTCAAATTTCTTTTTTTCATTTCAAGATTTTAAATTGCATTGATTTTTATGCGTGGACAATTTGTTGGATTTTATATTGATATACATTTATTTTCAAAATTAGTTTGAATGTGACTCAAAATTTCGGGATTAATAACAGTTCGGACCGCACCGAAATATGCAAAATTTCGTATATTTTTTTAACCATGGCCACAATATGGGCTGTAATGCTAACAAAAAGAATATGGGCTCCAAAAAACCTTAAGAATTACCAAATGGGATGTAAATGTATGATGTTTTCCATAGATTTGAGGCTTTCCTAAAAAAAGGTTGACGCACAAGCAGTGACTGTTGGATGTCCATCCAACGGCCGTCGTGCTTCTTCAATCTCTACTCTTCCTGCTCTAGCCGCTCAAACAAGCACAAGCGGGACTGCCAGCTCCCTCCTTCCCATGGCCAACTGTGCTGCCGCGCAGGCCTAACCGCCCCACCGTACTCCCATTGCTGGCCTAGCCATCCCTCTACTCACCCACACCTGCTGTTATTCTTCGGTGACGGCAGACGAACCAGTAAACCCTCGTACAGTCGTACTCCTCTCCGCCTGGGAAACAACTGCCGAGTCTTCCCTGCCTCCGTGTCGTTCCCTTCCTAGGCCTCACCGTCGTCCACCGCCCTGGTGCTCTCGACGCGGCCTGGTCAACGTGGTCAATGACCGACATACATCTGAAGTGGATTGTACATGGAGAGGCTGACAGCTGGGTCCACGGCCGCACGCAAGGAAATGCCTCCTTATTACGCGCAAAATAATGATTCCTCCACCTGACATCTGGGACCCACTGAAAGGGCCTCTGTATTTCGCGAAAAAACATTACCGCCGCTGACAGCTTGGACCCACCAGCTATATCTTCGCACGCAAGGAAGTGCCTCCTTATTACGCACAAAAAATGAATACTCCCCCTGCTAGCTGGGACCCAATATAGTGGCAGGCTGACTTGTGGGCCTACTAAGTTGACGGGGACGGAGGGCGTTGTCAACTTAGTCAATATGCACGATTCTAGCTCCAGTAACTGTACGATGTCCATCCAACGGCCGTAGTGCTTCTTCAACCTCTGGTCTTCTTGGTCTAGCCGCCCAAACCAGCGCTAGTCGTGCCTCGTGCTCCTGTCTCCCGTGGCCGGCTGCAATGCGGCGGAGGCTCACCGCCCACTACTAATCCCACCGTTGGCTAGGCCATCCCTCTACTCACCCACAACCCCTATTATTCTGCAGTGACGGCAGCCTGACACCACAGCGAACGAGTGAACCCTCATACTCCTCTACGCGTGGGCATCCACTGCCGCGTCTTCCCCAGCTCCGCGTCGTCCCCTTCCTAGGCCTCGCCGTCGTCCACCGCCCTGATGCTCTCGGCACGGCATGGTCAACGTGGTCAAGGAACGTCTTCCATCGGACGTGGACTGTACGTGGAGAGGCTAACAGCTGGGTCCACAGCCGCAGCAAGGAAGTGCCTCCTTATTACGCGCAAAATAATTATTCCTCCACCTGGCAACGGGGACCCACTAGACGGGCCACCGTATTTCGCAAAAAAACATTTCCCCCTGACTGCTGGGACCCACCAGCTACATCTCGCATGCAAGGAAGTGCGTCCGGGCAAAAAAAAACGATTCGCCCCCTTACTGCTGGGACCCACCAGCTACATCTTCGCAGGCAAGGAAGTGCCTGACAGTCGGGACCCACCTGGTCGACACGTACGTAGCGTTGTCATTCTGGTCACGAACGTGTACGTAAATACTGGTCGATGTAGAGGCACGCACGTGTCATAGTAGAGGCGCGCTTGTAGCATGTACACGTACGTACACCGGCAAGTGTGCAAGAAAGAAAATACGGCCACGCACGTACATACGGGAAGGGTCTCGAATGCCTACTCGCGCATACGTATGGCCAGGGCTCATGTACATGGCTGGGTCGGAACGGAGAAACCGCGTCGTCGTCGTCTCCATGGGGAGCCAACCAGCTGGGTCGGAACGGAATGCGTCGTCGTGTTCATCGGGAGAGCTTGGACGGAACAGTCGATGGAAACGAGGCCTGGCGTACCACAGAATGGAGGAAACGGCCTTGTGTTTGATCGGCCATGGTCGAAACGGGGTCCTGCTCCTCGGGAGGGGTCTGGTGTACCGCAAAACGGAGGAAACGGACCTCCTACGGTCGAAACAGGGGTCCTGTTGATCGGGAGGGGTGTGGCGTACCGCAAAACGGAGGAGACGGACTTGTGTTGGTTCCCTACGGTCGAAACGGGGGTCCTGTTCATCGGGAGGGGTGTGGCGTGCCGCAAAACGGGACTCCACGGGATACTGTTCATCTCTACCATCGACCCCCTCCAGCCTCCACGGGCTACTGTTCATCCACCGTCGACCTTCTCCTGCCTCCACCTGCGATTGTTCATCCACGGGTTCCAGTTCATCCAGCCTCCACCGGGCGCTACTCCACCGGCTACTGTTCAACGAGCCCTCTCCACGGGCTCCTATTCAATCAACCTCCATGGGCTACTGTTCATCCAGCCCTCCACCGTCTACTGTTCATCCTGCCCTCCACGGGGTGGTCCTGTTCATCCATCCCTCCATGAGGTCCTGTTCATCCAGCCCCAACCGGCTCGATCGATCGGGGTCCTGTTCATCCAGAGGCAACACGACGGGGTCCTGTTCATCCACCCCCACCGGGAACTGTTCATCCAACCCCCCCCCCCCCCAGCAACACTCACTGTTCATCTAGAGGCAGCATCGATCGGCTTCAGTTAGTAGCAGTAGCGAAGGAATCGCTCGATCGGGTTCAGTTAACAGCCATCGATCGATGGCTCGGGTTCAGTAACGCGTAGCCTGCAGTGCAATCGCTCGTGTTCAGTTAGAGCCCAACGCCTCGCTCGGGTTCAGTTAGAGCCCAACGGCTCGCTCGGGTTCAGTTAGAGCCCAACACTTGCTCAAGTTCAGTTAGAGCCCAACGCCTCGCACCCATGCGCGCGCGTGTACGAGAGAAACGCGCATCGCTCGGCCCCGACCACCCACCTTAACCGGGAACACCCTAACATTTTCCTCGCCCTCGCTTCTACGACAGTTTTTTTCCGTCATGGACGGCCCGAAGAATGTCAAGCAGCCGCGTCTCCGGCCCGCCCAGGACAAAAAGCCCATTTTCTGTCATTATTTTTTGTCATAGAAATAGGACCCCACCACATCTATAATGATACTGGGTTTTGCACAATTATCGTCATAGAAGTGTCATAAGTATGACTAAATTTTTTCGTTCGGCCCAAATGTCACGGATGTGTCTTTTTTTTGTAGTGTTGTCGTATGTCTTCTAGCAAAAGCTTCAGAGTGTTGTTTCTGGCATCGAAGGACATGCGGGCATGAGGAACTTGCACACTCTCGTGAAGAAGAAGCATATCATTGGCATCAATGGCATCAAGTTTAATAAGGATCATCTATGTGGTGCTTGTGAAGCCGGGAAGTTGACCAGGGCCAAGCATCCCTCGAAGACAATCATGACTACATCACGCCCCTTCGAGTTGCTTCACATGGACTTATTTGTCCCTACTCACTTCTCTACCCTTACTACCACTACACATCTCTATGGCTTTGTTATTGTTGATGATTATTCAAGATATATCTGTTGGAAATACGCCCTTGAGGCAATAATAAAATGGTTATTATTGTATTTCCTTGTTCATGATAATTGTCTATTGTTCATGCTATAATTGTATTGACTGGAAACCGTAATACATGTGTGAATACATAGACCACAACATGTCCCTAGTGAGCCTCTAGTTGACTAGCTCGTTGATCAATAGATGGTTATGGTTTCCTAACCATGGACATTGGATATCATTGATAACGGGATCACATCATTAGGAGAAAGATGTGATGGACAAGACCCAAACCTAAGCATAGCACAAAGATCGTGTAGTTCGTTTGCTAAAGCTTTTCTAATGTCAAGTATCATTTCCTTAGACCATGAGATTGTGCAACTCCTGGATACTGTAGGAATGCTTTGGGTGTGCCAAACGTCACAATGTAACTGGGTGGCTATAAAGGTGCACTACGGGTATCTTCGAAAGTGTCTGTTGGGTTGGCACGAATCGAGACTGGGATTTGTCACTCCGTATGACGGAGAGGTATCTCTGGGCCTAGTCGGTAATGCATCATTATAATGAGCTCAATGTGACTAATGAGTTGGTCACGGGATCATGCATTACGGTACGAGTAAAGTGACTTGCCGGTAAGGAGATTGAACGAGGTATTGGGATACCGACGATCGAATCTCCGGAAAGTAACGTACCGATTGACAAAGGGAATTGTATACAGGATTGATTGAATCCCCGACATCGTGGTTCATCCGATGAGATCATCGTGGAACATGTGGGATCTAACATGGGTATCCAGATCCTGCTGTTGGTTATTGTCCAGAGAGTTGTCTCGGTCATGTCTGCATGATTCCCGAACCCGTAGGGTCTACACACTTAAGGTTCGGTGACGCTAGAGTTGTCATGGGAATTAGTGGGCAGTTACTGAATGTTGTTCGGAGTCCTAGATGAGATCCTGGACATCACGAGGAGTTCCGGAATGCTCCGGAGGTAAAGATTTATATATGGGAAGTCCTATTTTGGCCACCGGAAAATGTTCAGGATTTTTCGGTATTATATCGGGAAGGTTCTAGAAGGTTCCAAAGTGGGGCCCACCTGCATGGGGGACCCACATGAACGTGGGTAGTGGGGGCAAGGCCCCACACCCCTGGTCAAGGCGCACCAAGATCCCCCCTTAGAAGAAATAAGATCATATCCCGAAGGGATAAGATCAAGATCCCTAAAAAGGGGGGATAACAATCGGTGGGGAAGGGAAATGATGGGATTTCTTTCCCCCACCTTTGCCAACTTCCCTTGGCGCAGCCCTCTCCCTCCCCATCACGTCCTCCTCCGTAGTGCTTGGCGAAGCCATGCCGGAGAACTACAAGGTCCACCACCACACCGTCGTGCTGCCGGAGCTCTCCCTCAACTTCTCCTCTCCCCTTGCTGGATCAAGGAGGAGACGTCCCTAGGCTGTATGTGTGTTGAACGCGGAGGCGCCATTGTTCGGCGCTTAGATCGGAATCAACTGCGATCTGAATTGCTACGAGTACGACTCCTTCATCCGCGTTCTTGTAACGCTTCCGCATCGCGATCTTCAAGGGTATGAAGATGCACTCCCCTCTCTCTCGTTGCTAGTCTCTCCATAGATTGACCTTGGTGATGCGTAGAAAATTTTTAATTTCTGCAACGATCCCCAACAATATCTGGGTGCACATAATACTTTAAAACACTGAAGTGCATGATGTCTTCAGACACTTCGCCAATTGTGCCATGCCCAATTATGGCATCAAGATCAAGCACATCAGGAGTGACAATGGCACAGAATTCAAGAACACTGGCCCCGACACTTATCTTGATACATTGGGTATCACACATGAGTTCTCTGCTCTATTCACACCTCAGCAGAATGGAATCATGGAGTGCAAGAACAGAACCCTCATTGAGATGGCACGCACGATGCTTGATGAGTACAATACTCCAAGAAAGTTCTGGCCAGAAGTCATTGACACATCATCAACAGAGTTTATCTTCATAAGTTCTTCAAGAACACATCATCAATAGAGTTTATCTACATGAAGGTTTTATGCTTGGTTACGAAAAGGATTCGCACACCTACAGAGTCCTAAACCTCTTTCACTATAAAGTGGTTGAAACTGTAGATGTGCGGTTCGATGAGACTAAGGCTCCCAAAGAGAGCACGTGCCAAATCTGCTATATGAAGCTTCTCCTAGTGAATCTATCAAAAGCGTATGGGTACTGGAGAAATCATACCCACCGAGGAATAGGCCGAAGAAGAAATCATCATTTTGGCACCTAATCAACATGAAGACAATGCTCGGTCTGAAGAAAATGTTGAAGCTGAAGATGACAATCAACAGGAGCAAAGTCTTCGCCCAGCCCATCCTCACGTGGCCAATGAAGTACAAATTAAGAAGATCATCAACAGTATCAATGCACCTGGTCCTCTCACTTGTTCAAGAGCAACACAGCTAGCAAACTTCTGTGGGCACTTTGCATTTGTCTCTATATCTGAATCCAGGAAAATTGATGAAGCCTTCATGGAACCTGAATGGATTCAAGCTATGCAAGAAGAGCTTCAACAGTTTGAGCTGAATAATGTCTCGGAGGTAGTCAAACATCCTGATCCTCGCAAGCACAATATTATTGGCACCAAATGGATCTATCGCAACATGCAAGATGAGCATGGTCAAGTTATCAGAAATAAGGCTCGTCTCGTTGCTCAAGGTTACACACGAGTGGAAGGAATTGACTTGGATGAAACCTTTGCTCCTGTGGCTAGGCTTGAAGCCATTCGTATACTGCTAGCCTATGCTAACCACAACAACATTCTTCTGTACCAAATGGATGTGAAGAGTGCCTTCCTCAATGGCAAAATTGAAGAAGTATATCACTACAAAAATACACTTCTGTGATGATACGTGTTTTTCACAGTAGGTCACGTTTTCTGTCATGCATGTACATCCATGACAAATTTATGATAGAATTAAGATAGTCATACATGTGCTGTCGTAGAAGTGTTTCGTGACATTACCAAAGTTATCATCACGGAAATGTCCACTTCCATGACGATAAATCGGGTGTCACAGAAGTGCTTTCGTCAAGGGTGACCGACATGTGGCATCCACCGTAACGGAACACCGTTAAGCTATCGGGTCCGGTTTTAGATCCGATAACCCGTTAATAGCCCGGACCAATGGGGATTTTCCATGTGTAAAATTCTGATTGGCTGATGGAAACACGTGTCAGCTCCGCGTTGGCACAAGTGTCACTCATCCAATGGGCGAGATGCGCCTATGATATGATGACACGTGGACCGGCCCAAAAGTGGCCCATAAAGTTTAAATGGGTCGGCCCAGCTAAAGGCCCACAAGATTTTGTGGTCCATAATGGGCCAGCCCAGCAAAAGGCCCACGAGTTTTTGCGTATCATAATGGGCCGGCCCATCTAAAGGCCCACGAGATTTTGCGGGCCATAATGGGTCGGCCCAGGTAAAGGCTCGCGAGATTTTGTGGACCATAATGGGCCGGCCCAGCTAAGGCCCAACATTCTCAGTTAAGGCCTGTATAGTTAGTGTCAAATCGGCTAGTCAACGGCCTGTCCTAAACTTGTCATCATCGTGGCCCATGGTCACTTCTGGCTCGTTAACAGTCCGCTAAGTATATGGGCCGAATTACGGCCCAGTGTATTTCCGGCCTGTTAAAGGTCCTGCTTCATTTGGGCCCATTTAGAGGACATTGAAACTTTCGGCCCATAAATGATGGTGAAAGATTTGGGTCATAATCAGCCATGTCTGACATTCGTCCTGTTAGAGGCCCACTAAAGATTTGGCCCACTTTCGGCCTGTTGTGATTTTCGGCCTGTTAACGTCGGACGAAATCCATGGGCCATATGTGGCCCAACGTCACATCGGGCCCATTAACGGCCCATATAAAAATGACAATAATCTAGCCTGACCGAACTTCCGGCCTGTTAAAGGCCCATGTATTAGGTCAGCGCATTTACGGCCCGTCTGAATTTCGGCCTGTGAAAGATCCACATCATAAATGGGCCCAATCTCACTTTCGGTCTTTTAAAGGCCCATTGTAACGCCCTCGATGCGGCTATATCTCCCACGTGTCGAGGCACGACTTAGAGGCATAACCGCATTGAAAGCAATGTCGCAAGTGAGGTAATCTTCACACAATCCATGTAATAAATAAAGGGGAAAGATACATAGTTGGCTTACAATCGCCACTTCACACAAGTACATAAATAACATCCATCATACAGATTACACTCAAGGTCCGACTACGGTACCAAAATGAAAGAAGACTACCCCAAATGCTAAACAGATCCCCGGATCACCCAACTGGGCTCCACTACTGATCATCTGGAAAAGAAACATAGTAACGGCCACGTTCCTCGTCGAACTCCCAAGTGAGCTCGGTCGCGTCATCTGCACTGACATCGTTGGTACCTGCAACTGTGGTGATAATATCTGTGAGTCACGGGGACTCAGCAATCTCACACCCGCGAGATCAAGACTATTTAACCTTAAAGGTGGGAAAGGGGCTTGTGAGGTGGACCTGCAGCAAGCGACTAGCATATGGTGGCTACAGCGCAAAAGAGAGCGAGAAGAGAAGGCAAAGCACGTTCGTAAAACTAGTAGTGATCAAGAAGTGATCCTGAAACAACCTACGTCAGGCATAACTCCAACAACCGTGTTCACTTCCCGGACCCCGCCGAGAAGAGACCATCACGGTTACACACACGGTTGATGTGTTTTAGTTAAGGTCAACTTCGGGTTTTCTACAACCGGACATCAACAAATTCCCATCTGCCTCATAACCGCGGGCACGGCTTTCGAAAGATAATACCCTGCAGGGGTGTCCCAACTTAGCCCATGATAAGCTCTCACAGTCAACGAAGGATATTCCTTCTACCGGGAAGACCCGATCAATCTCGGAATCCCGGACTACAAGACATTTTGGCAGCAACAAAACAAGTCCAGCAAAACTGCCCGATTGTGCCGACAAATCCTGATAGGAGCTGCACATATCTCGGTCTCGGGGCACATCCGGATAAGCTAAGCGTACAGGAGCCAACATAACCCAAGTTGCCAAGGGACGGCCCTGCACGGTGCTCTAGTTTGGACCAGCAATCGAAGGAGAACTGGCCCGGGGGGGTTAAAATAAGATGACCCTTGAGTCTGCAGAACCTAAGGGAAAAAGGCTTAGGTGGCAAATGGTAAAACCAATGTTGGGCCTTGCTGGAAAAGTCTCATTCAAAGCGAACTGTCAAGGGGGTCCCATAAATCACCCAACCGTGTAAGGAACGCAAACTCCGGGAACATAACACCGGTAAGACGGAAACTAGGGTGGCAAGAGTGGAACAAAACACCAGGCATAAGGCCGAGCCTTCCACCCTTTACCAAGTATATAGATGCATTAATTAAATAAGCGGTATTGTGATATCCCAACAAGTAAACATGTTCCAACAAGGAACAACAAGTCCATGTTCCAACAAGGAACAAACTTCATCTTCACCTGCAACTAACAACGCTATAAGAGGGGCTGAGCAGAGCAGTAACATAGCCAAACAACGATTTGCTAGGACATGGATGGTTAGGGGCTGACATGGCAATATAGGAGGCATGATATAGCAAGTGGTAGGTATCGCAGCATAGGCATAGCAAAAGAGCGAGCAATCTAGCAAGCAAAGATAGAAGTGATTTCGAGGGTATGGTCATCTTGCCTGCAAGGTTCTCAGAGTTGTCGAAAGCTTGGTCCTCGTAAGCGTTCTCAACGGAATCCTCGGTCACGTACTCGTCTCCCGGCTCTACCCAAGACAAGAGAACAAGCAAAGGAACCAATATCAACCACGATGCAATGCGCAAGCAACATGATGCAAAACATGGCATGATATGCGAGAGGTGATATGCAATGCGTATGCATGCTCCGGAAGGACAAGGATGAACAGGGCAGAATCTTGGCAAACCAAGCATGACAATGGATAGATGAGGTGATTTCGGTTGAAATCGATATAAAGTTCACCGGAATCGGATGCACGGTTTGCAAATGGCAAGCAATACAAGAATGACACGAATCTGCCATAAACAGCATGATGCTACTTATCAAGCAACAATTAATTAAGCTACTGCACCCAAACATGGCAACAAAGCATATGACAGTAATCTACACAAGATGCACGATAAAAGATGAACACTGAGCTACGGCTCAATCACATCAAAACAGGTCCAAACAAGCATGGCAAAAGTGCAAACGATAACAAGTTCTCAGACTTAGTGAAAATATCAACAAGCAGAAACTAACATCAGGATGACATGTTCAGAGCAACGGAACAACATGCTACCGGTTCAGAACATAGCAAAGAAAGGCATGGCATGAATATACTCATAGAACTTTACAAAAGTCCCTTACTGACCATAAGTCAAAAAGGATCAGAAAATATGATTACACCCCTGTCAAATAAGCAAGTTTCGTTACAGGTTTCAGACTTAGCAGAAAACTGGACATGGCAGAAAACTAATAACGACTAGGCATGTTCGTGAACTTGATGCACTCACTACACAGCATTTCATGATAAACTAAGTATACATACGTCAAGAAGACATGGCATAGTAACAATACATGGCAAGAATAACATCATATCATGCAAGGATCAACAACACCAAGCTTGGCAAAATCGAATAACACGTAAACAGTCTGCCAGCAACATTTTGAAGCAAAAGTAGAGCTCGATGGACTCAAGCTATGGCACTCCATAATTGCAAACAAAGGCATGGATGGATTAAGAAAATACTCAAGTCCAAAACTCCCTTACTGATCATGCTCAATTTATGCATAGATCTCTCGGAAACAACATGAACACATGGCATAAAAATAACAGCAGTCTCTGAAATCAGCAACATCAAGATACCTAGTTTGCATGCTTGTGCTAGTCACCACATAGATCACAAAAATACATGGCATAATTCTCTGGAAAGGTAACATGGCATATTACAAAACTCATGTAGGACTCAACTTCATAGGAGGTACACATCAATCATGGCAAAAATGACAAAAGTGCATGTTCAGATAAGATCCAGCAACTAACATCAACTAGTCCTCTTCTAACAGCATTTCGGGCATTAATATGACTTCGAATGAAAATGATGCAATGGAACAAAGTGTTTTACTCTTCGAGGCAAACAAACTGACATATTATACGCGCGAAACGGACCTACGGATGCAAAGTTACGGCATGATGAACATGGCATGATGATATGAAATTCATGTGGACTTAGAAGAAAAACGGGATCGGGGAAAGTCAACCCTGCCGCGCGGATCGAGATCCGCCGCCACCTCGCCGTAGAAGAGCGGCGACGGCGGGGGTCACCGGATCCGAGGCCGGGGCGGCCGGATCTGGTGCGGCGCGGTGCGGAGGAGGCGGGGACGGCGCGGGGCGGCGCGGGGCGGCGCGACGCGGCCGGGAGGCGGCGGCGGCCGGCGGGAGCCGCGGCGGGGTCGGCGAGAGGCGGCGGCGCGGGGCGCTCGGGCCCGCGGGGGCTCGCGGTGGGCCGAGCGGGCCGGCGGCGCGGAAGCTGGCGGCGGGCCACGTGGCGGCCCCTGGCTGGCTGCGGGTGGCGGCAGCGGCGCGTCCGGCGCGGACCGGACGTGTCCGGCGCGCGGAGGGAGCGGGGTTAGGGTTTTGGACCCGGATTTGACGGAGGGGTGCACATATTTATAGCTAGAGGGGGCTAGGAAGCTCCAAACGGAGTGCGGTTTTCGCCCACGCGATCGTGATCGAACGGCGGAGGACATGAGAGTGACTTAGAGGGGTTATTTCGCTGTTTTGAAGGGGTGTTGGGATGCAACACACACGAGGCCTTCACGGTTACCCGATTACCCGTTGGAGTACCAAACGAACTCCGATTGACCCGAAACTTGACAGGCGGTCTACCGGTGCTATACCGAGGCCACATGTCAAACCTCGGTCCATTCCGAGAAAGTTTAATAACCGCTCACGAAGAAATGCACAAGGGGACACCGGGGGAGATAGGAGCGCCGGATTGCAAAACGGACAACGGGGAAAATGCTCGGATTCATGAGACGAACACGTATGCGAATGCGATGCACATGATGACATGATATGAAATGCATGACATGACCAAAATGCAAAACGGAGAGAACCCAACCACGGAGGGAATATCATAACACATAGCCGGAAATGGCAAGAGTTGGATTACAAATATGGCAAGTTACATCTGGGGCGTTACAACACACCACCACTACGAGAGGATCTCGTCCCGAGATCTAGGACTGAAAGAACTCCGGATACTCGGAACGTAGGTGGTCTTCACGCTCCCAGGTGGCCTCTCGGTCTGAATGATGTGACCATTTCACTTTGAGGAATTTGATTGACTTGTTGCGAGTCTTGCGCTCAGTTGTCTCAAGAATAGCAACTGGATGCTCATGATAGGACAAATCTTCTTGAAGATCAATCTCTTCGAAGTTGATGGTGCGCTCAGGCGTCTTGAAGCACTTGCAAAGCTGTGACACGTGGAAGACATCGTGCACATTTGCAAAGTTGGAGGGAAGCTCAAGTTGATAGGCGAGATCGCCTCGTTTCCCGATGATCTTGAAGGGACCGACGTATCTGGGAGCAAGTTTCCCCTTGATACCGAAGCGACGAGTTCCTTTCATTGGCGAGACACGGAGGTAAACATGGTCTCCGATCTCGAATGCCACATCTCGGTGTTTGCTGTCGTAATAGCTCTTCTGGCGCGACTGCGCGGCTTTGAGGTTCTCACGTATCACCTTGCACATAGCCTCAGCCTCTGAGATCAAATCATTGCCGAGCAATTGACGTTCACCGGTTTCAGACCAGTTGAGAGGAGTACGGCACTTTCTGCCATAGAGGATCTCGAATGGGGCTTTGCCCGAGCTGGCTTGAAAACTGTTGTTGTAAGAGAACTCAGCATAAGGAAGACAATCCTCCCACTTCATGCCGAAAGAGATAACATAGGCTCTGAGCATATCTTCAAGAATTTGGTTGACACGCTCGACTTGTCCACTAGTCTGAGGGTGGAACGCTGTGCTGAAGCGTATGTTGGTGCCCATGGCCGTCTGAAAAGAATCCCAAAATTTGGAGGTAAATATGCTGCCACGGTGTGAAGAGATCAATTGTGGAATGCCGTGCAACAAGACAATTCTGGAGGTGTAGAGCTCTGCCAGCTGTGCTGCTGTGATAGACTCTTTGATAGGAAGAAAATGAGCCACTTTGGTGAGCTTGTCGATGACGACGAAGATAGCATCATTTCCACGCTTAGACTTAGGAAAACCAGTCACGAAGTCCATTTCGATATGATCAAACTTCCATTCTGGAATAGCAAGAGGTTGGAGAAGACCAGCTGGTCATTGGTGTTCTGCTTTCACCCTTCTGCAGACATCACACTCATTCACGAATTGAGCGATCTCACGCTTCATTCGAGTCCACCAATACGACTGCTTGAGGTCATGGTACATCTTTGTACTTCCAGGATGAATAGACAGAAGAGAATTGTGCGCTTCATTCATAATGACTTTACGAAGATCACCCTTTGGAACCACAATCCGGTCCTCGAAGAAAAGAGTATCTCTGTCATCAACTCGATAGCACTTGTATTTGGGGATGCTCTTTTCAATACCACGTTTCACCTTCTTCACCATGGTATCCAACAATTGAGCCTCACGAATTTGATCTTCCAAGGTAGGAGAGACGATGAGGTTGGCAAGAAAACCTTGAGGAACAACTTGGAGATTCAACTTGCGGAAAGCTTCACAAAGATCCGGTTGAAATGGCTTGAGGATTAAGCTGTTGCAGTAAGCCTTCCTGCTCAAAGCGTCTGCAATCACATTAGCCTTGCCTGGAGTATATTCAATACTCGGATTATACTCTTGAATCATTTCGACCCATCGAGTTTGCCTGAGGTTGAGATGAGGCTGAGTGAAGATATACTTGAGACTCTTGTGATCGGTGAAAATGTCCACTTTTCTTCCCAACAGGAGATGTCTCCATGTTATTAGTGCGTGGACAACTGCCGCCAACTCAAGATCGTGAGTGGGGTAGTTCCTTTCATTGGGCTTCAACTGGCGAGAGGTATAGGCAACAACCTTCTTCTCTTGCATTAAGACAGCACCGAGGCCCTGGAGAGAAGCATCACAGAATACTTCATAAGGCTTTGATTCGTCAGGAGGAGTCAAAACTGGAGCAGTGACAAGTTTCTCTTTGAGAGTGTTGAAAGCAACGTCACACTCAGGAGACCAGACATATTTCACATGCTTCTGGAGGAGGTTGGAAAGAGGCTTAGCAATCTTGGAGAAATTCTCAACGAATCTTCGGCAATAACTTGCAAGTCCAAGAAAACTGCGAAGCTGCTTGACATTCTGAGGAGGATTCCAATTCAAAACTGCAGACACCCTCTCTGGATTAACAGCAATGCCCTTGGCAGAGATGATATGGCCAAGATAAAGAACTTCATCAAGCCAGAATTCACATTTGGAGAACTTCGCATATAATTGATACTCTCTGAGCTTGTCGAGTACCAACCGCAAATGTTCGGCATGATCCTTCTTATTCTTGAAGAAGACCAAAATATCATCGAGATAGACCAAGACAAATTCGTTGATGTAGGGGTTGAAGATGAAATTCATCAAGCGAGTGAAATACGGAGGAGCATTGACGAGGCTGAAAGACATGACAGTATATTCATAAGAACCAAAGCTTGTTCTGAATGCTGTCTTGGGAATATCTTCTTCACGAATGCGAATCTGATGATAACCCATACGAAGGTCAAGCTTGGAGAACACCTTAGCACCTTTGAGTTGCTCAAATAGCTCATTGATGTTGGGAAGTGGGTACTTGTTCTTGATAGTCTTCTTGTTCAATGGACGGTAATCGACGCAAAGTCGGTCCGTGCCATCCTTCTTCTTGACAAAAAGAACACCACAACCCCACGGAGAAGAACTCGGTCTGATCAGACCCAGACGTTCTTGTTTATCGAGTTGAATCTTTAATTCCTTGAGCTCATCTGGTCCAAGCTTGTAAGGACGCTTGCAAACGGGTTCCGTGCCAGGCTCAAGATCAATAACGAATTCAACTGGCCTGCGGGGAGGCATACCCGAAAGCTCTTCTGGAAAAACATCTTGGTACTCACAAACGACTGGAATCTGAGAGATAGCCTCCATTTCACCCATCTCATTGAGAGAAAACAACCGAATGGTATCATCACGAGAAGCATAGATGATCACATCGTTAGAAGAGTGAGTCAATTTGATTTCCCTGGCAGCACACTCAAGCTGAGCCTTGTGTTTAGAAAGCCAGTCCATCCCGAGAATGAGATCAATATCAGAATCACCAAGCACCATTGGAGAAGATAGAAATTTATAGTCGCCCATCTTGATAGAAACATTCAGAATCATTGTGGTGGCCCTCATAGGATTGGCCGGAGAAACAACCCCCAAGGGTTTAGCCAATAATTCAGAAACGAAGTCATGCTTTGAAACAAATGATCTGGACATGAAACAATGCGATGCACCAGTATCAAATAAGACTTTGGCAGGAATATCATTAACAGGAAGATTACCCATGATCACTTCAGAAGAATCCACTGCTTGAGCTGCATTCAACATGTTCACCTTGGCATGCTTAGGATTATGCTTGACCACTGCATTGCTGGAAGATTTCACAGGAGGAGGAGGCGGAAGGCGCCTCTGGTTGAAGCACTTGTTCGCATAGTGACCCTTCTGCTGACATTTGTTACAAGTCACCTCTGAGAGCGGACGATGGTAAGGAGCACTTGGCCTTGGAGCTTGATTCTGAGACTTGTTCTGATAGCCAGGGTTGGGTGGGTGGGAAGATCCACGGCCACTTGAATTCTTCTGCTGATAAGGCTGACGGAACGGAGGAGGAGGAGGCAACCAGAACTTCTGTTGCTTAGCTGCCACAAGTGAAGAAGAAGAAGACTGGACTGCGTCTCTGACTCTCTTCTTAGATGCCTCACACTTGAGCTGAGCAGCTTCTTGTTTCAGTGCCATGTTGTAGAATTCATCATACTTTAATGGCTCGAAAAGCACGAGAGCAAGTTGCAGATCTTCTCTGAGACCACGTCTGAATTGGTAGATCATACTCTTCTCATCAGGGATGTCTTGCCTTGCAAAACGAGAGAGCTTCTGGAACTGAGTGTTGTATTGATAGACAGACATGTTGCCTTGCTTGAGATTGCGGAATTCCTCACGCTTAAGCTCAACAACACTTTCTGGAATGTGGTGAGCTTTGAAATCACAACGGAAATCATCCCAAGTAATGACACGACCTCCTCTGGAATCTTTGTATTGCTGGAACCACTCAGCAGCTTGATCTTTGAGTTGAAAAGAGGCAAACTTGACAAAGTCCTCAGGTCTGACATTGCTGCACTCGAAATGCTTGCTGATGTCCACGAGCCAATCATCGGCGTCTGTGGCCTCGACACAGTAGCTGAAGGTCTTTGGCTGATTAGCAAGGAACTGGTTCAGTGAAGCGAAATGCGGCTGATTGTTGCCTTGGCCTTGATTCTCTTGATTAGCTTGCCCTTGGTTGCGATCTTGCAAGAGCTGAATCAGAATCTGAGCATTGGCATTTGTGGCAGTCATCAAGGCTTGCCATGCTTCCGGAGGCAGAGGTGGTGGCGGAGGGTTAGCCTGATTCCCTTCATTGCATTCCGGATTCTGATGCGTTGGTGGAGCCATCCTGAAGAGGGTGACATCCATTAGCATCTTGACAGAGATATATTGAGGCTGAATCAAAGGAACGAAATTGCAACATATAGTCTTCACAATTAACATTCGAACGAGAATGAACGAATGAATTCCAATGTAAAACATCACACTTCCAAAGCTGAGAAGCCACTTAGAACATGGTAAGGAATAAAATTAACAAGGTACGGAAGTGAACAAATACTTGGTAAGGATTACCCAATCACAAACCAAATATCTGCGGAAGAAATACTAAAGCTACAAGAATTCCCACTTATAAACTCCCGAAACTTTCTGGTTATGCAATCAGGTGTTGGGGATACAGGGGAAGCATAATATCTCACCCAAACTAGCAAATCCTACAACCAGCTGTATCCATCCTTCAACACATAACCAAGAAACCTTCGGGAATCGTCTACCTCAACCTTCGAAAACACATCCGTTATACAAGTCATGGCAATACTCCTGCACTCGCCACAGTACTGGGCTATCAGGGTTATCTCACCAACAACTGTACAAAAGAGATTTTCGATGTCGGCGTACTAAACTCAGGTATTCCAAAACCGCAACGATAAGATTATGACGACAACACCTCGGAGCTCAACTCCCCGGGACACTGCCACAACCCCTAAATGTCAGGAGGCAACCAAGACAATGTTGTCATCATAAAACCATCGGAACGATTGTAATATACCCGCGTGATCCTAAAAAAAAAATTTAGTGAAATTTGAGAAGAGAAGAGTCAAAACTCTACGTCAGGATGCCTTACCAGAAGGTCGAAGGGACTGGGGAGTAAAAAGAATTCCTAAACTCTCCGATATATAATTCCTAAAAGACTCAAAACATTTTTCTAGACACAACTCGGCCACTAAAGACGATCAAACAGTGGGGGCTCCTAAGGTCGGGGAAAGGCTCTGATTACCAACTTGTAACGCCCTCGATGCGGCTATATCTCCCACGTGTCGAGGCACGACTTAGAGGCATAACCGCATTGAAAGCAATGTTGCAAGTGAGGTAATCTTCACACAATCCATGTAATAAATAAAGGGGAAAGATACATAGTTGGCTTACAATCGCCACTTCACACAAGTACATAAATAACATCCATCATACAGATTACACTCAAGGTCCGACTACGGTACCAAAATGAAAGAAGACTACCCCAAATGCTAAACAGATCCCCGGATCACCCAACTGGGCTCCACTACTGATCATCTGGAAAAGAAACATAGTAACGGCCACGTTCCTCGTCGAACTCCCAAGTGAGCTCGGTCGCGTCATCTGCACTGACATCGTTGGTACCTGCAACTGTGGTGATAATATCTGTGAGTCACGGGGACTCAGCAATCTCACACCCGCGAGATCAAGACTATTTAAGCTTAAAGGTGGGAAAGGGGTTTGTGAGGTGGAGTTGCAGCAAGCGACTAGCATATGGTGGCTACAGCGCAAAAGAGAGCGAGAAGAGAAGGCAAAGCACGTTCGTAAAACTAGTAGTGATCAAGAAGTGATCCTGAAACAACCTACGTCAGGCATAACTCCAACAACCGTGTACACTTCCCGGACCCCGCCGAGAAGAGACCATCACGGTTACACACGCGGTTGATGTGTTTTAGTTAAGGTCAACTTCGGGTTTTCTACAACCGGACATCAACAAATTCCCATCTGCCTCATAACCGCGGGCACGGCTTTCGAAAGATAATACCCTGCAGGGGTGTCCCAACTTAGCCCATGATAAGCTCTCACGGTCAACGAAGGATATTCCTTCTACCGGGAAGACCCGATCAATCTCGGAATCCCGGACTACAAGACATTTCGGCAGCAACAAAACAAGTCCAGCAAAACCGCCCGATTGTGCCGACAAATCCTGATAAGAGCTGCACATATCTCGGTCTCAGGGCACATCCGGATAAGCTAAGCGTACAGGAGCCAACATAACCCAAGTTGCCAAGGGACGGCCCTGCACGGTGCTCTAGTTTGGACCAGCAATCGAAGGAGAACTAGCCCGGGGGGGTTAAAATAAGATGACCCTTGAGTCTGCAGAACCTAAGGGAAAAAGGCTTAGGTGGCAAATGGTAAAACCAATGTTGGGCCTTGCTGGAAAAGTCTCATTCAAAGCGAACTGTCAAGGGGGTCCCATAAATCACCCAACCGTGTAAGGAACGCAAACTCCGGGAACATAACACCGGTAAGACGGAAACTAGGGTGGCAAGAGTGGAACAAAACACCAGGCATAAGGCCGAGCCTTCCACCCTTTACCAAGTATATAGATGCATTAATTAAATAAGCAGTATTGTGATATCCCAACAAGTAAACATGTTCCAACAAGGAACAACAAGTCCATGTTCCAACAAGGAACAAACTTCATCTTCACCTGCAACTAACAACGCTATAAGAGGGGCTGAGCAGAGCAGTAACATAGCCAAACAACGGTTTGCTAAGACATGGATGGTTAGGGGCTGACATGGCAATATAGGAGGCATGATATAGCAAGTGGTAGGTATCGCAGCATAGGCATAGCAAAAAAGCGAGCAATCTAGCAAGCAAAGCTAGAAGTGATTTCGAGGGTATGGTCATCTTGCCTGCAAGGTTCTCAGAGTTGTCGAAAGCTTGGTCCTCGTAAGCGTTCTCAACGGAATCCTCGGTCACGTACTCGTCTCCCGGCTCTACCCAAGACAAGAAAACAAGCAAAGGAACCAATATCAACCACGATGCAATGCGCAAGCAACATGATGCAAAACATGGCATGATATGCGAGAGGTGATATGCAATGCGTATGCATGCTCCGGAAGGACAAGGATGAACAGGGCAGAATCTTGGCAAACCAAGCATGACAATGGATAAATGAGGTGATTTCGGTTGAAATCGATATAAAGTTCACCGGAATCGGATGCACGGTTTGCAAATGGCAAGCAATACAAGAATGACACGAATCTGCCATAAACAGCATGATGCTACTTAGCAAGCAACAATTAATTAAGCTACTGCACCCAAACATGGCAACAAAGCATATGACAGTAATCTACACAAGATGCACGGTAAAATATGAACACTGAGCTACGGCTCAATAACATCAAAACAGGTCCAAACAAGCATGGCAAAAGTGCAAACGATAATAAGTTCTCAGACAGTGAAAATATCAACAAGCAGAAACTAACATCAGGATGACATGTTCAGAGCAACAGAACAACATGCTACAGGTTCAGAAAATAGCAGGGAAAGGCATGGTATGAATCTACTCATAGCACTTGACAAAAGTCCCTTACTGACCATAAGTCAAAAAGGATCAGAAAATATGATTACACCCCTGTCAAATAAGCAAGTTTCGTTACAGGTTTCAGACTTAGCAGAAAACTGGACATGGCAGAAAACTAATAACGACTAGGCATGTTCGTGAGCTCGATGCACTCACTACAGAGCATTTCATGATAAACTAAGCATACATACATCAAGAAGACATGGCATAGTAACAATACATGCCAAGAATAACATCATATCATGCAAGGATCAACAACACCAAGCTTGGCAAAATCGAATAACACGTAAACAATCTGCCAGCCACATTTTGAAGCAAAAGTAGAGCTCGATTGACTCAAGCTATGGCACTCCATAATTGCAAAAAAGGCATGGATGGATTAAGCAAATACTCAAGTGCAAAACTCCCTTACTGATCATGCTCAAATTATGCATAGATCTCTCGGAAACAACATGAACACATGGCATAAAAATAACAGCAGTCTCTGAAATCAGCAACATCAAGATACCTAGTTTGCATGCTTGTTCTAGTCACCACATAGATCACAAAAATACATGGCATAATTCTCTGGAAAGGTAACATGGCATATTACAAAACTCATGTAGGACTCAACTTCATAGGAGGTACACATCAATCATGGCAAAAATGACAAAAGTGCATGTTCAGATAAGATCCAGCAACTAACATCAACTAGCCCTCTTCTAACAGCATTTCGGGCAATAAGATGACCTCAAATGAAAATGATGCAATGGAACAAAGTGATGTACTCTTCGAGTCGAACAAACAGACAGATTATACGCGCGAAACGGACATACGGATGCAAAGTTACGGCACGATGAACATGGCATGATGATATGAAATTCATGAGGACTTAGAAGAAAAACGGGATCGGGGAAAGTCAACCCTGCCGCGCGGATCGAGGCGGCGGCGGATCTGGCGCCGGCGACTCGCCGTAGAACAGCGGCGACGGCGGGGGTCACCGGATCCGAGGCCGGGGCGGCCGGATCTGGTACGGCGCGGGCGACGCGGGGCGGCGCGGCGCGGCCGGGAGGCGGCGGCGGCCGGCGGGAGCCGCGGCGGGGTCGGCGAGAGGCGGCGGCGCGAGCGCCAGGCGGCGGCGCGGGGCGCTCGGGCCCGCGGGGGCTCGCGGTGGGCCGAGCGGGCCGGCGGCGCGGGAGCTGGCGGCGGGCCACGTGGCGGCCCCTGGCTGGCTGCGGGTGGCGGCGGCGGCGCGTCCGGCGCGGACCGGACGTGTCCGGCGCGCGGTGGGAGCGGGGTTAGGGTTTTGGACCCGGATTTGACGGAGGGGTGCACATATTTATAGCTAGAGGGGGCTAGGAAGCTCCAAACGGAGTGCGGTTTTCGCCCACGCGATCGTGATCGAACGGCGGAGGACATGAGAGTGACTTAGAGGGGTTATTGGGCTGTTTTGAAGGGGTGTTGGGCTGCAACACACACGAGGCCTTCACGGTTACCCGATTACCCGTTGGAGTACAAAACGGACTCCGATTGACCCGAAACTTGACAGGCGGTCTACCGGTGCTATACCGAGGCCACATGTCAAACCTCAGTCCATTCCGAGAAAGTTTAATACCCGCTCACGAAGAAATGCACAAGGGGACACCGGGGGAGATAGGAGCACCGGATTGCAAAACGGACAACGGGGAAAATGCTCGGATTCATGAGACGAACACGTATGCGAATGCGATGCACATGATGACATGATATGAAATGCATGACATGACCAAAATGCAAAACGGAGAGAACCCAACCACGGAGGGAATATCATAACACATAGCCGGAAATGGCAAGAGTTGGATTACAAATATGGCAAGTTACATCTGGGGCGTTACACCCATGTTTTTATGGGCTTGAGATATTTACACCTGTAAACGGCCTATTGTTACTGAGGGCCCAAATTATGTTTAGGCCTGTTAAAGGCCCACTATGGGCACAGGCCTACCAGAAAAATATGAAATCTTATGTTGATTTAGGCCCAGATATTTTTAGTGGGCTACATGAAAGTTTCGGCCCATAATCGTTTTTAGCCCAGTTGGAATGGGCCCGACGAATGTTGGCATGTTGGGCTCCTACGAAGCTTTCGGCCGAATACATTACTAAGATAAGCCTACACTATACAAAAATAGTGTCGTAATTATTGCAGCCTTTAGCAACATCATAAATGTTGTATCACAACAAAAGGCATGTTGGCATAAAGTTTATAGTCCTTGCAGATAAAAGCACCATCAGATGTATAGAAGCACAAATCATTTGACCTGAGTGCTAATGTTTTAGGCTGTAGAATCTGATGGAGCAGCATGATCTTCACCTTTTTCCACCATTGCTCTTGAACAACGAAGCGAATTTCTGATAGTCTGGTTTGAAAACCATTCATATCTTGACGACATTTTTCAACCACTATTCTTGTTTCCAAAACGACGTCCATTAGGGATTGGACTTGTGTGTGGAGCACAGATATATCACTCTGTCTAGCAGGAAGATTTTGTTCAGTAGGCGATTTGGACGAGGTTACCTTGACAACCAACCCAGAATTACGCAACAAGGTGCTTTTTGCACTGTTAGTGGAGAGATACTGACGCACTGCAGCAAGAGGTGACATTGTGCCTGTGGTAGCCTCGTCACCTTCAGGTGGTTGTGGCTGTTCAATCATTTTTTCCATAGCTTCCTGAAAGTTTGAACTTGTAGATTAGTGTACCAGATAAGTTACTAATGAGAGAAAAACAAACAAAGTAGGTTACACGTTTATACATAACTTATTTTGGTGAACTCCTGTAATACATTAGCATGTATTGTAGTGCCAACTACATAATAAAATCACTTTGGGAACATATGTCCATGTAGAATGCCTATTGTATTGTCTATTTCCTCACATTCGTTGACATCTAAGGATAAAGAGACATGGTTTAAAGTAGGATGAACATAGTATGACATCATTCATATCATGGCCAAACAGATATAAAACAAACGGGCTATTTTATCATTGTGTGCGCACGTGAACATAACAACTAGAATACAGATCAATACCAAAAGAATATCCTTCATATCTTTTAAACCATGTAAGGTGAAATGATACATTAAGACAACTATTTATAAAAGTGAACAGAGTAACTGACATTGGCTGCAAACCAAGTAGTTAAATGAACACATCATAGTACCAATCAGTTCAAAGGCAGGAGAAGTAAGGACTTACAACAACGGCTTGAACTGGTGTGCTCATGCCCTTCATCTTGCTTGTGTGGCAATCCTTGAAGATTTGCACTGCAATCGGTTCAGGTACTTTTTGGTCCGCATAGGCTTTCCTATGTATTTGGAACAACTCAATATAGATATGAAAATATGGCACAGAAAAAATAAGGAAGTAGCAGCTATTTACAAGAGCCTCGCAGTGTGCAATATAGCTACGAGATCCTGTTGTCTGTTGGAATTTCACTTTAGAACGGTTGGTCTTGTTCTTCAAACAGTTAGCCTAGAAGAAGATACACTTGTAAGGCACATACATAAATACAAGTTCAATACATGGTCCGATCAAATACATATAGCCAACCTGATACTTTGGATCAGACCAGTGTTTAACGAGGGTTGTACAGTCTTCATCTGCAATATATTCCACAGGAGATGTTTGGGCGATTTCATTGTTAACCTTGCCTTCAAAGTGAGATTTTCTAAGGTGGTACCGATATTGTCGCAGAGCAGATTGAAAAACATGAGTGCATGCTTGTTTAGTTGCATCATCTTTCGGATCCAACTTGAACCTCATCTGTTGAAAAAAGAATGTGAGTCTTATTAGGTGGAAGCTAGAAAGTATGGGACAGAGCAAGACAATATTACTAATTGCGATGAATAACATTACTTACGGATTAATGGTCAAGGAAGGTGTTAAACTGGGTATTGTCTTTCTCATTCCTGTACTGGATCCACATTGGGTGGATACGTGCATGACACCTAACGGCAACGGTTGCCTCTGATACTAACTTGGCTGACTCTGTAGCATCACGTGGCCTTTTTAAACCTGCCTCAAAATGGATCTCCATTCTTCCTCCTTTCGATTTTGTTAATCTATCAAGCATTATCCCTAATGTATGTTTCCGCTTGCGTCGTGGTTCTAGTTCAACAACGAATATGGAAAGTGTTAGTGTACATCAAACTGTGAGAGTACATATAAAGGAGCATGCAACTGCAACTTGACTCGGTCAGGTACCGTCTTGGTGTTGATGCTCATGAGGTTCATCTGATCTTGCCAAGTCCTGTTGTTTCAGCAGTGCTTCGGAAGTAGTGTTAGGTGTGATGGAAGCTTGGGAACTAGCGAGTTCTGGAGCAAACGAACGAGTAACTCATTGATATGCTGGTACAGTTGAAGCGGATGCTGTAGCTAGTGGAGCAGGTGATACTGTGTTTGTAGATTTAGCCGGTGGACTTGGACCTTCTACTGCACTATAAGTACCAGCAGAATCTGGACGACAGATCCTTTTCCGTTTCACCCGATGAGTAACAACACTCCCTACTATATTATTTTCTTTGCTCTTTTTTGACTTTGCCATGTCAAGCCGTACCCACAACACAAAAGAATAAAATCGCTCTTCAGAACTCATTGATGCATGATACAGACAAGCAATACTTTGATGTAAGACAAACCGTATGAGGATGGAATATGTAAGAAAAATAGGATGGCATGACATATTCACAGCTACGACGTGTAAACTAAGGCCCTGTTCAGAAACCCCCTGCTCCGTGAAATTCGAGGATCTGCAGAGCGCCTGTTCCCCCACTCTGTAATTTTTAACATCAACTCCGCCAGCTTCGGGAGCGGGAGTGTGGAGCGGTGGGATGCCGAACAGGCCCTAAGCAGAAGGATTTTCAAGAAAATAGAAGTAATGCAAGCTAGAAACCATATAAAAGATGCAACCAATATTACTCTGCCAAGTTAAAAGTGTCTTGTCATAAGTGGAAATTCAAAAAATTAGAAGCAGTACAACGTAGAAATCAATGCAAGATGCAACCACTATCAAACTGCCATGTTAAAAGTGTCTAATCATGAGTGACTGATGCGGGATACACAACAGTAGTACTTTGATGTAAGAACATGGTATGATAGATAGATGCAGTGTATTCTAGACACAGAACGTCATGTCATATGCACATGTGTAACGTATGAACTCAGCATGTGCAATTTAATCAAAATAGAAGAAATACAGGCTAGACAACATATGCAACATGAAACCAATTATCACACTGTCAACTTAGAGCAAGCACCTGCGATGGTGGAGTACGGGAGATGAACTCATCATGTAGACTTGGGACTTCAACTTCATTAGCAGTAGCAGTGGCAAATCTAGAGAGTCGCTGTTTGCGTCGGCGCGGAGGACCACCAACATCCCCTACCTTACTCTTTTCCTTCCTATTTTCTGATATTGCCTTATGAAGTCAAAACCACAATAAGATGAATAAAATTAGCTCTGCATAACTGGTTGATGCATGATACAGATGGACACTACTTTGATGTAAGGCAAGCGCAGGATAGGAGGATGGAATATATACCAAAAAGACGGCATTTCATATTCACACGTACGATAGGAGGATGGAATATGTATGAAAAAACAGTAAGCAGAAGGCATTTCAACAAAATTAGAAGAAATGAAAGCTAGGAACCATATGAACATGCAACCAATATCACTCTACTAGGTAAAAAGTGTCTCGTCATAAGTGCCATTTCAAGAAATTAGAAGCAGTACAAGCTAGAAGACAATGCAAGATGCAACCTACATCACAGTCCCAAGTTAAATGTGTCCTATGGGTAAGTGATCGTTGCAGGTATAAGTTGTAAGCTATGCAGATGCAATTCAACAAAGTTAGAAGCAATACAGGCTAGACATCATACGCAACATGCAACCACATATAATAGTTCCAAGTTAGAGCAAGCACCTGTGATGGTGGAGTAGGGGAGATGTGCTCATCATCTACACAGCTAAATTGACTGTCTAGCCTTGTGTTGTCTTGCGAATCTTGTTGGAAGGACCACCATCATCCAATGCCTTGCCAATTTGCTTCAACTTTATTGATTTTGCATTGTGAGGTCAAACCGACAAGAAAAAGGAATATAATTCGATCTTCGGAACTCATTCATGCATGATACTGACGAACACTACTCTGATGAAAGGCAAAGTCATGATAGAGGATGGAATATGTATGAAAAAATGGACGGCTTGACATATTCACACCTATGATGTGGTAACTAAGCAGAAGGCACTTCAACAAATTAGAAGCACTGCAAACTAGACACCATATGAAAGGTGCAATAAATATCACTCTGCCAAGTTAAACTGTCTCGTCATAGGTGGCGTTCATCAAACTAGAAGCAATACATGCTAGAAATCATATTCAAGACGCAAACCAATATCACACTGCCAACTTAAAGGTGTTCCATCATAAGTGACTGATGCAGGATACACAAGAAGAGTAGTTTCATGTAAGAACATGGTGTGATAGACAGATATAGTATGTACCAAAAACAGGAAAGCGTGTCATATTCACACGTATCATGTGTAAGCTAAGCAGATGCAGTTTACACTAATTAGGAGCAATACAAGCTAGACACCATATGCAGCATGCAGCCAGATATCACACTGCCAAGTTAGAGCAAGCACCTTGGATGGTGGAGTAGGGGAGCGGAGACTTGGACCTTGTAATGCACTATCAGTACAAGGAGAATCGGTACAGATGCTCCATTTACGTTGCTGCAGAAGACCATCGTCATCGCCTTCCTTACTCTTTTCCTTCCTCTTTCCTGATTTTTCCTTGTCAAGTCAAACCCACAAGAAAAAGGAATAGAATTTGCTCTTCAGAACTCATTGATGCATGATACTGACGAACACTACTCTGATGAAAGGCAAAGTCATGATACGAGGATGGAATATGTACGAAAAAATGGACGGCTTGACATATTCACACCTATGATGTGGTAACTAAGCAGAAGGCACTTCAACAAATTAGAAGCACTGCAAACTAGACACCATATGAAAGGTGCAATCAATACCACTCTCCCAAGTTAAAACTGTCTCCTCATAGGTGGCGTTCATCAAACTAGAAACAATACATGCTAGAAATCATATTCAAGACGCAAACCAATATTACACTGCCAACTTAAAGGTGTTCCATCATAAGTGACTGATGCAGGATACACAAGAAGAGTAGTTTCATGTAAGAACATGGTGTGATAGACAGATATAGTATGTACCAGAAATAGGAAAGCGTGTCATATTCACACGTATCATGTGTAAGCTAAGCAGATGCAGTTTACACTAATTAGGAGCAATACAAGCTAGACACCATATGCAACATGCAACCAGATATCACAGTGCCAAGTTAGAGCAAGCACCTTGGATGGTGGAGTAGGGGAGCGGAGACTTGGACCTTGTAATGCACTATCAGTACAAGGAGAATCGGTACAGATGCTCCATTTACGTTGCTGCAGAGGACCACCATCTTCTCCTTCGTTACTCTTTTCCTTCCTCTTTCTTGATTTTGCCTTGTCAAGTCAAACCCACAAGAAAAAGGAATAAAATTTCCTCTTCAGAACTCATTGATGCATGATACTGACGAACACTACTTCCATGTAAGGCGACCACATGATAGGAGGATGGAATATGTATAAAAAACAGGACGACGTGACATATTGACATGTATGATGTATAAAGTGCAAACTAAGCACAAGGTGCTTGAACTTGTTAGAATCAATGCAAGCTAGAAACCATATGAAAGATGAAACCAATATCACTCTGCCAAATTAAAAGGGTGCCCTAACAAATGTATTTAACCAAATTAGAAGCAATACATGGCAACAGGCTAGAAATGATATGCAATATGCAACAAATAAAGGTGACTCATCGTAAGTGATTGATGCAGGATACAGAAGAGAGGTAGTTTCATGTAAGAACAAGGTTAACACACATATGTTGTGTGTACCAAAAATAGGAAGGCATGTCATATTCACATGTATAATGTGTAAACTAAGCAGATGCAATTTACCCTAATTAGAAGCATTACAAGCTAGACACCGTATGCAACATGCAACCATATATCACACTGCAAAGTTAGAGCAAGCACCTGTGATGGTGGTGTGGGGGAATTGCGGTCATGAACTAGAGAGCTACATTGACTATCTTCATTTAGCCTTGCTGTTTCTTGAGAATCATGTGGGGAGGATGACACTGCACTCTTTAAACGAGTATGGCGTCTCACAGTAACCCACCCGGGTGACTGTCTCATCATAAGTGATTGACGAGGGATACAAAAGAGCATTAGTTTGATGTACGAACATGGTTAATAGACATATGTAGTATGTATCAAAAACAGGAAGGCATGTCATTATCAAAGGTATAATGTGTAAAGTAAGAAGATGCAATTTAACCAAATTGGAAGCAATACAAGCTAGACACCATATGCAACATGCAACCACATTTGACAGCGCGAAGTTAAAGCAAGCACCTGGGATGGTTGTGTGTGGCAATTGAGATCATCAATTGCAGAGCTACGTTTACTATCTCCAACTGCTGACACTGCATCCTTTAGAGCGCTGAAACGCTTGGTGCTTATCTTCGAATTACACTGGAGCGACTTCTGTCTTTTCTTTTCAGCATTCATCAACACTGCGTCAGAGTCTGAAATACCCTTGCATAAAAAACAATAGTGTGAGTATGGGTGAAGTGTGTGCACAATTAGTACAGTGTAAAGGTAGCAGATAGCAGATCAGTGAGAAATAAATGACGGGAGACATATGATAGCTCTACAACATGCATGTCACACTAAATTACTACTGGATTCTATGAAAATAACATTCAACTAAAAACAAATAGGTCAGTCAATTTTTTCTGCACCGTCCAATGTACAAAGAAGGGGCAGATCGCCTTCATCTACCTCCAGCCAATCAGTGTTGACGATCTTCCTTGAAACGGCAGCGACCACCGGCCCAGTCCCTTGCCTGCGCCCTCCCCTCGACCTCACCGCACCGCCCCCCGACAATCCATTCAAGCCCTGCCGACCTCCAGATCGGGCGCAAGCAGCTCCTACGCCCCACACCCCTATGATAGACACCGATGCGCCGCTTCCCCGGCGAACAGGCGGACTAGGTGCTCCGCGCGCCTAAGCGGGTGCTGCTTCTTTTAATTGCGGTTCGACTGACCCTGAATTGAAATCCAGGCAGGCTACTGACCTCTAGCAAAGGTGAAATAGTAAAGGGAGGAAACCTTGTGCATTTAGTATCACGAAGAAGATGCAGTAAGAAGAGCTCAACCAGTTTCTTTCGTGGGATGAATACGGTGTGAGCAGAGACGTAAGGTTTGCACGAATAAGGGAAGAGGAGTACCTCTTTCTGCGGGCAGTGTTGTGTCCTCCTTTTGTTTTTCCAACGATCTTCTTGTGGTTCGCTGGAAACGAGAAGTTGTGGAGGACAGTGCAGCCTTGGACGAAACCATGGCCAAGTTGTCGAGTGTGGTGCGGTGGCCATCTGTCGGCGGCGCGGAAGCAGATCCGAGGTGGCGAACGACGGCGTAGCTGGAACAGCTCCGGTGCGGTGGACGGTTGCGACAGTGGAGCGGCAACAGTGAGGCGCAAGACGGCGTGGTCAGAGTGGTTCTGGTATGGCGCACGTCGGCGTCGACATCGTGGAGGCAGCTCTACCTCGGCTTCAGCTGCTAAGCCCTTGAGGGTGTTGCGGTTGCGGTTGCGTTGGACGACGACGTCGGGGTACCGGTTCCAGCGTGATGGAGTTGGGCGGTGGTGGATTGGGCGCTATGGGGTGGAGGACGGTGGAGGCTGGGGTTTCACGACTGGTGGAGAGGGCGTTTTGGCGCCCACGGAGTATGAATGGGGAAACGGAGGGAGGCGGAGAACTAAGGGGGAACAATGTTTCGGTTTGGGACGCGCTTGTTTGAAATTTGGGGAAAGTTACAAACTTTTCCCCCATCTAAAATTTCAAACATATTACGGGTTGGGGGTAGGACAGAAATCTCAGGTGTCCCAAATGTGGGCGGGATAGATTTCGGCCGAGCGCATGGGTGTTTAGGCGCCCACGGCGTATGAATGCTTCTCGAAGGCGGTTGAGACTGGCATCTTGGTGAAGTTACAAACTTTCCTCAGTTTAGACCTTTGGACATCGGGCCGATAGGCTACACGGGCCAGAGTCAGGACAGTAATTTCCTACCACCAAACATTAGTCTCGCGCGGTTTCGGGTGACCAGAGGCCTATTTGGCGCTTCGTTCAATATTTGGGAGCAGAAGCATTAACGTTTTCGGTTCTCTTGAATTGAACACTCAGGATTTGTCAAACTTCACAAATCTTTACTCTTGAAAATCTTAAAGCTACGATTATTTTGGAATGGAGGTGGTACATTTGAATATATATTGTACACGAGTATATATTAAAAAATATGCAACTTACCTCAGTTCATGCATGGTTCCAGATATAATCTCAGTGGTTGCAAAAAAAAGTTAGACATGGGTATGAATATATATAGCATGTTCAAACGCATACCAAAAATTGATGCCCCCTTTTACATCTGATTTACAAATGCCATTATCTCGGGTTCAAATAGATGAATGCACTTCCTATGAATTCGAATCTTTGAAACCCCTTTATGTTGAATTCGACATGTATTCTATTTCGTAGCTAGCAATTTGGAATGTATCCATGCAAGTGACAAATGTATAAAGTGCTTCACACTAACAACATAGAGTGCACTAATTAATGTTTATATATGAATTGCAAAAGCATCCATTGCCTGTATTTCAAAGCGCTCTCTGAAATAAACACATGCACATGCTAGAATTCAATAGAGTATGGGTGTCTGATAGACCGATTTTCGTCCATACACAATTTGCAAAATTCATGATCTCATCCAAGAATAATAATGCCATTTATATTTTAATTTAATGCGTAGAACCACCTTTTACACGTAGATGCACTATGCCTCGGCCCGTTCTCACAAACGCGCTATATATCTCTCTATCTACCGCATAAATGCACACACTTTATATGCATCGGCATTTCTCTTTCACACATGCTCACAATGTCTCTCGGGGTGTCGGGGAGTCTCACGCACATGCTCTCTCTGTATCTCTCTCTCTCTCTTTCTGACTACTATGTACTGCTACCTCTTGAACACTGCGTTGGTTTTTCCCTTGAAGAGAAAAGGGTGATGTAGTAAAGTAGCGTAAGTATTTCCCTCTGTTTTTGAGAACCAAGGTATCAATCCAGTACGAGGCTACGCGCGAGTCCCTTGCACCTGCAGAAAACAAATAAGAACCACGCAACCAACGTGATAAAAGGGGTTGTCAATCCCTTCACGGTCACTTACGAGAGTGAGATCTGATAGATATGATAAGAAAATATTTTTGGTATTTTTATGATAAGGAGAAATAAAGATGCAAAGTAAAATAAAAGGCAATGGAAATAGCTAAGTATTGGAAGATTAATATGATGGAGAATAGACCCAGGGGCCATAGGTTTCACTAGTGGCTTCTCCTAAGAGCATAAGTATTACGGTGGGTGAACAAATTACTGTCGAGCAATTGACAGAATTGAGCATAGTTATGAGAATATCTAGGTATGATCATGTATATAGGCATCACATTCGTGACAAGTAGACCGACTCCTGCCTGCATCTACTACTATCACTCCACACATCGACCGCTATCCAGCATGCATCTAGAGTATTAAGTTCATAAGAACGGAGTAATGCTTTGAGCAAGATGACATGATGTAGAGGGATAAACTCAGGCGATATGATATAAACCCCATCTTGTTATCCTTGATAGCAACAATACAATATGTGCCTTGCTGCCCCTGCTGTCACAGGGAAAGGACACCGCAACATTGAACCCAAAGCTAAGCACTTCTCCCATTGCAAGAAAGATCAATCTAGTAGGCCAAACCAAACTGATAATTCGAAGAGACTTGCAAAGATAACCAATCATACATAAAAGAATTCAGAGAAGATTCAAATATTGTTCATAGATAAACTTGATCATAAACCCGCAATTCATCGATTCCAACAAACACACCGCAAAAGAAGATTACATCGAATAGATCTCCACGAGAATCGTGGAGAACTTTGTATTGAGACCCAAAGAGAGAGAAGAAGCCATCTAGCTAATAACTATGGACCCGAAGGTCTGTGGTAAACTACTCATACATCATCGGAGAGGCTATGGTGCTGATGTAGAAGCCCTCCGTAATCAATGCCCCTTCCGGCAGGACGCCGGAAAAGGCCCCAAGATGGGATCTCACGGGTATAGAAGGTTGCGGCGGTGGAATTAGGTTTTCGTGGATGCCTCTTATGGTTTGGGGGTACGTAGGTATATATAGGAGGAAGAAGTACGTCGGTGGAGCAATGTGGGCCCCACGAGGGTGGAGGGCGCGCCTGGGGGTAGGCGCGCCCCCTGCCTCGTGCTCTCCTGGTTGATTTCTTGACGTGGACTCCAAGTCCTCTGGATCACGTTCGTTCCAAAAATCACGTTCCCGAAGGTTTCATTTCGTTTGGACTCCGTTTGAAATTCTTTTTCTGCGTAACTCTGAAATAGGCAAAAAAACAGCAATTTGGGCTGGGCCTCCAGTTAATAGGTTAGTCCCAAAAAATAATATAAAAGTGTATAAATAAGCCCATTAAACATCCAAAACAGAATATATAATATCATGGAACAATCAAAAATTGTAGATACGTTGGAGACGTATCAAGCATCCCCAAGATTAATTCCTGCTCGTCCTCGAGTAGGTAAATGATAAAAACAGAATTTTTGATGTGGAATGCTTCTTTACATACTTCTTAATGTAATCCCTTTTTATTGTGGCATGAATATCTAGGTCCGAAAGATTCAAGAGACATAAAAACAATAATACTTCAAACATGCTAACCAAGCAATTATGTCTTATCAAAATAACATAGCCAAAGAAAGCTTATCCCTACAAAATCATATAGTCAGGCTATGTTTCAATATTGTCACACAAACGTTCTCATCATGCATAACCCCGATGACAAGCCGAGCAATTGGTTCATACTTTTAACGTGCTTCAGCCTTTTCAACTCTTACGCAATACATGAGTGTAAGCCATGGATATAGCACTATGGGTGGAGTAAAGTATAATGATGGGGGTTATGAGAGAAGACAAAAAGGTAAAAAGTCTGACATTGACGCAGCTAATCAATAGGCTATGGAGATGCCCATCGATTGATGTCAATGAGAGGAGTAGGGATTGCCATGCAATGGATGCACTAGAGCTATAAATATATGAATGCTCAACAAGAGAAACTAAGTGGGTGTGCATCCAACTTGCTTGCTCACGAAGACCTAGGGCATTTTGAGAAAGCCCATCATTGGAATATACAAGCCAAGTTCTATAATGAAAAATTCCCACTAGTATATGAAAGTGATAACATAGGAGACTCTCTATCATAAAATAATCATGGTGCTACTTTGAAGCACAAGTGTGGAAAAAGGATAGTAGCATTGCGAAAATGCCTAATGGAGGCCGCGCCTCAGGTAGGCCGCAATCTCCTCCGTCCAGATCCTATTGAGATACGAGCCTTTCCTGTATTCACGCGTGCTGTCGGCACATAGAGCCTTTCCTTCCCGCGTATTGCGCAGCACTAGGTTGAGAATCTAGCCAGCATTCAATGGCTAACACAAGTTGCACGCGACGTGCTCAGCGCTCGTGCTGTCAAATCCAGCTCGTACAACGCCTTTTCCTGCATGCGAGACAAGGTGTGGGCAGTGCACATCGTGTTACCCTGAATTTTTATCAGCTACTAGTCGTGCCATATCCGAGAACAGACGTTGTACCTAGCACTTGGCATTTCCACCCATCAGCTTTGTTTGGAAGCACAATGCCAAGTCCAGCCATAAACCGTCAGGGCCTAAATCTATTTTGTAAGCCCAAATTAATACTGAACTGGCCCAGCAGGTGTTTTTTTCCAGACTCCTCACAACAACGAAGTAATGTCATTTCTCATATTATTAACGAAAAGCACTACTGCAGATAAAAATAGATTGCATTCCACCAGCCAGCTCTGCTTGCAAACACACTCCCAAGTGCAAACATAAACTACCAGTCGCTAAAAGTATTATGGAGGCCCAGATTACTAACGAAACGGCCGAACATTTTTTTTAGTAATGAAGAACACTATTTGCAGATAAAAATAGGCAATGAATAAAGAAGAACTTCCAGCACCATCACAAACGATCAAATGTTATGGTTACAAGAAAGGACCAATGAGTAGATGATCAGTGCACAACAGCAATTTAATTTTTTTGTACACAATTCTCGGGCATCAAGGCAATTATGATGCTATTTTTCTCCTACGGGAAGTTTAGCTCAAATGGATCAGTAGGTTTACCGCATACATTCCTACGGTGTCCGATTACTCCACATTTGGTACACTTTGGCTCCCTCCTAGGAGCTGGATTGATCTCCAGAGTCTTCAAGCAAAGTTTTTCCATGATCAACTGTACGAGAACAACTTCGTCAACGACTTCGTCAGTTGTGGTGAGCAGCTCTTGTAGCGGTCCTGCTCATGTGGGCATGCTCATCTGCCGTCATGTCCGTGCCTATTTGCAACTTGGGATCATGGCAAGTGGAGGAGATAGCGCAAGATGAATTCGATTGGGTGGTGCTTTCCGAGTACCTGGTCTTGAGCTTCGAGGTGAAAACCCTAGGTCTGGTCTCATATTGGCTATACCTGGCAATGGTGGCGTTTTTGGCGTCATTACCTTGGTGAAGGCATTGCTCGGAGTTTGCTCAGACTTGATCTTCAGGGTGAAAATCCACGATCTTAGCTTCAGGTGTGGGATCCGGCGACGGCGTCACTTGTGTGTCGTTTCCTTTCTGGAGGCGTCGCTTTTGTAGAACCTCTCTTGTAGTCTGTATGCTATCATGAGATAGTTGGAGCTGATGGTTGTTGTTGTACATGGCTGATCGCTGTTTTTATCACTTTGGGATTTTTTTTCTTTTTCTCTCTGCCAGGCATAGCTTCGGTCTAGTATGACTTGGCTCCTTGCCGGCGAGATTGTGTGTGTGTGTGTGTGTGTGTGTGTGTTTGTGTTGGTTGTGTGCATCCTAGCTATGCAGAGGCCGGGTGTCGCTCATTATATCTGTATCCCTCGATGCTATATTATGAGTCAATAAAAACACCCTTTATCAAAAAAACAAGAACAAGCTGTGCCACTTACCATCTTAGCTGCAGCATCTCTCTCTTCTAGCCCCATGCCATCTTTGTCATGGCTAAGCGGCAGTAGCGTGGCATGTACCTCCTTCATCATTGCCATGAAAATATCATAACATTGCACATTGCTGTCACCAAGGCGCACACACTCCAGGGCCCTGATCCACATTTGATTGTGCCTAAAAGTGTCCGACATTGGTGGGCCTCTGTCTCTTTGGTACCGCACTAGGTGATCAGGCAATATATCCCGAGCATGCATTGTCCATCTCTTAAGAATATGTTTATCTGGTATCTTTGCCAGACGAAGCTCGATCATCACCTGGGAATCGCAAGACAGAACATAGATTTGGGTCCACGCAATTTCTGGCAACAAATCCAACAACACAAATCCATGCATAGAGTCAGTTTTTGCATTACCTTGAGAGAATGTCAGCAAACCATCCCTGAATGCTCAAATATGCCGCACTCACAAGAAAAGAAGCTCGCGTCGTCATCCACATTGACAATAAAAACAACTTTGCTCCATTTCTCCCGAGCCGCCGCATCGAGATGGGTTACCTTGTAAACCTTTCGATGTTCTATAACATCAACCTCATGTGCAAAAGTCTTGTATAGCGCCTCGCCAATCCTCACCCTTAAACAAAACCAGAATATCAAATATTAGCACTGAGCATTTCACAAAGAACTTTCCTACTGAATACAAACAACAATATAAGAATGCTGATAGAAATTCAGATTCTATAATTATGCAGCACATATCTACACTTTAACTCTCCATACCGACGAGCAGAACAAGATACGATGGCCACCCGTTCCCCATTATTATTACAAAAAAATATTGCACTTCACATAATAGTTTGCCCCTAATTCCAGAAACAACTTTGGATAACAAAACTAATCATTTTGAACATTATTTCAATCAAGTATTACAGTATGTTAGCTCTCCACTACTTCTGCCAGTAATTAGGACTAGTTCTGCACAGAATTCTGGTCGCCTAATTTCATAACCCTTCTGAAACCAACTTAGTTATGATTTTTCACATACAGGAGAACAGAATTAATGTTCAAATAGGTTCTTCTAATGTTCATCCATTCACCATCAGTGACATCCCTATTCTGACTGCCAGCCTAAAACTTAAATGTTTACAGAAGATATTATGTATGAACAAGGGCAGAACAAAAAACCATGGAAAATCAACTAGTAAACACAACTGCTGCTCCAAAAACATTTATTCATAACTGTGGACTGGATCAAGAATCATCAGACATACCTCCTTGTCCAGCTGCTCATAGCCTCCGAACAAACATTTAAATCTCCTTCTTCCGGCGGAAATCGAACACTTTCACTGACCTGTGCGCGGTCTTCGACGCGGCATACCTCCGCCTCGGCTATGCTAATAGAAGCCTGCGACTCCACCGGCCCGGCCATCACCATAGGACGTGCATCCAAGACTTGCATGCTGCATACAAGGGGATCGGCGGGACAACAAGTGCGAGAGATCTGGAATAGGGTGAGATGCGATTCAAACATGCGGCTGCAGATCTCCAAACCTGTGTCGTCCTGCAGTTGCATCTCCAAAGAGCACGTCCATGTCCAAATCCATGGCGAGGAGGTCGACAGAGGTGGGCTGTGCCTGTGCCGCTGTGGAAGAAGAAGAAGATTACTTCCAACCCCAACCTGCCCCCCGTCTCCTGATGCAGACTGTACCTGAGGTCAGGGACCACGAGCTGTGGGCCAGCGGGAATAAATTCGCCCTCATCCGGTCAGTAACAAATAAATGACCCGAACTGGACCAGGTCACCGTCTTACACGTAGCACATCGAACAGGTCCTTCGTAACAGGTGTGCCATCGGTGTACTCGTAGGGGCGCTAGCACCTAAACCTTCTGCTCGAACGTGGGGGGCAGGCTGCTGACAGGAACAGATCACGAGGCCACACCGAACGGCCGAGATAACCCAACCCGAGGTGCTCGGCCTCCAAAAATTCGCTCTCAGTAGCATTGTCCCTTCTCTCTTTTTCTCTCATTGTTTGGGCCTTCTCTTTTTTTGGCCTCTTTTCTCTTTTTTTATTTTAGTCCGGAATCTCATCCCGACTTGTGGGGGAATCATAGTCTCCATCATCCTTTCCTCACATGGGACAATGCTCTAATAATGATGATCATCACAATTTTATTACTTACAACTCAACAATTACAACTCAACACTTAGAACAAGATATGACTCTATGTGAATGCCTCCGGCGGTGTACCGGGATATGCGATGAATCAAGAGTGGCATGTATGAAACAATTATGAATAGTGGCTTTGCCACAAAATACGATGTCAACTACATGATCATGCAAAGCAATATGACAATGATGAAGCGTGTCATAATAAACAGAACGGTGGAAAGTTGCATGGCAATATATCTCGGAATGGCTATGGAAATGCCATAATAGGTAGGTATGATGGCTGTTTTGAGGAAGATATAAGGAGGTTTATGTGTGATAGAGCGTATCATATCACGGGGTTTGGATGCACCGGCGAAGTTTGCAGCAACTCTCAATGTGAGAAAGGGCAATGCGCGGTACCGTAGAGGCTAGAAAATTGCGGAAGGTTGAGAGTGCGTATAATCCATGGACTCACATTAGTCATAAAGAACTCATATACTTATTGCAAAATTTATTAGCCCTCAAAGCAAAGTACTACTACGCATGCTCCTAGAGGGATAGATTTGTAGGAAAAGACGATCGCTCGTCCCCGACCGCCACTCATAAGGAAAGCAATAAAAGAACACCTATGTGTCAAAATTGTTACACAACTTTTACCATACGTGCATGCTACGGGACTTCCAAACTTTAACAAGAGTATTTCTTAATTTCACAATTACTCAACTAGCACACTCTAATATTGTGACACCCGGGTAATTAAGCTACAGTAATTCCACGCTAATGATGCCACGTCACCTCGGTTACTATTGTTAATCTCGCGTTAGTTCGAAACCGATCCAAATTCAAATTTGAAAGTCAAGTCAAACATCAAAAGTTTTGAAACACTAAAACTAAAATATTAAAAATGGGACAAGTAAATCTTAAGTAATAATGGTGGAGAAACCACATTTTTATAACAATTAAGTTGCACTTAAATAGTTAAAACAACAGGTAAAACAATTAAATAATTGTCTTTTGTAATTCATAAAATATTAAACCGTTCATTTAGTTGCCCAAAAGTTATTGGGGCAGTAGCATAATTAATAGTACTAATATACGAATTGTTTTTATATTTTGTAAAACTAAAATAAATTAGAAACTAAAAGAAAACATTACAAAAAAAGAGACACCAAAAACAAAAGGGGACCCCCCTGGCCAACTGGGCCAACAGGCCCAGCTGGCCATCCACGCGGCCCAGCCGGCACACCCTGGCTGTATAACCCCAGTACCCCAGTCCCCCGTAACCCTAGCCCAACTACCCCACTCCCCCACGTCTCTCTCGTTCTTCCCCACCCTCGCTGGATCTGGATCGAGCCCGATCCCTCCTCCCGCATGCTAGCATCCGATGTAAGCCATCGCCAGCCAGCGCCTGCGCCCCCCCGGTGTCCTCCGCGCCCCTCATCTCCCTCGCAGAGCGCCCGCCTGTAACTGCGGCCTTGCCTCGTCGCCGACCTGATGCTGTCGCCCGTCGTCGCCACCACCACGTCGCCGGACCACTTCACCGGACCGCCTCCGTCGCTCGTCCCCGACTTCCTCCCCACCGGACCACGTCGAGCCTCGCCGCCCCGCTCCTCTTCAAACGCCGGTGAGGTCATCGCTCTTCCCATTCCCTGCCCCTGCTCCGTCCCCGCCACGTCGTTCCCCATGTAGCTCCTGGCGCGCTCATCGTCCGTGGCCGCACTCCCGCGCCGGCCGTCCCTGGACCGCAACCGCGCGCCCGCCCGAGCCCCGCCTCGCACTGTCGCGACGCTGCTCGCTGCTCCCGACCGCCCCGACGAGCTACGCCGTGTCGTGCCCCCGCAGTCGCCGTCCTTGCCGCACTCGACGCCCGCCCATGTCCGTCGCGACCAGCCAGCGCCCGCTTGGCCTCGCGCTGCGCCCGCTCGTGCGTGGCCGCGACCTTCCGCCTACAGCCACTGCCGCCACATGCGCACCCGCTCGCGACCCTGTTCTTCCTCTCGTCGGCCCGTGCCCGCTGCTGCCCTTCCGCCGGCGTCCCACTCCGGCGACCGCCCGCGCCGCGCCGTCGACCACGCGCCCGACGTTGGTGCCCCTCTGCGCCCGCTCGGCCCTCTCCTGGGTCGGGCGCCCGCTCCAGCCGCCCAGTGCCCACACGCCCGTTTCGCCCGCACGCCCGCTAAGGCCTTGTGGGCCGCTGACCACAGGGGCCCACGCCCCTGTCAACAAAAAAAGAGATAAAAAATATATATAATAAATAAATAAATAATAATTAATTAATTAATTAATTAATTAACTAATTAACTTAATTAATCCTGTTTAGTTAAAACTAATAAAACTTGATTAACCTAAATATCTAATTAACCTAACTAATCTGTTAGTTAGGGTGATGTGTCAATGACAGACGGGACCCACACGTCAGTTTGACCTAGTCAACCCCCTGTTGACTGTTGACGTCATGTTGATGTCATGCTGACGTCAGCAAACACTATTCTGGCGTCAAACACTATTCTGGATACTGTTAGTTTAAATTAATCAAATAAATTCTAAAAACGATTTAAAAATTTAGAAAATCATATCAAATAAACCGTAGCTCAGATGAAAATACTTTCTACATGAAAGTTGCTCAGAACGACGAGACGAATTCGGATACGCAGCCCATTCGTCTGCCCCACATCCCTAACATACTGAACTCGCAACTTTCCCCCTCCGCCTTCTTTGCCCGAAAACGCGAAAACACCGGGGATACTTTCCCGGATGTTTCCCCCTTCACCGGTATCACCTCATACCGCGTTGGGGCACGCCTAGCATTATGCTTTGCTTTGTCATGAATCGTTATGCATCTGTTTGCATTGTATTCATTGTTTCTTCCCCCTCTTCTTTCGCTAGACACCGAGACCGACGCCGCTGCTACCCAGTATGACTACGGAGTTGACGACCCCTCTCTCTTGCCAGAGCAACCAGGCAAGCCCCCTTGATTGCCAGATATCGCCTACTCTTCTCTATACTGCTTGCATTAGAGTAGCGTAGCAATGTTACTGCTTTCCGTTATTCCTATCCTGATGCATAGCCTGTCCTTGCTCCTACTGTTGTCACCTTTACCTGCAATCCTACATGCTTAGTATAGGATGCTAGTATTCCATCTATGGCCCTTCATTCTTGTCCGTCTGCCTGTGCTATACTATCGGGCCGTGATCACTCGGGAGGTGATCACGGGTATATACTATATACTTATACATGATACATGTGGTGACTAAAGCCTGGTCGGCTCGGGAAGTGCGCGCGAGTGATTCACGGAATGGGGGCTGAAAGGATCTTTGTCCCAACGGCCCTCTGTGTGGATCTTTGTGTCGGAGCGACAGAGCAGGTTGAGACTACCTAGGTGAATGGTGGGCCTGGCCCTGGTCGGCGCCCGTGGTTACCAAATAACACGCTTAACGAGTTCTTGGTATTTGATCTGAGTCTGGCCATTTGGTCTATACGCACTAACCAACTACGTGGGAAAGTTATGGGCACTCGACGTCGTGGTATCAGCCGAAGCCTTCGTGACGTCAGCGACTGAGCGGCGCGCGCCAGATTGGGCCGCGTAACGTGACTTCCGTTGTACTGGAGGTTGCTAGGTCTGCTTCCGGCCGCCCACGCAACATGCAGGTGTGCTCAGGGCGATGGGCCCAGACCCTTGTGCGCTTAGGTTTAGACCCGCATGCTGACCTCTCTGTTGTGCCTAGGTAGGACTGTGACGTGTTGATCTTCCGAGGCCGGGCATGACCCAGGAAAGTGTGTCCGGCCAAATGGGATCAAGCGTGTTGGGTTATGTGGTGCACCCCTGCAGGGAAGTTAATCTATTCGAATAGCCGTGATCTTCGGTAACAGGACGACTTGGAGTTGTACCTTGACCTTATGACAACTAGAACCGGATACTTAATAAAACACACCCTTCCAAGTGCCAGATACAACTCGGTGATCGCTCTCTAACAGGGCAACGAGGAGGGGATCGCCGGGTAGGATTATGCTATGCAATGCTACTTGGATGACTTCAGTCTACTCTCTTCTACATGCTGCAAGACGGAGGCTTCCAGAAGCATAGTCTTCGACAGGATTAGCTATCCCCCTCCTTCTGGCTTTCTGCAGTTCAGTCCACCGATATGGCCTTTTACACATATACCCATGCATATGTAGTGTATCTCCTTGCTTGCGAGTACTTCGGATGAGTACTCACGGTTGCTTCCTCCCCCTTTTCCCCCTTTCCTTTCTTTCTGGTTGTCGCAACCAGATGCTGGAGTCCAGGAGCCAGACGCCACCGTCGACAACGACTCCTACTACACTGGAGGTGCCTACTACTACTTGCAGCCCGCTGACGATGACCAGGAGTAGTTAGGAGGATCCCAGACAGGAGGCCTGCGCCTCTTTCGATCTGTATCCTAGTTTGTGCTAGCCTTCTTAAGGCAAACTTGTTTAACTTATGTCTATACTCAGATAGTGTTGCTTCCGCTGACTCGTCTATGATCGAGCACTTGTATTCGAGCGCTCGAGGCCCCTGGCTTGTATTATGATGCTTGTATGACTTATTTTATTTTAGAGTTGTGTTGTGATATCTTCCCGTGAGTCCCTGATCTTGATCATACACGTTTGTGTGTATGATTAGTGTACGATTGAATCGGGGGCTTCACAAGTTGGTATCAGAGCCGACTGCCTGCAGGAATCCCCCTTTCCAACTCCTTGGCCGAAGTTGAGTCTAGACATTGCCAAACTTTTACTAACATGGCTGTGTGCCTTACGGGCCCACGTCGCCATTGGGTGGTATTAGGATCTTTTACTCCTCGATCTTTACTATGGGACTCTGAGCTCTCTTCTACTCGGGTTAAATGATTTTGCTAAAAACAAAACTAACCTTAGGTTCTCGCAAGTACTTTCTCCCGGAGAGCCCCTCACTTCAGATGATCGCCTGCTGCACTAGAAGATTCCGATATTACTCTACGATGTTCTCTTGAGTCTTTATGCCATCGCATTTGCGATTTCCTTCCACCGTAAACCCCTATGAAAACTGCGTACACTTGTCATTCATACAATCATTCCCCGTTGATCTTGTTATTACAAGATGTCCTGAAATACTCTTTGTTGTCTCAAGAATCCTTTGAGCTCACTGCCTTGCAGTTCTTTACCACATGAATACCCATATGGATAATTCCTTGCACTTATCGAGTATCCGCTCCTTCTCAGTTGTTCAGGTGTTTCATATAGGCCTTCGAAATACTATTTGATCATTCAAAAATCCTCAACAACCTGTTGTTCTTGAAATTCTTGCTTGAGCATAATAATCTTATTGGCATCCTTGGTCACTAACATTTTTGAGTCCATTGACTCAATAAGTTGTGAATGTTCACAATCATTAGTCGAATCCTAGGATTATCCTTTCAGCTCAGACGTCATTTGGATATGAGCTGGTTCTTGACCAATCAATGCCTTGATCGGTTGTGCTTCTAAGTCTATCGAACTTATTCATTTTCGATCAAAACGATTGCTTATGATCCCTTAATTTGGAAATCATAAAATTCTTTGCATTAAGCTTTGAATTAGTCAGTTGTTTCTATAATCTGATGCCTTGGCATTCCTTCTTCCTCTGATTGAGTACCGATACTCACATCAGCCCCGTTGTGGACCGCCATACCCATTGCCGGGTTATTATCCGACAGTGTCCTTCACAACCAAAATTCTTATGAGTTCTTTACCCGATACATAATGCCTTTGGTAATTTGTATCCTCTTCTTTTGTCAACCATGCTCTACTTTTGAGCTTGTGTTATTTACTCCTGAAGTTCATGGTATATGTTCTAAGAAGCCCCGATGGGTTGAACCTATGCCTTCCTTAATCTGTGTGAACTCAAAAGTTTTCACGGGTCATACTCCTCTGGTAATTCACCAGGTAGGTTTTGACACTGAAATCATTTTATCTAGAGCAGTGAATGAAATGTTATATACATTGAATAAGTGGGAGTCGACCTTGAACTTTGTGTTCATGCCCATGGACACGATGTAGATCCTATCATGGAAGCTTCTTGTAATAATAACTATTTTCTTGATAAATACCATCTGGTATATGTGAATTGATCCTTTGCAACCGTGGTTCCGGCCATGATTGTTCTTCTTTGACCCATTTCTCGGACAAGTTAAAGCACTTATCTTCTACAGATCAATATGCCTGCCCAACCTCTATCATGACCTACCTTTGAGTATTACCCCTGGTATCTCGAGGATATCATGCCATTGCACTACACCTTATGAACTTTTGATGAAGTACTACATTCTCACTGATTACAATTTTTCATGGGCTCTGAGTTATTAAACACTCAAAGACACTAATAACTGAATCGAGTCTGCACTACGGTTCAAAGACACTTGATAACCTTCTTTAAGTACGAGTTTGTACCCGACCACGCCATTCCTAGCCTGTATGGCTATATCATTGTCATGGTGATTTTAACTGTGCTACCTGGTCCTTATTCTTGGAGCACCACTTCGACGATGAGCTAAGCTTATGTCGATCTTCCTCATCATATCATTTCGCCTTGAACCACAAGCTTGGTTTCGAGTTTGTGTCGTATCCGTGGTTCCAATAACCCTTCGCTTCACCATTGCTTTTACTTGATGTCGTCACTGTTCGATTGCTTCTTCATGAAATATCTCGACAATTGTGTCGTGATCATCATCAATATTTTGAGCTCTTCCAGGATATCAATTGAATTCATGAAGAGAACTACCATCCTTGCCCTCGATGATTTGTATTATCATCGACCACTTTATTGCCTTCCATTCAACACAAACTTGTTCGTGTTTCGTGTTATACCTTGAGATCCATGCTATCCAGCAATTGTTCTTCTTTACCTTGGAGTATTACCATCTTTTATGTCAGTAATGGCGTGAGAATTTCTCCACCTCTTATGCATTCTTGGTACAAGTGATGCTTCCTGCCATCTCCGATCATTCCTTGGTCCCCGTGTTGTTTCTGACCGGAAAACCGACAATTGAACTATGCTGTGCGACTTCAAAATTCTAACAACCCTATTGCTTTGAAGTTAATGGTCGATATTTCATTCTTAGACCAATGGTTATCGAATCACCATTCTAACATTGATCGTGCTACCTAAGCCCATATTTTGGGTGCACCTTTCAACCAATGTTTAACTGTGTATGTTTTCCTCGAGCATACCTCATTATATCATTTGATCTGACAAATGTTATCTCCTTGTTCACATAAGTGTGGAAATCCATCTTTTGAAAATCTCAATGAATTGTCGCTGGGTCAATCAGCCACCTCCTCATCCTCTTCTTGGTTTATTGATGAACTCTTGTTTCGGAACTCGCTTCCATAGTTCAATTCCCGAGAATCTTACAATGTCATCTCGACAATTGTGCTGCACTTTTTTTTCTCAGGCATCCCGTGTCTGAGGTATTTTGACACCCATCAGATCTGAATCTCGGTCAGGTATGATGGTTGGAACATTTTCCAAGAGTCGTGACATCGGTCTTTATATGACCCGGTAAGGTGATGTCATGCCTAGCACACCTGGCCGAAGGACCTATTGTTATAGTTTCCATCCTAGCAAGGTTAACCATTCTTCCATGAGGAAATTGTGAGACTTATTCTATAAGTTGTTCCTGATGAATCCTTTGTATATCCAAGTCCGACCTTTGCTTGAAGACCATGTCAATGCTATCTCAAAGCATGTCTGTGGTACTCCGATTTTCAACAAGAACATTTGAAGCCCAATGCTAAATGTTTCTTGCTCAATTATCCAAACACCGTTGTATGGGTAAAGTCATGAAATTTCTCTCCCCTGATGATCACATTTTCCTTTTCATTGGTTTGTTTGACCTTTCTTGTGATCTATATAACCTAAGCAGTAAAGATTCACTACTTATGTAAACACCTGAGTGTACAATTCCGTCAGCAAGACCCTGTTACTATTGTTGATGATATTCCGGTAGCCGCCGATGGACGAGAACTTTGCCTATTGGTCCGCCTCGTTCAACGAGCAGGAAAAATGGTTCTCTTCGTCCCTCACCCTTGGTACCGACGTTGTTGCCAACATAGCTGGCAGGCTACCCTCTAATATGCCTTGCTATCGTGATCGTACAAGATGTCAGCCCCCTTTCTACTTTTAACCCACATGGTGGGCCCATAACCCACAGTTCCGCAGGATCGAAACCTGACTCTCCTGTACCCCCTGTTGTCAAAGTTATTCCTCGTGCTTGACTTTGTATGTAATTCATGGGCCACCTGCCTGTTGATCTATTCTGGTATAAGACGCAATACTTATTCCCGATTCCTTTGAGCCCCTTTCACGCCTTGTTTCAGACATCGAACGGTTGCCTACTCGCTCGAAACTTCACATGAAACCTCATTACTTTGCTCTCGATATTTTCTTAAGTATCAATTCGAGAGTTACTTTCTGCCACCTTCCCCGATGTTATCAACCAGATAGTTGACCTTGTAGAGGTTCATTCTCCCGAAATACCCGATGTGTTTCAGTTTTTCAACTCGAGAGATACTCATATGTTCATTCTTGGGATACCCTCAGATGATTTTCCCTTATAACATCCTATTGTGGTAAAGCTGCCCCTTACCTATACGTAAGTACGATGGAGTACCCCGAAGAAAGGATGACAAATTCATATTGATGCATTGGAATAAAGAATTGAAGACATCAACGAAAGGGATTAACTTCTTCGAGAAGAGTAGCCAAGACCGAGAAGAATCGTTAGAATTACGTAACCAGATCCCTTCCCCCTTACTCTCGCTCCTAAATCTCGGGACAATATTTCTTGTAGTGGAGGAGAATTGTGACACCCGGGTAATTAAGCTACAGTAATTCCACGCTAATGATGCCATGTCACCTCGGTTACTATTGTTAATCTCGCGTTAGTTCGAAACCGATCCAAATTCAAATTTGAAAATCAAGTCAAACATTAAAAGTTTTGAAACACTAAAACTAAAATGTTAAAAATGGGACAAGTAAATCCTAAGTAATAATGGTGGAGAAACCACATTTTTATAAAAACTAAGTTGCACTTAAATAGTTAAAACAATAGGTAAAACAATTAAATAATTGCCTTTTGTAATTCATAAAATATTAAACCGTTCATTTAGTTGCCCAAAAGTTATCGGGGCAGTAGCATAATTAATAGCACTAATATATGAATTGTTTTTATATTTTGTAAAACTAAAATAAATTAGAAACTAAAAGAAAACATTACAAAAAAAGAGAGACCAAAAACAAAAGAGCACCCCCCTGGCCAACTGGGCCAACAGGCCCAGCTGGCCACCCACGCGGCCCAGCCGGCACACCCTGGCTGTATAACCCCAGTACCCCAGTCCCCGTAACCCTAGCCCAACTACCCCACTCCCCCACGTCTCTCTCGTTCTTCCCTACCCTCGCTGGATCTGGATCGAGCCCGATCCCCTCCTCCCGCAAGCTAGTGTCCGATGCAAGCCATCGCCAGCCAGCGCCGCGCGCGCCCCCCCGGAGTTCTCCGCGCCCCTCGTCTCCCTCACACAGCGCCCGCCTGTAACTGCGGCCTCGCCTCGTCGCCGACCTGATGCTATCGCCCGTCGTCGCCACCACCACGTCGCCGGACCACTTCGCCGGACCGCCTCCGTCGCTCGTCCCTGACTACCTCCCCACCGGACCACGTCGAGCCTCGCCGCCCCGCTCCTCTTCAAACGCCGGTGAGGGCATCGCCCTCCCCCCTTCCCTGCCCCTGCTCCGTGCCCGCCACGTCGTTCCCCATGTAGCTCCCGGCGCGCTCATCGTCCGTGGCCGCACTCCCGCGCCGGCCGTCCCTGGACCGCACCCGCGCGCGCGCCCGAGCCCCGCCTCGCACTATCGCGACGCTGCTCGCCGCTCCCGACCGCCCCGACGAGCTCCGCCGCGTCGCGCACCCGTAGTCGCCGTCCTTGCCGTGCTCGATGCCCGCCCATGTCCGTCGCGACCAGCCAGCGCCCGCTTGGCCTCGCGCTGCACCCGCTCGTGCGTGGCCGCGACCTTTCGCCTATAGCCACTGCGGCCACATGCGCACCCGCTCGCGACCCTGTTCTTCCTCTCGTCAGCCCGTGCCCGCTGCTGCCCTTCCGCCGGCGTCCCACTCCGGCGACCGCCCGCGCCGCGCCGTCGACCACGCGCTCGACGCCGGTGCCCCTCTGCCCCTGCTCGGCCCTCTCCTGGGTCGGGCGCCCGCTCCAGCCGCCCAGTGCCCACACACCCGTTTCGCCCGCACGCCCGCTAAGGCCTTGTGGGCCGCTGACCATAGGGGCCCACGCCCCTGTCAACAAAAAAGAGATAAAAATATATATAATAAATAAATAAATAATAATAAAAAGTAAATAAATAATTAATTCACTAAATAATTAACTTAATTAATCTGGTTTAGTTAAAACTAATAAAACTTGATTAACCTAAATATCAAATTAACCTAACTAATCTGTTAGTTAGGGTGATGTGTCAATGACAGACGGCCCCACACGTCAGTTTGACCAAGTCAACCCCTATTGACTGTTGACGTCATGCTGACGTCAGCAAACACTATTATGGATAATGTTTGTTTAAATTAATCAAATAAATTCTAAAAATGATTTAAAACTTTAGAAAATCATATAAAATAAACCGTAGCTCAGATGAAAATACTTTCTACATGAAAGTTGCTCAGAACGACGAGACGAATTCGGATACGCAGCCCGTTCGTCCACCACACATCCCTAACATACCGAACTCGCAACTTTCCCCCTCCGGCTTCTCTGCCCGAAAACGCGAAAACACCAGGGATACTTTCCCGAATGTTTCCCCCCTTCACCGGTTTCACCTCATACCGTGTTGGGGGCACGCCTAACATCACGCTTTGCTTTGTCATGCATCGTTATGCATCTGTTTGCATTGTATTCATTGTTTCTTCCCCCTCTTCTTCCGCTAGACACCGAGACCGACGCCGCCGCTACCCAGTATGACTACGGAGTTGACGACCCCTCTCTCTTGCCAGAGCAACCAGGCAAGCCCCCCCTTGATCGCCAGATATCGCCTACTCTTCTCTATACTTCTTGCATTAGAGTAGTGTAGCAATGTTACTGCTTTTCGTTATTCCTATCCTGATGCATAGCCTGTCCTTGCTCCTACTGTTGTTACCTTTACCTGCAATCCTACATGCTTACTATAGGATGCTAGTATTCCATCTGTGGCCCTTCATTCTTGTCCGTCTGCCTGTGCTATACTATCGGGCCGTGATCACTCGGGAGGTGATCACGGGTATATACTATATACTTATACATGATACATGTGGTGACTAAAGCCTGGTCGGCTCGGGGAGTGCCCGCGAGCGATTCACGGAATGGGGGCTGAAAGGACCTTTGTCCCAATGGCCCTCTTTGTGGATCTTTGTGTCGGAGCGATAGGGCAGGTTGAGACTACCTAGGTGAATGGTGGGCCTGGCCCTGGTCAGCGCCCGTGGTTACCAAATAACACGCTTAACGAGTTCTTGGTATTTGATCTGAGTCTGGCCATTTGGTCTATACGCACTAACCAACTACGTGGGAAAGTTATGGGCACTCGACGTCGTGGTATCAGCCGAAGCCTTCGTGACGTCAGCGACTGAGCGGCGCGCGCCAGATTGGGCCGCGTAACGTGACTTCCATTGTACTGGAGGTTGCTAGGTCTGCTTCCGGCCGCCCACGCAACATGCTGGTGTGCTCAGGGTGATGGGCCCAGACCCCTGTGCGTTTAGGTTTAGACCCGCATGCTGACCTCTCTGTTGTGCCTAGGTAGGACTGCGACGTGTTGATCTTCCGAGGCCGGGCATGACCCAGGAAAGTGTGTCCGGCCAAATGGGATCAAGCGTGTTGGGTTATGTGGTGCACCCCTGCAGGGAAGTTAATCTATTCGAATAGCCGTGATCTTCGGTAACAGGACGACTTGGAGTTGTACCTTGACCTTATGACAACTAGAACCGGATACTTAATAAAACGCACCCTTCCAAGTGCCAGATACAACCCGGTGATCGCTCTCTAACAGGGCAATGAGGAGGGCATCGCCGGGTAGGATTATGCTATGCGATGCTACTTGGATGACTTCAGTCTACTCTCTTCTACATGCTGCAAGACGGAGGCTGCCAGAAGCGTAGTCTTCGCGACAGGATTAGCTAACCCCCTCCTTCTGGCTTTCTGCAGTTCAGTCCACCGATATGGCCTTTTACACATATACCCATGCATATGTAGTGTAGCTCCTTGCTTGCGAGTACTTTGGATGAGTACTCACGGTTGCTTCCTCCCCCTTTCCCCCCATTTCCTTTCTTTCTGGTTGTCGCAACCAGATGCTGGAGTCCAGGAGCCAGACGCCACCGTCGACAACGACTCCTACTACACTGGAGGTGCCTACTACTACGTGTAGCCCGCTGACGACGACTAGGAGTAGTTAGGAGGATCCCAGGCAGGAGGCCTGCGCCTCTTTCGATCTGTATCCTAATTTGTGCTAGCCTTCTTCAGGAAAACTTGTTTAACTTATGTATGTACTCAGATATTGTTGCTTCCGCTGACTCGTCTATGATCGAGCACTTGTATTCAAGCCCTCTGGCTTGTATTATGATGCTTGTATGACTTATTTTATTTTAGAGTTGTGTTGTGATATCTTCCCATGAGTCCCTGATCTTGATCATACACGTTTGTGTGTATGATTAGTGTACGATTGAAACGGGGGCTTCACAAATATTACCACCTTTATATCTCAAAACACTTATCAAGTATCTAACTTCTCATGATATTCAATAAACTCAATATAGAAGATTAATTTCACAACTAAAGCAAATTACCATGCTGTTTAAGACTCTCCAAATAATATAAGTGAAGCATGAGAGTTCAACAATTTCTATAAAATATAACCACCGCCGTGCTCTAAAAGATATAAGTGAAGCACTAGAGCAGAACTGTATAGCTCAAAGAATATAAGTGAAGCACATAGAGTATTCTAGCAAATTCCGAATCATGTGTGTCTCTCTCAAAAGGTGTGTACAGCAAGGATGATTGTGGCTAACTAACAAATAAAGACTCAAATTATACAAGACGCTCCAAGCAAAACACGTATCATGTGGTGAATAAAAATATAGCTCCAAGTAAATTTACCGATGGATGAGGACGAAAGAGGGGATGCCTTCCCAAGCTTTGGCTTTTTGGTGTCCATAGATTATCTTGGGGTACCTTGGGCGTCCCCAAGCTTAGGCTCTTGCCACTCCTTTTTCCATACTCCATCAAAGCTTTACCCAAAACTTGAAAACTTCACAACATAAAACTTAACAGAAAATCTTGTGAGCTCCGTTAGCGAAAGAAAACAAAACACCACTTCAAGGTACTGTATTGAACTCATTCTTTATTTATATTGGTGTTAAACCTACTGTATTCTAACTTCTCTATGGTTTATAAACTATTTTATTAGGCATAGATTCATCAAAACAAGCAAACAACACACGAAAAACTGAATCTATCAAAAACAGAACGGTCTGTAGTAATCTGTAACTAACGCAAACTTCTGGACTTTAAAAATTCAGCCAAAATAGGAAGAACTAAATAATTTGTTTATTGATCTTCTGCAATTGGAATAAAAATTGTATCACATTCTGGTAATTTTTAACAATTGTTTTCGTGAACAGAAAGTTTCTGGAATTTTCAGCAAGATCAAATAACTATCATCCAAGAAGATCCTATAGGTTTAACTTGGCACAAACACTAATTAAAACATAAAAACAAATCTAACCAGAGGCTAGATTAAAGATTTATTCCTAAATAGAATAAAAAAGCAAAAAAACTAAAAATAAAATTGGGTTGCCTCCCAACAAGCGATATCGTTTAACGCCCCTAGCTAGGCATAAAAGCAAGGATAGATCTAGGTATTGCCATCTTTGGTAGGCAATTCTTCAATAAGGCGCCTATCACCCCTAGCAGTTTCTTCCTTTTTATTAATAATCAAACTTCTAGGCATGGAATCAAAGAAATCTCTTGTGGCCAAAGGTTCCTTAAGGATAGCAAAAAGATCGGGGTGAACACTTATGGATTTAAGGTCCGCCTTCCCTTTACTAGAAGTTTCACCCTTATTCTTCGGAACATACATTAACTTGGCAAGCTTAGCATTGGAAGAAGTTTTTTTCACGGAAGAAAAGGCAGATCCTAGGTTAGTAATAATATCCTCAATTTTATTAATTCTAGTGGAATCTTGATCGATCCTTTCATTAACCATAGGTTCCTTTTCTTTAAAAAATTTAAGAGCAACTCCTACCTTAGATCCGTATTGGGTAATTTGATTATGGATCTTTTTATCCAAATTTTCAATCAACTCTACGGTGGCCATTTTATTTTCAATAATTTCAAGCCGTAGCATCACATGTTCCAAACTTAAAATAGTTCCATTAACCAAAAGAGGTGGTGAGCCAAACAAATCTATCGTAGCATTATAAGAATCAAACGTATGGCTACCCAAAAAGTTTCCTCCGGTAATGGTATCAAGAATATATCTATGCCAAGGGGTGATGCCTACATAAAAATTGCGAAGTAAAATGGTAGTAGGTTGCTTTCTAGCAGATTTATTTTGAGCGTTACAGATTCTATACCAAGCATCTTTTAGATTTTCTCCCTCCCTTTGTTTAAAATTAAGAACTTCATTCTCGGGAGACAAAGGAGCCATCTAGCTAATAACTATGGACCCGAAGGTCTGAGGTAAACTACTCACACATCATCGGAGAGTCTATGGTGTTGATGTAGAAGCCCTCCGTGATCAATGTCCCCTCCGGCAGGACGCCGAAAAAGGCCCCAAGATGGGATCTCACGGGTACAGAAGGTTGCGGCGGCGGAATTAGGTTTCTGTGGATGCCTCTGATGGTTTGGGCGTATGTAGGTATATATAGGAGGAAGAAGTATGTTGGTGGAGCAACATGGGCCCCGCGAGGGTGGAGGGCACGCCTGGGGGGGTAGGCGCGCCCCCCTGCCTCGTGCTCTCCTGGTTGATTCCTTGACATGGACTCCAAGTCCTCTGGATCATGTTCATTCGAAAAATCACGTTCCCGAAGGTTTCATTCCGTTTGGACTCCGTTTGATTTTCTTTTTCTGCAGAACTCTGAAATATGCAAAAAAATAGCAATTCGGGCTGGGCCTCCGGTTAATAGGTTAGTCCCAAAAATAATATAAAAGTGTATAACTAAGCCCATTAAACATCCAAAACAGAATATATAATAGCATGGAACAATAAAAAAATTATAGATACGTTGGAGATGTATCATGTACCACTCTTTTCACTAATCTCAGTTGGAAAACACTATTTCTCTCACATGCATATATACACACGCACGGTCTCTACTAGCCCTCTATACGCACATATATGAGCCTACATGTCTCCCGCACGCACATTATCTTTAGGCCTCTCTGGCACACATTGCCCCCCAGACACACCTCTCTCTTAGTAGTTGGCAGATATGATTCCATCATATCATTCGGTAGGATATCCCTGACTGTTAGGCTGGATGGTAATACGAGGCAAAGTTTTACCCTAGTTCAGACCCTTGCAGTTGAGGAAAAAGCCTACTCCTGGTACTGTATATTTGTGATAGGGGTGTGTACAAAGTACACATGAATACCAGGCATTGTGCGTGTGTGTATACTATCGACGAACTAGCCCCCAAGCTTCTATAACATACTGGGGGCCTAGGTTTACAAATCATATATAGTCGGCTTATCACTAGTGGGGATAGAGTCCTCCGCGACTCCAGTAGCTAGCTTCGTGTTGTACGCCGAGTCCTCCACATGGGTCTTCGTATAACGTGTCTCGATCCAACCTATGTGGCGCAGGATGGAACCGACCCATGAGTCCTCATGTTGACCCACCACAACTAGAAATGATGTGCCCACCACACCACACACGCAATCGGCCACTAAGAAAATAAGCATATACAATAGTACAATGTTATACATGAAAGTTAATTGCACGGTGCATCCAAAAATATTTGTTCTACATTGTGAATGTTTATATATTCTCCTAAAATATTAGTCAAGGGAAAGCGAAACGAAGGGCATATCTCTCCTTGTCTCCACCGGACATCCCCTCTTTCTACACCACTTTCACGTACGCACACAAACTATCTCTCGGCCCTCTAAAAGTATGCATGCCCATGACACATTTGCGCATGACGGTCACTTTATTTCAAGCTAAAGCACTATACGGTCACTGGAGTTCATAATATGCTCATTACGGTCACCGTATACATTCTCGTGGTGATCATACGGTATCTAGCTCATGATACGTCTCCGTATTTTCTTGATGACACTGAAGGACTTTGCATTTGATGCGTGCTCCGTATTTTGTTGACGACACTTACGGTCATTGTATTTGAAGCGAAAGCACGATATGGTCACTGGACTTCAGAATAAGCTCATCACAGCCACCACATACATTTTGTCGTGCTAACCAACATGTGGTTGGATGGTTAGGAGGACAGTGGTTTCTCGACCCCACCAGGGTTAAAGTCTCGGTGCTCACATTTATCCTGGGTTAATTTCAATATTTTCCGGCAATGTGCGTTCAGTAGGAGGAGACGTTCCACTCGACTACGAGGCACCTATGGTGACTTCGTAAAATCTCAAGATCATATGCTGGCCCACTCTCTCAAAGGTGCTCATAGGGGTAGGGTCTGCGTGTGTGCGCTTATAGCAGTGAGTGCTTGCGCGTATATATGAGCCCTTGCGTTTGTACCGTGTTAAAAAATACATGTAATAATTATACGGTCACTGGCTCACCCGTACAACTCCGTATTTTGTTGATGACACAATCAATTGACCAGTCAAACGTTCCACGTGGCACAGCTAGTGTTGCACCATCGGGGTGCGTAACCATGGGGCCCACCTGTCATCCCGTATATGATAGAAATGGTAGTTTGAGTTTGTACTGTGTTAATAAAATACATTTTAGGGTGATCATACGGTCACTGGCTCACCATACAGCTTCGTAATTTGTTGATGACACGATCAATTGACCAGCCAAACGGTCCACATTCAACAGTGCACATTACCATAGGGCCCACCCGTCAGCGCGTATATGAAGGATAGAAATGGTAATAAATTAGTGGTTGGTGGGTACTCGAAGTCGTGAGACCTCTAGTTGGCAGTCGCCAGCGGTGGGGGCGCGTTGATTGGGCGGTGGGGTGGGGATCGCCGGAGAAAAAGCTCGGCGCGGGGGGTCCTAGAGGGATGGCCGGTGCGGCGGCGAACCGGCGGTGAGGAGTGGTTTCAGGGCGGGCAGGGCGGCGTGGCGGTGCGGGCCGGCCGCGGGCGGCCTGGGCCGACAGTTCGGCCGGTGGTGGATGGCGATTCAGGGGGGTGGAGTTTGATCATAAACTGTAGGCCCTTGATTTTGTATCCAACGACTGGAAAATCTAATGACCAGAGACGAAAAAGTCAGTCGACTGACGTGTAGCCTCACCCCGCACGTACCCATGCATGCATGCAAGACACGCACGCATGCAGGCGTAAAACACTGACACGTACACATAACGAACACACGCACGCATGCAGGCATGCAACACTGACGCGTACACATGCACTCACGAACACATGCACGTACGCACACATGCATGCAACACTGAAACGTACCCTTGCGCGCCTGCATGCACACAACACACGACGCAAGACACACGCTCAACCTATACGTGCATGCACCCTTTGTTAAGGACATGGATTGTTACGGGTATTAATCAATCTTATCTGTGATAAGCAGAACATTGATGTTTGTAGCGGTCTTTATGAATCACAACGTATCGAACGGGCTATCAACATAGTAGGCTTATCTACATGAAAAGGATGACATCACACTCAATGAACAATCATTGGTTTATGAAATGCCCGCTTCTGACCGCCCTGGCCCACCAAAGGTTCCTTTGCTGTGAGCTGCCTGCATTGGGTCACTGACATGGAGGCCATGTACCCAAAGAGCACACACGTCAGTGGAAGAACGGCGCGCTGTCCTACGTCAGAGTCGAGGGCGCCACTCGCTGCACGCCTGACTGAACACGCCTCCTTGCCGCATTCAAACGCCTCCATGAAACGCGCCCGTGTGGAAGCCGAGAAACCCACTCTGGACACACGTCCTTTCATGACCAGACTGACATTAAATGCAACACCGGCCGAGCTCCTCCCGTCCACCGTCTATTTAATCTCCTATTTAAACGAGGCCAAATGCCGGCCAAGAATCGCACACCTTCGCAGCTCCCTATCTCCTCCTTCACTATTTTGTCCACTCTTACAATGGCTTACAAGAGTAGTTATTCCTCATCCAAGCCGGTTGGGTGGCCCGCCTCGCCCGCCGAATACGAGCTATGCAGCTCGCTGATCCACCTCCCTCCCCTTGCCTGACGGAGCCAGTTGCCGCCCCAAGCTGGCGTGCGGTTCAGCAACTCGCCGCTCCAGGCCAGCTCGACGAGGAGCGGCGCACGGGCGTCATTGCTGCCGTCCACGCTGCCGCCTCGTACCGCGTTTCCCGTTTCTGTGGCCGAGACACCCATGCCGCCAGCCACGCCATGCAAGCAGCAACAGAAGTCGGATGCGCGGAGAGTGATGAGTCGGTGGCCAGCGCCTCCGCGTCCGCCGCCATCATCGAGGAGAAGTAGAACACGGGAGGCCGCCGCCGCTTGAGTCCCATGAAGGCCACCACGGAGGCGACGCCGACGTATACAGCAGGTGTCTTGCCGGATCCTTTTGTTGCGAGGACCTTCGTCGACCCTGCATATACCTCCGGGGCTCCCGGCAGTCCGGTAATCATGCTGCCGGACATGAGGAAAACAAATCGATCGACGGGCGACCATTTAGGCCAGGTATTATATACCTATGCTTTCTAGAACTTGCACCGCGTAGTTCATTTCAATGTAATGAAATCCGTCATGTTTGTACGAAAATCCGATATCTTATATGATTTCCGTCGTTGTTTATATGAAATATCGCCGTGTTTGCGTGAATTTTGTTCGGTTGGTTGACTTCTTGTCATAATGTGTGCGGCTATGGTTGGATGGCGTAATTTGTGGGTTGTCGGTCGGTCTGCAGGCAGCTCGAGCGGAGTGGTGGGACAAAAAGAACACATCTCGTGTGAGCTCATCCCCAACGTGCGCGTTGGAGGATGCATGAGAACCCGAGCCATTCCTCGTTCATCGGTGGCAAAGGCACCGGTGGACAAAAGGGTCGCCAATATTTTGGCTACCCCGGGCAAGATCCAAACAACCCCTCCCAACAAATTCAAATCCCTCGTTCGCCGTGGAATTTTGCCATGTGTTGTTTTCATGGACTAGCAAGATGCCCGTACATTGCACGGAACATCAAGATGCATTTTTCTACAAAACACTGTTGTGATTGACCCATGCATGAGTAATCCCATTTTGTAAAAACTAATGATTGCTCAAGAATTTTATCGGATAAATGGTATATCGAGAATTTTATCGGACTCCATTTTTGTATACAAGGCCACAAACCCATATTATAGGTACCAAGGCAAAAATTAATGTCTTCTAACTCAATGTTGCAAGCCACCTTGTTTCCTTGTTTGCCGTGTAAATTAATGTGTATTCTTCTCTTTCATGCACATCAAGCCAATGCTCACACTCCCGCATGCATGCAAGGGATAATTAATGTCCTCCTTTGCTAGTAGTACTATGAGGCAAACACCATTAATATTGCATCGATTAGTGTTAGTGGCTCTGTATATCTGCAAATTGTAATTTTGATAGTGGCCTTGTATACAAAAATGGAGGGAGAAAGATGAGAGATAAGGTGAGGAGGAGTGGGGCGTGGTGGTGACTGGTGGTCGGACTGGGCGGAGGCATGGGGATGGACGACGCATTATGTCTAGGTTTGTATCTTTATAGTCCCTCTCACACACACCCGCGTAAGTGGGGGACGTGCACGAAGAGAAGAGGTGCACGCACGGCGCACATACTCCCGTCTCTTTCCCAACCACACCCGTGTGGGTACACGGTGGAGCTCATTTCTATTCGAAAAGGCAGCCCACGTGGTAACTTGACACGTGTACTAGTTGTCCACTAGATGGAGGGAGGATCATCTACCACGGGTGAACAAACAAATTGCGACTTGACGCGTTATGTTAAAAAAGAGGCAAAGCATGTGGGGCCTACATTAGGGGCAAGGCTCTATACACTGGAGTACTTTTGATGTGTCCCGTCAACTCATAGAACGAGGAGAATCTTGCTTCGTACGCCGCCTCCCCCGCCGACGGGCGCGGTGGCTCGCAGGATGAGGTGAAGCTTGCTTACTACGCCTTACGCCCGCTCCCTCGCCCACGCGCGCGGTGGCTCACAGGACGAGGAGAAAAATTTACTACTACTCCCTCCATTTACTCCTCGTCCCTACTACCTTTGTTAGAGAGATTATCATATTGTTTGGAATATATATGTCCTTTAGTACTCCCTCCAATTACTTATACAAGGCCACTATAAAAAATACATTTTGCATCTATACAAGGCCACAAATAGTAATCGAGACAAAAGTTACTACTCCCTCCTTTCCAGTTTATGGCTCAATTTCAAAATCTCTCCAACCAAGGTAGACGGTGAGTGGTCAAATTAATTTCGTACTCCTAGTTTGGACAAGTAATTAGTGCGCTCGTTTTTATCAAGAAGTTATGTTTACCGAGGCATTAATTAGAATGAATGCATGAATGGCCACTAAATTTCCATGAACTTCTACATGCTTTGGTGAGTTTTCTCTTGACACTGCTTGCATCGGGTGATCTAACGCACCTCGAAATCCAACATGTGATGGTATTACTACTAGTAGTAGAATAGTAGAATTGAGACTTATAAAACGGAAAAACGAATGTTTTTTAGATGAGCCCTATAAACCCTAGTGGGTACGTACTCCGTAAAATCAGATTTTCCCAAAACTAAGTCGCTCAACCTTTATTTGCTTGTTCCCCTTCCTGCCTCCTTGCCTTGAACAGACTATGCCAAACTCCCCTGCCTGCCGCGCGGGAAAAGACCCGCCCTCGCCTTTTTTAGTCCGGGTTTGTATCGATGGATCGCGCGAAGCAGCAAAAACCCAAGCCGTGTCTTGTACTCCTCCGTCGACGCTCGCTTTCATGAATTATGTACTTCCTGTCGCCGACATGTGGGACATATAGCAACCGGGTCGATGTGTCAAGCGCCAAATAACAGTACATAACAGCAGGGGGGACGCACCCCAGTCGTACCGCCCCAGTAGTAGTAGTAATGAGCAATGAGACGTCAAATCACAATGCTGCACCATCCCAGATGGACGAAGCAACCATTATTTCACACTTCGGTTCGCCATCATCTCAAACCATGTAGTATTGCTTCTGCCTCAAGAGGGACATGCGCATCGCCTTGGTACATCATGATACGTGGGACCGCATGATAGGCCATGCTCCCCCGCCGATCGCTCGGTAAAATCACCTCATTTTTACTACTATACTTCCTCCATATCGGTTTACATGGCATGCAAGTCATTCTAGGTTGAGAATTTAACTGGCTATATATGTGATGAACAGTATATGTTTAGAAACTACATCCGCTTAATAATCCAATGATATACTTTCTATGACATAGTAACTCAGATTTAGTTAGTCAAATGGATGACCTAGAACTACGTGCACGCCTTATAAACCGATACGTCTAAAAAAAGAGACGGGGAGGGTAGTTTTTTTTACTGTACACTGTAGGGAAAACCCCCACAACCATTTATTGACTCAAAACAACATAATTACAAAGATTACAAAGGCTACCAGGAGTAGCAAAGAAGGAAAAAGAAAACGGGAAATACATTTAAGGAGGGAGAAAGGAGACCCATCTAACTAGGTCATCCTTGAACCTCACCTTGATTATGTGAGAAAGTAAAAGCATATCATTCACAAAAGCCCCTCTCCACCTATTAAAACCGGCCCTTTCATGCCTAAAAACTTTCCCATTTCTGATGATCCAAGTATTCCAGCAAGCAGTGAAGACCACTTCAGCAAAGAAAGGGTGAGCAAATTTTCTCTTAGCATTCAGCACAATTTGGCCCATGTCATTCCCAGCCTCCCAATCAATCTGGAGAAAATTCCAAACCCTCTGACTAAAATTACAGTTGAAGAAAAGATGATCCCTATCTTCCCTGGTGTCTGTGGGACAGAGCACACAATTAACTCCATCGTCTATATGCCAATGCCTCCTTTCCACCATATCCTTGGTGTTGAGCCTATCCATTATTAGCATCCTGGCAAAGACCTTGATCTTCATAGTGCAGCAGCTCCTCCAAATCCAAGTCAAGACAGGGTTAAAAGTATGATTGGTGAACCTGGAGACATAAAACTTCTTGGGAGTATAGGGTTTGTTTAAGCCATGCCAAGACCAAACATCCTTCAGATCAGGATTCCTCTCATGATTCTGCAGAAGAGATTCCAGAACCAGAAGCTCATTGTGCGCCTGCTCAGAAAGTGGGAGATGAAACCAAGAGATCAGGTCAGGGGCAGAAAATCCATCTTTGACAGAGACCAGGGCATCTTTAACAAAAGAAAATAACCTGGGAAACTTGTGCCACAAAGGCAAAACAGAGTTTCCAAGTTGACATTTATCCTGCCAGAAAAGAGCAGTGTCAGCCACATTAACTTTAACCCATGTGACTTCTCTGAATTGATCCAGTAGTTTGAGAATATCCTTCCACCAGAAAGACCCACATGGAGAGGTTCCTTGTGGGACAGGCTCATGGTAATAAGAGTTCCAAATGAGTTGTATCCAAGGAATATCAGCCTTGTTGAGAAACTTGTTGACATGCTTCAGAGGGAGGGCCACATTTTTAAAACCAATGTCTAGAATGCCAAGCCCTCCTTTGTTTTTGGGCCTACAAATAAGATCCCAAGCAGCCAGAGATGGGGCAGGTTCCTGCCTATTTTTCCTCCACAAGCACTGCCTTTGAATTCTCTATAGTTGCTTCAAAATACTAGGAGCAATAAGCAAAGTGCAGAGGAAGAAGATTGGTAAGGAGGACAAAGCAGAAATTAAGTATTGCAAACGACCTCCCTGAGCTAGGAAAGATGAACTAGCAGACATTCTCCTCTCCATGCAAGTAACCAGAGGCAGCACATCAGACATTGCAGGTTTGGTTGTTCCAACTGGTAAACCTAGATAGGTGAAGGGCATCTTTCCCACTTGACAACCAAAAATGGATGCCAATCTCTCAGTTTCCTCTTGGGAAACATTTATTGGGATCATAGAAGATTTGTGGTAATTAACCTCCAGGCTAGTTGACTGAGAAAAGACCAGCAACATTTTCGTAAGAGCCAAAAGCTGTGCTTCATCAGCAGGAACCACAATCAAGGTGTCATCAGCATACTGCACAATTGGGTAGTCCTTGTCATGACAAGGAATAGGCAGCTTAATTTCCCCTCTAAGATGCATATCATTGACCACATATTGCAAGACATCTGCTGCAAGAACAAAAAGAAGAGGGGACACTGGATCTCCTTATCTAACACCTTTTTTACAGACAATTTTTTTCCAGGCACCCATTAAGCAGAACACAAGAGGTCCCAGATGTCAAAAGAGATTTCACCCAACTAATCCATTTGTCATTAAATCCCTTGTGCTTCATGATCTGAAAGATAGCTTCATGTTCAATGGAGTAAAAAGCTTTCTCAAAATCTAGTTTGAGAATCAAAATGGGCCTTTTGGACTGGTGACACTGATGCAAATATTCCAAGGTCCACCCAATGCAGTCTTGAATAGTCCTAGAATTAATGAAGCCATACTGGTTTTTATGAATGCACATCATTATCAATTCCTGAAATCTATTGGCTACCATTTTGGACAGAAACTTTATACCCATGCCAGTCAATGAAATAGGTCTGTAATCCTCAACCACTTCAGGTGAAAGTTTCTTAGGAATCAAAGTGATGAAAGACCCATTAATATTCTCCAAGCTAGCTTTACCATCAAAAAAATCATGAGCTAAAGCATAAAACTCATGCTTAATAATGTGCCAGCACTTCTTGAAGAAGAGGCCATTGAAACCATCTGGTCCAGGGGCTTTATCAATGGGCATATGTTTGACAACCAGGTCCATTTCCTCAATTGTAAAGGGTTTTGTCAAAACCTCAAGGCCAGGCACATGTTGTAACAGGGAAGACAGATCAAAACCCATTACAATACCCCTTGAAACTCCCATCCTTCCTTTAAAAGCACTCCAGATCATTCCTTCCATTTGAGAGTGATAAGAAATAACAGAACCATCAGGCTGTTGCAAGCTAGCAATTGAGTTTCTCCTAAACCTTTCTGTAGCCATGGCATGGAAATTTTTTTAGTGTTTTCCTCACCCACTTTGATGTATCTAATAGTACATCTCTTCTTCCAGTACAAAAACTGCAGATGCAATAATTTTTCCAAATGCAGTTTGACAATTTTCCTAAAATTAAATTCCTACCTGAAAAGAGGCCTGATCTCCTCCAAGTTATCTAGCAGTAATATGACCTTGTTGCAGTTAGAGATGAGCAGCTTCATCTTGGAAAAACTAGTTTGCCACCTCTTTAGGTCCTGCCTGAGAGTTTTCAACTTATCAGCAATGATTGCAGAGGAGTGGGATTTATTAGATGGTTTGCTCCAAGATTTCTGCACACACTTAAAAAAACCTCCATATACACCCAGTAATTCTCAAATATGAAGATTTTGCACTTAGGAATGGATGTTTTAATTACCACAACACAAGGCACATGGCCTAAAGCAGTTCTAGCTAAAGGAAGTGCTTCAGTAAAAGGATAAACATCTATCCAATTAGTGGAGGTAAAGAACCAATCCAGCTGCTCCAGCAAAGGGGAATCTTGCATGTTAGACCAAGTGAAAGACCTCCCCTTAAGTGGCAACTCAAGCAGACCCAAGTGACCAATAATTTCATTGAAGATAAAAATATCATTGACATCTCCTCCTGGTAAATTTCTGTTTTCAGAGGACCTGATGAAATTAAAATCTCCAATGATTAACCAATTATCATCAATTGGAATATTTAGGTTGTATAACCAGGCCACAAAGTTATCCCTGGCTTCCCCCTGACATAGCCCATAGACAGAAACTAAAGTCCACTGCTCATTATTTTGCTTAGAAGTAAACACACCACCACAGCAAAGGATTGAATTTCCACCAACACTCCAGATAATACAGCCGAATTCCAAACCACCAGAATCCCATCAGATGCACCCACAGATGGTGCAAAAGCAAAAGTATCAAATTGTCTAGGACAAAAGGCCCTAATTTCCCTTATATCAAAAGTTTCACACTTTGTTTCTTGAAAACAAGCAACCACACATTGGCTTTCCTCAATTTTCTGTTTAACAGCACGCTTTCGAGCAGGTGAGTTAAGCCCTCTCATATTCCAGAAAAGCACACTCCAATTCTTACAGTTATAAGTACTCATAATAAACCATCTAATTGAAGGTAGCAAAATAGCACTACATAGTAGCACCATAGATCATACAATCCCAACAAGCAAGAAGGTTTTAGGCCTAAATTATTACAATAATTTAAAAATACCCAAAGGCCCAACACCACTGCCATCATAAGGCCATGGCAAACCCCAGGGCTCAAAAGAAGATTAAACATCCCCACCAGACTTGCTTTCATCCCCAGGATTAGCCATAATCTTATCCACTATGAGCTGCCCTTCAGGTATCTGCAGATCTCGGCCAATATCTGGATCAACCTGATAGGAGTTGGTGGTCGCACATCAGATGAAGAACCTGGTCGTGGAGACTCTTCAGAGAGGGATGCAGTGAGGGGCTTGCACCTAGGCTTCTTTTTCTTCGGCTGCTGCTGAAGTTCCTGAAAAACTGGCTTGAAGCCATCTCTTTAACTGAACCACGCGTGCAACGACGAACTTCAGTGTCCATAATTGGTGTTGGAGCTAGAGTCTTGTGACGACACGCCTTCTTTCTGTCACATTGAACAGAGAAAGAAAGGACCTCTTCGGGTTGAGCTTCCTGAGGTGCAGAAAGTGAGATCTGGCTCGCCTTCTTTCTGTCACACTGAACAGAGAAAGAAAGGACCTCTTCGGGTTGAGCTTCCTGAGGTGCAGAAAGTGAGATCTGGCTCTCCTGGAGAGGTTCAGAGGAAAAGCTGTTTGAAGTCATATGTTCAGAGACAGAACTGTCTGAAGATACAGGTTAAAAAAAAAAGAGCCTGAGCAACAGGTCTGGGCTTGCTGGCGACTTGGACTTCTTTCCACTGAAGATGCGACAAAGCTTGAACATCATCAAAAGCAAGAGGCCAGCTCCTCTTCAAAAGGACAATAGGCTGCAAATCAACCAAAGGCATCGGCATAGCGATCTCATAAGCTGGGCGGCAGTTCATTAGTGACTCAAAAGTGCGCTTCCAGGCCAACTCCGGCGGCAAGACTGACCCATAAACAACCTTGACAGAGGCAATGACAATGCAATCATACTGGATAACAGGCGGCTGATAAGGTACGATGGACCATTCATTAGCATCAAAGAACTACTCAGGAAAATCCACCAACTGAACTTCAGATTCAGACTGCTGCATTGAGTTGTCAATCATGATTGATTCTTGATCCTGAACCACAGGCTCGGGGTTGAGCTCTCCTTGAAGATTGGCCTCTTCATCACCCCAGTGCGCATGTCCCCAGTTATCCGGATCCACCTGATTATGCATTGGGGGAGGCACTGGCGGGAGGTCATTCCAGCCAATCGCTGGATATGGAGGAAGCACAAAATTGTGGTTGTCGGGGAACAGAGCACCCGGCAGAGGATGGGGGTTACGAAGTTCAAGAGGGATTCCCAGAAACATTAAGCATCCATCACGAAAACCATGCTGCCCCCTAAAGCCCACACCCTCATCATGCTTATGAAAACGGACAAAGGTGTCATTGCCTAGAGGCTGAGGCGGCAACTGCAGTAGAGGAAAACGAACGCCAGCATCTCGCAGCTCGAACAACCCAACACCACAAACCCAAGGCTGCGCAGATCGAACCCGAACTCCACGATGCTCCAAGAAGTCGACCACAACCACAGGAGAAGCTCCCACCTGATTAGGAGGCGGCAGTGGCATCACTTCCGCCACCAGGAACTGCTCATGCCGCTTCACAATCGGGGACGGCGGCGAAACAAATGTCCGAGGCACACGATTAGCACCACCATCAATGATATGGTGGCCCGCTGGCACGTACCGCATGGGATCAATGGCGAAGACCGCCATGGGCTCGGCAGAGGGACCGGACGTGGAGCAGACGGAGGAGGTGGAGGAGTCGCTGGAGGTGTGGATGTTGGGGTTTTTGGTGGAGGAGTAATTGGACTAGACAGGGCGGCCCTGTCAAAGGTGGTGGCGGCAGACTCGAGACCGGTATCGGGAACTGGAGGAGGCGGCTGATATTTTGGCTTCCAAAATAAACCCTGTGCGGTTGCAATCTTTGCACAATCCCGCTTACTATGGCCCACACGCGTGCAAGCCGCACAAACAGTATTCAGAGGGCAGTTTTTTTCAAAATGACCAGATAAGGAGCACTTTGGGCAAGTCAAAACTTTCTCAGCCATATTGTCAATCAAAGATTCAAAAGCAGCATGTGCCTCCTGAGACCCAGGAATATCCTGAGACGAAGAAATGGGGCCCGGCCCATTCAGAGACGCTGGAGGGTCCATACAAGGCAGAGAGGGCCTAGCAGCCAAGGGCCCATCAGGGGCAATCAAAGCAGTACTACTCGACCCATGTAAATTACGTGCCGGAACCTGAGGAGCGATATCGTGCAAATCACGGCGCCGTTGAATCACCGACGAGCTCACCGATCCAAAGATGATCTGAGGCGAGGCAACAGTCCATTGCAAATCAATAGGTTCCGGAGGATGGACAACCACACGCTCAGCCGGAGGAATATGATAACCCGCATCCTCAGATGCAGCAATGCAATCAGCCGAGGCATGATAACGATAACCCTTGCAAACACTATAATTTTGAAATGTAGCAAAAGATAGCTTCTTGCAAACAAAGGAACCTGACTTAAGAGCAGATTTAGCAGGTGGATTATGCATAGCTAACAGACCAAGGCAGCCCGATGCTTAGAAGGACTAACCAAAATCTACTCAGCATCGCATTCTTTCTTCCAAATATTAAACTCATGAACCCAATTAGGTCCCCCATTCCCCCACAAATGAAAGTAACATTTAAACTGAGGGTAGGAGAAGGATCGTGTGTCCACAATGTAAAACCCCACATCTTTGCAAGAAACATTAAAGTTGAATACCTTGTCACCAATGGCGGAAACCAAAAAAACAATGGCAGATCCACCCAAAGCAGATTCTAGAGCTGCTGCCATTGAATCCTCTGTAAGACGAAAATCATGGCGGCTGAATGAAACCACTAAGGTGAAGGATCCCAAATTCTCCATGGGATGCACTGTGAGGCCTGAAGCATTGTAGATATCATCAGCAAAAACTCTACCCTTGGAGAAGCCCAAGCCAAGGGTAGATCCAGAGGAGGAACCCATCACAAATGGTATAGGAGGAGAGATCAAAGAGCACCGAAGAAGATGGTCGAAGCCAATTACCAAATCACAGGAGGGAGGGAGAGATCGCCGGCAGCCTAGGGTTTAGGGGTGGGTGGGTGGGTGGGAGCGCCATCCTATTGCTCCTGGGGGTATCTAGTTCAGTACGTATCTTTTTAGATCAATACAGTCGGGATTCACCAAGGAGCAAAACCAAGTGGTAAGCTGCACCTGTCGTGTTGGCGTAGCGACTCAAGCAGGGTCAGTCCGCACACGAAATGGCGACACACTTAACAAGACCCCTTTGGCCGACATGTGGCTCATCCACCGTCTTGTTCCAATTGCGATGCACCAAATTATAGTTCGAAGCAGCGGTTGGAATTGGAGGCACCCCGGTCGTAGCGCCGCAGTAGTAGAAAATGAGCGATGAGGGGTCAAATCACAAAGCCCCACCTTTCCCGCATTAAGCTGGACGGACGAAGCAACCATCATTTCACTCTACGGCGCAAGAGCATAAAGAAAAGAGAAAACCAATAATGCGTGCGGCAGCTACCTAGGGCACCCTAGGGTAGGGGTCTCCACTACAGATCATTATTTTTTGAAAGCGCCTCCACTACAAATCGGCTTCTCCCTCATCCTCTTGAAGAAAACCGATGATGCGTGCGGCGGTAGGGTTTGTAGGAGTATTACTAGGGCGTGCGGGGCCACGTCGTAGTAAACGGGAGAGGGATTGAGTTCGAGTCGACGCCTTAAATATGTGTGGGCCGCTCGGTTTTAGGGGAACGAGGCAGCATTTTGGGTTCGGGGACCAGTGGAGATATAGTACATACAAAAGATTGTGGACGTAGGTTCGACTGAAAGGCATTGATGCATGGGCCCTGCATTTTGATATACCCAGGGCCGCGTGAAATTTGCTACTCTACTCAAAACTAGTAAGGTACACATGCATTTAATGCATGAGATTTCGAAACCAAATTATGAATAAATACACACTATAGCATGTAAAGCTTTGAGTCATATATGCATGATGTAGATGTTCGATTAGTTCTTGTAGTTCATCTCATTCAAAATCAATTAGTTTTATAAAAATGTTAAGATTCATGGGGTTGTGCATTGTAAAGCATAAAGTAAAAAACAAATCATGGCAATTCATTTAGAAAAAAAATCAATTATGGTACAGAAGATTCTAGAACAAAGGAGACGTTCTTGTGTTTTGAGGTTTGTGCATTATGCTTAAGTTCAACCATGGAGTCTTCTAAATTGTACATGTGGTAGGTCTGGCGGAATGTTGATGATATCCAACGGGCCAGTAGTGCTCGGATTTGCCATCTCTGTCGGATTAGCTTCATCCAGCGACCATCTTTCAAGTTATTCGCACACTATAGTTCTTGTGCCATAGTTGCATGTCTTGGAAAAAAGCTACTAGTGGGTTGTACTAGCTATTTAGGAATAGAAGATGTATACATGGAAGTTGTAGGGAAAGAGATGACATGGAGTATCTCAATTCCTATGAGTAGGGATTGGAAAAGAGATGTCATTTGGTTGACATCATAGGAACTTTTCTATTGAATCTAGAGATGACATGTATCTCAATTCCTATGAGGAGGGATTAGAAAAGAGATGTAATTTGGTTCACATCATAGGAACTTTTCTATTGAATATACGCTAATGTTTATTTTCCTTTGAAATTATGGGAGTATAGGAATCCATTCATATGAACCAAGTGGCTCTAAAGCTATAGAAATGATATCATGTTTATTTCCTGTGAAATGTGGATTATATGAATCTATTCCTATGAACCAATTGGCTCTAAAGGAAAAAATCCTATAAAGATCATATAAAATAGAGTTCCTATGATATTCCTCCACACCAAAGGATGGCTGAAAGTGCTGCAGGTGATATGATGGTCTTTCTTTGTAGACTCCTCCCCCATCTTTATAGTTACCTCTCAAAGATGAATGAAATGATATATACAGGGTATTCTACATGTGCAATTTGGTACACGAAAACTCGGTAAAAGTTTGCGAGGTTCGAATTTTCAATAAAGCTATATGCACTGCATTTTTGGAATGGAGGGAGCATACGTTAGTTGCTAACACTCACGTGGAAGATTTGTGTGTAGGAGGAGTGGCTGTTCTGTTAAATGACATGGCAAAACTGACACTGTCAGATGCCGATCTAATGGTTCTTACGGCGTTCGTCAGGAAAAGGCTTGTGGCGAACGTTTGTCAGATAATGATTTACGGACACATGCATTGCATTGATAAGTGCCCCCTCTCTCTCATGCACACGCACCCTCCCGAGTCCTCTCGCACCCACCGTCTATCTGCAGGTAGACGTCACACACATATGTGCTCTTCACACCCTACCCTCAGAACTTCTAAAAAACAAAAGACGTCGCGCACATTTTATTTTAGCTCACATGTCACACACTTATACTATTACTCTTGTGGCGAACGTTCTTTGGGCATAGTATATTGTACTCTCACGAAGAGAAGCGGTGCACACACACACTAGTTCTCTCACACCCACTCGCGGGTACACGTAGGAGCGCATTTTTTGAAGCTAGTACAACAAAATCACTCCACTATATATATAAGCAGGAGCCTTAGCGCTTGCTTTACTAGGGTTCCTCTCGTTCACTCTCTCATGCTCTCCAGATCTAAGCAAGACGTAGGTGGCCACACTCTCTCTCTTAGCTCACGGCTGGTCACAAATCCGGCCGGACAACCTCGATGGGGGCAGGGGTGTAGGTGCATCGTTCATGCTGTCGTCGCCGGCGAGGGAGGAGACCAACGGCTGGCCGCGCATCCCGATCGGCGGCCGCGCCGTTCTCTCCGAGAGAGCGCTATCTCCGGAGGGCCTCCGACCCCTTCTTCCTCCCTGCGGTGGCCAAGATGCGGCCTCACGACGCCGTCTTTGCCACATGCTGACGACCCTCAGGTATATATTCCTTCGAAACCTGCCTTACTCTACTGCCCCAGCTCCCCACTTGGCTTCGTGTGGATCTTTTTCTACTTTCGTCCGCTGTTCCACAGCCACCTAGAATTTTACTATTATTAGAGGTAAAGCTAGTTCATACAGTCGACTCTAAGAGTTGGTTCAAACAGGGAACGAAGTGGGAAAGCTGTAGCATGAATCTAGGACTTGGTTCTAAGAGGAAACGTGGGAAAGTAGTAGATACTGGCTACCAAACCGGTCTCTTGGTTGAGAAGATGAAGAAAGCATGGTGGATGGCGAAGGGTGGGGGGAAGTGGACCTATCTCTTGGTTGAAAAAGGAAAGAAAGTGGCGGGTGTTGGGGGACAATGCAAATGAGAATGAGCAGGTCTAGATTTCCTGTGCTCACATAGGAAAATGTCGCCGAGGAGATAAAAAATGGGACAAATGCAGACATGCTGCCTGAGTGTTAGCCGCTCTCGGCAACCACATCTGCCTCACCACTTTATGCCTCTGCTGTCCCTAAGCCCATATTGCTATCGTTAATGTGAAATCAGATGAAGCATTAAGCAATGCCACCTAATGTCACTATAAGTAATGGTCTAGTGCCATCGATAAATTGAAGCAATGCCACCACCATTTTATGAAGTGCTTCCGTCTTGCTTTATTTCCCATGAATTGTGTTTTTGCGGTTTCACTTAAATCTCACACCGCTAACATTGCTTCATCCAAGTGGAACTGCACAAATTTGATTGCACATTTACTGACCATGTGCTACTCTCAGGAAAGTAATACTAATGATATTGTTCTGCATGTTAATCTAGTGGCAGTGTTGATGTGATGTGATGCTACTTACTTAAGGACACTTTCGTACTGTCAATCTAGTGCCAATTGTAACACAATAGATGCTGTTTTTAATCATATGCAACTGCAAATATCTGTCACTGTTTAAATAACCGCAATTCGTATTTGCGCAAACAGGGATGTCTGTCTCCATATCGTTTCGGGATGTCTGTCTCCGTATCATTTATATCCGTGCAATCAAAAGCACACACCTCAGTTTTAGTAGAACTGCACAAAATGAGATGGCTATCCCTCGTTGCCGTCGTCTAACCACCCGTCTTCCAGGTATTCCTACATTGGTAGTTACTAGGTAGAATGACCAACGCAATATAAAAGAAGTTGATCCGTACGTTTTACTTCCTGATTACAGTGTAGGGATGAGCGAAAAAACTACATCCTAGTCCAGAATGCACTTTCTACCAGTTCATCCATGGACCGAGGACTAGCTGGCACGGCTGCACGGCAGTTTTTTGGACAGGTGCGCGGACAAGAGGCATTGTGGTCTATTTATTTCTGCAAATAGCGGTGCTTAAATTTAGTGGAATGCACAAGAATTTCAGCTGGTCAGTACACTGCATGGTTCAGTTCAGCATTCCAGCTGAGAACACAATTATAATTGGTTATTCTGGAATGAGACAATGTAACCCTGGATGGTGGCAACAAGAAAAAACCAGAGTGAACTCCAGGAAATTTAAGCCTGCCGGGAGGCCCTTTGCTCAAAGAAGCCTTGCTTGTTTTTTCTTGATTTGTAAACCTTCTCACAACTTTGTCTTTTGCTGTGAACTAGTATATGTTTGTTATGTTCTATGAATCATTGAGATGTATAAAATTGCTTTAACTTATGCTTTTCAAGTTTTTTATGAAGCCGAGTTTAATGTGAGTGTTCCACATGAAAGCTGGACTAGCGTGTGAACGTTTGGAATTTACATTGTGGCCTTAGTTAACTGCATGAACGACTGTAACAAGATACAAAGTTGCTTATATGTCAGACAGCAGATTGTTGATTGTTAGCTGGTTGATAGCTTACCGTTGAAGCGAGCTGAGCCAATGTGTTGTATTTTGCACAACTGCTTACAAGTGGGGTAGCACCAACACTGTTTACAAGTACTTATGTATAAGTCGGCGCACATTTCTCAAACGAGTACTCTATTTCATCAAAACACACACTGCTCGTATGATAAAACTAGTGAGGATGCATCTGTTTCGGCAACAATTACGATGATTCACGGGCACACAAAAGTAGCAGCAGTTCCCATAGACGGATTCAAACAGAGTACTAGCCCTAGAGGGCTCGATAACAGGCAAATGTTCGGATAATTAGACAGAATCCAAACTACTATTAAACACTAGCTGGGGCAAGTATTTCATGCCTAGGTCTAATTTGGGCTGGACACAAGACGGACCTTGCCATGAACATCATCGAGGACGTCCGGCAGCAACTCAATCCTGTGAACATTCATGAAGACAACCTTGTGGCCTTGCCACTCATAAAGTTGTTTGTGGAGGCATGCCACATCATCTTCCTGCGTAAGCTTGACAAGAACAGTATGCCTCACAAACGAAGGAGTATCTTTGAACTTCTTGTGCTTCAGTACACACTAGACAACACGCCTGACAACAGTGAGGCTGGAATACAACTCTTCATTGGTATAAGCACAAATGGCTTCCAGGATCCAACAGCCTAAAACCTCTGTTTTCCCAGTGCGTATATTCAGGTCATCCGCCTCATAGCGAGTGACATGTACAACCACACAATCCTTGTCTGCATCAGGGCTCTAATTGAAACAGAAACAAATTCTAAATTACTTTCCGGTATAAGAAACACAAGTTATTTAAACCACTATGTATAGCATGGCATCGAAGCTAATAAAATTTTGCATTATTCACCACCACATACTTAGATAAAAAACCACAGTCGAGATCGGCAAAGAAGAAAATCACCTTGGGCAGCTCAGCAGGCACTACTAGGAAAAGGCCTACTAATGGCGCACCAGTTTTTCCTACTAATGGCGCATCACTGGTGCGCCATTAGTATCGCACCACTAGTATTTATTACTAATGGCGCACCACTGGTGCGGCATTAGTATCCGGTATACTAATGGCACACCACCCAGTGCGCCATTAGTATGCATCGCAGGGGCCGTATTTAACCATGTGCTTTGGCATACTAATGGCGCACTGCGGGTGGATGCACTATTAGTATACTTGGCATACTAATGGTTCACTGTTTGGTGATGCGCCATTAGTATACTTTGGCATACTAATGGCGCACTCTGTAGTGATGCGCCATTAGTATGAATATTAGGTTTTATTTTTTTTACTTTTCTGATTTTTGCACAGGTTACAAAATATATTATTTGACAGAATATAGACAGTAGCACATAGCAACAGCAGATTCATCGAATACAATAGAAGATTAGTCTCCTAATACAATTCATCATATTAGTCTCCGAATTCAAAGGACCGAACAAAGAAAAAACATTACAAGTCTCGAGTCCGCGAGTATCGAGTTTGTCTTCACAGTATAAGTCGATATTGATCATCTAAACTACCATCACATAGAAGAGAGCTGCGGTCATCACGATGAGCATCATTGCGATGAAACTGGTCTTCATCCGGTTCCTCCAGCGCTCCCTCCTCTCTCCCGCTAGATAGCGGGCGTATCTAGATTCCGCCTCCACCCTAGTGGTGTACCCTTTGTAACTGTTACCGCTGAAATAGTGAACCTGTCTCCGACACTCCTCCCAGTCGTCGTAGACTCCGGGAAGCTTATGTACACGACATACGACGGCATCTCTATGCACAAGCCAAACAATAGACAATACATACATAAGCAATATATAAGTATGCAACAAAAGGATCGGAAGAGAAAAGCAAGACATTAATAGCACGATTCATGGTCCTACTAATAAATAGCATCGATTACATCTAAGTTGAACGATTGTCCAAACCAAAGAGACATACAATTCATTAAAGTTTAATTACAAACATGAGCCAATCAATGTTTCAGAACTACACATCACTACTTTCGACTCGACTCATGGACAGGAGCGTGGATGAAGCCGCCGTCTGTCGTGATGGTCATGAAATCGCGGGCGTTGTCAGCCTGCATTTGTAGCATTCCATCTATCTCAATGTTGGATGGTTGATATCTGAGGAAGAACTGCCCCGAGGTATGAAGGACATCTTGATGGATGATGTCCGCAAACTCCAACTGGATGCGAAAGAATTCTTGTCTGATGTCCGCGTCCTGAATTGCCGACAAGCTCGCGGCCCAATCTTTGACATTATCTGGTAGCAGAAGGTGATGATGGTCCCTTACGATGGCCCACATGTGATGGAGGGCGTAGTAGGCATCCTTCTGACCGCCAGGCGGCTGCTTGACGCAGCAGAACGTCGTATTGTGGGCGAACACGTGCTTGCCGTACTTACGAACTGCCCTGGTGAAGGTGCCTCCAGATTTGGTGTGGCCGGGGAGAACATCATCAGGAACTTTCTTGATATTTGTGTAGTCTATCTTGGAGTCACGGTTCGGGTCGAAATACGTGGCCATGGAATATTTCGGGCTTAAGAGGATGAGTGTGCAATGTGTGTCACTTCACAGAACATAGAATGTTAGAAGAAAAAGAACGATCGAAATCTAAGAAATCATATGTTACGGGGCGGTTAAGGGATGACTTACTCGGGAAAGTAAGCCACAAGGAAGTTATCCTTATCTGCGTTTGCCAGAATGACGCCTTCGAGGTGTGAACTCGCAACTTGGCGGTCCCCAGCGCTGCTCAAGAGCTTGGCACGCATGTAGAAGGGGTCGACGATCACGATGTCCGGGGTCTTGTCTCCAATGATCCGCATTCCCATACTCAGCGAAAAAGCCGAACGAAGGTGTAGTGCAGCGGATGAAGGTTAAACATAGCAAAGATGTCATCAAACCGCAGGACGATCGTACCCCCGATTTCGCCATCCACAAAGCCCTTGCGCTCTGGCACCTTGGCCATGAAAACCGGGTATGCCACATCATTCTCTCTTAGACGCCGCTTCTCCAAAGAAAGAACACTGTCGTGCAGACTCCGCATAGCACCGGTTGCAGCATTGAGCATATTTGTCGGTAGCATCGCCCTACCCGCCACATGCACCCTCCTCGAGATATCCTTAGGTGAAGGTGGCCCGTCCTGAGCACGGATCGTACTCAGTGTCGGCTGGCTCGCACCGGCGCCCTTTTTAGTCTTCCGTTTCCGGCTCTTCTTCTTGATCTGTTGTAATGGGACCGAGTTCTGCTCACAGACCGCCTTCTTGAGCGTGTTGGGGCTGATAATATTTCACACCTTAGCTATCTGAGGCTCGGTGAAGGTGGCAGCTGGAGGCGTCTCCTGAGAACTGAACGCCAGACGACGCCGGTTGCAACTGGGTTTCTCCGACGTACCAGCTAGATCGCGGTCGTCTTGGTTGGGTTCTTGAGAAGGAGGCCCGCATAACTCATCATCGTACCCATGTTCTTCAAAGTACTTATCGACGTTGGTAAATGTACCGTTCTCGTCGTCGTCCGGATCATGTGTCATATGCATGTCCGGATCCTGTGTCATAGGGATGTCCGGCATGTTCGGTATCGTTGCGGCGTTCTTGTCATGGCTTGGCGCCGGCACGACTGGCGGTCTTGTCTGTGGGGTGGTGTCCCCCGCCCCCAAACGAATCTGGCTCTTCGGCCAAAGCAAGGGCCAGCTTACGCAGGCGCTGAGAGTCATCTCATCTTCTTCGTCAGCCCCAGCGGGTCGAATCGGAGGTAACAGCTCGTCGCAGCATGGCAGCACCCGAAACACTTCAACCCTATACATCATGGGTGTTATCGGATTACCGCGGAACACGGGGTTGCCTGGTTGAACGATTCTGCCCTTGGCGACATCGACCAACTCGCCGCCCATGAAGTGCAGGAGAGTGCAAGGAACGTCGGCGGCGCCCTGCGAAAACATGTAGGGCGTCAGGGATGCCCAGTCAAAGGCAAGGAGATGAAGTCATGGGCCGAGAGGCTTAGTTACCGTGATGCCGTCGAGCTCGGCTAATGTCGAGGCACCGCCAACGGCGGGCGTGCAACTGACGGAGGGGCCGCTTGCTCGCGAGGTGCCGGCCGGCGTACACCCGGGTGCATTAAGCTCCAATGCCCGTGCCGGCGCCGGAGACACGAATACCGCCTCCGACGGAGACACCAATGGCACCGCCGGAGACAGTAATGGCGCCGCCTGTGCGCTATGCGAGTTGCTGGCCGTGAAGCTGGGAACCGGGGGAGGCCCCTTGTCGGTGTGAAAACCGGCGGATCTCGGGTAGGGGGTCCCGAACTGTGCGTCAAGGTCGGATGGTAACAGGAGACAAGGGACACGAAGTTTACCCAGGTTCGGGCCCTCTCGATGGAGGTAAAACCCTACTTCTGCTTGATTAATATTGATGATATGGGTAGTACAAGAGTAGATCTACCACGAGATCAAGGAGGCTAAACCCTAGAAGCTAGCTTATGGTATGATTGTGTATGATGATGGTTGGCCTACGGACTACAACCCTCCGGTTTATATAGACACCGGATAGGGTTAGGGTTACACAGAGTCGGTTACATAAGTATGAGATCTTGAATATCCGCATCGCCTAGCTTGCCTTCCACGCCAAGGAAAGTCCCCTCCGGACACGGGACGAAGTCTTCAATCTTGTATCTTCATAGTCCTGGAGTCCGGCGAAGGTATAGTCCGGCTACCCGAACACCCCCTAATCCAGGACTCCCTCAGTAGCCCCCGAGTCCGGCGCGCAAATTGTCTTCGGCATTGCAAGGCGGGTTCTTTCCCGAATTCTGTGTTCCTGTACGAATAATGTCCAATTTTTGTAGCGCTCCTCGGCTTTTGCGCCCAATAATGGTTGTCTTCCACGTGTTGAATGAATGCGAAAAGCCCGGGGTGTTCTTACATCCACACCCCTAGCCATACAAATGAGCCGCCTATTTAACGGGATGAGGATTTAGATCCAAACCGCATCTTCTCCTCTCCGCGAGTTATCATCAGAGCTTTCCCATCTAAGGTCCATTCCAACATGGCCAGCCATCGCAGCTCCTCCCCTCGCTCCTCCGGTCCTAAGCCTGGGGACTGGGAGAGTTGCACCATTCCGCATAGCGAGTTAGTGTCACTCCAGGCCAAGGGATTTCTTCCTTAGGCATACATGGTCCCGGTCCGAGCCGGTCTCGCCACCTACAGCGGCGGAAAACAAGCGGAGAACACCCCCAATCCTTCTAAAGGAGAACGGGCGTGCCTTGTTCCCTATCTGATGAGGGGACTGGGATTTCCAATTCATCCATTCCTCCGCGGGCTTCTGGAGTTCTACGGCCTCCAGCTGCATCATCTCACGCCCGGCTCCGTGTTGCATATTGCCGGCTTCGTTGCCCTTTGTGAGCTATTTTTAGGCGTCGAGGCTCATTTCGCGCTGTGGAAGAAGATATTCTGCCTGGTGCCCCGTTCTCAAGAGGGGTCTACATACCAAGTGGGCGGAGCCGAAGTATGGCGCATCGCCGGAACCGGATACCTATCCGGAACCCCGAAGAAGGCGTCCGAGGACTGGCCTTCGGAATGGTTTTACATAGACGACGTCCCACTGCCGGACCCTATCCGGGCCGGTCTCCCTGAGTTCAACAGTGCTCCCTTGAAGAAACGCTTGAGCTGGCATCCACGGAGCTCTCAGGGAGAAAGCGACAGAGACGTCCTTTACCTGATGGGTCGGATAAGACTGTTGGCTCATTCCGGACTAACCATGATCGGAGTCATGGCCGCATGCATTATGCGAGGGGTGCAGCCGCTTCAGTACAGAGGCCGGCCCATGTGTGATTTCAATGGGGAGGATGACGCCACGCGTTACGGCCGCAAGGGGCCGGCCTCAGCCGCCGCCCTAATAAAGATTCTGTCCTCTTTGTACAAGGGAGAAAAGGAGGAGTTCCTCCACGTTAACCCGCGGGCCGGATTCACTATGTATGAACCTCCAAGTTGGGTAAGCGAACAATTGCGCTTGCCCATTTATTTCATACCTCCATGGTCAAATACATAGTCTGACGACTTCAATGCAGGAACTGCGGCAGGAAGTGAAAGATATAAGCAGCCGCCCTCCACAACCCGAGGACCCAGAACGGTCCCTCGATCCAGACTATGAAGAGGATCCGGACATATCAGTGGAGCTTATCGACGGGGTGTTTCATCAGCTAAGCAAGGACAACACCTTGGTCGCTATTGTGGCTGATTACCCCTTGTTAATCCCGGCCTCCCAAGTGACAGAAACCGGAGTCTTTATTCCCTTGAGGGGTTTCCATTTTCCCGTATTCCGGCGTTTCTAACAACAACCGTGTTTCACAGGGGAGATTTCCGACGCGAGAAGCCGAAGCTGTGGCGGCTAGCCAACGAGGAGCCGCAGGGCCCCGTGGGGAAAAAAGAAATGCAGTCCGGACCGAGATGCCGGCGCAAAGGTATTACGCACCCTCCGTTTCCGCGGCGTTATTCCGCCAGGGCATATTAACGTTCGTGCCTTCTTCAGGATGAAGAGACCTCGCCGGACTATATCCGGAGAGGATGCCAATCGCGCTTCCACCAGCCAGGTTCCAGTGACCGGCCAGGAAACGGAGGCGAGCACAAGGCATGCACCGGGCGCTCCTTCGACAGAGGATGCGGACAGGCTGTCTGCCACAAATTCGGAAGTGGAGAGTGCCATGAACCACAGGCGTCGCTGGACAATTTTACGCGACGCTTGTTTCTCCCAAGAGGCTTTAGATGCCTTTAATTCAGGAGATGCGTACCTCCGTGGCGCTCAAGATGGTTTAGCCAGAGCCACGGAGCAGTATGTGAAAGACATACGGGTAAGAAAATTTTGGTTAAATATATATATATATATACCAGTAGCCCCCGAGACTTGAAACAGTTAAAATAACCGATTTAAGGATCATATAACATGCAGGTTCTTACCGAGAAGAACACCGTGCTGTCCCAGGAGCTGGAAAAGTGCAAGGCCCAACTAGAGGCCGCACTAGCCGCAGCAGGGGAACCTAAAGGGACCCCCTCAGGTAAGATACACTTTGAAAGATTAGTATTGTGCGGTTTGGGTGCAAATCTGACAATTAATGTTGCAGATGGCGCCAGACTTGATTCGGAGAAGCAACAACTCTTACGCCGGTTAGAGGCCGGTGAGAGTACGTTGACAAAGGTGAGGCGAGAGAAGAATGATCTCCAGGATGCCAACACCAAGCTGGACGTTGATCTTAAGGACGTTCGTGGCCAGCTGTCGGACTCCACGAAGGAGAATCAGCGGCTTCGACGCGGCATATTTAGTAAGTGCTTGAATGAACTTTGAAAAATGAGTTCGGTGAGGAAGTCCAATAACAGAGTATTGTCTGTAGGTATGCTCACAGGTCATCCTGCAGAGGAGATGCTCGGTTCTACGGGTGACCTTCTTCCCGAACTCCTGCAACTGCACGAGCGAATTTGGCAGGCGATGCAAGGAGTTGCCCAAGCCTTATGGCCTGCCCACTCCATGCCCGAGGGCCTTGGATAGCTTGCGGAGAAGCTGAAGGGAGCTCAGCGGCGCTTCCGTTTGTGGAAGATATCAGCCTGCCGACAAGGCGCTAGGGAGGCCTGGGCTATGGTGAAGACCCGTTTTACGAAGTCTGACCCAAACCATATGGCCGAGGTCGGACCGGTGGGGCCTGACGGGAAGGAGATCCCTGTAAGCTTAGTGTACGGCCAAGTAGAATTGGCCGCAAAGTTTTCCCAGCAGGTCTGTAAATTAGACAGTCTGTTAGATGGTATAGAGGAGGAATACAATCATTCAAAATGACTGTGTACTTTTGAATTGACATATGTAATGCCTTCTAGCCGGATTGTAGATCGTTTGTCATTGCCGACCTTTTCGCTTCGACCTCGGGACCTGATGGTCCGGAGTGTTTCCGAATACCATAATGGTTATACAAGAACCGTGGTATGCGTGGAGACCAAGCGTAGGGGTCATTAGTGCTTTATCAGACAAGTGCCCAACTAGTTATGTTATATTACATGGTTAGTAAGAAACATCTTCCAGAGAGAATAGTTCCGTAAAGTGCATGTCCGGACTGCGTAAAGTGCATGTCCGGACTGCGTAAAAAAACGCAGAAAAAGCATCTGGGGGCGCATGAAAATTAATAAAAAGATCATCTTTTATTCCACTGACCGAATATTCCCTTAAGAACGATAGCTTTCGGCTTCACCCAGTTTGAGGTACACATCCGGCTGACCCGGCAATAACAATCGCAGAGGTGCTCCCTTTACCACCTAGCCGAACAATCGGGAACGTAGGGGTAAGCACAGGAGCCAGGCAACCCAGCTTGGCCAAAACTTAAGTCATATCGATGCATATAATGGTGAAAGAAAAGGTACATGCGGAAGTTTGACACATGTGTGGGGCATGAAGCCCGTATAAATAAGCTTCTGTTAAAGAAGCCCCCAGGTTAAATGAGCGCGAGTGCGCGTCATGTAGTGAGCCTTTTAAGGGCTATACAGGAAAAAGAGGGGAAGGAGAGAAATATAAGACAGAAAAATGTAAAAAATGGACAGGGGAAGGAGACGTACACGGAGTCCGGCGCTAGGCATAGATTCTTCGGAGACGTGTGGCGTTCCACGGGTTCGGCTCGAGTCGGTTATCCGATGCATCTCGCAGGCGGTACGCTCCACCAGTCAGGACTTGGTCGATTATAAATGGACCTTCCCATTTGGGGTTGAGTTGGTCCTTTTTCTTATCCGGCAGGCGTAGAACTAGTTAGCCAACATTGTAATTTTTGGCCCGTACTTCTCTGCTTTGGTATCTTCGGGCCTGTTGTTGATAAAATGCGGAACGGGCTTTCGCCACGTCACGCTCCTCCTCCAAGGCGTCCAGGCTGTCCTGCCGATCAAGCTCGGCTTCTCTTTCTTCGTACATGCGCACTCTAGGTGAGTCATGAATTATGTCGCAGGGCAGAACTGCCTCTGCGCCGTACACCATAAAGAATGGTGTGTATCCGGTGGTGCGATTTGGCGTGGTCCGCAGCCCCCAGGGTACGGAGTCGAGCTCCTCTACCCAGTGCGTGTTAGATTCCTTGAGGGACCGCACTAGTCTGGGTTTGATGCCGCTCATGATAAGACCGTTTGCACGTTCGACCTGGCCATTGGTTTGTGGGTGATAGACTGAAGCATAATCGAGCTTGATGCCCATGTTTTTGCACCAGAGTTTCACCTCGTCGGCTGTAAAGTTTGTACCGTTATCGGTTATGATGCTGTGGGGGACGCCATAACGGTGTACAACCCCGGATATGAAGTCTATCACAGGTCCAGATTCAGTCGTCTTTACAGGCTTGGCTTCTATCCATTTGGTGAACTCATCCACCATGACCAGTAAGTATTTTTTTCTTATGGGTTCCGCCTTTAAGGGGTCCGACCATGTCAAGCCCCCAGACCGCAAAGGGCCAGGTGATGGGTATAGTTTGGAGTGCGGTATGTGGCATATGGCTTTGGTTGGCAAAAAATTGGCAACCAACGCATCGTTGGACTAGGTCCTGAGCGTCTGCCCTGGCCGTCGGCCAATAGAAGCCTGTGCGGAAAGCCTTGCTAACAAGGGACCGAGCAGCAGCATGATGACCACCGAGTCCGGCGTGAATTTCGGCCAGAAGATTCCGCCCTTCCTCTTCGGAGATGCACCTTTGAAGGACTCCGGTTGTGCTTTTCTTATAAAGCTCCCTCTCGTGGACTTTGTAGGCTTTAGATCGCCGCACTATGCAGCGGGCCTCGTTTTGGTCCTCTGGGAGTTCCTGCTTAGTAAGGTAGGCTAGGAATGGTTCTGTCCACGGGGCGATGACCGCCATTATTACGTGGGCTGAAGGTGTGATTTCGTTGGCAGGACCTCCAATTATGTTAGGTTGTTCGGTGTCGAGTGGTGCGGCTGCGTCCGGGCTTTGAATTGCGGGTTCCCCCTCCCATGTTACGGATGGCTTGAACAATCTTTCCAAAAAGATGTTGGGGGGGACTACATCGTGTTTTGCTCCGATGCGTGCCAGGATGTCCATTGCTTGATTATTTTCGCGGGCTATATGGTGAAACTCCAGCCCTTCGAACTGAGCTGACATTTTTAGGACGGCATTGCGGTAAGCTGCCATTTTTGGATCCTTGGCGTCGAAGTCGCCATTTATTTGGGAGATCGCGAGGTTCGAATCCCCGCGTACCTCTAGGCGTTGAATGCCCATGGATACTGCCATCCGGAGACCATGTAGGAGGGCCTCATATTCGGCTGCATTGTTGGAGTCCGTGTACATAATTTGGAGTACATATTGGACTGTGTCTCCTGTGGGGGACGTCAAAACGACGCCAGCCCCCAGTCCGGCCAACATTTTGGAGCCGTCGAAATGCATGATCCAGTTTGAGTATGTGTCGTACTCTTTAGGGAGTTCGGCCTCCGTCCATTCTGCGACGAAGTCGGCAAATACTTGCGATTTTATAGCTCGCCGTGGCTTATAGGTTATGTCGAACGGGAGGAGCTCAATGGCCCATTTTGCGATCCAGCCCGTTGCATCGCGGTTATTGATAATGTCATTGAGTGGTACTTCCGAGGCTACTGTAATCAAACAGTCTTGAAAGTAGTGTCGTAGCTTCCGGGATGCCATGAATACTGCGTATGCAATTTTCTGATAGTGTGGGTACCGTGATTTGCATGGAGTGAGGACAGTGGACACGTAGTAGACCGGCCTTTGAAGGGGGAATTTGTGTCCGTCCGTTTCCCGCTCGACGACGAGCACTGCGCTGACAACTTGATGGGTTGCCGCGATGTACAATAGCATTGGCTCGCCGGTGTTTGGCGCGGCCAGGACTGGGTTTGTTGCCAATATGGATTTTATTTCATCGAGTCCGGCCGTGGCGGCATCCGTCCACTTGAAGTGTTCGGTGCGCCGTAGGAGGCGGTAAAGGGGCAGCGCCTTTTCTCCCAGGCGGGAGATGAAGCGGCTTAGAGCCGCCACGCATCCGGTTAATTTCTGTATTTGTTTGAGGTCTTTTGGGACATCCAATTGTGACAAAGCTCGGATCTTGGCTGGATTTGCTTCGATTCCTCTACCGGATACAATGAAGCCCAAGAGCTTTCCGGCTGGAACGCCGAAAACGCATTTTTTCGGATTGAGCTTGATGTCGTATTTTCGGAGGTTATCGAATGTAAGCCTCAAGTCGTCTACTAGAGATTCGACATGTCTTGATTTGACGACCACATCATCCACGTACGCCTCCACTATTTTGCCGATCTGGTTTGCCAGACATGTTTGGATCATGCGTTGATATGTTGCGCCGGCGTTTTTTAGCCCGAAGGGCATTGTGTTGAAGCAGAATGGGCCGTATGGTGTGATGAATGCCGTTGCGGCTTGGTCTGATTCTGCCATCTTGATTTGATGGTAACCGGAGTATGCGTCGAGGAAACACAACGAATCGTGTCCTGCAGTGGCATCGATAATTTGATCTATGCAAGGGAGGGGGAAGGGATCCTTTGGGCATGCCTTATTAAGGTCTTTAAAATCGACGCACAGGCGCCAGGATTTGTCCTTCTTTGGTACCATCACCAGGTTTGCTAGCCAGTCCGGATGTTTTATATCTCTAATGAATCCGGCCTCCAATAACTTGGCTAGCTCCTCTCCCATAGCCTGTCTCTTCGGTTCGGAAAAGCGTCGAAGGGCTTGTTTGACAGGTTTGAATCCTTTCTGGATATTTAAACTGTGTTCGGCCAGCCTGCGTGGGATTCCTGGCATGTCTGAAGGGTGCCAAGCAAAAATGTCCCAGTTCTCTTGTAGGAACTCTCGCAGTGCGGCGTTTACGTCAGGGTTCAGTCATGCCCCGATGGAAGCTGTTTTATTGGGGTCCGTTGGATGGACCTGGAATTTGACTATTTCGTCCGCTGGTTTGAAGGATGTGGATTTGGATCTCTTGTCAAGTATCACATCATCCCTATTAACCGTGGAGCGCAGCGCAGCCAGTTCCTCGGCCGCTAAGGCTTCGGATAGTGCCTGAAGGGCCAATGCGGCTGTCTTGTTTTCGGCGCGGAGTGCTATGTCCGGATCACTAGCGAGAGTGATAATTCCATTTGGCCCAGGCATATTGAGATTCATGTACCCGTAATGGGGTATGGCTTGGAAGACTATGAATGCCTCCTGTCCTAATATAGCGTGGTATCCGCTATTGAACGGGGCCACCTGGAACGTGACTTCTTCGGACCTGTAATTATCCGGCGTGCCGAACACCACATCTAGTGTGATTTTTCCTGTGCAACGCGCTTCTTGACTGGGGATTATTCCTCTAAATGTTGTGCTGCTTCGCTCGATGCGGTTCCAGTCTATTTCCATCTTTTGGAGGGTTTCCTCATAAATGAGGTTCAATCCGCTGCCTCCATCCATGAGTACCTTTGTGAGGCGAGAGCCGTCCACTATGGGACTGAGGACCAATGCGGCTGGTGCTCGGGCTGTTCGGAATTTAGGTTCGTCACTCGCGTTGAAGGTGATAGCAGTGTCGCTCCATGGGTTTATTGTTGCTACTTGATAGACTTCGGTGAGGCTGCGGAGTGTTTTTTTCGCATATTATTTGATGCGAAAGTCTCGAAGACTGTGAGAACGGTACTGGTGTCCTCGGGCTGGCTTTCTTTGGCCTCTGAAATTAGGAGGTCCTCGCCAATTTTGGCTACCTGCCGGAGTATCCAACATGCTCGAAGGCTGTGAGTTGGTGTGGCGTCCTCTGTACTGTGAATTCTACAGGGTCCATCAAGCCACCTTTCCAGTACAGTTCCATGCCCTGTAGAGGGTTTTGGCTTTTTGATATTTAATCCGGGTGTCATACTCTGGTGCACCCTCTTGGTTCGGACGGGGTTGCTATTCAAGGCCGGATTGTCCCAAAATTTTGTTTTGGTTTTCCAAGCGCTTTCCATCGCACAGTACTTTTGTACTATGGACGCCAAGTCAGTGAAGCGTGTGATATCACGACGACTTATGGCGTTAAGTATTCCCTCGTCCGTGCAGTTACTGCAAAAGATTGAAATTGCATCTCCCTCGCGGCAGTCCTTTGTCCTATTCATAACCAGGAGGAATCTGGCCCAGTAGTGATGTACTGTTTCCTCAGGCTTTTGCCTGATTTGGGAAAGATCGCTTATGTCCGGGCGGGCGGGTGGCGTTGAATCTGAAACCTCACCCCATTTAAGATTCGGAGGCCGAAGAGCTTCCGAACTCTGAAGTCTGGAGTCTTGGATGTTGTCTAATGAATCTAGCCCGTTGCCTGATTCTAAGCTCAGGTCTTGGATTGTGTCCTCCCCTCCGCGGGTATCCGTCCTGGAGGGTTCGGGAATTCGGACGTAGCTAGTCCTTCTAATAGATGAAGGGTCGCCGCGCTGCGCCTCTACCACGGCAACGTGGTGGGTGACTTGGGGAGAGTTAATTTCTCTTAGATCGGGTTTAAGCCCAACCTAGTCGTAATTTGTAGCGACCCCCAGTGCGGGGATGCAATCCAAGAGCTCGTTTACGGAAGAGAGCTCCATCGGATCCAGCTGCTCGGCGAGTTCTGAGCTGACGTGAAGGTTGCTTTCGATGACCCGAGAGGTCACCGTCGGCGCAACGGCCGAACAGGCGGTCGTGAGAAAACCACCTAGCCGGAGGGTTTGGCCGATAGCCAAGGCTCCCTTAGTAATGGCGCCGTCTTTAAAGACGGGAAGAGGCATCCTTCCTGATTGCGACGGCACAGAGGAACTCTCAATGAAAGCACCATTGTCGGTGTCAAAACCGGCGGATCTCGGGTAGGGGGTCCCGAACTGTGCGTCAAGGTCGGATGGTAACAGGAGACAAGGGACACGAAGTTTACCCAGGTTCGGGCCCTCTCGATGGAGGTAAAACCCTACTCCTGCTTGATTAATATTCATGATATGGGTAGTACAAGAGTAGATCTACCACGAGATCAAGGAGGCTAAACCTTAGAAGCTAGCCTATGGTATGATTGTGTATGATGATGGTTGGCCTACGGACTACAACCCTCCGGTTTATATAGACACCGGATAGGGTTAGGGTTACACAGAGTCGGTTACATAAGTAGGAGATCTTGAATATCCACATCGCCTAGCTTGCCTTCCACGCCAAGGAAAGTCCCATCCGGACACGGGACGAAGTCGTCAATCTTGTATCTTCATAGTCCTCGAGTCCGGCGAAGGTATAGTCCGGCTACCCGAACACCCACTAATCCAGGACTCCCTCACCCCTGTTGGCCGCCCGCAATCCACGTCGTCAGCCCATGAATCAACGTAGGCACCATGGCGTTGAGCGTCGTTCCAAGTTGTTGTTGCACTTGCTCTTGGACAAGCTCCGGAATCCGCGCCACTTGTGCCTTGAGTGCTTCAACCTCGCGCGACTGGCTTTCCGAGATGGTCTTTTTCTCCTTTCGCCCACCAGCAGTATAGTATGACGACCATTTTGTGGACAAGCCTTTGCCGGCCACACGACCAGCTGACGTCGGCTTATTGAGCTTATCCCTGTTTTTCATTACGGTCAGCGCCCTATTCAAAGGTGTGTCGAAAGGGGAGCTCTAAGACGACCCCGCGCTACTGCATTCTTTGTCCTGCGGAAGGAATGTGAACCATTTAGAAATATTGGGGATTAATTAGAATGCAACCATATGGAGCTAATTACGCGGGGGTGTATTCCTTACCAAAACAAGCTCAAGCTCCTTGGTCTTCGGATCCGTGGTAAGCTCCTTTGTTACCGGGTCCTCCTTCTACCGGGCCCTGAGAAAGTTCCTGGTCTGCTTGTCACTGTATTTGTCAAAGCGGGGGCGGTAGGCCTTGCTCGGCACGCTCCACGTCCTCCTTGTCCCATACAGGCTCCGCCACTCTGTAACCACCGGGACCGAGTTGGTGGACCCCTAAGTTCAACTACCGCATTTCTTTCCCCCATTGACTTGATTCTGAGGTTGCGGGGCTCTCGCACTTGATCTTGAACTCCTTGTAGTCATCTTCGCTCATCAAAGGATATTTCGCCTTGATCTTGTCATAACTATCACCTTTATCAATCATTGCCTTCACCGTGCTTCTCCAAGTAGACAGGGCCGTGCTCATCTTCGTGAGGGCGACATTGTTCACTTTATTACCTGAGAGGCGTGTGTTTGCAAACTCAGCGGGGAACTTGTATCGTTCGTGCAGCTTCATGAAGAGGAGGTTGCGCAAATTCCCTCGGTCCTTATGCCTTAGGTTCTCGGTGTTGATCGAGGCGGTGCTCCGGAGAATGCAACGAGCTGAACCGAGTACCCCTTGACTACTTGTTTGGGCGCCGTCGGTTGCCCGTCGGAGTTCACTTCAGTAAATTCCTCCCGCACGGTGGCGAGCACGCTCGGGTGCCGTTGCCTCTTCGGTTGGCTGCCATCTGTGCGTGCGCCGCCATCATCAGTGGTGTCATCCTCGGCGGCGCCATCAGTGGTGTCATCCCCGACGCCACTAGTTGTTGTGTAGTCAGGATCGGTGTCTTCCGCGGCGTCCTCATAGCGGTGAGGTTCTTCCTCCAACTCCTGGGACAGCTCCCAGAATGGCTTGCCGCCCGAACCACCGGCCTCATTGTTGTGGGCCATGTTTCGCTCTAAATAGGAAAAAAGTTTGGTCAAAAAGTTGATTATTGTCAAGGAACAAGATCATGGTCTCATCATTTAGGGTTTGTCGACACCGAGGCATCCTAAAAGCTAAGCTTTTATCATTTAGGGTTTGTCGACGCCGAGGCACCCTAAAAGCCTAAGCCGAGGCACCCTAGGTTGGGCCTAATCACTTGGCACTAATCACTTGGCTCTATTGCCACCTATGTTGGGTTTATCATCTAGGGTTTATCGATGCTAAGGAGAATTCTAAGTTGGGCCTAATCACTTGGCTCTATTGCCACCTATGGTTTAATGCAGCAAGAATGGCGGGGCAGTTGATCCTACATGACTAAGTACTAAGATACCCCGGCCCATGCATTAGTCGCAAGTACCCCATATGTCCTATTTTTAGCAAAGTCATGGTAAAATTCACGGAAAATTTTAGCATGACCTTTGCTGAAAATAGGACATATGGAGTACCCGAATTTGCCGGAACGGAAGTTAATCGACATTCAGGCAAACTCAAGGGCCTCTTGGGATACCTGCAATTTCATGATTAACTGCCAACAAAAACACATGGAGTACTTGACACAGTACTTGCCATAGTAATAGTCAATGTGCCTCTGTATGTATGTGTGTGGTGTCTAGATGCCATCCACAGGTCAATGGCCATGCCACTACACTGCTCCATGTCACTTCAGCTACTGCCAAGCATGGCATGGCCATCTTTGATTCTGTTTCTGATGGAGCTTTGTGCCACTAGGTGGCCTGTTTGAAGTGAAATAATCAGCATGGGCAACTGGTATTGGATTCACAGTGTAAATGATGGATGAAAATGTATTGTGCCCAAGTACAACATCTAACAATGCAATGCAGATAATCATTTTTTTTCTCATAGTACTTTTCCCAAGTAATAATAAACTAAATAACTGAGTAATCCAAATGAGGAAACAGAAAATAGATGGATGCAACAACATAGCAAGCCTTCACTTACACAAGAATTCATTTCAAGCATCATTTATTATCTGAAACAGATCATGCTAAAGATACATGATACATCATTTCAGGAATCATTTAATATCAGTACAACTAACTAGCAGTACTGAAACAAGTTAAGCTACTGACTACAGTACTCGCTACTCACTTAAGCTAGAAGCTACAAGTTAAACACATTATAACTTGAGTGTAACTCAGGACAAGTTGAACTTCAGCTAGAAGATACAAGTTGAACACACACCAGGCAGTTTTTATAATATTATCAGAAAAATATCTTCAGTGTAACTCAGGAAAAGAAAAATCTCCACCAGAATAGGACTAGCATTTAAGAGTAATTTCCTCCAGTCAAACAAAGTTCAAACAAAAGCTGACAACACTCTTTTGATTAAGAGCCAAGTCACGACACTCTTTGAAGTTCAAACAAAAACTGACAACACTTGTTTGATCTGTCCCCTCCAAGAAAGAGCCAAGTCAGTCTCACCCAACTAGGGAAACATCAGATAGACCACTAGCAATTGGGAATACACAACTGGGGCTAGGTTTGTGCTCTAGCTAGGCAGTAAAACAGAGCATATAGAGGCATTGCCTGCCTCTGGTGCAAGTGGGGATGTGAGCAGGATTATCACAATTAGATCACTAGCAAGACTCACAGTTAGGGATTTCACAAAGAAACTCTGTAAAGTGCCAGAGCCTAACATCTTGCATCACAGAGCAAAGCATTAACCGGGCCAACTCCACAAGTCACTAACCAGGCGCACAAATTGACTAATGTTTGCTGATCTTAGATACTAATATATACATAAGAGGTCAGATGGTTAAACCCGGCAAGTTCACTTCACAGCCCATGGTACCTAAAAGTAGAAAAACCTATAGACTACATAGAGGAGACATCTCAACATCGACCACATCACATTCAGGCTAACTCGGGTGAAAGCTTCTGCAATTCCAGCTTCACCAGAGACCCACCTCTCGGCCTATAGGATCACGGAAGGAACTAGCGCTAGTTCTACTAACTGAACTCAACTCCGGCACCACCGCTGCTTCTGTCCATCGCCGATTTGCTGGACAAACAGAGTGTTTGCGAGAAGGAAGAGGGGAGAGGAGGCGGAGCTCACCGAGGAGGCGCAAGGAGGCCCTGCGACAGCTTAGTAGCAACAGAGGTGGCCGGAGTTGAGGAAGACAGCGGCGACTCGAGGAAGAAGAGGTGGAGGGGGTGGAGGGGTCGAGCGCCGTCGCGCCCTGGTTCCGCGGCTCGCCGGCCCGGTGTTGAAGCAGGTTCTGCCCGCCGCCTTGCCTGTCGCCTCTCACGGTGGAGCTCGAGCGGAGAAGGCACGGTGGAGCGTCACGGGTTTCTAGGGTTTCGAGGGCTGGGAAGGCGAGGGAGGGGTGGGTGGGTGCGGTGAAGGCGAGGGAGGGGTGCATTGGGAGCGGACGGCGATGGGGGGCAGGACAGGGGCTGACTGGGGGTGGCGACGGAGACGGAGGCGTGGGGGCGGCGTCGGCGTGGGTCGGGGCAGTGGGGGGAAGTGGATCTGGCGAGGGAGAGGGACGAAGGGGATCTGGCGAGAGGGAGGGAATTAGCTAGGGGGGAATCTTACTAATTGCGCACCCGCGGTCGGTGCGCCATTAGTAATCTTTTTTTACATAGCAATGGCGCACCAGGCAGAGGTGCGCCATTACTAATCTTTTTTTATATATAGCAATGGCGCACCAGCCAGAGGTGCGCCATAAGTAATTTATTTTTATTTTTTGTTGCATGTAATAATTTTATAGAAAATGAATATGAATATGAAACAGTAATATTTTTTTATAAAAACAGTAATAATTGTTGTTTAACAACAATTGTAGTCTACACTTTATTATTATTATTATTTTAAAAATGAATAGAATATGAAACGAGGGGTGCTCGTCGGCGGCGGTGGAGCGGGGGAGGGTGCGGGGGGTGCTCATCGGCGGTGGTGGAGCGGGGGAGGGTGCGGGGGGTGCTCGTCGGCGGTGGTGGAGCAGGGGAGGGTGCGGGGGGTGCTCGTCGGCGGCGGTGGAGCGGGGGAGGGTGCGGTGGGTCGTCAGCGGCGGTCGAGATAAAGGGGCATCGAGATCGAGATGGAGGGGGAATCGAGATCGAGATGGAGGGGGATCGAGATCGAGTGTCCTCATGAATATTCAATATTTTATCATATTGAATATGAAAAAATATCATCAAATTTGAAAAAATATTCATGAATTCAAAAAGTGCCAATGAAATTTAAAAATATTCATGATATCAAAAAGTGCCCATGAAATACAACCGAGAAATGAAGACTACGATTTAAATACAGTCGATCTTAGCTAGCTATCTGTTCATAATCTTCTCGCCCTTCTTTTTCGCAAATGGAGTTCTTCTGTGGAACGGACGTCCTTTAGGTAGGGTGGTCCAGCTTCTTCTTGTGGTGTATGCTGCTACTTCATCGTCGTCGTCATGTTCGATCTTCGGGTCGCCGTACTTGTCGAAGTCTTACTCATTGGCTACTCCATCCATTCCGATGATCTTCCTTTTGCCTCTCCTCACGACAACACGACTGGGCTTTGATGGGTCGGTAATGAAGAAGCATTGGTCCGCTTGGGAAGCCAGTACCCATGGCTCATTTTTCGTGGTGACGTTTGCACCCGCGGTCTTGGATTTGGCTTCGGGTATAACCATGGTGGTGAAGTATCGGTCTTCTTTTAGGATACTCTTGGCCCATCTGACACGGAACATCGGGACCTTCTCTCCAGCGTAGCTCAACTCCCAGATCTCCTCGATCCTTCCGTAGTATCTGTCCTTGTCGTTACCAGTGTAGGATTCCATCGTTACCCTGGAGTTCTGATAACCATCGCTCTTCATGTCCTTGTCCTCGGTGTAGAATGTGTAGCCGTTGATATCGTACGCCTCATAGGTCATCAGGTTGTGCTCGACGCCCTATGACAAGGCGAATATGAATTGTTCTTCCGCGGAAGAATCCTCATGTAAAGGGTACGACAGAAGCTTCTGCTTGAACCAACGCGTGAAACATGAGTTGTGCTCTTTGATTATATCTCCGTCCGTCCTCTGTTGGCCTCGGCCATTGTACGTCTTCTCAATAAAGGTTTTGTGCTCTACACCCAAGGATCGACCACGTCTATGTGTTGTAGCGCCACTAGGTTTGTTCTTTCAAAGTCGGCGAGTCAACGCTCGGAGTCGACATGCATTTCGCGGCGACCCTCACGGTGACCCCATCCAGCGAGCCTGCTGAGGTGCCTGTTGACGGGCAGACCAACGGGGTTCTCGATGCCTAGATAATCCGTGCAGTAGGAGATGCACTCTTCGGTCAGAAAGCCCCTGGCTATACTTCCCTCTGGACGTGACATGTTGCGAACGTATCCTTTGATGACACCATTCATCCTTTCGAACGACATCATGCTGTGCAGGAACGTCGACCCGAGTTGGATGATATCCTCCATGATATGGACCAGCAGATGCACCATAACATCGAAGAATGCGGGTGGGAAGTACATCTCAAGCTCGCATAGTATCACCACGATCTCTTCCTGTAGCCTTCTGAGTTGCCTCACGCTAACCGACTTCCGAGAGATGACGTCGAAAAAGTTGCATAGGCCAAATAGCGTTTCACGGACGTGCGCGTCCATGATCCCACGGATTGCAACTGGAAGTATCTGCATCATCAGCACGTGACAGTCGTGAGACTTCATCCCGCTAAACTTCTGCTTTGCTGGGTCTAGGTATCTGCTTATCTTCCCCGCGTAACCGTAAGGAAGTTTTACTCCTACGAGGCAGGTGAAAAACTGCTCGATCTCCTCCTGACTTAGAGTGAAGCACGCGGGAGGGTAGTCATTTCCGGTCTCCTTGGCCTTTTTGCCTTTGCGACGACTTTCTGTGTCCTGCTTTGCCTCATCATCATCATCATCATTAGCGTGAAGCTCCTGCCTGATGCCCATTGATTTCAAGTCTGCACTTGCTTTCGGCCCATCTTTGGTCCTCTCTGGCATGTTGAGCAGGGTACCAAGCAGACTCTCGCACACGTTCTTCGTGATATGCATGGCATCAAGGTTGTGAGGCACACGGTGGATCTTCCAGTACGGCAAGTCCCAGAAAACAGACCTCGTTTTCCATACCTTCAGCAGCGGCTCTGGCGCCTTTCGCTTCTTTCCCGGCTCTGGCGCCTTTCGCTTCTTTCCCGGCAGTGGGCAATCTTTCCAATTTTTCAACAGCCCGTCTATTTCCTCGCCGCTCCTCGTACGCGGGCGTCTTCGGAGTTCGGTTTCACCATCGAACAGATCCTTGCGTTTCCTCCATGGGTCATCGTCGTGAAGCCACCTTCGATGTCCCATGAACATGGTTTTCGAAGACCCGGGATCTCTATCTAGCTGGCGATATGTTGTGTCATCCATGCACCTGACGCATCCAGAAAATCTGTGGACCACCTGCCCCGCGAGATATCCGTAACCGAGATAGTCGTGCACCGTCGTGAGCAGTGCGGCTCTCATAGGGAAATATTCTTTCTCTGCGGCATCCCACGTATTGGCTGGCGTTTTCCACAACGTGTCTAGCTCCTCTTTCAGCAGCCCCAGATACAGATTGATGTCGTTCCCTAGTTGTTTCGGCCCTTCAATTAGCATACTCATGTGAATGTACTTCCTCTTCATGCACAACCAGGGGGGAAGGTTGTACATCCACACAAACACAAGCCAGGTGCTATGTGTGCTTCTCTGGCTGCCAAACGGATTGACTCCATCGGTGCTCGCGCCCAGCACGATGTTCCTTGGATCCTTCCCAAATTATGGGTGTTCGAAGTTCAACGCTTGCCACTGGCTCCCATCCTTAGGGTGACTCAGCATCTTGTCTTTTTTATTTATCTCCGGATCATTTGCGTCATCTTCTCGCTTCTTCTCCTCCCTATCCGCGTGCCAACGGAGGAGCTTTGCTACGTTAGGGTCCGCGAAAAACCACTGCAGACGAGGATTGATCGGAAAGTACCACACCACTTTTCGAGGAGCTTTCTTCCTCTTCTTGTATCGAGTGATGCCGCATACCGGACATATGGTAGACTCCGCGTGCTCGCCCCGATAAATGATGCAATTGTTCATGCACACATGGTATTTTACGTGCGGTAAATCCAGAGGACACACGACTTTCTTCGCCTCCTCGAAACTGGTCGGGCACTTGTTCCCCTTGGGAAGACGTTCGTGCCAGAATGACATGTTCTCATCGAAGCATGCGTCGGTCATTTTGTGTTTTACCTTCATCTCCAAATCCATGAGCGTTACTTTCAGGCGGGTATCCTCGGGTCTGCATCCTTCATACAATGGAGTAACCGCGTCTATCTCCAGTTGATCCATCTTGGCTTTCTCTCGGGTGGCAGCTCTTGCGTTATCCGTCTGCTTGAGAAGCAGCTCTTGAATATGAGGGTCCTACACCCAGCCCATCGATGGTCCATCGTCGTATGCTCCTCCGGCATCTTGATCTTCATGATCATGCCCTTCGTCTGCTCCGGCATCTTCCTCATCATCATGTCTGGCATCTTCTACATGATGACTATGTACAGCATCACCGTCGTGAGATTCTTTGTCTTCTCGCCCGCCCGAGCCACGGTGGTTGTCTTGCTGCCCTTCCTCATTTCTTGCCCGGCCCCCATGGATGACTTCATAGTCATCTTCATCACCTTGCCACCGATAGCCATCCATGAAACCACGCAAGAGCAGGTGGTCCCGCACCTGCCCGGAATCCGGGTCCGCAATAAGGCTCTTCAGCTTGCATCTTCGACACGGACATCTTATCTCCATCTCGTTCTTTTGAAGCATCTCGGCCTTCACGGAGCTCAAAAACCTATTGACAATGCCTTCGGTCATCGTGCGGACCATGGTCGCCTGCGGGGTAGAGCAAAATGATATTTTAGAACCAAGAAAATTTTTTGCATGACTTTCCCTAAAAATAGGACCAAAAAGAATGCATAGTGCCAAAATTCTCATCGAAACGGAAATGAATCAACATTCCGGGAAAATATTGGCAACTATCGCATTTCAAATACCGGACCTGCAAACACATACATATATGCAACACCACAAACATACATAGATCTAGCTAGGCCACAAAAAGTGCATGTGCATGTTGTTGGAGCGAGCTAGGGAGAAAAAAAGTAGATCTACAACATGAAGATAGCTTTCCCCTTACTTACCTATCAAAAAAAGGTAATTTCACCACTTAATTTTGATGAATCTATGGTGCAAATGAGGTGAGGAGGAGGAGGCAGCCGACAAGCTTAGAGAACGAGGTGGGGGAATGAAGTGGGGAAAGTGAGTGTGTAGGTGTGGCTGTCCAAAAAAATCTAGTTGGTCCCAGGTTACTAATGGCGCACCACACAGCCATGCGCCATTAGTAACACAACATACTAATGGCGCACCACACAGACATGCGCCATTAGTAGTTTTGCAAAAAAGTAAAAAAAATTATACTAATGGCGCACCGTGGCACAGTGCGCCATTACTAGTTTAAGCTAGTAATGGCGCACTATCCAACGATGCGCCATTAGTAGTTTTGCAAAAAAGTAAAAAAAATACAGTAGTGGCGCACTCTACGGCTGGTGCGCCATTAGTATGTTTGAAAAAATGAAAAAAAAAACATTTTGTTACTAGTGGCGCACCGTGTGCCTGGTGCGCCATTAGTGTCTTCCACACTAATGGCGCATCTCCACATGGTGCACCATTAGTATATAGTAGTGGAGCACCACTTCTCTGGTGCGCCGTTAGTGTCAATTTCATCTTTAGCCCTTTTCCTAGTAGTGAGGGGGGACACATCCTCGAAGGGGGAAAACTGCTCCTGCAGTGCCATGGGGGTTGTAACCTCAAACCGGGCGTTGACCATCTTAGTAGTGGCCATGAGCATATCTGGGGTCGGCTCGGTGGCTCCCTCCATCTTCTTGGAGCTCTCTGTCTCGTGGGGATCAGCCTCTCGCGTCTGCTCCAATATCGGCAGATCTTTGCCTGGTTCTCCTTGGTCCATCATGAAACTGACGAATACTAGGAGACCACTGAAAGGAAATCACAATCGTAAAGACAATGAAACAAAAAAGAGAGTGAGGATCGTTTACTACTTTGCAAAAGTTCTTTTTTCTATGAACGAAAATATACCAACATCACAGATCCGCTTACCTTCCCTTCGTTGGGAGAGAAGAACAATGGCAGATGCGAGTGCTGCCTTTCTTGAAGACGGTGAGGGAGAAGGGGATTCAGCGAAGAGTGAAATGATGGTTGCTTTGTCCGTCAAACTTAGACTGCGGGGAGGTGGGGTTTTGTGATACGACGGCTCGTTATTACCGCGCTATGACCGGGGTGACTCTCCGCCTGCATACGGCCTTCTAATTTGGTGGATGGCATTTGGGCCCATGCGCTGCATGGCCCGCATGTCGGTGAACAAAAGTATAACGACATTCAGTAGAGGGAGACGTTTCGATGACCTAGGAGGAGCAGAAGCGGTATTGTATCCACTGTACTAGTAGTAATTGTTTTTCTGGGTAGCTGTAGAGTGTCTCCACTGTACTAGTAGTAATTGTTTCTCTGGGCCCAAGACAAAACAGCCCATCCACCCTAGTAAATAGTAAAATCAATTCAAAAGTCCATATATTTACTGAATGAGAGGCGCTACCCACACCCAGCACACCGCCCCAAAAAAATCTGGGTTTTCTTCTTCCTCCTCACTCCCACCCACCTCGCGTCAGCTCGATCCACTCGTACCCCCAAATTCCTCACCTCACTCCTACAGTAAACCCCAGCTCCCCTTTTTCCTCACTACTACAGAAAACCCCCAGCTCCCCTTCTTCTTCACTCGCACTACAACTAGGCTCGTCATTCACTACTCCCGAGGAAAATGGAGTCAGCTGACCCCAGCGCCAAGAAGATGAGGCTCCCGCCAGCGGCAACGCCTGTTGCACATCCTGCACCCGGCAGTGCAGGGAGAAGCGGCGACCCCGCCCCCGCCGGATCCCAGGAACCCGTAGAATCTCGGGTGGACCGCATCAGCGATCTCCCGGACGCCGTCCTTGGGGAGATCATCTCGCTTCTCCCCACCAAGGATTGCTGCCGCACCCAAGTCCTCTCAATTCGGTGGCGCCCTCTATGGCGCGCCGTGCCCCTTAATCTCGACTATCGCCGGCTATCTCTCTTCAATGGTTTTGAAATCCCTAGAGCCATCATCTCCTCCCACCAGGGCTCCGTTCAAAGCCTCTGCATCTTGTCATGCTACCTGAGCAAGCATACCATGCCCTGCACGGTGGACGCCTGGCTAAAATCCCCTAAATTCATAGAACTACAGCTGCTTTAGTTCTACTATTCCCCTGGAAATCACCTACCAGATACCGAACGCCATCTACCTGTGCCCTCAGCACCGATGTCCATCTCACAGTTTTCCTCCTCTCTCCACACCGCCGCCTTTGCGTTGTGCGACCTACCAGATAATCTGGTACTAAACCTTCGACTCCCATTTCTCAGGAAACTTCCACTTGTGCGGGTTCGTATATCGGAGGCTTCATTGCACAGCATCATCCACTCTGGTTGCCCTACCCTGGAGTGCTTGGTGCTTGTTTTCACAGTTAGAATCGGTTGTCTCCAAATAAAGTCGCCTAACCTTGTAAGAATTGGAATTTTTTTTACGGAAGGCAACTCATCATCCAAGATGCCCCTTCACATCAAAGGTTGATCCTTGATTCTAGTTATTCACCGTTGCAAATAACCGTCCTCTCTGCGCCTAAACTGGAGACCTTGGGTGTAATACATGATCTTTGTGCTCATTTCAATATGGTGTTTGGCTCCACAGTTCTTCAGGTACTTTACATTATCATCTACACTTGTAACCATAAGCTGCATTTAAATTTCTGCGCATAAGTTATATGTCATCTTGGAGTACACATTTTGTACTAATATTATGTTCTATGCTCAATGAAGAGTTTCTCCATGGATGGCCTATCATGGTGCTGGATTCTGTCAAGATCTTATATATCCAAATGAATAGTTTTGATCTGAACAAGATTATTGGCTTGCTGCAATGCTTTCCATGTCTGGAGAAGTTATATATAAAGGTGATAATTTCACACACACTGGAAGCCCGCATATAGTGTACTATAATTAACCGTTCAGTTACTGCTCTTTTGACACTCTTTTCTTAGACCTTAACGGTTTTCAATCTTCATGTCTATTTAGGCAATAGGACGGGGTAAGAAAGTTATAACCAATCGGTGGATTCGTAAGAATCGGGATTTTCTCACTTCTCATGAGATTCGATTGAAGACAATAACGCTAGAACGATATGTAGCCAACCATGCAAACACTAGATTTGTCACATTCTTCCTGCTGAATGCGAGGTTACTATAGTCCATCAGGCTTAAGTTTATTAGCAGCATGGTTTTGAGGGATGGGTATGTGGAAGAGCAAAAAAAAGTAGTTTCAGGTGGGCAAAAGAGTTTTTGAACGTGCAGGGCTTCTATTTACAACATATTGTGGTCAAAATATAGTAAATTTTATGACCCAGGATGTTCATTCCATGGACATGACCGATCCATTTGACTGTGACTGCCAAAAACAGTGCTGGAGTTAGATGTTGTTGCCCTTTTCAACCTGGCTTTTTTTGTAAACCTGATGAACAATTAACCCTCGTGCTTTTGTATAGTTTGTAAGCTGGAGTTTGATGTTCTTGGCCTTTTCAACTCGGCTGTGACTTTCATATTTTCTTTGAAGCAAGGCAAATGGTTTTCCAGTCGTTTAATTTAGAGTGAAATATTGTAACAACTAACAAATCCAAACGAAGAGAAATATCATCACTCTCGCCGGCTGCTTGAGCTCACTGTGCATTACAGAAGCCAAGTGATTAGCCCCTACCAGCACCCACAAACTTATTTCCAACTAGCACATCAAATGGGCTTTAATTTTCATAGGAAGGGTTGCATGACCATGACAGATTTGGATTCTGACATTTGGGACCCGCGAGGAAATAGCCTATCCAAGGTGGTGTCGACTTACTAGCCAGTCAACAAACGATTCTGCCTACCAGCCGTTGATTGACATCCAACATCTGTCGTGTATCTTCTATCTCTTGTCTTCCTCTTCCTCCAGCCACCCAAACCGAATCACCCCATCGGCTCCGCCTGCTCCCGCCTCACATGGTTGGTTGCGCCTCCGCCGCCGTACCGTATGTACCCTCCAACGTTGGCCAGTCCCTCCCTCTATTCCCCCATACGTCTTGTTATTCTCCAGCGACGTCAGCCCCAACACGCACCTGCCCTGAACCAGTCAACCCTTGTACTCCCCTCCGCCTGCGACTGGACCGGCGCATCTTCCATGGCTCATGTTCGTTCCGTCCGAGGCCTCGCCGTTGTCCTCCTCCTTGCGGCCTTGGTTCGCTCGTCATGCGCGGAGCGCCGCCCTCTTGCGTTGTCAACATCGTCAACAACTGAGAGGAACAAGGAGATAATTGTACGTGGAGAGGATGACAGTAGGGACCCACCAGCGTCATGGTAGTACGCAAGCAAGTGCCTCTATATTATAAGCCCAAAAATATGGTTCGTCCTAATGGTTGGACATCTGGGGCTCACGCCATTGTCAATGTAGTCAATAAACGAGAGAATTGCGCTATGAGCGGCTGACACCAGGGACCCAGCAGGTCACGCATTTTTTTGAGGAACAAGCAGTTGTTATTTATACTAGTTTTAGCGACGAATCAGGGTAACAACGGGGCTGTGCGGGGACTGTGGCCCGTCTAGCCAGGGTTTTATTTATGTTTACCACACCATGAGCCCAATTGTGTTTTTTTCTTGCTGAAAATGGTTAGCCCAGTTCTATTTTTTTAAGAAATACCCAAACGAGGCCTACCTGCTTTACCATCCCTACTAGGCTGCAACTCTTTCAAGACGAGGAGAGTTTCATTCGGTTTGCCCAGAAATGGGTTGTACATTTTTAAAACACATCAAACCAGGAATTAGTTTCAATTTTTTTTCATTACAAGATTTTAAATTCCATTGATTTATATGCGTGGACAATTATTTGGATTTTATATTTATATAAATTATTTTTCAAAATTGTTTGAATGTGAATCGATATTTCAGGTTTGAAAACAGTTGACCACACCGAAATATGCAAAAAATTCGTATACTTTCTAACCGTGGCGACAATATGGGGTGTAATGCTAACAAAAAGAAGATGGGCTCCAAAACAACTCTTAAGAATTAGCAAATGGGCTGTACATTATTAGAAATAATGCACATGAGAGCAGTGATTGTTGGATGTTTATCCAACGGCTGTCGTGCTTCTTCAATCTCTGCTTTTCCTGCTCCAGCCGCTCAAACAAGCGCCGGCGGGACTTCCTGCTCCCTCCTCCCGCGGCCGGCTATGCTGCCGCATAGGCCTCACCGCCCCAACGTACTCCCATCGCTGGCCTAGCCATCCCTCTACTCACCCACACCTGTTGTTATTGGGATGGCAGACGAACCAGTAAACCCTCGTAGTCCTCCGCGTGGGAAACAACTGTCGAGTCTTCCCTAGCTCCATGTTGTTCCCTTCCTAGGCCTCACCGTCGTCCACCTCCCTGGTGCTCTCGACGCGGCCTGGTCAACGTGGTCAATGAACGACATCCATCGGAAGTGGACTGTACGTGGAGAGGCTGACAGCTGGGTCAACGGCCGCACGCAAGGAAATGCCTCCTTATCACGCGCAAAATAATGATTCCGCCACCTGACAGCTAAGACCCATGGGAAGGGCTTCTGTATTTCGCAAAAAAACGTTCCCCTCGCTGACAGGTCAGACCCACCAGCTATATCTTCGCACGCAAGGAAGTGCCTCCTTATAACGCACAAAAAAATGAATACCCCCTGCTAGCTGGGACCCACCATAGTGGGTGGCAGACTTGTGGGCCTACTAAGTTGACGGGGACAGAGGGCTTCGTCAACTTAGTCAATATGAACGATTCTAGCTCCAGTGGTTGTAGGATGTCCATCCAGCGGCCATAGTGCTTCTTCAACCTCTGGTCTTCTTGCTCCAGCCGCCCAAAGCAGCGTCGGTCGTGCCGCTTGCTCCTGCCTCCCGTGGACGGCTGTGCTGTCGCGGAGGCCTCACCGCCCCCATACTACTCCCACCGCTGGCCAGGCCATCCCTCCACTCACCCACACCCCCTGTTATTCTACGGCGACGGCAGCCTCACACCACAGTCGAACCAGTGAACCCTCGTACTCCTCTCCGCGTGGGCATGCACTGCTGCGTCTTCCCCGGCTCCGTGTCGTCCACTGCCTAGGCCTCGCCGTCGTCCACCGCCTTGGTGCTCTCGGCGCGGCATGGTCAATGTGGTCAATGACCGACTTCCATCGAAAGAGTACTGTACGTGGAGAGGCTGATAGCTGGGTCCACGGCCGCAGCTGGGTCCACGGCCACAACCCAGTTTTTTTGTGATTTGCCAAGTAAGTCGCTTTGTCAGGCCTGTTGGGCTAGAAATCTTTCAAGACGAGGAGAGCTTCATTCGGCTGGCCGAGAAAATGGCCTACCAGTAATGAGAAATGGGATGTACATTTTTAAAACACATCAAACCGGCAATTAGTTTCAAATTACTTTTTTTCATTTCGAGATTTTAAATTGCATTGATTTTTATGCGTGGACAATTTGTTGGATTTTATATTGATATACATTTATTTTTAAAATCAGTTTGAATGTGATTCGAAATTTCAGAATTAAAAACAGTTCAGACCGCACTGAAATATGCAAAATTTCATATAATTTTTTAACTGTGGCCACAATATGGGCTGTAATGCTGACAAAAAGAATATTGGCTCCAAAATAACCTTAAGAATTAGAAAATGGTCTGTAAATTATTAGAAATAATGGTAGATGGGTTGTATGATGTTTTCCACAGATTTGAGGCTTTCCTAGAAAAAGGTTGACGCACAAGCAGTGACTGTTGGATGTCCATCCAACGGCCGTCGTGCTTCTTCAATCTCTACTCTTCCCGCTCCAGCCGCTCAAACAAGCGCCGGCGCGACTGCCTGCTCTCATCGCACCACCATACTCCCATCGCTGGCCTAGCCATCCCTCTACTCACCCAGACCTGCTTTTATTCTCTGGCGACGGCAAACGAACCAATAAACCCTCGTACAGTCGTACTCCCCTCCGTGTGGGAAACAACTGGCGAGTCTTCCCTGCCTCCATGTCGTTCCCTTCGTAGGCCTCACCGTCGTCCACCGCCCTGGTGCTGTCAGCGCGGCCTGGTCAACGTGGTCAACGACCGACATGCATTTGAAGTGGATTGTACGTGGAGAGGCTGACAGCTGGTTCCACGGCCGCACGCAAGGAAATGCCTCCTTATTACGCGCAAAATAATGATTCCTCCACCTGACATCTGGGACCCACCAAAAGGGCCTCTCTATTTTGCAAACAAAAAACTTTAACGCCGCTGACAGCTCGGACCCACCAGCTATATCTTCGCACGCAAGGAAGTGCCTCCTTATTACGCACAGAAAAATGAATACTCCCCCTGTTAGCTGGGACCCAGTATAGTGGTAGGCTGACTTGTGGGCCTACTGAGTTGACAGGGACGGAGGGCTTTCTCAGCTTAGTCAATATGCACGATTCTAGCTCTAATGACCGTACGATGTCCATCCAACGGTCGTAATGCTTCTTCAACCTCTGGTCTTCTTGCTCCAGCCGCCCAAACCAGCGTCGGTCGTGCCTCGTGCTCCTGCCTCCCGTGGCCGGCTGCGATGCGGCGGAGCCCTCACCGGCCCCTACTACTGCCACCGCTGGCCAGGCCATCCCTCCAATCACCCACACCCCCTGTTATTCTGCGGCGACGTCAGCCTCACACCACAGCCGAACTAGTGAACCCTCGTACTCCTCTCCGCGCGGGCTTCCACTGCCGCGTCTTCCTCGGCTCCGCGTCGTCCCCTTCCTAGGCCTTGCCGTCATCCACTGCACTGGTGCTCTCGGCGCGGCGTGGTCAATGTGGTCAAGGAACGGCTTCAATCGGAAGTGGACTGTACGTGCAGGGGTTGACAGCTGGGTCCACGGCCGCATCAAGGAAGTGCCTCCTTATTACACGCAAAATAATAATTCCACCACCTGACAGCGGGGACCCACCGGACGAGCCATCGTATTTCGCGAAAAAACGTTTCCCCCTGACTGCTATGTGACAGCCTGGTTTTTGCTCTCTTCCCTTCATTTGATTTTTATTTGATTTGGTTTTGAAATTTGGAGTTTGAATCTTTTCATATGGACTTAAACACTTGGGTACCCCTTGTCTTTCACCCAAGTGACTCATTTCCCTCTCTAACTATCATTTCCTGTCTGGTTCACCTCAAAATAATATTTTGAATATTTTTCTTAAATGAAAAATATTCATTTCCCTCCCTTAAACCCTAGCTAGCTCAATGTGCCCCAAAGCAACCCCAATTCTTCTTGCCCACAAAAATCTGAGGAAATTCACAAATATTCTTTGAAACCTTGGGCACCTTCCTGAGCAAAAATATTTCATCACTTTTTGGAATATTTTTGCTACAGAAAATATTTTCTGTTCTGGACAGAAATGGTGGTTTCTACAGCAACTACCATTTTACTTGATCCATTGTGGCTCATTTTTCTTGTGCATCATCACCTTAGAAGATGATTGCTAACCTCCAAAGCCCAGCTCCCAACTCCCAGTATTCTGACCACAGTAAGCTCTCAATGTTACTGACCAAAAACTTACCAGGCAGTTCAAATATATTCTACTGCGTCTGAGTCCAAACCAAAGCGTGGTAGCCTCTAAAACTACCACGAACAACATGCCAGACATGAAGTTTAGGCTTAGGTCGGCCTGATGTCAGAGTTCACGTGGTGACCACGCGTGTGCATGATGCCAACCTACATGTCGCCGCGCTCTGAGTGCCGCCGAGCACTCTGTTGCGCGTGTGCTCGCTTCCCCGACTGCCTAAGCTTGCCAAACCTTGCCACAATCATCTCCCGATCTTATTAACTCCCTACTGGCGCTCGCCGACATCGGAGCTCGCCGCAGCGAGCATGGGCGCGCTCCGGCCAACACAACAGTGCGCTGCGCACTGTGCTCGTCGCCACCCTCTCGCCCCTGTGCTCGTCCCCGCTCACCCACAGTTCCCGCGTGAGCTGCGCTGCCTTCCCCCTCACCCACTGACGCTGTTCGTTGCTAGGTGCCATGTCCAGGTGTCCTCCGGTGGAGCCCGGTCCATCCTCGACGCTCGGCTATAAATAGAGCCCTCCCCAGCCTCCTCGAGCACCATCCACTCCTCCCACACACTCCACGATCTCGTAGAAAGCCGTAGCCCGGACGGGTAGGCCGTGGACCGCCGTCCCCGAGCTCGAGCTCGCCGGCGATCCCCTTGGGTCGTCTCCGCAGCTCCAACCCCTCCCAGGCTCGGTCCTCCCTTCCAAGCCCTCCGTCGTGCCTCGGTGGTGTCATTCCACCCGGTTGGAGCTCCTAGTGTCGCCTCTAGTCGTCTTCATCTCCGGTGACCTCTGCTTCCTGTCTCCATCCACCCCTAGCTACTCTACCGGTACGGGCAGGTGCGCCTCCGTCTCCTCTTTCGATCCCTCCCTCTCGTTCTGGCCAAGAAGCTCTCGTCGCTGGCGTGAGCTCCGGCGAAGCCGCGCCGCCATCTGTTTCCTTCTCCCCCTCCCTCTCACCTGACTAGCGGGGCCCGCTAGTCAGCCACTCAGTACGCGCCCGAAGAGGTACGAGTGGTGGCGCCCGCAAGGCTTTACGCCTTCGACGTCACCCCCCCTAGTTCTGTTTTTATTTAAATTCAAATTTCATTTTTTTCAGAGAGCTTCAAACAGCCAAAACTCTTTAACCATAAGTCCAAATGAATTTATTCTTTTTGCATTGTGTTCTTTGTGAAGAAATCTAGCAGCTCAACAAAAATTGAGATTTTTCTCTCCTGCCTAGATTTTTTGGTAAATTTCAGAATGCTTCTTGATGTTTTCTTTTTGTGTTTACAAATATTTTCGGAAAGTGAAGCTTGTCTTGAGGATCACCAGGAGGCTTGTGAACCTCATCTGCACTAAGGCAAGACACAACAACATTTTCATGGTGCCATTAAAATATTTTGATTTTTTTAACTTGAATGAATGATTTAGTCCATGCATTTAAATCACTATCATATTATTTACATTCTGTTAGTTGCTTGTTTAAGTTTTCATGCTTAGTTTACAGAAAGTCTAAAGCTAACTAAGTTGGTTAAGTAATTAAAAGAAATATTTGTTAGGAAGAAGTAATATGATTATGGATATGAGTAATTATTTTTGAGTTATTTTTCTTGAAGGAGAAAAATGATAAAATTTGCTAAGTAAAGATTCTGTTTAAAGTGATGATTAATCATAACCAGGGAAGTGTTATGAGTTGTGATGCTTACGCTTAGTGTGGATCTAGTTTACTCAGTTATTTTCGTTGAGATATGATGCATATGTTCGTGTTGCATTTCCATGGCATACTATAACACCGGTTATTTTCAATTTGAGTTGAATCTGATAATAACCCAACTTGAATATATCGTTGATCGGGTCATGGTGCCACTGAATCGAGTTTTTTCTAGTGCAACCACATTTGCCTTTATGGGAAGGCCTTTATTTGGTCCATTGTCATGCCTCTGGTCGGTGCCTCCAAAGAGGGAAGGTTATGGGCGTGCGGTACCCTGGCCCAGTAAGCATACATAACCTACTGTGCCCGTTGTTGAGATTATGGTACCTTGTCCCCATGTGGGACTGTTTATGTTTTGGCCACGACGGTGGCCGGTGGTGTCTTTGGTAGACACGGGGCCACCCAGGACTAGCCCAGTGGGGAGTGAGTCAGAGTGGCCGAGAGAGTGTCATGGCAATGGAGGGGTTTCGTCGGAATGACGTTGGTCCACCCGAATGGGAGTGCGAGGCCAGGGGTTCCGTGGTGTGGGTACAGTGCGCTACCTCTGCAGAGTGTAATAAATCTATCAATAGCCGAGTCCACGGTTAAGGATACGCTCGAAAGTAGGTCACACCATGGGTCAACGTTTAATAAATTTTGCACACTAAGTCATGAATTTTGCACTGTTGATGATGGTGGGAAGGCCATCTTGATGTTTGAGACCAAGGGTTGGTCGCGGTTGTGATCGCCGGAAGGATCACCGTTTGAGACCAAGTGTTGGTCATGGTTGTGATCACCGAAAAGATCACGAGGTAACCCGAGTTGAAACCTCGAGGTTGGTACGTTTGTGACCCAAGAGCGATCACCGTTGGTAAGGCAGTCCGAGGGACTTTTCTCACAAGAGCATGATCACAGCATGTTGGATATATTGTTGCATTATTAATAACTGGTTAATTATCATGATATTGTTTGTGATCATGTTTATGCTTGTTGTGAGCTTGCAAGTACATTCAATGTACTGACCTGGCGTGTCCTGCCAAATTTCAGGAAAGTCTCGTTGGAAAGGAGTGCTGTCCGAGTCTAGATCGTGCCCACATCGGTGTCCCTGTGCTATGGAGTTCCGCTACGACGTTGTTCCACTGCCGCGTAGTTGTTATGATCGAGGCCCCTTTATGCTCACTAAATAATGTACATATTGTTCCGCCGCACCGTGTGTGCCGCTTGGCCTCGCCACCTGTTGTAATATAAACTATGATCCGCTAGAATCAATAAAGCGGTTGTTTTCTGTACCAAGTTGTTGTGTGTTGCCAGAAGACATGGTCTCTGGGCTGGCAATGCATGGTAAACCGGTTGCTCTGAGCTGGGGTGCCACATGCTGGGACCCACCAGCTACATCTTCGCAAGCAAGGAAGTGCCTGACAGTCGGGACCCACCTGGTCGAAGCGTACGTAGCATTGTCAATCTGGTCGCTAACGTGTACGTACATACTGGTCGATGTAGAGGAGTGCACGTGTCGTAGTATAGGCGCGCACGTAGCATGTACACGTACGTACAGCGGCCAGTGTGCAAGAAAGAAAATACGGCCACGTACGTACATACGGGCAGGGTCTCAAACGCCTACTCGCGCATACGTACGGCAATGGCTCGTGTACATGGCTAGGTCGGAACGGAGAAACTGCGTCGTCGTATTCATGGGGAGGCAACGAAATGCGTCGTGTTCATCGGGAGGCAACGGAACGCGTGGGAGCCAATCGGCTTGGACGGAACAGCCGATGGAAACGAGGCCTGGCGTACCGCAAAACAGAGGAAACAGCCATGTGTTCGACCGGCCGCAGTCGAAACGGGATGTTGTTCATCGGGAGGGGTGTGGCATACCACAAAACGGAGGAAACGGACCTCCTATGGTCGAAACGGGGGTCCTGTTGATCGGGAGGGGTGTGGCGTACCTCAAAACGGAGGAAACAGACTTGTGTTGGAGCGCTACGGTCGAAACGGGGGTCCTGTTCATCGGGAGGGGTGTGGCGTACCGCAAAACAGGACTCCACGGGATACTATTCATCTCCACCATCGACCCCCTCCAGCCTCCACGCGCTACTGTTCATCCACCGTGGACCTCCTCCAGCCTCCACCTGCGACTGTTCATCCACGGGCTCGTGTTCATCCAGCCTCCACCGTGCGCTACTCCACCAGCTACTGTTCAACCAGCCCTCTCCACGAGCTCCTGTTCAACCACCCCTCCACGGGCTACTGTTCATCCCGCCCTCCACCGTCTACTGTTCATCCTGCCCTCCACGAGGTCCTGTTCATCCAGCCCCAACCGGCTCGATCGATCGGGGTCCTGTTCATTCAGAGGCAACACCACGGGGTCCTGTTCATCCACCCCCAGCGAGAACTGTTCATCCAAACCCCCCAGCAACGCTCACCGTTCATCTAGAGGCAACACCACGGGGTCCTGTTCATCCACCCCCATCGGGAACCGTTCATCCAAACCCCCCAGCAACGGTCACTGTTCATCCAGAGGCAGCATCGATCGGCTTCAGTTAGCAGCATTAGCGAAGGAATCGCTCGATCGGGTTCAGTTAACAGCCATCAATCGGGTTCAGTTAACGCGTAGCCTACAGTGCTATCGCTCGGGTTCAGTTAGAGCCCAAAGCCTCGCTCGGGTTCAGTTAGAGCCCAACGCCTCGCACCCACGCGCGTGCGTGTATGAGAGAAACGTGCATCGCTCGGCACCGACCACCCACCGTAACCGGGAACACCCTGATATTTTCCTCGCCCTCGCTTCTACCACGGTTTTTTCCGTCATGGACAGCCCAAAGAATGTCATGCAGCTGCGTCTCCGGCCCGCCCAGGACAAAAAGCCCATTTTCCGTCATGATTTTCTGTCATAGAAGTAGGACCCCACCACATCTATGATGATACCGGGTTTTGTCACAATTATCGCATAGAAGTGTCATAAGTATGACAGAAAAAAATTGTTCGGCCCAAAATGTCATGGATGTGTCTTTTTTTCTGTAGTGTATGTTGCCCAACCTCCTGGTTTTGAAGATCGAAAGCGGTCCTAATATGGTCTACAAACTCAACAAGGCACTATATGGCCTCAAACAAGCACCGCGCGCTTGGTATGACACACTCAAAGACATCCTGAAGAGCAAAGGCTTCAAACCTGGTTCGCTAGATCCCACTCTCTTCACGAAGACATATGATGGAGAACTGTTTGTATGCCAAATCTATGTGGATGACATTATCTTCGGTTGCACAAACAGAAGATACAGTGATGAGTTTGGGCATATGATGCAAAAGCAATATCAGATGTCCATCATGGGAGAGCTAAAAATTCTTTCTGGGTCTTCAAATATGTCAACAAAAAAATGGCATTTTCATATCATAAGAAAAATACCTCAAAGATTGCCTGAAAATGTTTGGAATGCAGCAGTACAAAGGATACACGACGCCAATGCCAACCAAAGGCCAATTGGGCCCCGACGACAATGGTAAAGAGTTCGATCAAAAGGTATACCGCTCCATGATTGGTTCTTTATTGTACTTATGTGCATCTAGGCCAGATATAATGCTTAGCGTTTGCATGTGTGCCTAATTCCAAGCGGCACCAAAGGAATTGTGTCACCTTGTTGTGAAGCGAATGGCTCACACCCCAACGCTAGGATTATGGTATCCAAAGGGCTCGGAGTTTGATCTAGTTGGATTCTCAAATGCTGATTATGCTGGTGACAAGGTTGACCGCAAGTCCATATTAGGGACATGTCACTTTCTTGGACGATCTCTTGTCTGTTGGTCTTCAAAGAAGCGGAACTATGTATCACTCTCCACTGCTGAATCTGAATACATTGCTTTTGAATCTTGCTGTGCTCAGCTTCTCTGGATGAAGCAAACTCTCAAGGATTATGGCATCAACATGAAGCATGTGCCACTATACTGCGACAATGAATCTGTCAGCGTTCTGGGAACCGGGGTACCCAGACTTGCCTGCCTACGACCCACGGCATGGCTCCATCGACGGCCTGGAATGGCACATCTTCAGCACCAACAACACAAGACCCTCTCGAGGGGCCAAGCCTCGCGAGGTGGACGATGCCAAGACCTCAAGAAAGAGCGGCCTCTTCAGGATGGCTCCTAAGGAGCGGAGATTTCTATGCGGGCCCTCACCTCGTGAGGTTCGGATGACGCAAGCATGACGACCAAGGCCAGGTGGGCGCCAGCGGGCGTAGTTGATCAGGTTTCCTATTTGGTGTTAAAGAGGCAAGCGCAGGCGCAGAGTCGCGGGATATCAACCAAAGGTTTCCATTTCCATGCTACAAGACCAAGACCGCCAGAACGGCAGGACGGAGGTCATCGCCGAGCCCACCATGGCGTCACGACTAGAAGCTTTGCAGGCAAACACCACCTTTCGTCAGGATAATATGTACTAGTTGTCTCCCTTCGAATTTGGCCGTTGTGGGATCCCTTCCCACCTTAATTTTGGGAAGAGGACCAAGGCCACTATAAATATAGCCTAGCCACCACCATAGAGGGGGTCCAGATCCATACCACCCTCACCCTCATACGCACAAGAACACACCTCCTGAGGTTGTTCTTCCACTGTACTAGTTCATCCTCAGCCCACCTCAAGTCTAATCCACCACAAAGCAGGAGTAGAGTATTACACCAAAAGGTGGCCCGAACCTAGGTAAACTGCATTGTCCTATTCTTCTTCAGTTCATCGAGCTAGGTTGTGGGATCGACGAGTCGGCGGACTGGGGAGGTTGAGTTCTTTGCACGCACCCCAGAGTTCAAATCTATCTTGGGTTTATGGAGCCCCGAATCCGACATTTGGCGCACCAGGTAGGGGGTGCATCGGAGCTTCTCTTCCTCCGGCCGATTCGCCACCATTTAACTGTTCCCATGGCTAACGCTCACCGAGTTCATGCTGAGTTTGAAAGCACAAGTGCTCCCTGGGTGATTTTGATAATTAATGACAACATATCTCTTGTTGGACTAATACTTTTACCTAGTATGTTTCAGATAAGTTCAACAAATTAGGTGGCATGGACTAAAATATGTGGAACCCCTTCAAGATGCTAAGGACAAAGGATTGGCTCAAGCTTCAAGTTCAAGATTCTACATTTTATATTTAGGTGATCCAAGATCACGTTGAGTCTATAGGAAAAGCCAATACTATGAAGAGGGGATGAGGTGTTGCTTAATGGCTTGCTTGCTCAAAGTGCTTAGTGATATGCTCCAAAACCCTCAACTATCTTCCCACATCCACATATGACCTAAACCAGAAGTCTAACTCGGCCCCACCGATTCTTTCTATCCGGCGCCACCGAGTTCAGATGTCATAGCCATTGCCACAAACCCTAGGTAAATCGGTTTCACCGATAGGGATCTCGGTCTCACCGAGATGGGATTGTAATCTCTCTGTTTCCCTTCGTAATGTTTCCGTCCTACCAAGATGAGCGAATCGGTCCCACCGAGATTGCAATGTAAACTCTCTGTTTCCCTTTGTAACATTTCGGTCTCACCGAGATGAGCGGATCGGTCCCACCGAGTTTACCTGACCAACTCTCTGGTTAGCTTATTACCAAAATCGGTCCTACCGAGTTTGTGTAATCGGTCTCACCGAGATTACGTTATGCCCTAACCCTAACCATATCGTTCCTACCGAGTTGCATCTCAGTCCCACCGAAAATCCTAACGGTCACTAGGTTTACTAAATCGGTCCGACCGAGTTTCTCAATTCGGTCTCACCGAGATTGGTAAATTGTGTGTAATAGTTAGATTTGTGTGGAGGCTATATATACCCCTTCACCCACTCTTCATTCATGAAGATAGCCATCAGAACATATCTACACTTCCAACACACATTTTCTGAGAGAGAACCACCTACTCATGTGTTGAGGCCAAGATATTCCATTCCCACCATATGAATCTTGATCTCTAGCCTTCCCCAAGTTGCTTTCCACTCAAATCTTCTTTCCACCAAATCCAAATCCTGTGAGAGAGAGTTGAGTGTTGGGGAGACTATCATTTGAAGCATAAGAGAAGGGAGTTCATCATCAACACACCATTTGTTACTTCTTGGAGAGTGGTGTCTCCTAGATTGTCTAGGTGTCACTTGGGAGCCTCCGACAAGATTGTGGAGTTGAACCAAGGAGTTTGTAAGGGCAACGAGATCGCCTACTTCGTGAAGATCTACCGCTAGTGAGGCAAGTCCTTTGTGGGTGATGGCCATGATGGAATAGACAAGGTTGCTTCTTCGCGGACCATTCATGGGTGGAGCCCTCCGTGGACTCGCGCAACCGTTACCCTCCGTGGGTTGAAGTCTCCATCAACGTGGATGTACGATAGCACCACCTACCGGAACCACGACAAAAACATTCGTGTCTCCAATTGCGTTTGAATTCTCCAAGCCCTTCCCTTTACATTCTTGCAAGTTGCATGCTTTACTTTCCACTGCTCATATACTCTTTGCATGCTTGCTTGATATGTATTGTGTTTGTTAAACTTGTGCCAAAACTCCTTTTCAACTTAAAGAAATTAAAAACTGCAACTTTTGCTACTTCGTGTCTAATCACCCCCCCCCCCTCTAGACACCTCTTCTCGATCCTTTCAATCGGTATCAGAGCTTAGGTCTCCATTGCCTTGGTTTAAACACCTTTGGAGGAAGATGGATGTGTCTACCTTGGGGAGTCTTAGACATAGAGTGCCTATTCTTGATGGAGAATACTTTCCTGAGTGGAAAAATGAAATGCTTGAGATTTTCAATGAATATCACTTGAACAAGTACATTGCTAGCCCTTGTGCACCTTGTATTGATCCCTTGCATCCCACACTTAAAGAAGATCTTGACATGATTCGCAATCTTAGAACCATAAATCTAATCATAAGATGATTGCCCAAAAACTTGATTGCTAGTTTGCCTACTCTTGATTGTGCCTATACTATATGGAAATTTCTTGAGGAACGATTTCCGGATTATTCCTTGAAAAGTTTAGACGAAATTCTTCATAAATCTATTGCTTTGAGTAAGATGAACTCTAGTGATCCTAGTTTTGGAGATTGTCTATTTGAGCTCACCAATCTCATGCGTGCCATAGGAAATGTTGGGATCATTAGTGATATCATATGCGAAGCTATTAGAATTCATAAAGGTGACCATTGTGATGACCACTTGTCTAATGAATTACCTTCTCTAGGAATTGATCAATCACAAAAATAATGTTGAACATGCATACTATGATGAGGATGATGATAGTGACTATGATCTTGATGATGCGATGAGACACTTTGCTCTTATGGAAAATCTTCGCGGCTACATGGCTGGAGGAAAGGAATGGGTCCTTGATAGTGGATGTACTGATCATATGACCGGAGATAAAGACATGTTCCGTGAGCTTGCTGGAAATGACGGCCCTTGAAAGTATGTCACTTTTGGTGATAATTCAAAGGGTAAGGTGGTTGGCCTTGGTAATGTGGCCATCTCACATGATAGCTCCATACAAAATGTCATGCTCGTTGAATCTCTTGGCTACAACTTACTCTCAGTATCTAGACTTGCTGATTTCGGTTTCAATGTCCTATTTACTGAAGTAGACTGCCAAGTGTTTCGCAGAGACAATCATAAAATGCTCTTTACCGGTGTACGTAGAGGTGATCTATACATTGTTGATTTCACTAAAAAGGCTCAACCTAAAACTTGCTTAATTGCTAAATCTTCTAAAGGCTGGTTGTGGCATAGAAGACTAGGCCATGTGGGCATGCAAAACCTTGACAGACTCATTAAAGGAAATCATATCCTTGGCGTTAACGATGTCATATTTGACAAGGATAGACTTTGTAGTCCTTGTCAAGCAGGGAAACAAGTTGGAGGAAGTCATCGTGCTAAGAACATCATGACCACAAGAAGACCACTCGAGCTACTTCACATGGATCTCTTTGGTCCAAATGCCTACAAGAGTCTCGGTGGTAACTCATTTGGTCTAGTCATAGTTGATGATTTTTCAAGATTTACGTGGGTGTTCTTTCTTGATGACAAATCGCAGGTCCAAAAGATCATCAAAAACTTTGCTACGAAGGCCCAAAATCAATTTGACGTGAAGATCAAGAAGGTTCGGAGCGACAACGGAACGGAGTTCAAGAACGCAAATGTGGATACCTTTCTTGACGAGGAAGGGATTTCACATGAGTTCTCAGCTACGTACACAACTCAACAAAATGGAGTCGTTGAGAGGAAGAACCGGACTCTTATCGAGATGGCAAGAATGATGCTTGATGAGTACAAGACGCCAAAAAACTTTTGGGCGGAAGCGGTTGAGACAGCTTGTCATGCAACAAATCGCTTGTATCTTCACAAGCTACTCGGCAAGACGGCATACGAGCTCCTCACCGGTAACAAACCCCAAGTTGGATACTTTCGAGTATTCGGCTCATGCTACATTCTTGATAAGCATTGTCGTTCTAAATTTGCTCCTAAGTCTCATGAAGGTTTCCTACTTGGTTATGGCTCAAACTCTCACACATACCGTGTCTACAACAAATTCACCCGAAAGGTTGAAGAAACGGTAGATGTGAAGTTTGATGAATCTAACGGCTCGCAAGTAGAGCTATTGCCAATTAATGTAGGAGACAAAGATCCCTCAGAAGCAATCCAAGACTTGTCTATTGGCAAGATTCGTCCAATGGAGATGAAGGAGAGTACCTCATCCGTCCAAGTGGAAGCTTCTACCTCACGACAAGGTGAACCAAGAGTTTATACGGAAGCATCCACTAGTGGGACACACCAAGATGAAGAAAACGAGGAAGCGCACCAAGACGAATGTCAACAACCTCCCTCACCATCACGAAAAGAGGATGACAACGCTAACAATGAAGAAGGCCAAGAAGAAGAACAAGATGAAGAAGATGTTCAACCAAGACCCAAGCAAAAGCTCTCACGAGTTTGAGCAAGAATTGCTAAAGATCATCCCATTGAGCAAATCTACAATGATATCCAAACTGGGAGAATCACTCGCTCTAAAACTCGTTTGGCTAACTTTTGTGAACATTACTCATTCATCTCTAGCATTGAACCTATGAAGGTTGAAGAAGCATTGGAGTATCCGGACTGGATAAACGCTATGCATGAAGAGCTACACAACTTTGAGAGAAATCGAGTGTGCACATTGGTCTAGAAGCCCGACGACAACCACAACATCATCGGTACCAAATGGGTGTTTCGCAACAAGCAAGATGAAGATGGACAAGTGGTTCGCAAAAAGGCACATCTCGTCGCCCAAGACTACACACAAGTCGAAGGTATGGACTATGGTGAGACATATGCTCCCGTTGCTAGACTTGAGTCCATTTGCATCTTACTTGCTTATGCAAATCACCATGATATCACTTTGTACCAAATGGACATTAAAAGTGCTTTTCTAAATGGTGAAATTGAGGAGGAAGTTTATGTCAAACAACCTCCCGGCTTTGTCAATCCTAAGAAACCTAATCATGTCTACAAACTTCAAAGCCCTTTATGGTCTTAAACAAGCTCCTAGAGCATGGTATAAATGCTTGACAAAGTTCCTTATTGAAAAAGGCTTTGAAATTGGAAAACTAGATTCTACTCTTTTTACTAAAAGGGTTAATGGAGAACTATTTGTATGCCAAATTTATGTTGATGATATTATATTCGGAATAACTAACCCTCATTTTAGTGAAAAGTTTGGGAAGCTAATGTTAGACAAGTTTGAGATGTCTATAATGAGTGAACTCAAATTCTTTCTTGGTTTGCAAATCAAGCAAACTAAGGAAGCTACCTTTGTCTCTCAAACAAAGTACACCAAGGACTTATTCAATAAGTTCAATGTGCAAGAATGCAAAGGTATGACCACACCCATGCCTACTAGTGGACATCTTGATTTGACCAAAGATGGTGAACTGGTTGATCAAAAGGTTTGTCGCTCTATGATTGGTTCATTATTATATCTATGTGCTTCACGTCCCGATATCATGCTAAGTGTGTGCATGTGTGCACGATATCAAGCTGCTCCTAAGGAATGTCATCTTAAGGCCGTGAAGAGGATAGTGAGATACTTAATTCATACACCAAATTTTGGCATTTGGTATCCAAAGAGGGCTCCCTTTGATCTTGTTGGCTACTCCGACTCGGACTATGCCGGGGACAAGGTTGATAGAAAGTCCACTTCGGGTAGTGGTCAATTCCTTGGTAGATCTCTTGTGTCTTGGTCTTCCAAGAAACAAAACTCGGTATCCTTATCCACCGCCGAAGCGGAATATATTGCCGCTGGTTCATGTTGTGCTCAATTACTTTGGATGACCCAAACTCTTAAATATTATGGGATATATGTGAAACATGTTCCATTACTTTGGGACAATGAAAGTGCTATCAAGATTACTCACAATCCCGTGCAACATTCTCGAACTAAGCATATTGAAGTTCGTCATCATTTCATTCGAGATCACGTTGCTAAGGGTGACATAAACCTTAAGCATGTTCGCACCAATAAGTAATTAGCGGATATATTCACTAAACCACTTGATGAGAAAATGTTTTGCAGGTTAAGAGGTGAATTGAACATCATTGATGCTTCAAACTTGGAGTAGGAACTCCAATGGATACATGCAAGACTTGAGCTTACGACTAATCCTTGATATTTCTCCTATGATGATCATCTTATGTCTTGGAAAATTTGCATCCTGTATGTTATCTAACCCTTGTAGGTGCTTGGATGAATCTAATTCTATGAGATTGCAACTCTCTCACATCTTGAGCAATCTCTACATCACCAAGTCTCTACACAATGGTGGTTGAAGACAAGGAAGCACGAAAACCATTCAAACATATCCTTTGACAAATTCTATGTTGAGTATCTTAATTGTCTTGCTGGATACACAAGTGCTCTTCCTTGCAAAAACTAACCCATGTAGGTAGATGAACTCAAACTCCAAGTGGTGCTCCCAACTCTTGATGCGCTACATCAACCTTGAGCAACCCACACAAGTTCAACTACATGATCACGATCAACACCACAATCTAAGGTATGTTATTCCATCTTAGAGAAGATTTACTCCAAGTCATGAGTCAAAGCAACTCGACAAGATGAGAATACATCAAGATGCTTAAACGAAAAATGGTAATCCCATTTTGAGCTTAAACGATGAGTATGACATATGATCAAGTGATCTCACTTGACTCCTAAGTCAATATACTCTAACATAGGTGACTTTGTCACCACCCAACTCTAGATGAAGTTCTCTTGTGTTCTTTTCTGTGCTTTCGCATTTGTCTCATGCATATTTGTTTCCCCTTTCAAAAAAATCATCTAGATCTTTTAGTTTCTTTTTCCTTGCTTTATGTTTTGCATTTTCTGCATCCAATTCATTGCAAATCTTTCAGTAAATTCCTTGCATATCTTTGTGAGATCTCATTGCCTAGTGAGCTGAGGAAACAAGTGTTTTTCTCTGTGATGAACTCGGTTCCACCGGTTTCAAGTCTCCGGTCTAGCCGAAGCTTTTCGGTGCGACCGAAGCATCCAACTCGGTGACACTGATTTCACTACAAGAAAAACAACTTGCCACTCATTTCTGCCTCATATTTGATCCAGCTTTACTCAATGAATCTTGTCCTCTGCAAGCATCACATTTACCTTAATGCTTTGTACTATGATTCAAGGACCGAACCCATGCACAACAAATTCCAGAAGACCCCTCTTGGAAATTGATGTCAAAGGGGGAGAGGGAGATCACATCAAAGCCTAATCATATCTCTAGGGGGAGAGATCTCTAAGGGGAGTGAATACTCCAGGAAAGAGTAATCTTCAAGGATCCCAAATGCTTGATGTTCACGAGGAGAGTTGTCACATGTCTTCTTGGGGGAAAGACATGTTAATATGTGCTAATTTGCATTAGCTCGGTTCATTTGTTTCTTTGAGCTATGATTTTCTGATCCCTATCTTCTCCCAGTATCCCATGATAGATTCAGGGGGAGTAAGACTTCCAAGGGAAAGAAAATTCTTGAATTCATTGCATATCTTTTTCTTTGGGGACATGTCAATATCTAATGTGGTACTCAGTACCCGTTCTACATGTCATCCCAGTCTTGGTACTCTTGTGGTTTCTTTTGTTTGCTCTAGCTAGTAGGTGCATCTGTGTTATCTAACCTTGTTTACGCAGGTTCATCTCATCCTAGCCAACTCAAGACCACAAGGTAAGTATATGCATCATAGTCATGTGTATGAGAAATTCTTGCTAATGTACATACTGTTTGCAAGAAGGACTCATGGGCATGAAAGTACATTTCCCATATTCATATCCTTTGCTCTGATACATGTAGCCAAGATACATGTAACACATTGTCTACTCTGTCATGGTTATGCTCTCACATGCTTCTCTATTCCATATTCACATGAGTGCATACATGTAGGGGGAGCCTATGTTTGTTACATGTCTTTCCAAAGCTTTACTTGCTATTCTTTGTATCTTCATCTAAAGCTTTGATGTATGTTGCCATAAATTACCAAAAAGGGGGAGATTGAAAGCACAAGTGCTCCATGGGTGATTTTGATAATTAATGACAACATATCCCTTGTTGGACTAATACTTTTACCTAGTATGTTTCAGATAAGTTCAACAAATTAGGTGGCATGGACTAAAAGATGTGGAACCCCTTCAAGATGCTAAGGACAAAGGATTGGCTCAAGCTTCAAGTTCAAGACTCTACATTTTATATTTTAGTGATCCAAGATCACATTGAGTCTATAGGAAAAGCCAATACTATTAAGAGGGGATGAGGTGGTGCTTAATGGCTTGCTTGCTCAAAGTGCTTAGTGATATGCTCCAAAACCCTCAACTATCTTCCCACATCCACATATGACCTAAACCAAAAGTCTAACTCGACCCCACCGATTCTTTCTATCCGGCGCCACCGAGTTCAGATGTCATAGCCACTGCCACAAACCCTAGGTAAATCGGTTTCACCGATAGGGATCCCGGTCTCACCGAGATGGGATTGTAATCTCTCTGTTTCCCTTCGTAACGTTTCGGTCCTACTGAGATGAGCGAATCGGTCCCACCGAGATTGCAATGTAAACTCTCTGTTTCCCTTTGTAACATTTCGGTCTCACCGAGATGAGCGGATCGGTCCCACCGAGTTTACCTGACCAACTCTCTGGTTAGCTTATTACCAAAATCGGTCCTACCGAGTTTGTGTAATCGGTCTCACCGAGATTACGTTATGCCCTAACCCTAACCATCTCGGTCCTAATGAGTTGCATCTCAGTCCCACCGAGAATCCTAACGGTCACTAGGTTTACTAAATCGGTCCGACCGAGTTTCTCAATTCGATCTCACCGAGATTGGTAAATTGTGTGTAACGGTTAGATTTTGTGTGGAGGCTATATATACCCCTTCACCCACTCTTCATTCGTGAAGAGAGCCATCAGAACATATCTACACTACCAATACACATTTTCTGAGAGAGAACCACCTACTCATGTGTTGAGGCCAAGATATTCCATTCCCACCATATGAATCTTGATCTCTAGCCTTCCCCAAGTTGCTTTCCACTCAAATCTTCTTTCCACCAAATCCGAATCTTGTGTGAGAGAGAGTTGAGTGTTGGGGAGACTATCATTTGAAGCACAAGAGCAAGGAGTTCATCATCAACACACCATTTGTTACTTCTTGGAGAGTGGTGTCTCCTAGATTGGCTAGGTGTCACTTGGGAGCCTCCGACAAGATTGTGGAGTTGAACCAAGGAGTTTGTAAGGGCAAGGAGATCGCCTACTTCGTGAAGATCTACCGCTAGTGAGGCAAGTCCTTCGTGGGCGATGGCCATGATGGAATAGACAAGGTTGCTTCTTCGTGGACCCTTCGTGGGTGGAGCCCTCCGTGGACTCGCGTAACCGTTACCCTCCGTGGGTTGAAGTCTCCATCAACGTGGATGTATGATAGCACCACCTATCGGAACCATGACAAAAACATCCGTGTCTCCAACTGCGTTTGAATTCTACAAACCCTTCCCTTTACATTCTTGCAAGTTGCATACTTTAATTTCTGCTGCTCATATACTCTTTGCATGCTTGCTTGATATGTATTGTGTTTGTTAAACTTCTGCTAAAACTCTATTTCAACTGAAAGAAATTAAAAGCTGCAACTTTTGGTACTTAGTGTCTAATCACCCCCCTCTAGACACCTCTTCTCGATCCTTTCAGAGCATCGGGCTGCCCTCGCCGCTCGTGTCACCCAGATAGCACCTGCAGGCAATGGCGCTCCCCATCGTTCCCCATCACCTGCGGCCAACGCTGCTACTGGCCCCGCAGCCCATGAGCACCAGGCTTCATCGCTGCAGCCTTCTGTGCAGCGTGATGGGTGCACCGTCACTCCCTTGCTGACTCCGGTGGCTGCTTCATCTTCTCATGCTCGTCGCGGGCCGGCGAATACGCAGGCTGTGTTTCTCATGGCATGCGAGCTCCTGCGCTATCTCCCGGCCGATGACCTCTACGAGGACTGACTGGACCGCATCGCCGAGCTCGTCAGCCCCGAGGGAGAGGCCCCTGCACCTTCCCACTCGCAGCCTCCCCCGCCACCTCTTGCGGGCGACATGGCCCATGGTGCGCCTCCTCCACCTCCTAGGCAAGACGCCATCCCTGAGCGAAGGTGTGAGGCTCCACAGCGTGACCTTCCGCGTAAGTCGCCGCCGGCGCACGACGAGGAAAGCTGCTAGGTGGTGCACCGGCCCCAAGTAGAGGCGCGTGCGCTCCTAGCACCGTCACGTCAAGACCGCGTGCTGTCTGAGGCGGCAATGCGGAAGCACCAAGATCGGGCTCTGCCTCCACGGCGGGCTCCCGTGACCTCGACAGGTTGCCGCGCGTTCACCCCGGAGCTACGCCGCGTCGTCTGGCCAGGGTTGTTCAAGCCATACCTACCTCCATGCTTCGACGACCCCCCCGACCCTGTCGAAATTCTCCAACTCTATGAGCTGGGTATCGAGGCGGTCAACGGTGATGAGAAGGTCATGGCGAACTGGTTTCCCATTGCCCTAAAGGATGGTGCGCGCTCGTGGCTCCTAAACCTCCCCGCGGGATTGATCTCCTCCTGGGATGAGATGCGAGAGCGCTTCATCGCCAACTTCCAGGGCACTCGTGGCCGTGCGCCGGCTGCAGGAGACCTACGGTGCATCAAGCAGCATCCAGGAGAGACCTTGCACAAATACATCCAGCGTTTCACCAACGTTCGCTTCTAGATACCCAAGGTGTCGGATGAGGACATCATTTCTGCGTTCACCAATGGCGTCCATGATGTCAAGATGAAGGAAGAGCTCGCGTACACGAGGACATGTGCTCAGCTCTGGAGATGTTCAACATGGCAACCAAGTGCAAAGGGTCGAGGAAGGTCACCTCTCCCTCTTGGAGATTCCGGAGGTTGACCCAGAAGACAAGATAGCCAAGTCCAAGCACGTGAAGCGCAAGGGCCCAGCTGTGCTCGTGGCCGAACCTGAGATCGATGAAGCATGGTTGCGACCACCCCGAGTCCTACAAGGGTAGCCGCCCGTTCTGCGTCTTCCACAATGTGCACAACCACAACACCAATGACTGCCAAGAGCTCAGGGCCATCCGCAACGGTTGCCTCGGTCATCGCCCCGAGCGCAACGACCGAGGCTATGACCATGAAGGAGGCTGAGGCGGAGGACACAGGGACAACTGTGACCCCCGCCAAGACTGGCGTGATCATCCTCGAGAGGACCACTGGCAGGACCAGCCTCGCGAGGGTCCCTGGAGGGATCAACCTCATGAGGACCGTCCTCAGGACAACGCTAGCTTTCCTCCACTATCGCCGCCGCCAAGAAGGAATGATGACCACCACTAAGATGACGGGGCTAGGGGCTTCCAGGAGCCTCGTGCCATCGCTTGCATCCTAGGCGGCGCTCAGGCCCCTTCATCATATAGCATGTTCAAGCAATTCGCTCACGAGGTGAACGCAGCCCTTCCCAAGCTCGAGGTGACGCGTCCGCTCAGGTGGTCCAAGTACGCCATCACCTTCGACTCTACTAATCAGCTCAAGTGCGCGGCCGCTGTCGGCGCCCTCCCGATGCTCTGCTCGCCTACCATCAACAATGTCCTCGTCACCAAGACACTCATCGATGGCGTCGCGGGGCTCAATGTTCTCTCCATCGAGACATTCGACAAGATCCAGGTGCCCTACGACCAGCTCCTCCCTACCAAGCCTTTCTTAGGAGTGACCGTCGGCTCCACCACCCCGATAGGGCAGAAGCGCGATAACTACCGCACTGAGCTTATCGACTTCGACGTCGCCCACATTCGCCTCCCATACAACGCCATCCTTGGGTATTCGGCCCTGGCCAAGTTCATGGCTTCGACTCATCATGGCTACAATGTCGTCAAGATGTCGGGGAGCGGAGGCATCATCACGGTCGCCTGCGACGAAAAGGACGTGGTGTGATCCCTCGAGTGTGCTTACCAGGCTGTGGCGGTCAAGAACCCAGAAGACGAGGGCGCTGTCTACCCTCCTGAGGCTGTCCCCGAGAAGAAGAAGCAGCTGCTCCGACTCGGACTTCAGGAGGATGAGTCGTCCGACGGCGGTGCCTCAGGACCTGCGCCCAATGATGGGGCGCCTTTCCCTCTCCCATAGGAAGGCCTGCCCGGCGCCCCTCTCAGGCTGATCTCGGGGGCTCTCCTCATGTAGGCCTCTAACCTGGCCAGCGTCACGAGGGAGGCGCTCGAGCACCAAGTGGAGCTGTGCTTCAATGCGCACTTCCGCAAGGAGGGCGCTGGGTGCCAGGCGCTCAGGTGTTCATCACCAAGGAAACCAAGGAGTTTCAGGAGGCAAGAGCCATGCGAGGCGAGCGTCTCCTGCACCCCCTAGCGCAGCTCCTGCCCCTGACAAGGGCAGCGAGTTGTGCATCTGCTCAACATCCCAGAGCTCAACAGAGCCGCTTCTCAAGAGCTCTTCTGGCCGTCCCATGTTGGCCGGTGTGAGGCCCCCCTCATAGCTATGTTTGCATGCCTTTTGATCTGCTGAACATGGCTGCCACGCACCAATGCCACATGCGGGGCGTCCTGGCGGCTCATGAGGCCAGGCACCAGGCAATCCTATTGGAGGTGGCGCCGGATCCTCTTGAGCCCCCCGGGCCTCCAGAGCCTCACGAGGTTCAGGACCCGGATGGCTCGTGAGGAGAGACTTCTGCAACACGCATCTTCAGCCACTTCAACACTTCTTTAGCAACGGTGCCAGGTGACACTTTTTGGTTTGCTCAGTTGGGGGCGCCCCTCGGGCTGCATTAACCCCAAGCCGCGTGGGTTCGTCCTTGTGGCATGTATCATTATTTGCATCTATCAGAACCGGCCTTACTCTTTCATGAGTTGCTTTATGATTATCACCTGCCTGTCTGGTGCTTCGTTGCCCCTCGCGGCCTCCGCATGTTGCTAACCCTTCGTTTGCCCATCTGGCCATGGGGGCTGCTGGCACGATGCCTGTGCTTGGGTCCGTCCCTGCAGCGTTGATAAATCTGAGAGATCGAGCTCTGACTCGCGGCCTGCCACGCGCACGTCACCTCACCAGGTCCTCAATGCATTCACCTTATTGCGGAAAGATCAATGGTAGGAGAGCAATCGCGACTGTGTGTTATGATATCCTTCTCCGACTAACTCGCAGGAACCTCCGGAGCCAAAGTAGGAGCGGCCCTGCCGGTCACCCCTTTTTCACGCAATTTGCTTGCATGTTAAAGGGGGCTCCTGAGCATCGCGCCTTAGGGGCCCTTACAGGCTCTCAAGCCCTCGCCCCTTGGCCTTGACCACGTCATTGCGACCTAGCATACCAGCGGCGGCCGAGCCTCGCTCAAGGGCCGGGACCCGAGGATGTAGGGCACCTAAATGAGTAAGAAAAGGGGGGACCGACGTGAGCCTGCCAATAAGCGCTACCACCAAGGCATGGTCAGGCGTCGCGCAAGGGAATCACCGCGGACTCGCCAAGATAAGTCACCCCTTACATATCGGCGTGGACCTCATGACCCAATATTTCGACTCTCGCGATCTCGCTCCGGCTATGCCGCTTCCCTTTTCAGCCTTCAGGGAGCTTCTTGCACGCTAAAGGGGACCTCCTGAGCATCACGCCTCAGGGGCTCTTACCGGACCTTGGGCCGCTCACCTCCTGCCTTGACCACGGCATCGCGACCTGGCATACCAGCGACGGCTGAAGACTGCCTGGGGACTGGGTCCTGTCGGCGTAGAGCACTAAGCTACCACAAGAACAAAAAGGAGCACTGTGCCGAAGCGAGATACGCAATCACAACACCAAACTGGGAATAATAACATTGAGACAAAAGCATTACAGTTTCTTACACGCCCCCACGGGGCTCGTCATGATTCCGCGCAGGGAAAACAAAAGAAGAGGACCTAGAAGAACTCCGGCCACATGGCGTCACCGACGATGCCGAGCGAACGCTGCTGCTGCACTCCGGGTGCGGCGAGAGCTTGGCGGCTCATAGCTGTCATTGTCACTAGACTCCGAAGAATCCCTGGATTCCGGGAGTCGCTGCTGGCAAGGCCAAGGGCAAGTTCAGCGCCCGTGGCCGTGCCACGTGGGCCGCCTCTTCCAGAGTAGCACTCCAGACGTCGGTCGTCTTCACCGAAGACCTTGAAGAAAAGCGTGGAGGCTCCGTCGTACTCGAAGTGGATGTTGAGGGCCCCTTTGGGACAGAAGGCGCGGGCGATCTTGCTCCATCCAGGAGTCATGAAGACGTCGCCCGAGGGGACGATCTCGACCTCCACTTCAGTAGCTTGGCTGCAGCACCCGGCATGTTGCAGCCATAGCTCAGCAGGCCCCCTCAGTGGTATCTCCTCGTAAAAGAACCTCGGCAGCCGGATCCACGTGCGCGGCAGCATTGTCGCCCACACCACGAACTCGCGCGATGTGCCTTCAACGTGAGTTCGCAAGCTGGCTGGCCGTGCAGCCATGATCTATCCTCCGCGCCTCCGACCCCCGCGGTGCTGGGCATTGCCCCGTGCTTAGGGCTCTATGCGCGGGCGTACGTAGGGATCGGGAAGCCAGGTGGAGGCTGCTCGTGCCAAGGCCGCGTCACGTCCTGCCCCTCGCTAATGTCGCGGGAGCGGCCAAGCATTTTCTTCGGCGGGACTGGCCCGAGCTCCTCCCCAGGAGTTTTTCCCTTCTCCACCGCGGAAAACCTCCTTATCAGCGCCATGGACGCTTCGGCAAGACGGCGAAGTGGAAGGAAGAGGGAACAAGCAGCAAGAAGATGGAGATGGGGAGGGGGCTCTGCCCCACTCCCCATTTATAGCCAGAGGGAAGCCAACCACCGGCCTCCATGATCCCCAGTAATGATGATCTTTTTGCATGCAGCAGGCTCTAGTTAAGTCGAATTGTCGAGGCAGCGTGGGGAAGCGGAGACGCCCACGTCCCATCGAGCACCATGCGTCGATCGGGTCCGCAGGTGGTTGGGGCCTGTGGCGATCCGCCCTTGCCCTTTCGCTTCGCCTCGAAGCCAAGTCCGAGTGCGCCTTGGGCCCGAGGGCTACTATTGGCATTCTGGGAACTAAGGTACACAGACTTGCCTGCCTACAGCCCATGGCGTGGCTCCATCAACACCCTAGTACGACCCATCTTCAGCAACAACAACACAAGACCCTCGTGAGGGGCCAAGCCTCGTGAGGCGGACGACGCCAAGACCTCTAGAAGGAGCGGCCTCTTTTGGCTGGCTCCTAAGGAGCGAAGATGTCTATGCGAGCCCTCACCTCGTGAGGTATGGATGACGCAAGCCATGATGACCAAGTTCAGGTGGGCGCCAGCGGGCGTAGTACAGCAGGTTTCCTCTTTGCTGCTAAAGAGGAAACCGTAGGCGCGGAGTCCCGGGGCATCAACCAAAGGTTTCCATTTCCATGCTACAACACCAAGACCGCCAGGACAGAGGTCATCACCAAGCCAACCACGGCGTCACAACCAGAAGCTTTGCACGCGAAGACCACCTTTGTTAGGATAAGATGTACTAGTTGTCTCCCTTCGAATTTGACCATTGTGGGCTCCCTTTCCGCCTTCATTTTGGGTAGAGGACCAAGGCCACTATAAATATTGCCTAGCCACCACCATAGAGGGGGGTTCGGATCCAGACCACCCTCACCCTCATACGCATAAGAACACACCTCCTGAGGTTGTTCTTCCACTGTACTAATTCATCCTTAGCCTACCTCGAGGCTAATCCACCACAGAGCAGGAGTAGGGTATTACACCGTAAGGTGGCCCGAACCTAGGTAAACTGCCTTGTCCCGCTCTTCTACAGTTCATCGAGCTAGGTCGTGGGATCGACAAGTTGGCGGACTGGGGAGGTTGAGTTCTCCGCACACACCCTAGAGTTCGAATCTGCCTTGGGTCTGTGGAGGCTCAAATCCAACACCATCAAGATTGCTAACAATCCAGTTCAACACTCAAAGACAAAGCACATTCAGATCCGTCATCACTTTCTCAGAGATCACATTATAACGGAAGCTATTGATATCATTCACATCAACACTAAAGAGCAGTTGGTAGATATCTTCACGAAGCCCTTGGATGAGAAAAGGTTTTGCAAGCTATGGTTGAGATAAATATCTTAGAATCCTCGAATGTCATGTGAATGGACACACATCCTAACGCTTATGCATATTGATGACTTAGGTGCGCAACACATGAAGTAACGTATATCTTCAATTCATGAATACTTGCCCTCTAAGTGTGAATACATTAATGTGGAAATTGACTTCGGAGCGCCATGATAATTGTACGCTGTGTCTGGGTCTAATAATTCCTATACGGTGGGTAACACACCACCAACCTTTCTTGAAGATTTACATCTGACTTCCTGATTAAATTATCTTCATAATTCGTTTGTCTTCAACATTGGTTTGGTTTCAAAGTTTATCTTCGCAATGTTGATTTGGTCTTCACCAATATATATATATATATATATATATATATATATATATGTGTGTGTGTGTGTGTGTGTGTGTGTGTGTGTGTGTGTGTGTGTGTGTGTGTGTGGGCGCGCGCGCGCGTGTTTTGTCCTCTACAACATCCACTTATAACTATGTCTTCAAGTTGCTATTTTCTGCACCAAGTGAATGTGATCGGACCCTAACCCCTTCTGTGCTTATCCCTCAAATTCTCTCCGTCTCTTCATATGCATTTTATTGACACGTGTCGAATGTCTTCACTGTATCCTTCTCAGCTGATGATATAGAGGCACAAATTTAAAACTGCTTTTAATATTCTATCCTTTTTGCCTGAATACCAGAGAAGCCGGAATGACCACCCGACAAACCAGGCACGTGTGGGGTCATGGCTCAACCTTCAATAAGTTGCATGTCTACCACGTATCCTTCAGATGTGAACTGCCAGGGGCACCTGCATAATTGCACTGCGCCGCCCTCCTCCTTATAAAAACTTCTCCCCTCGCGGTCATTATGTCTTCTTCCCCTCACCGTCTCTCTCAAACCCTAGCGCCACCGCTAGCATCAGTCGATGCTAGAGACAAAACGCTTTGCTGCCGCAACCTCTCCAAGGCCGTCTTCATGCCGGCCGCAGACATCGTCTTCTCCGCCGCCGCCGTAGGTGTCTTCCGCCGCCAAGTTAGGGCGTGGGATATTGGACTGCTCGGCCTCCTTCCGCCTCGTCTAGCAATTCGTCGTGCGGTAAATAAGACTCGATTTTTACCGTTTATTTGATCCGTTGAACTGTCCACATCTTCCAAAAGTTGTTTCTCCACTTCCAATTCTATATATTTTTGTTTCTGCTATCTCATAACTTGCAAATACGTTCACTTATGCATCACAACTAGTTAGATTCCTCACTTGTACTTATTCATGGATTCGTACAAATCTGGAATCAACTCACATCGGTAAGTGCATGTCTTCGCGCTATGAGGTCAATGTCTTCAAATTGATTTATCTTCAAAATCTTTTGAGAATGCATATGACCTCTTCCACTTCCCTTGCATCTCTAATGGTCTCACATGTACATGTCCGTGGGAGAATCCCTTGGTTCTCATAGTCTACATTCATTTGCAGAGTTCTTACAGCATCACATTGAATCACCTGAAGCCAGCTCTTGTCTGACAAGCAGATTGAAGCCAAACACTGTTGTGAAGCCTTTCAGTTTGAATCCAATGGCAACAAGCAAATCTGCAAAGAAGGGTGGCAGACAGCCTCGTGAAAACACTGCTTTGGACCTATCCCCTGACCTGTATGAGCAATACAAGTCTGATCCTGATGAATCTTACACTCAACAAAAATCCAGGGTCCAATGGATTCACAGACATTGGGCAGAGGAATGGTTCAAATACCACTTTGTTACTCCTAAGTATACTAAGAAGAATGTTGTGAGGCCTCCTTTTTGGCCAATATTGTATACAGGAAGCTTATCCCCAAGACGAGGGTTGAAGCCATTGCACAAGGCTTCTATCCTTGCATGGCCAGAGGACCTCAGCCTGAAGATGCCGACCCATCCAGTCTCCGATGGTGTCGCGAAGATGAATTGTTTGAACAAAATCTTCAGTTTGCATGGGCTTCTGCATTGCAGAACAAGAAGGACCTGGGGATTGACTTCAACCCTGGTCCAGCTGCTCCAAGGCCAGATGGCAATCATGAAGCCAATCAGAATATCATTGGCCCCTTCAATAGCTTCGATGGGCTTCTCTCCCATGTTGCTACTCAAAGGGCCACTGTCGAAAAGGCTGCTGGCGAAGAGGAGCATGAGGACGATCCTGAGCCTCCGAAGCAAAAGAAGAAGACTAAGGCTTCAAAATCTTCTATAGCTCCAAAAGCTTGAAGAGTGAAGCCATTGCAATCTACACCTCCTGAATCCAGTGTGCAGTATGAGGATCAATCCCGCATCTCCAAGAAGTCCAAGAAGCCCAAGAAGATTTCTAGACATGACCTTGCTCCAGCTAGCATCGTGAGAAATGAAGAGAATACTATAGATCTCTCCGGTGATGAAGATCATGCCGATGATGCTCTGGAAATGCTTATCAAGAGCAAGCAAGAGGACAAAATCTTCAAGGATTTGCCTCTCTTTGATGCAGATATTCTCAACAACTTCATCGATGAATGGTTTGAAGATCCTACTCTCACCATTGATGATCTGCAGCTGCCCATAGACATCAGTGTCACATTTCAGGGCTGCATAGCCAAGGAACTTGCCATAGCTCAGAAGATTGTTGAGCTGAAAAACAAAATTGACTAAGAAGGCCCAGTTCAAGAAGCATATGGCAAAACTCAGTGTTGTTGATATTCAGAAATTCAAACAAATGATGATTGACCTCAAGGCTCGGTTCAAAAAGAAGCGTGAGGAAGCCAAAGGCTTTCGTGAGAACATGACGTACTATGTTGAGAAATGCGTCCAGGCTCACAACGAGGCAGTAAAGAGAAAGGCTCTTGGGTGTCCAGGCATTGACCCCAAGCTACCTACCAAGAAGAAGAAGAAGCCTGCTGAAGTTGAACCCGAAGCCCCAAGGTAGGAAAGACCAAGCATTATCTTCCCCGCTAGTATGACTGACTCGAAGCCAAAGGTCCCTTCAGCAGCTTCTGAGTAGAAGAAGACTAAGCTGGCTGAGGCCAAAGCCAAAAAGAGGAAGCACCATGATACTTCTGATGTTGCTCCCTCCAAGAAGAAGCTGAAGACAAAATCTGCAAAGTCTTCATGCAAAGAACGTGCTGCTCCCCAAGAACCATTGCTCGTTGAACCTATCTCTGTTGCACTACCAGCTTCCACCAATCGCGAGCGTCGTCTCGTTTTGCATGAGCCTGCTTCCAAAGAGGCTCATGAGTCTGAAGATATTCCAGCTGCTGACTCCACCGCAGCTGAAGACATTGGTCATGATGACAATGTTGAAGATGATGAAGTCCTTCCTCAAATCCTTCCCAACCCGGTATCGTCGCCTGCTCCTACGAGCAATGAACTGATAAGCATTGGCGGTCCCACGACGCCAGTCGCACAAGATGTATTCTGGGAAGAGCAACACCCCAACTCCCCGTTGCATGAAGTCATTCCTCGCACTCCACCCGTTCATGTCAACACTCCGATGCTTGAGACCCCGCAAGCTACACTAGAAGACATGGAGAAGACCACTCCTTCACCACAGGCGTCGCCCTCCTTCTGAAGGCTTCGCAGAGGCCCTAGGCCCTCGGTCTCCATGTCCAACATTCCCGAGGAGGATGTGCAAAACCCAAGCTCAGTAGCACAACAAGTGTTTCCTGAAGCCACTCATTCAGTGACTGCTCAAGAATCTGAAGCCAAAGCGGCTGAAGATATTCCGACTGCATCAGCCGATGAAGAAAAGAAAAATATCGCGAAGTCATACCCCCTACTGTTGAACCAGTTGCACAAGAAGAAGTGATTGTGACTGACCCATGATAACCCACAAGTATAGATGATCAGTTGTAGCCTCTTTCGATAAGTAAGAGTGTCGAACCCAACGAGGAGCTAAAGGTAGAACAAATATTCCCTCAAGTTATATCGACCACCGATACAACTCTACGCATGCTTAACGTTCGCTTTACCTAAAATAAGTATGAAACTAGAAGTACTTTTTAGGTGTTGATGCGGCTTGAAGCTATGTCGGTATTTCCCCAAAGAGGAAGGGATGATGCAGCACATCGGCGGTAGGTATTTCCCTAAGTTATGAGACCAACGTTATCGAACCAGTAGGAGAACCAAGGAACACAATGTAAACAACATCTGCACACAATAACAACCACTCGCCACCCGACCTGTTAAAGGGGTTGTCAATCCCTTTCGGGTAACGGCGCCAGAAATTGGCACGTGTACGGGAGAAAGTTGTAATAGATTGATAGATCAAACGCCAAATAAAATAAATAATAATAAAACGCAGCAAGGTATTTTTGTATTTTTTTGGTTTAATAGATCTAAAAATAAAAGCAAAGGAAAATAGATCGCAAAGGCAAATAATAAGAGAAGGAGACCCGGGGGCCATAGGTTTCACTAGTGGCTTCTCTCGAGAAAAGTAGCAAACTGTGGGTAAACAAATTACTGTTGGGTAATTGATAGAACTTCAAATAATCATGACGATATCCAGGCAATGATCAATACATGGGCATTACGTCCAAGATTAGTAGACCGACGCCTGCCTGGATCTACTACTATTACTCCACACATCAACCGCTATTGTGGGATCATGGGTTCCGGTAGACCCTTAAGGTTCGAACTCTGGGGCGCGCGTGGAGATCGTGCCCTCTACCTCTCCATCTCATAAGGATCTAAACTACTGCAGGAACAAAACAAGAGACACAGGGTTTATACTGGTTCGGGCCACCATTGTGGTGTAATACCCTACTCCAGTGTGGTGTGGTGGATTGCCTCTTGGGCTGATGAGGAAGAACAGTACAAGGAAGAACGACCTCGCGAGGGTCTGTTCTTGGCTAGGGGATGAACTGCTAGGGGGAGTTCGATCACCCTTCTCTCTCTCTCTCTAGATGCTTGGTTCGATCCTAACTTCTTCCTCTCCAGATGCCTCTCTCTAGTTGCCTCTACTCTGGGGGTGGCTGGTCCTATTTATAGGCAAAGGCCCTGGGCCTCTTCCCAAATATTGAGCGGGAAGGGCGCCAACAATTGGCCAATTTGAAGGGGAACATCGGGTACACTTATCCTGACTAAAGTTGGTCTTCGCCTGCCAAAAGGCTCTGGTGATGACGCCGGCTTGGGCTCCATAGTGACTTCCTCCTTGTCGCGGAGTTGGTCTTGGTCTCGTTGCACCGAAATGGGTGCCTTTGCTTGATCCTCTCGCCTGCACTTGCCCCTTTTGCACCAAAGAGGAAAGGGAGGACACTGCGCGGGCCGGCGCCCGCCTGGCACCTTTGGTCGTCATGGCTTGCGTCATGGGCACCTCGTGAGGTACCCCACCTTGATCTCTCCGCCTTCTCCCGAGCCAGCCTAAGGAGGCTGTGCTGGAGGAAGCGCCGTGTCGTCCGCCTCGCGAGGCTTGGCCCCTCGCGAGGGTCTTGAGCCTTGTGTTGACGAAGATGGGCCATGTTGGGCCCCCACTCGAGCCACGCCGTAGGCCGCAGGCAAGCAAGTCTGGGGACCCCCGTTCCCAGAATGCCGACAGTAGCCCTCGGGCCCAAGGCGCGCACGGACTTGGCCGTGCCGAGAGGCGAAAGGGCAAGGGCGAAGGGCCGCGGGCCCTAACAGCCTGCGGCCTCGGGCGCCGCATGGCGGTTGATTGGACGTGGGCGTCTCCACTTCCCCATGACGCCTCGACGGTCGCGCAGAGTGGACAAGTCCCTGCATGCAAACCATGTCATGATTACCTGTGATCGTGGAGGCCGGCGGTTGGCCTCCGCCGGCTATAAGTACGGCACCGCGCGTGCCCTTCTGGTCCATCTCTTCTTGCTTCCTCCCCCGCCTCAGTTCTTGCTCCGTCTTGGTGTGATGGCTCCGATTCGCCGGTTCTCCGCGGCGGAGAAGGGAAAGGCTCCTCAAGAGGTACCTGACCCGCTCCCGCTTAAGAAACGGCCTGCCTTGCGCGGCCGAGACGAGGAGAACCGCCTAGTGGTGCTGAGGCCTTGGTACGAGCGGCCTCTGTCGGGGTTCCCGCTTCCCTTGTATGCCCACGTCGAGGGCTCTGGAAGAGGAGATGCCGATCCCCTCGGCCAGCGCCGTCGGCGGCGCCGGAGGGTCACGAAGGTGTTGGTTGTTCCTCCTGGAGTCCACATCGAGGGCTCCTCCCGCGAGCTCGTGCTCCACGCCACCATGCCTCCGCGGACTTGGATCCGCCTTCCTCCCTTCTTCGCCTCCGCCTTCCAGCAGGGGAGACTCCTGGAGGTGTGGCTGCAGCACGCCGACTGCAGCACTCCTGCGACCGGGGCAGAGGTTGCGATCACCGCCCCGGGCGAGGTCTTCATGACTCGTGGCTGGGGTGAAATCGCTCGGTGCTGCAGAACGAAGGGCGCCCTCACGATCTACCTGGAGTACGACGGCGCTTCGGTGATGTTCTTCAAGGTCTTCGACGCGAACGGTCGCCGGCTGGAGTGCTGCCCCGGGGGAGGCGGCCAGGACCCTGCCACGGCGACGGCTGGGCCCGCCAATCGCCCCCTGGACAGCTCCGCAAGCGACGGGAGCGCCGGAGGATCCAGCGATCCCAGTGAGGTCTTCGCGACGCCGGAGACAAGCGACGACAGCTACGAGCCCGCGAGCCAACGCCGCTCCCGGAGCAGGGCAGGCTCACTTGGTCGCCGTCGATCCTGATCTGGATGGGGTTGGCGCCGGCGCCTGCCGGCCCACTGTTGATGATGGCATATTTTGCAGGGGTGCGTGTAATTAGCACCTTTTAGGATTCATTCCCTGCGAGGAATCACATTGTGCCCCATAGGGGCTTGTAAGGTGGCTGTGATCCTTGTTGTTAATATGTAACCCTTGCTATGGATTTGTGCGAATCACGGATTCCGTCATAGTTTGGTTCCCCCTTTCGCACCTCGCGAGGGCTTGGTGCTCTGCGTCGACAGGTCCCAGTCCCAAGGCGGTGTCATCCGTCGCTGGTATGCCAGGTCGCGATGCCGTGGTCAAGGCCAGGAGGTGAGCGACCCGGGGTCCGGTAAGAGCCCCTGAGTCGCGATGCTCAGGAGGTCCCCTTTGGCGCCCAAGCAGCCGTCGCTAGGTGAGAAAGGGAAGCAACGTCGCTAGTACGGAGTCGCTCTAGGTGCGGGGGTAGTGCCACGGTAGCCAACGCTTTGGATGGTGACTTATCTTGAGGATCGGAGATTGCCCTCAGCGTGCCGCCGGGTCCGGGGGGTAGCTTGAGTGGAGTCACTGGCCGAGGTCCTCGCGTGCCCCTTCTCCCTCGCCTCTGCTCCCCTTTCTGCTCTACGTCCTCGGGTCCCGACCCTCGAGCTGGTCTCAGCCGTCGCTGGTATGCCAGGTCGCGTTGCCGTGGTCAAGGCTAGAGGGTGAGGGCTGGAGAGCCGGTAGGAGCCCTGAGTCGCGATGCTCAGGCACCCCCCTTTAACGTGCAAGCGGCTCGCGCGGGCAAGGGCGAAGGGAACGCCTTGAGGGCCTTGGCTAGCGCGGTTCCCTCTATGTGCCCTGTAGATTCATCACAAAAAGAGAAGACGGGGTTGCCATAGCAGCGATTAGTTGACTGTTAGTCGCTCAGGAGCTCGCCGGTTGGAGCGGGTGATGTGTGTCGGGGCACCCGTGAGCCAGCGCGGGACTCACGAGGCCCTACCTCTAGGCGGGTTGCGCCTGGTGCTGGGCCGTACCTTGAGATGTGTTCCTGCAAAATCTGGTTAGATGCCGGCACTCTACGTCCTCGGGTCCCGGCCCTCGAGCTTGTCTCAGCCGTCGCTGGTATGCCAGGTCGCTATGCCGTGGACAAGGTCAGAGGGTGAGGGCTGGAGAGCCAGTAAGAGGCCTGAGTCGCGATGCTCAGGCACCCCCCTTTAACGCGCAAGTGGTCGACATGAAGAAGAAGAGGTGCCGCGGACGGCACCGAGTAATGATGCATAATTGGAAATAAGCGCGGAAGGGATACATGCCGCTGGGCCTAGCCCGAGTGGCCTGGGGATGATGCAGCCCGAGGGTCGCCCCCAGCAAAGCAAGCTAGCGACTGAGAAGATAAAAAGGGATACATGCCGCAGGGACAGACCCACGCGGCCTGGTAATGACGCAACCCTGGGAGGGCGCTCCCAGCTGAGAATGAAACTTGAAAGATGTCACCTGAAGACGTCGTCGGTGCAGTGGCGTTGGTGCAGCAGACTCGGTGGGCCGCGGAAGCTGATCCTCACGAGCCCCCAGGCCCGGGGGCCTCGGGAGGCTCCGGAGGCACTGGTGGCTCCTCGTGAGCAGCCTCCATCTCCGCCAGGGCTGCGGAACGCCTGCTTTCTTGCGCCTCCAAGATGCTCCTCATGATGCGCTGGTACGCCGCAGCCATGCTCGGCAGGCCATAAGGCATGTGAACATAGCTGTGGGGTGGTCCTCCGCAGCGCCCCACTTGTGAGGGCCAGAGGCGCTCCGTCGTGGTGATCTGATTGAGCCCTAGTACGTCAACGCAGACGCGCAGCCCACCATCCTCGCCTGGATGGGGAGCCACAGCTGGTGGGCGACGGCAACCTCTCATGATCCTCGACTCCTGTAGTTCTTGAATGGCCTTGCTAACAAACTTCCGATGGTCTGACCTTCCTCCCCTGGCTTCCTTCCGAGAGAAGCGTGCTTCGAAACATGCCTCCACATGGTGCCCCAGCGCCTCCCTCGTGACCTTGGCGAGGTCGGTGGCCCTCCAGGTGAGAGCCCCCGAGCCCTGCCTGAGGAGGGCAACGGGCGTGCTTCCCTATGCGATTGAAGGAGGGTCCCCCTGGGCAGACGCGGGCCTTGAAGGGCCTGCCTCCTGAGGGTCTGAGCCGGACGTTGTCACATCTGCAGTATGCCAAAACCAGGTGGAGCGGCCGTTATTAACCATGAACCTCGCGCCCCTGGCGAAGTACGGTTTGAGGGATTGGATGGAGGTCCAGAAAGGTGACCCGTGCGGTGTTGCCTCGAAGAAATTCCCATGCGGGAAGTACTTGGCACGGAGGAGGTCAATCCAGAGGCCGGTCCCTCCCTGGGACAACTTCCAGATCCACTTGCACATAAGCGCAATGTTCATTAGCTTAGAATTGATGATCCCGAGGCCCCCCTGTGCTTTAGGTCTACAAACGGCTTGCCACTTAACCAATTGGTACTTCCGTTTTGGACCCGCTCCTTCCCAAAAGAAACGTGCCCGCGGTGTGTCCATTTTCGTGTGGACTCCATCAGCCAGCAAGAACATACCCATGGCAAACATGGGTAGGGACGAGAGGATGGAGTTAGTAAGGATTAGTCTTGCCCCTGAAGACATAAATCAACCTCTCCACGGACATACCCGGTCCGCCACCTTAGTGTTGAGAGGTTCCCAATCGGCAATCGTGCATTTCTTCTCTGCGATCGGGAGGCCGAGGTAGGTAAACGGAAACTTTGCAAGTTTGCAATTGAGAAAGTTGGCCACCCGTTCAGTTTCGGCCGCGTCCATCCCTATGGACACCACTTCACATTTGTGGAAGTTAATTTTTAGTCCGGACATGAGTTCAAAACACAACAAGATGGCCTTAACCGTTGCAATGCTGTGTGCGTCTGGCTCAAAAAGGAGTAGAGTGTCATCCGCATACTGCAGATGTGACACCCCTCCTGGGATCAGGTTACCGACCACTCCCCTGATGTGGCCAGCAGCGCGAGCTTTGTCAAGCATGGCGCCCAAGGCGTCCGCCACAAAGTTGAAAAGCAACGGTGAGGCTGGGTCCCCTTGACGCAGCCCACGCTTGTTGCGGAAGAAGTTCCCTACTTCTCTGTTCACCGCGATCGCCGTTTGGCCTCCCGAGACCAGTTGCATCATACGGTGAACCCAAACCGCCGAAAATCCTCGATCCAGAAGGATTTGTCGGAGGAACTCCCAGTTCACTCGATCGTATGCCTTCTCGAAATCTAATTTTAGAAGAATTGCCGGCTGGCGGGTACGTTTGAGCGAGTGAACGATCTCTTGGAGAGCCAACGACCCCTCCAAGATGTTGCGACCACGAATAAAAGCCGATTGGTTCCTACTAATAATACGATGGGCCACCGAAGACAAGCGCGTAGAACAAGCCTTAGAACAGATTTTAAACGGGACATTGATAAGCGCTATGGGGCGAAAAAGTCTAATGTTGTCCGCGCCCTGAACTTTGGGAATAAGCGAAAGAACCCCAAAGTTAAGGCGCGAGATGTCTACGGTGCCACGCATAAACCCGTTGCAAACTTTGAAGATAGGGCCTTTGAGAACTTGCCAAAATCTTTTGAACATCGCCACCGGCCACCCGTCCGGACCTGGGGCTGTGTCAGATTTCATCCCTAGGGCCGCCTGGTCAATCTCCTGAGGAAGGAAGGCGAGGCCCAAGCCTTCATTTTCCTCGTCCGAGACCCGCAGAGCAGGATCCCAAACATCCGGCTGCAGACGCGCCCTGGACTCCTCCCTGGAGCCCATCAACTGGATGTAGAAGTCGTAGATGTGACGTACGATATCCTGTTGGCGCAAAAGGAGCCCCTGGTCAGATTGCAGTCTCAGGATGGCGCACTTACGTCGCCGGCCGTTGGCATAGGCATGGAAATACTTTGTATTCGCGTCCCCTTTGAGCGTCCACTTGATTCCACCCCGCCTACGCCAGTACTCCTCCTCTGCACGTAGGAGGGACTCGACTTGGGCCTCTATTGCGTATCGCTGAGCCCAGTCTTGTTCCGAGAAGACCTGTGAGTCCGTAGAAGCGTCCATACGGGCAAGGTCCGCCACCAAACGCGCACGAAGCAGCTTATCCTCATGGCCCTGGTTGGCCCCCCAGCCTTTGAGGGCCGCTCGCAGCCCCGCCCCTGCGGCAATCCAGAAATCCATGGGCCCTCGCGTGTGCCCGATCCGGGCGACACAAGTCTCCCATTTGGAGAGGAAAATTTGATCAAAGTCCGGGTGCTCAAACCACGCAGTTTCAAAGAAAAAATGTGGGCTTCGTTTTAACCGATCCTTCCCCGAGGAGAGGATTAACGGGACGTGGTCCGACCCGATCCTCGTTTCAGGGTGAAGGGAGCACATGGGAAAAAGCATCTCCCACTCCGCGGACATAAAGACTCGGTCAAGCACTGACCGAACCGGAGTAAGCTGCTTGTTTGTCCAAGTGTAGCGTGCGCCCACGCGAGCCACTTCCCTAAGGGCCATTGCTACTATCGCGTTATTGAACATGGACACCCTTGTCCAGTTAATAATCCCGTTGTTCTTATCCGCTCCCGAGCAGATTAAGTTAAAATCCCCACCGACAACCAGTGGTAAGTTGCGAACACCCAAGGCCGCTACCTTCTCCTGAAGTTCCCCCAAGAACTCGTGCGAGTGCGAGTGGTCGGCCGGGCCATAAACCACGATAACCTCCCACTCGCGGAGAGTCGCACGGTGGCGGACGTGTGCTGACACGAAAAATCGACCAGCATCCCACGCCACCACCTCGCACCATACATGGCTGATGCCAAGAAGCATACCCCCTGAGTGGCCTATCACAGGCACCCATTGCCACGCGAAGCGCTCAAGCGGGTCGATGGCTAGCAGGTCTCGGTGAGAGAATTCAGCCTTGATGGTTTCCTGCAAGCCAACTACATCGATGTCTCCGACGCGAATGAACTCTTTTAGCTGGGTCCGCCTCCCAACGTGGCCGAAGCCTCGGATGTTCCAGAAGATGAAACACATTAAATTATGCGATTGCGGAGGCGGATACCCCGAGCGGTAACCGCTTTGGCCACACGCCGTGTCCTGACAGGACCACGGGTTGAGGGGGACGGTGCAGCCCCTACTGCTGTGTCCACCCGATCGGGCCGAGTAACTGGCACCATAGAAGCCCCTGCTTCTTCTGGTACTGTCGCAACGCGGGCCGCTTCGGCCTGGGCGAGCGCGGCCTGCGCAATCTCCTTAGCGCGGATGAGAGATAGGAGCTCTCGAGCCTCTCCCTCATCTGACAGATCAACCCCACTGTCCGCTAAAATACCCCCAAGGCGCTCATACGAATACTCATCAAAAATCGTAAAACGGGGTAGGGGGTTACCTTCGGTCTCCATGTTCTTCTGGGCCACCAAGAGCTGAGCGCGTTGGAGAGTAGGGAGGTTGCCCTTGGCGCCCTTTGCCCGCGAGCTTGCCCGCTCATGCGCCACCTGAAAGTGCGTTATATCGACTAGAGGGGGGGTGAATAGGCGATTTTTATGAAATTCTTCACTGATGAATTTGCTCGTGAGGAAATTCCTTAGCGAAGAACTACTAGCAGCGGAATAAGTACTCAGATGAAAACATAACAGAATCCTAGCATGGTCGTCATGATGAAATGAAGACACACACAGAGTACAGAAAGCGTAAACACAGGATAACACAAGTTGAAGACAAAAAGACTGAAGAAATTGAACTGAGGAAATTGAGAAAGTCTTCAGTCAAAGTCTTCAAACACAGATATGATACACAAACATCACACTACTGAGGAAATGAAAGAGTTGAGGAAATAGAACCAGTAAGCTTGGTGAAGACAATGATTTGGTAGACCAGTTCCAACTGCTGTCTCAGTTGTACATCTGGTTGGAGCGGCTGAGTATTTAAACTCGAGGACACCCAGTCCCGGACACACAGTCCTCACCGTATTCTCCTTGAGCTAAGAACACACAGTCCTCGCCCAATCACTCGTGGTAAGTCTTCATGTGACTTCCAAACCTTCACAGACTTGGTCACTTGGCGATCCACAATTCCTCTTGGATGCTCTAGACCTTGACGCCTAACCGTCTAGAAGAAGCACAGTCTTCAAAGGTAACAAGCGTCGGATCCACGCAGGATCAATCTCTTCAGTGATGCTCAATCACTTTGGGTTTGTAGGTGTTTTGGGTTTGGGTTTGGATTTTCCTCACTTGATGATTTTCGCTCAAAGTCCCCGAAGGATGGGTTGCTCTCAAATGACAAGTGTCAAGTTCTCCTGAGCAGCCAACCAGCTAGTGGTTGTAGGGGGAGGCTATTTATAGCCTAGGGAGTAGCCCGACATGATAAGACATAAATGCCCTTCAATGATATGACCGTTAGGTGGACAAGATATTTTAGGACAGCTGGCGCGCAGCACAGCAACGGTCGGAAATTTGAGGTACGAATTCCTCAGGGCTATCATGTTCCTCACTGTGTAGGCAATTCGCACTGGCGAATTCCTAACTCCTCAGTCAGAGCAAAGTCCTCAGTGACCAGAAGAAATGCGTCTCTGTCACTGAAGAAATTGACTGAACTTTATGAGATTTCCAATGGCTTCACTCGAAGGGATTGGTAGGTGTAGGATTTGACTTGAGCATCACATGGAAATTTTCTCCTTAGTATTTCCTCGACCCCCTTTAACAGTACGGTGTTTCCTATGACTCAAGAAAAAGAAAATGAAACTACGAAAACAAAAGTCTTCATGCTTCATGTTCCACGAGTGAATACCAAGTCTTCAAGGTCACACCAATTTCTTCACTTTCAAAGTCTTCAGAAAGTCTTCAGTATATCAAAGTCTTCAGTCGAAGAACTTCATTTTTAGGGGTCGACTTTCTCTGTAAATATCAAACTCCTCATAGACTTATAGATCTGTGTACACTCATAAACGCATTAGATACTTAACCTATAAGTCTTCAATACACCAAAATCACTAAGGGGCACTAGATGCACTTACAATCTCCCCCTTTTTGGTGATTGATGACAACATAGGTTAAGTTTTCAACGGGGATAAATATATGAAGTGTAAATACTGATATTGAGGAATTTGATTGCAAGATATAGAAGTACTCCCCCTGTAGATGTGCATAGTGAGGAATTTGCTTTTGAAGCATTGCACACTTGAAGAGTTGAATCATGGAGATCTCCCCCTATATCTTGTAATTCATACACGCATTTGATGTATAATATGAAGAATTTGAAATGCATGATGAAATATGGTGCCTGATGTAATTCAGCATGCATGCAATAATATTAACGAGGAATAAGCATGTAGAATAGCGTATCAAGGTATCAAAGCATAGTGAAACAAAAGTATCAGCGCACCATCGGACTTAAGATTACAACTCGATCCAATAAAAGTTTCGGAAGAACGAGAGTTGTAACTTAGAAAAAAACGAATAAGCCCTTATTATAGACCCGCTTGAAGACTAACTCAGATTTCTCCCCCTTTGTCATCAAATGACCAAAAGGATCGAAAATCTGAGGACTAACGCCCCTGAAGATTTTCAAGTTGATGAAGGAGCGCCAGCGTTGTTGGGGTCGGTCGTTGAAGTAGGGCCTGCTGCACTGTCATCCAAGTCTTCATTTTCATCAGTCTCACGCGATGAAGAATATGAACTGGCCACCAAAGAAGGAACTGGGACCTTCTTGTATTTCTTCGGAGGGGGTGCAGACCAGGCAAATTCTTTGTTGAGACCCATTTGCTTCAAATCATCAGCACTGTACACTTGAGATAGAACAGCCCAGGTGCAGTTGAGGGTTTCATGAAGGTAGTAGTGGTTTTTCTTCACTTCATTGTGTGTGGAAGTCATGTTGTGAAGAATTGAACCAAACTGACGCTTGACCCATTTGTGATTGCGATCAACCTTTTGATGAAGACCGAGGAGTAACTCACGGTCAGTCATCACTCTGGGTGCTGTGGCTTGAGGATTTGGCTTGGCAGTGTTAGCAGCAGAGTCATGTGTGGCAGAGTCATCATTGGTGGAGTAAGATGCAGCTTTGTGAAATTGGCCATCCAATGGACGAATGCCTTCATCTATCACAGCAGTGGCCTTGCCTTTTTCTTCAGCCGACGAAAATGTCCGTTTGAGGACTTCAGTGGGAGGCAAGTAGCTGCAGTGGTTGAGCGTTTCAGCTTTGTAGTTGAGTGAAGACCTTATCCTGATGAATTTCATTATCCAAGGTGCATAAGGCTTCATCTCAAATGGTGACATAGCAATATTGGCCAGTGTCCTCATGAAGAAATCATGGAAGTTGACGGGAACGCCATGGATGATGTTGAAAAGCAGATTCTTCATGATGCCAACGACTTCTTCATCAGGCGAGTCGTGGCCTTTGATAGGACTCATTGTCTTCGTCAGAATGCGATAGACAGTCCTTGGCACATATAGCAATTCCTTGACGAGGAAATTGGTTCTAGGAGCTTGCCCTGGCTTCAAAGGCTTCATCAGCACTTGCATATAATGATTTGAAAGCTCAGGTTCGTTGTACACACAGCGAGCATCTTCAGTGGGTGGACTCAGAGGAAGGACCCGAAGCAATTCAGATGCAGGGGCCTTATGGTGGGTGTTGTCAGTCATCCAGTCCAAAACCCATGAATTGATATCTTCAGAGTTGACGGTGATGTGCAACGTTGCATAGAATTGAAGAATAAGTTCTTCATTCCAATCGCATATATCTGTGCAGAAATTGAGCAGCCCAGCGTCGTGAAGAACACTGAGCACTGGCATGAAGCACGGCAAAGACTCCATATCCACGTGAGGAATATGAGCATGGTCGAAGACTTTGTCTTTGTTGTAAAGCACTGAGGAATAGAAATTTGCTTGGCTAGCAGTCCAGAAACGCCTCTTCCTTATGCGAGCAGAGTCATATGGGTTGTATTCAGTGAAGAACACGTGCTCGCCATAGAAGTCTTCAGCCTTGAATTTCTGTTTTCGTGAGAACGGATCCTTTGGCCTTGGCAGAGGAGTGTCAGTGAGTTGCATCACGACCTCAGGAATTACGATCTCAGGTTCTTCAGGCTGAGGAATTTCAGGATTTTCCTCAGATGCAGTCACCTTGTCTGTAGCAGCAGCAGTTTCTTCAGCACTAGTGGCTGGAATTTCTTCATTCACAGATGTAGTGGGATGAGTTTCTTCAGAGCCCAATTGTACTGTTGGTGAAGGAGTGAGGAATTTGCTGCAGGGGAGTGAAGAGTGGAGAATTGGGATGCTGACTTTCCCAAAAGTCGTCATTCATCACTGGAGTGGTGCTTCCAATATCCACATCTTCATCAATTTCTTCAACACCAGCCTCTTCAGCATCAAACTGAGGCATTGGTGATGAGACCATTGGGGTTGAAGGGATTGCATCCTCTTCAATTTCTTCATCAATCTGCTCTGAAGAAGCATCAGATTGAGTTTCTTCATCTGATCCACTAGGGATCTCATAATCTTCACCAAAAGGAACAAGGTCCTTTGATGGCACGGAGGAGATAGGAACGGCATCAATGGGATTTGCAAAAGAGCTTGTCATCGGCTTCATCTTCTTGGGAGCTGAAGATTCTGAAGCATTGGATGCCTTCCTTTTCTTCACAGCAGCTCGTTCTGCAGCCTTTGTTTTCCTCACATCCAATGCAGATGGAAGAATTGGAGTTGGCGTAGGCGCAGGTGGAGTTGAGGAATCTGGTTGATTTTCCTCAGGTGCAACTGATGCAGTTGCCCTGGTTTCTTCAATTTCTTCAGGCGCACCACTAGTGGATGCCCTGGCAATTTCTTCAGTGGCTGGAGCAGAGTCATCAGCCTTGGAACTAGCATTTTCTTCAGCAGCCTGAACTTCATCAGCGGTGCTGGCATGTTCTTCAGTTTGCTGAATAGATGCTTCAGCTTGAGGAATTTGTGGCGTTGAGGCTGCACCCTTGGTGAAGGTATCAGTCAGCCTCACAAATCTGACCTTGGCTCCTTGCCAATCAACATAATACGAGTCAAAGTTGTCGCTAAGGGCTTTGATCTCAGCCTGCATCTTGACAAGTTCCTCAGGCTTCATTGTGAGAACATTTTTCTTCAGTAGCTTCTCTTTGCGGTACTGCGATTTTTTGATCTCTCTGGCCTTATCATATTTCCACTTCTCCTCTTGGATGAAGTGAGTCAACATGTGACTTTGACCAGGTGTCAGCTTGAAATCAGGCATAGGTGTGTGAGGATCCTTATGCCAGAGATCAATATAATCTAGGATCGCCTTTGGATCCAATAGCAGGGGCACAGGTGTGCCTTTGGCTTTAGCAGCCCGTTCTTGTCGGTCCCTGATGATTTCAGTAAGTTCTTCCTCATCAGCTTCATCATCATCAGATGGCACAGTGAAGACTACCTGCTTCTTTTGAGGACTTGTGCGAGTGACGCGTCCAACAGTAGCCTTTTTCTTCAGCAGAGAGGGTCCAGCTGAGGAACTTGGTGCAGCTGAGGAACTTGCTGAGACACCAGAGGAAATGGAGATGCCTATAGTCCTTTGGCACGTGGCAAGATGCACAGGTGCTGAGGACTTTGTCGGGACAGCTGAGGATTGTGGAGGAGCTGGAGCAGCTTGAGGAATTTGCTTTGAAGATTTTGAAGTTCCTGGCCGTGAGGGCGCAGTTGGTGAAGCACTTGGCTTTCGAGAGGGCTTCTTTGCCATTGATTTCCTCGGCTTGACAGAGGCCTCAGTGGCAGCAGCAGCAGCAGAATCTTCGTTGAATTTCATCACTGCTTCTCTGGCTTGTCTTGCCAACTTGGCTTGACGCCTTGCCCATTCCTCAGGAAAATCCTCACCGCGTTTGACGCTAGTGGGATCAGCCACTTGGCCAGGTGCCAATGGGGCTCTTGGGCATGGAGGGTTGAGAGCGAATTTCCTCATGTACTTTGGAGTAACATATCTGTACTCCCTCCATTCTTTTGCCCGTCTCCGTTCTATCCTTTGAATGCGCACCTTGCGCTGATTTTTGGTGTCTTTGCCAAACTTGGCTTCATCAGGCGTGCAGTACTCTTTGTAAATGTCCTCATGGATTTCAAACGTAGTCATGACCTTAGGTTTCTTTCCTCCTTTCTCCGGCCTCTTACCATCTGCCATATTTTTCAGCTGAGGAATTTGCACAATAGAATTCTCTGAAGAAGTATGCAATTTTTCTTCGAGGAACGCTGTAAATGAGTTAAGTTGATGAGAACCTAGTGATTCAGCAGCGGACATGTGTACCTATGAACAAAGTATAGTTGCGAGGAATTTGGAGAGGTCATATGCGTTCTCAGAGGGCTTTTCAAAAAGAACAAGTTTGAGGAATTTGACCAGATGCGTCTTGAAGAATTTCACTAAGCGCGCTTTATCTTAGGTTCCTGAGTTGTATAGATCGAAGATCCACACAATTGAGGAATCTTGAAAAATGATGCTTAGGGAAATGAATCAAGAACAGATGACATGTGAGGTGTTTAGTGTGTGAAGATTTGAAGAATAAAACACCTTTGAAGATTTTGTAGAAAATTTTTGAATCAAAGAGGGCAGTAAAAGTAGTTTTTAATTACCCTGGATGAAGAACACGACGAACAGTGAGGTGAAACAGTGGAGTTCGTCGTTGTACATCTTCCACGCCCTAACTCGGCGGAGGAAGACGTCTATGGCGGCGGCGGAGGTGAAGATTTCCGCGGTCGGCGCGAGTACGACGACGAAGAGGTTGAGGCAGTGAAGCTCCTCCTCACCGGCGACAATGGAGTAGCGGCGGTGCTAGGGTTTGGGAAGCTCGAGCGGGAGAGAGAGTTCGAGCGGAGTAAAAGAAGTGAGGAAGGGGTGAGGGGGTATTTATAGTAGCAGCGAAAAACTATTCGCCCGAAGATTTGGGACGAACGTGCCCCTGACCCTTCTCCTTCGCACGACATGTGTCACCCACGTACAGTGTAGTGGAGATCGTGCAAGATCGTGGGTGAGTAGAATAATGCATCTTGGGATGCGGAACAGTTTGAGCGGCAAAACCGAAAATTTGGATAAGATTAGTTTTAAAGTTCCATTCGCAATTTCTTCAGCTGGCAAGAACACAATGAAGATTTTGAACGAGTTTCAAATAGAACACACATGAAGAATTTGTGAATAGATTGGATTGAGTATAGCATAGAGGGGGAAGGGTCCGATCACATTCACTTAGCAGAAAAACACCAACTTGAAAAAATAGCCATAAGTGAATGTTGTAGAGGACATAAACTCATATATATAGCCAATGAAGAAAAACGACGGAAACAGTGAAGATTTTGAAAAGTTGAAGAATCTGAACAACTGAGGAATTTCAAACTGAGGAAAAACTCAAATTGAAGATTTTCAACTTTTGTGGTGGCGTGACCCACCGTATAAGAATGCTGATTTCAGACACCGCGTACAATTGTCATAGGGTTCTGAGAATCAAATTCTTCATTAATTTCTTCACACTTAGAGTGTTATTCTTCATTGATTGAAGAAAAATGTTTCTTCATGTGTTGCACATCTAAGTCACCAATTTTGCATAAGTGTTAGGATGAGTGCCTTTTCAAAGTACATTCGAAGACTCTAAGATATTTAGCTCACACCGCAACTTGCTAAATCTCTTCTCATCCAAGGGCTTGGTGAAGATATCGGCTAGCTGTTCTTCAGTCTTCACATGCTCAATAGAAATGTCGCCCTTCAACACATGATCACGAAGAAAATGATGACGAATCTGAATGTGCTTTGTCTTCGAGTGCTGAACTGGGTTGTGAGCAATCTTGATGGCACTCTCATTTTCATAGAGGAGAGGCACATTCTTCACGTTGATGCCATAGTCCTTGAGTGCTTGCTTCATCCATAGCAATTGAGCATAGCAAGAACCAGCAGCAATGTACTCAGCTTCAGCAGTAGACAGTGATACGCAGTTCTGTTTCTTCGAGGACCAACAGACCAAGGATCGTCCGAGGAAATAACATGTACCAGATGTTGACTTGCGGTCCACACGATCACCAGCATAGTCAGAGTCAGAATATCCAATGAGATCAAAATCCGAGCCCTTGGGATACCATAATCCTAGTGTTGGTGTGTGAGCTAGATATCGAAGAATATGCTTCACAGCCTTATGGTGTGATTCCTTCGGTGCAGCTTGAGATCGGGCACACATGCAAACACTAAGCATTATATCTGGCCTAGATGCACATAAGTACAATAAAGAGCAAATCATGGAGCGGTATACCTTATGATCGAAGTCAATACCATTTTCATCAGTGCATAGTTGACCATTTGTGGGCATAGGAATTTTGATGCCTTTGCAATCTTGCATGCCGAATTTCTTCAGGACATCCTTGAGGTATTTCTCCTGAGATATGAATACGCCATTTCGCTGTTGACGAATTTGAAGACCAAAGAAGAATTTCAACTCTCCCATCATAGACATTTGATATTCTTCACTCGTCATATAGGCAAATTCATCACTATAACGTTGGTCGGTACAGCCAAAGATAATATCATCAACATATATTTGGCACACAAATAGTTCACCATCATAAGACTTAGTAAAGAGAGTAGGATCGAGTGAACCGGGTGTGAAGCCTTTCTTCATGAAGAATTCCTTCAAAGTATCATACCACGACCGTGGGGCTTGCTTGAGGCCATAGAGGGCCTTATTGAGTCTGAAGACTTTGTCAGGATTCTTTGGATCTTCAAAACTTGGGGGTTGAGCAACATATACTTCTTCCTCAAGCTTACCACTGAGGAATGCACTTTTCACATCCATTTGATATAAGATGATATCATGATGGTTATCATAAGCAAGTAATATGCGAATAGCCTCAAGTCTAGCAACAGGTGCAAAAGTTTCATCGAAATCAACTCCTTCAACCTGTGTGTAACCTTGAGCTACTAGACGTGCCTTATTCCTCACCACAAGGCTGTTTTCATCTTGCTTGTTGCGGTAGATCCATTTTGTGCCAATGATATTATGCTTGCGAGGATCTGGACGATTGACCAGTTCCCAGATGTTGTTGAGCTTGAACTGATGTAATTCTTCTTGCATGGCCTGAATCCACTCAGGCTCCAGAAATGCTTCATCTACCTTAGTGGGCTCTATGATAGAGACAAAAGCAAAGTGCCCACGAAAGTTAGATAAGTGTGAAGCTTTTGAGCGTGTGAGAGGACCTGGTGCTCTAATGTCATCGATGATCTTCTCCACTTGCACTTCTTTTGCAACGCGAGGACGAGCTAGTTGTCGTTGAGGAATTTGATCAGCATTTTCTTCAACATCAATTTCCTCAGCATTTTCTTCAGATGCATCAGCTCGACGTTCTTCACGTTCTGGAATGAATTCTTCAGCAGATTCTTCAGTAGGAATCACATCTTCAGTAGCCTTGTGCTTGATAGAATCCTCAGGTGCTGGTTCATCTAACACAGAAGGTAGGTGCTCTCTTTGGGAGCCATTAGTTTCATCGAACCGCACATCTATAGTTTCAACAATCTTGTGAATAACATTGTTGAAGACTCTGTAGGTGTGCGAGTCATTTCCGTAACCAAGCATAAAACCTTCATGTGCTTTCGTTGCAAATTTAGAGTTGTGATGAGGATCTCTAATCCAGCATTTAGCACTGAAGACTTTGAAATAACTCACATTGGGTTTCTTGTCAGTGAGGAGTTCATAGGCAGTCTTCTTGAAGAATTTGTGAAGATATACTATGTTGATGATGTGGCACGTAGTATCAATTGCATCAACCCAGAAACGACGAGGGGTTTTGTACTCATCGAGCATAGTGTGAGCCATCTCAGCAAGAGTCCTGTTCTTGCGCTCCACGATGCCATTCTGTTGAGGAGTATAAGGAGCAGTTAACTCATGAGTAATACCAAGTTCATCAAGATAGTCATCGAGACCAGAATTCTTGAACTCAGTGCCATTGTCACTTTTGATGTGCTTGATCTTTACACCAAAGTTGGTTGAAGCCCTCGAGGAAAATCGTTTGAAGACTTCCTGCACTTCATATTTATAAGAAACAAGGTGTACCCATGTGTAACAAGAGTAATCATCAACAATAACAAAGCCATATTGAGATGCTTCATTTGAAACAGAAGAATAATGATTAGGACCGAAGAGATCCATGTGAAGCAATTCAAATGGACGAGTGGTGGTCATGATAGTCTTCGCTGGATGCTTGGCCTTGGTCATCTTTCCAGCTTCACAGGCACCGCATAAGTGATCCTTGAGGAATTTGACATTCTCGATGCCAATGACATGCTTCTTCTTCGCAAGCGTGTGAAAATTTCTCATGCCTGCATGACCAAGTCGTCGATGCCATAACCATCCTTCTGAATCTTTTGCAAGTAGGCACACGGCTGGTTGTGAATCTGCAGAGAAATCAACAATATACAAGTCTCCTCTCCTAAAGCCTTCGAAGACTTTGGAATTGTCAGGTTCCATAATCACAACACAACGATACTTGCCAAAGACAGCAACCATATCAAGATCACAAAGCATTGAGACAGACATAAGGTTGTATCCTAAGGACTCAACAAGCATGACTTTGTCCATGTGTCGATCCTTTGTGATAGCAACCTTACCTAGACCCAATACCTGACTTTTGCTTTTGTCAGCGAAGATGATATGCTTCAGATGTGATGATGATAAGGGAGCATCCATCAATAGGTTCTTGTCACCAGTCATGTGATTTGTACATCCACTATCGAGGACCCACTCAGTGGCTTTGGGTTGATCATCCTGCAGATGAATTAGTGCAATTTATGAACCTCATATACTTCAGCAGTGAAGAATATGATATCACAATTCATCAGATCAATCTCATCAAGTAGTAAGACAAATAAAGCAGTAGGAGGACGTGTGAAATGGAAGTTCATTTCATCATGATTAGCCTACGTCCTTTCAGGCACTTTGTCAGGTCCCCAGCAAATTCTTCAGACGTTACAGTACGTATGGAGACCTGACCCTGCACAAGAGATTAGTTCTTTTTCTTCACCACCCACATCTGAAGGGGTGGCAAAGAGTTCATCACTCTGCGAGCTCCATATGAGAATGGTGGCATGGAGGCCAATCCATTTTGTTTCACATAAGAGTGGTTAGTGTAAGCATATGAATAAGCAGAGAAATTCTTCGAGGACTTATGAACATAATAATTAGAAGAATAATGCTCATATTCATAGCCCTTGGCTCTTCCCTGCGGAACAGAGTTGTTAGCACAATGATGTTCATATGAGGACTTTGATCCATGTGAGGAATTTGATCCCCTTGAGGAATATGGTCCATATGAGGACTTGGATCCATATGAAGAATTTGGTCCATATGAAGAATTTGATCTGGGGTTCCTATTCTTCACAGGTGGTGTCATGAGGACATTCACCTGAAGACTTTCAAGGCACCTTTTGGGAACCCAGATTTTCTTCATAGGGGAACCATTCCTGCAGTTAGTGCCAACATATCTAGCAAATACTTCACCATTCTGATTTTTGAACAGTTTATAGTTGGAGTCAAATGACTCATCATAAGAATGAGAAGATTCACATGTATAACCAGATAAATTAGATGGATCAACTGGAGGTCCCTTTGCAGCAACCCATGAGGTTTTGGGGTACTTCTCAGGCTTCCAATATGTACCATCAGCATTGAGTTTCCTCTCAAAGGCAATACCCTCTTTCCTAGGGCTCCTGTTGAGGATCTGCTTTTTAAGCACATCACATAGAGTCTGATGCCCTTTGAGGCTTTTGTACATGCCTGTCATGTACAATTCCTTCAACCCTGCATCGTTAGTGATACTAGCAATGTCCTCAGATGAGGAATTAGTGATAGCAGAGGCAGGTGAAGAATTTGTAACATTAGAAGCATTTGAACATTCAGGTGAGGAATTAGCAGATTCTCGTTCAATGCATTTGAAACATGGAGGAATAAATTCTTCCTGAGCAGCGCCGATTTGTTGAGCAAGTAATGAATCACGCTCCTTCTGAAGATCTTCATAACTCACTCTTTTCTTCTCAAGATCTTGCTTCTTTTGAAGAAATTCATAAGAAAGTTTCTCATGATCAGACAAGAGAGTGTTATGATGACCTTGAAGGTTGTCAAACCTGGTCTGAAGTCTCTGAAGATTTTCAGTTAAGGCTTTAGTGCGATCCATTTCTTCACCCAACATATCATCACTTTTGTCTAGCATGTTTTCAACCTTTTCAAAAGCCTTTTGTTGTTGCACAACAATCTTAGCAATTTTAGAGTAGCTAGGCTTAAGATTTTCATCAGATTCATCCTCACTAGATTCAGAGGAGGCATATTTGAGTACCTTGGCACCTTTTGCCATGAAGCAATAGGTGGGAGCGTAGTCATCACTGCCTTCATCAGCCTTGTTGGTGAGATCACTTTCTTCAGAGTTGAAGATGGAGTTGCTGACAAATGCGGTAGCGAGGGCTAGGCTCGCCACACCAGACTCGGAGTCTTCAGATTCCTCCTCTTCCACATTTTCTTCAGATTCAGCTTCAGAGTCCATTTCCTTGCCAATGAATGCCCGAGCCTTCTTGGAGCTGCTCTTCTTGTGAGACGAAGACTTCGAGGATTTTGATGATGAAGATTTTGAGGATTTCTTCTTATTCTTCGCATCATCAGAACTGTAATCCTTGTATTTCTTCTTCTTTGATTCCTTTTCCCACTGAGGACAATCTTGAATGTAGTGTCCAGGCTTCTTGCACTTGTGACAAAGCCTTCTCTTGTAGTCACTGGATGAGGAATCATTGCTCCTTGAGGGTCTTCCAAAACGACCACGTCTTGAGAATTTTTGGAATTTCTTCACGAGCAGCGCTAGATCATGACTTAGTTCTTCAGGGTCGCCAAGGCTGCTACCAGAGTCTTCATCTTTGGACTCAGATACAACCTTGGCCTTCAGTGCACGTGATCTGCCATAGCTCGAACCATAGAGATCTCTCTTTTTAGCAAGCTGGAACTCATGAGTATTTAGCCTCTCGAGGATATCAGCGGGGTCAAGTGACTTGTAATCAGCACACTCTTGTATCATCAGTGCCAGAGTATCAAATGAGGAATCAAGATACCTCAGCAATTTCTTCACCACCTCATGGTCGGTGATGTCAGTGGCACCAAGTGCTTGAAGTTCATTTGATATGTCAGTGAGGCGATCGAAAGTTTTCTGAACATTTTCATTGTCGAGTCTTTTGAAGCGGTTGAAGAGATTGCGAAGAACATCAACTCGAGAGTCACGCTGAGTTGAAACTCCTTCATTGACTTTGGACAGCCTATCCCAAATAAGCTTAGCAGTCTCCAAAGCACTCACTCTTCCATACTTTCCTTTGCTCAGATGGCCACATATGATATTCTTCGCTTGAGAGTCAAGTTGCTTGAATCTCTTCACATCAGCAGCATACAGAGAAGGTGTGACTGAGGGAACACCAATTTCCACAACATACCAGAGATCGTTATCAATTGCCTCAAGATGCATTCGCATCTTATTCTTCCAATAGGGGTAGTCCGTCCCATCGAAGGTAGGACACCGAGCAAAGACCTTGATCATACCTGCGGTCAACATAACTAAAACTCCAGGCGGTTAAACCAAAATCACACAGAACAAGGGAGTACCTTGCTCTGATACCAATTGAAAGTGCGTTATATCGACTAGAGGGGGGTGAATAGGCGATTTTTATGAAATTCTTCACTGAGGAATTTGCTAGTGAGGAAATTCCTTAGCGAAGAACTACTAGCAGTGGAATAAGTACTCAGATGAAAACAAAGCAGAACACAAGCATGGTCATCATGATGAAATGAAGACTAGCACAGAGTACAGAAAGCATAAACACAGGATAACACAGAATGAAGACAAACAGACTGAAGAATTTGGACTGAGGAAATTGAGAAAGTCTTCAGTCAAAGTCTTCAATCACAGATATGATAAACAAGCAGCACAATACCGAGGAAATGAAAGAGTTGAGGAAATGGAACCAGTAAGCTTGGTGAAGACAATGATTTGGTAGACCAGTTCCAACTGCTGTCTCAGTTGTACATCTGGTTGGAGCGGCTGAGTATTTAAACTCGAGGACACACAGTCCCAGACACCCAGTCCTGAGCACGCAGCTCGGGACACCAAGTCCTCACCGTATTCTCCTTGAACTAAGAACACACAGTCCTCATCCAATCACTCATGGTAAGTCTTCAGGTGACTTCCGAACCTTAACAAACTCGGTCACTCGGTGATCCACAATTCCTCTTGGATGCTCTAGACCATGACGCCTAACCGTCTGGAAGAAGCACAGTCTTCAAAGGTAACAAGCGTCGGATCCACACAGGATCAATCTCTTCAGTGATGCTCAATCACTTTGGGTTTGTAGGTGTTTGGGTTTGGGTTTTGGATTTTCCTCACTTGATGATTTTTGCTCAAAGTCCTCGGAGGATGGGTTGCTCTCCAATGACAAGTGTCAGTTTCTCTCGGAGCAGCCAACCAGCTAGTGGTTGTAGGGGGCGGATATTTATAGCCTAGGGAGCAGCCCGACATGATAAGACATAAATGCCCTTCAATGATATGACCGTTGGATGGATAAGATATTTTGGGACAGCTGGCGCGTAGCACAGCAACGGTCGGAAATTTGAGATACAAATTCCTCAGGGCTATCATGTTCCTCACAGTGTAGGCAATCCGCACTGGCGAATTCCTAACTCCTCAGTCAGAACAAAGTCCTCAGTGACCAGAAGAACTGCGTCTCTGTCACTGAATAAATTGACTGAACTGTCTGAGATTTCCAATGGCTTCACTCGAAGGGATTGGTAGGTGTAGGATTTGAGTTGAGCATCAAATGGAAATTTTTCCTTAGTATTTCCTCGACCCCCTTTAACAGTACGGTGTTTCCTATGACTCAAGAAAGATAAAATGAAACTACGAATACAAAAGTCTTCACGCTTCATGTTCCTCGAATGAATACCAAGTCTTCAAGGTCACACCAATTTCTTCACTTTCAAAGTATTCAGAAAGTCTTCGGTATATCAAAGTCTTTAGTCGAAGAACTTCATTTTTAGGGGTCGACTTTCTCTGTAAGTATCAAACTCCTCGTAGACTTATAGACCTGTGTACACTCATAAACACATTAGATCCTTAACCTATAAGTCTTCAATACACCAAAATCACTAAGGGGCACTAGATGCACTTACACACCCGAGGTGGGCACAACCCACTAGGGCGCGCCTGGGCCTCCTAGCGCACCCTAGTGGGTTGTGCTCCCCTCGGAGCACCCCCCAGGCGCAGCCTTTGCCCATTAGGTATTTTCTGGTCCATCAATATTATCCGTGAAGTTTCGTTGCATTTGGACTTCGTTTGATATTGATTTCCTGCGATGTAAAAAACATGCCGAAAACAGCAACTGGCACTTGGCACTATGTCAACAGGTTAGTACCAAAAAATTATATAAAATGACTATAAAATGATTATGAAACATCCAAGATTGATAATATAACAGCATGGAAAAATAAAAAATTATAGATACGTTGGAGACGTATCAGAATCCCCAAGCTTAACTCCTACTCGTCCTCGAGTAGGTAAGTGATAAAAACAGAATTTTTGATGTGGAATGCTGCCTAACATGTCATATCATATTTATTTTCATTATAGCATGGATAATTGGACTTTTATATTGTTCAAAGGAATAGTCTAGTTTTGACATGATAACTAAAATACTCAAGCATATAAACAAGTAGCCATGTTTTTCAAAATACCGACGCTAAAATAAGTTATCCCTAGCCCATAATGCTCAATCAATGATCCATTCATGAAACACACTCGCATATTAACTACACCCGATACTCAAGTATGATCATGTTGCCTCCTAGTTGGTGCTTTTATAAGAGAAGATGGAGACTCGAATTCAAAATAAAAATTGCATCAGGTAAAAGAAAGGCCCTTCGCAGAGGGAAGTAGGGATTTGTAGAGGTGCTAGAGCTCAAAGCGAAAATTGAGAGATAAAAACATTTTGGGAGGTGTGTCTTTCCCACCAACAAAAATGACTTAGAGTTCCCAACACTTTCCATGCTAAATATAACATAGGCGGTTCCCAAACAAAAAATAAAGTTTATTCCTTTTTCAACCATACTTTCACTTTCCATGGCTAGCCGTATCCACGGTTGCCCTCCATACCAACACTTTCCAAGGAATTTCTTTTTGACAACATAAAGTAAATTCATTTTTCATTTCGGGACTAGGCATCCCTAATACCTTTGCTTTAGTCTCGTGCGATAACAAGTGAATAAACACTCATCATGAGAATAACACATCTAGCATGGAAAATATTAGCCACCCCTCACCGCTCCGCGAGCGGTACGAACACACAAAAGAGAAGTTTATTTTGAAAATTACTGATGGCACATACAAATTTGCTTAGAACGGCAAAAGAATACCGCATATAGGTAGATATGGTGGACTCATGTGGCAAAACTGGTTTAAAGGTTTTTTTATGCACAAGTAGTGATCATACTTAGTGCAAAATGAAGGCTAGCAAAAGATTGAGAAGCGACCAACCAAGAAACGAATAACCTTGTAAGCCGGCATTAAGCATAATTAACACTGAATAATGCACCACAAGTAGGATATAATTTCATTGCATAATTATTGACTTTCGTGCTTGCAAAGGGAATCACAAACCTTAACACCAATATTCTTACTAAAGCATAATTACACATCAATATAACTCTCATATCACATCATCATATCTCAAAACTATTACTAAGAATCAAGTTTATTTTGTCCAATGATCTTCATTAAAGTTTTTATTATATCCTTCTTGGATATCTATCAATTTGGAACTAATTTTTATATGTTTCTTTTGATAAGCTCAAAGAAATATAAGTGAAGATCATGAGCAATAATTTCTTTCTCTCAAATTAATTTAAGTGGAGCAAGAGAGAATTTCTTGAAAATTTTACTAACTGTCAAAGAAATCTAAGTGAAGCAAGAGAGCATTCCTTCAAAAATACTAAAGCACACCGTGCTCAAAAAGATATAAGTGAAGCACTAGATCAAGTCCATAGCTCATAAAAAATTAAGTGAAGCATAGAGAGCAATTCTAACAAGTCATGACATAATGTTGGCTCTCTCAAATAGGTGTGTCCAGCAAGGAATCAAGACTTAAAACACACAAAAAAACAAGCAAAGACTCATATCATACAAGACGCCCCAAGCAAAACACATAGTATGTGACGAATAAAAATATAGCTTCGAGTAAAATACCGATGGTCGTTAGAAGAAAGAGGGGATGCCACTCGGGGCATCCCCAAGCTTAGCTCCGTGCTATTTTTTGGATAATAGCTTCGGATGCCGGGGCATCCCCAAGCTTAGGCTCTTCTTAATCCTTATTCCTTCATCCATCGTAAGATAACCCAAAACTTGAAAACTTCAATCACACAAAACTTAACAAAATCTTCGTGAGATCCGTTAGTATAAGAAAATAAATCACTACTATTAGTACTATTGCAACCTATTCATATTTTCTTCTTGCATTATATATAATGTATTCCGACTTCTCTATGGAAAAAGCTCATCAAAGAAAACCATAGAGCCATCAAAACAAGCACACAACGCTAAGAAAACAGAATCTGTCAAAAACAGAACAGTCAGTAGCAACCTGAATTGTTCGCATACTTTTGTCACTCCAAAAATTCTAAAACATAGGACAACCTGATAAATTTGTATATAAATCTACCGCAAAAGAATTGGTATTTTATCGCGCTCTGGTTAAAAATAAGAATTGTTTTCGTCAGCGCAAAAGTTTCTGTTTTCAGCAAGATCAAACAACTATCACCCAAGAAGATCCTAAAGACTTTACTTGGCACAAACACTAATTAAAACACAAAATACACCATCATAACAGTATCATAATTGTGAAAACACTCAAGAACAGAAAGCAAAAAGTCAAAAATAAATTTTATTCATTGGGTTGCCTCCCAACAAGCGCTATAGTTTTACGCCCTTAGCTAGGCATAAAGCAAGGATCTAAGTTTTGTCATCTTTGTTCTTAATTTCCTCAGGGGTGTTCTTGTCATGAGATTTTGTAAAGACAACATAAAACATATTATCCATAGAAACATTAGCATTTCTAAGTTGGTTTTCATCATATCCCCTTTGATTTCCCGCAATAATCCAAGAGTGACGTTGATTAACATTACTGAAAACATGTTGGATTATATGTAAAACGGGGACTTCCTTTTTAAGATTCTCATCGAAGATTTTATTATCCCCAAGGAAATGCCTTAACGCATAATCACTATTGTAAAGAATTTAATCTATCACAGGTTTTTCACGATTCATACCATAAAAATCAAAAAATTCCCTAGCTTCCCATATTATGTAATCAAATTCATTCATAAGGACAAGGGTGGCCAACTTTTTAGCCCTAAGATTCTTTATCATGGGAAGCTGAAGAAACAATCTTTGGAAAGTAGGATGAGTACAGATAAAGTTACTTTCAAGTTTCAGAACTAGTGCTCAAATAGCATCTGCATAAAATCTAGTAGTTTTAAGTATAGGAGCACCATCAAGACTTTGATTTCCAACAATTGAAAAATTCTTGGATACGTTCTTTTCCCATAACATTCCTTGCCCCAAAATAAAAGTTTTAGCATCCAGATTGCCCGTACGTCCAATCTTAGGACTTGGCCATCATCTATTGCTGCCATATCGAAATCACTCATGATTGCAAGCAAAGGATAGACCTGATGAGAAAACGGCGAACGAAAAAGAGGGCGAATAAAACGGCAACTTTTTGTGAAGTGGGGGAGAGGAAAACGAGAGGAAAATGGCAAATAATGTAAATTGCGAGGAGATGAGATTTGTGATTAGGAACCTGGTATATGTTGAAGATCGTCCCCGGCAAGGGCGCCAGAAATTCCTTTTGATGCGGCTTGAAGCTACGTCGGTATTTCCCCAAAGACGAAGGGATGAGGCAGCACATTGGCGGTAGGTATTTCCCTCATTTACGAGACCAAGGTTGTCGAACCAGTACGAGAACCAAGCAACAGAATGTAAACAACACCTGCACACAAATAACAATCACTCGCAACCCGACGTGTTATAGGGGTTGTCAATCCCTTTCGGGTAACGGCGCCAGAAATTGGCACGTGGATGGGATAAAGTTGTAATAGATTGATAGATTGAACGCCAAATAAAATAAATAATAATAAAACGCAGCAAGGTATTTTTGTATTTTTTTGGTTTAATAGATGTAAAAATAAAGGCAAAGGAAAATAGATCGTGAAGGCAAATAATAAGAGAAAGAGACCCAGGGTCATAGGTTTCACTAGTGGCTTCTCTCAAGAAAAATAGTAAACGGTGGGTAAACAAATTACGGTTGGGCAATTGATAGAACTTCAAATAATCATGACGACATCGAGGCAATGATCAATACATAGGCATCACGTCCAAGATTAGTAGACCGACTCCTGCCTGCATCTACTACTATTACTTGACACATTGACCGCTATCCAGCATGCATCTAGTGTATTAATTTCATGGAGAAATGGAGTAATGCAATAAGAATGATGACATGATGTAGACAAGATCTATCTATGTAGAGATAAACCCCATCGTTTTATCCTTAGTAGCAACGATACATACGTGTCGGTTCCCCTTCTGTCATTGGGATCAAGCACCGTAAGATCGAACCCATTACAAAGCACCTCTTCCCATTGCAAGATAAATAGATCAAGTTGTCGAAGCAAAACCCAAATATTGGAGAAGAAATACGAGGCTATGATAAATCATGCATATAGGAGATCAAAGAAACTCAAATAACTTTCATGGATATAAAAAGATAGATCTGATCAGAACTCAAAGTTCATCTGATCCCAACAAACACACAGCAAAAAGAGTTACATCATATGGATCTCCAGCAGACCATTGTATTGAGAATTCAACGAGAGAGAGGAAGCCATCTAGCTACTAACTACGGATCCGAAGGTCTACAAAGAACTACTCACACATCATCGGAGAGGCACCAATGGAAGTGGTGAACCCCTCCGTGATGGTGTCTAGATTGGATCTGGTGGTTCTGGACTCTACGGCGGCTGGAATTGATTTTCGTCGACTCCCCTAGGGTTTCTGGAATATTGGGGTATTAATAGAGCAAAGAGGCGGTCCGGGGGGCACCCGAGGTGGGCAAAGCCCACTAGGGCGCGCCTGGGCCTCCTGACGCACCCTGGTGGGTTGTGCTCCCCTCGGAGCACCCCCCAGGTGCAGCCTTGGCCCATTAGGTGTCTTCTGGTCCATAAAAATTATCCGTGAAGTTTCGTTGCATTTGGACTCCGTTTGATACTGATTTCATGCGATGTAAAAAACATGCAGAAAACAACAACTGGCACTCGGCACTATGTTAATAGGTTAGTACCAAAAAATTATATAAATTGATTATAAAACATCCAGGATTCTTAGTATAACAGCATGGAACAATAAAAAATTACAGATACGTTGGAGACGTATCAGCATCCCCAAGCTTAACTCCTACTTGTCCTCGAGTAGGTAGGTGATAAAAACAGAATTTTTGATGTGGAATGCTGCCTAACATGTCATATCATATTTGTTTTCTTTATAGCATGGACATTTGGAGTTTTATATTGTTCAAAGAAATAGTCTAGTTTTGACATGATAACTTAAATACTCAAGCATGTAAACAAGCAACCATGTTTTTCAAAATATCAACGCTAAAATAAGTTATCCCTAGCCCATCATGCTCAATCAATGATCCATTCATGAAACACACTCGCATATTAACTACACCCAATACTCAAGTATGATAATATTGCCTCCTAGTTGGTGCTTTTTTAAGAAAAGATGGACAAATTCAAAAAAAAACTGCATAAGGTAAAAGAAAGGCCCTTCACAGAGGGAAGTAGGGATTTGTAGAGGTACCAGAGCTCAAAGCGAAAATTGAGAGATAAAAACATTTTGGGGGGTGTGTCTTTCCCACCAACGAAAACGACTTAGAGTTCCCAACACTTTCCAAGCTAAATATATCATAGGCGGTTCCCAAACATAAAATAAAGTTTATTCCTTTTTCAACCATACTTTCACTTTCCATGGCTAGCCATATCCACGGTTGCCCTCCATACCAACACTTTCCAAGGAATATCTTTTTGACAACATAAAGTAAATTCATTTTTCATTTCGGGACTAGGCATCCCTAAACCTTTGCCTTACTCTCGTGCAATAACAAGTGCATAAACACTCATCGTGAGAATAACACATCTAGCATGGAAAATATTAGCCACCCCTCACCGATCCGCAAGCGGTACGAACACACACAAGAGAAGTTTATTTTGAAAATTAGAGATGGCACATACAAATTTGCTTAGAACGGCAAAAGAATACCGCATATAGGTAGATATGGTGGACTCATGTGGCAAAACTGGTTTAAAGTTTTTTGATGCACAAGTAGTGATCATACTTAGTGCAAAATGAAGGCTAGCAAAAGATTGAGGAGCGACCAACCAAGAAACGAATAATCTTGTAAGCCATCATTAAGCATAATTAATACCGAATAATGCACCACCGATAGGATATAATTTCATTGCATAATTATTGACTTTCGTGCTTGCAAAGGGAATCACAAACCTTAACACCAATATTCTTACTAAAGCATAATTACTCATCAATATAACTCCCATATCACATCATCATATCTCAAAACTATTACTAAGAATCAAGTTTATTTTGTCAAACGATCTTCATGAATGTTTTTTTATATCCTTCTTGGATATTTATCATTTTGGAGCTAATTTTCATATGTTGCTTTTCATAAGCTCAAACAAATATAAGTGAAGATCATAAGCATAAAATTTCTTTCTCTCAAATTAATTTAAGTGAAGCAAGAGAGAATTTCTTGAAAATTTTACTAACTGTCAAATAAATCTAAGTGAATCAAGAGAGCATGTCTTCAAAAATACTAAAGCACACCGTGCTCAAAAATATATAAGTGAAGCACTAGAGCAAGTCCATAGCTCATAAAAAATTAAGTGAAGCATAGAGAGCAATTCTAACAAGTCATGACATAATTTTGGCTCTCTCAAATAGGTGTGTCCAGCAAGGAATCAAGACTTAAAACACAAAATAAAACAAGCAAAGACTCATATCATACAAGACGCTACAAGCAAAACACATAGTATGTGACGAATAAAAATATAGCTTCGAGTAAAATACCGATGGTCGTTAGAAGAAAGAGGGGATGCCACTTGGGGCATCGCGAAGCTTAGTTCCTTGCTCTATTTTGGATAATAGTTTCGGATGCCGGGGCATCCCTAATCTTAAGCTCTTCTTAATCATTATTCCTTCATCCATCGTAAGATAACCCAAAACTTGAAAACTTCAATCACACAAAACTCAACAAAACCTTCGTGAGATCCGTTAGTCTAAGAAAATAAATGACTACTATTAGTACTGTTGCAACCTATTCATATTTTCTTCTTGCATTATATATACTGTATTCCAACTTTTCTATGGCAAAAAATCATAAAAAAAACTGTAACGCCATCAAAACAAGCACACAACGCAAAAAGAAAACAGAATCTGTTAGAAACAGAACAGTCTGTAGCAATCTGAATTGTTCGAATACTTCTATCACTCCAAAAATTCTGAAAAAATATGACAACCTGAGAAATTTGTATGCAAATCTACTGCAAAAAAATTGGTGTTTTATTACGCTCTGGTTAAAAATAAGAATTGTTTTCGTGAGCGCAAAACTTTCTGTTTTCAGCAAGATCAAACAACTATCACCCAAGAAGGTCCTAAAGGCTTTACTTGGCACAAACACTAATTAAAACACAAAAAACACCATAGTAACAGTAGCATAATTGTGCAAACACTCAAGAACAGGAAGGAAAAGGCAAAAATAAAATTTATTCATTGTGTTGCCTCCCAACAAGCGCTATAGTTTAGCGCCCTTAGCTAGGCATAAAGCAAGGATCTAAGTTTTTTCATCTTTGTTCTTAATTTCCTCAGGGGTGTTCTTGTCATGAGGTTTTGTAAAGACAACATAAAACATATTATACATAGAAACTTTGGCATTTCTAAGTTGGTTTTCATCATATCCCCTTTGATTTCCCGCAACAATCCAAGAGTGACGTTGATTAACATTATTGAAAACTTGTTGGATTATATCTAAAACGGGAACTTCCTTTTTAAGATTCTCATCAAAGATTTTATTATCCCCAAGAAAATGCCTTAGTGCATAATCACTATTGTAAAGAATTTCATCTATCACAGGTTTTTCACGATTCATACCATAAAAATCAAAAATTTCCCTAGCTTCCCATATTATGTAATCAAATTCATTCATAAGGACAAGGGTGACCAACTTTTAGCCCTAAGATTTTTATCACGGGAATCTCAAAAAACAATATTTGAAAAGTAGGATGAGTACGGATAAATTTACTTTCAAGTTTCAGAACTAGTGCTGAAATAGCATCCGCATAAGATCTAGTAGTTTTAAGTATAGGAGCACCATCAAGACTTAGATTTCCAACAATTGAAAAATTCTTGGATACGTTCTTTTCCCATAACATTCCCTTGCCCTAAGATAAAAGTTTTAGCATCCAAATTGCCCATACGTCCAATCTTAGGACTTAGGCCATCATCTATTGTTGCCATACCGAAATCACTCCTGATTGCAAGCAAAGGATAGATCCGATGAGAAAACGGCGAACGAAAAGAGGGCGAATAAAACGGCAAATTTTTGTGAAGTGGGGAGAGGAAAACGAGAGGAAAATGGCAAATAATGTAAATTGCAAGGAGATGAGATTTGTGATTAGGAACCTGGTATATGTTGAAGATCGTCCCCGACAACGTCGCCAGAAATTACTTTTGATGCAGCTTGAAGCTACGTCGGTATTTCCCCAAAGAGGAAGGGATGATGCAGCACATCGGCGGTAGGTATTTCCCTTAGTTACGAGACCAATGTTATTGAACCAGTAGAACCAAGCAACACAACGTAAACAACACCTGCACACAAATAACAATCACTTGCAACCCGACGTGTTAAAGGGGTTGTCAATCCCTTTCAAGTAGCGGCGCCAGAAATTGGCACGTGGACGGGAGAAAGTTGTAATAGATTGATAGATCGAACGCCAAATAAAATAAATAATAATAAAACGCAGGAAGGTATTTTTGTATTTTTTGGTTTGATAGATATGAAAATAAAAGCAAAGAAAAATAGATCGCAAAGGCAAATAATAAGAGAAAGAGAACAGGGGGCCATAGGTTTCACTAGTGGTTTCTCTCGAGAAAAATAGCAAACTATGGGTAAACAAATTACTGTTGGGCAATTGATAGAACTTCAAATAATCATGACGATATCCAGGCAATGGTCAATACATAGGCATCATGTCCAAGATTAGTAGACCGACTCCTGCCTGCATCTACTACTATTACTCCACACATCGACCGCTATCCAGCATGCATCTAGTGTATTATGTTCATAGAGAAACGGAGTAATGCAATAAGAATGATGACATGATGTAGACAAGATCTATCTATGTAGAGATAGACCCCATCGTTTTATCCTTAGTAGCAATGATACATACGTGTCGGTTCCCCTTCTGTCACTCGGATCAAGCATCGTAAGATCGAACCCACTACAAAGCACCTCTTCCCAATGCAAGATAAATAGATCAAGTTGGCCAAACAAAACCCAAATATCGGAGAAGAAACACGAGGCTATAATAAATTATGCATATAAGAGATCAAAGAAAATCAAAGAACTTTCATGGATATAAAAAGATAGATCTGATCATAAACTCAAAGTTTATCCGATCCCAACAAACACATCGCGAAAAGAGTTACATCATATGGATCTCCAAGAGACCATTGTATTGAGAATTCAGCGAGAGAGAGGAAGCCATCTAGCTACTAACTACAGACCCGAAGGTCTACAAAGAACTACTCACTCATCATCAGAGAGGCACCAATGGAAGTGGTGAACCCCTCCGTGATGGTGTCTAGATTGGATCTGGTAGTTCTGGACTCTGCGGCGGCTGGAATTGATTTTCATCGACTCCCCTAGGGTTTCTGGAATATTGGGGTATTTATAGAGCAAAGAGGCGGTCCGGGGGGCACCTGAGGTGGGCACAACCCATCAGAGCATGCTTGGGCCTCCTGGCGCGCCCTGGTGGGTTGTTCTCCCCTTGGAGCACCCCCCAAGGCGCAGCCTTGGCCCGTTAGGTGTCTTCTGGTTCATAAAAATTCTCCGTGTAGTTTCATTGCATTTGGACTCCGTTTGATATTGATTTCCTGCAATGTAAAAAACATGTAGAAGAAGTTACCAACCGATCCTGATCCGGTCCGCTCCTCCCCTAGCGAGCCCCTCTCCTAGCGAGCCCCTCCCCCCCCCCCCCCCGCCGGCGGCCACTCCGGCCCCGACGTCCACCCCTCTCCCGCCGGAGGCCACCCCGGCCCCAGCGTCCACCCCTCTCCCGCCAGCGGCCACCCGAGCCTCGGCGCTCTCCTTGTCCCTTCAGGTTTCCGCCACATCTGCTCCCGCCCGCTATGGCTGATGGCTCCGGAAGCCCGGCGTCGGTGTCCTCCAGGCTCCAGCCCGTCGTCTCCGGCCTCGGGCTGTCGGATTCGTCGGGTTCTGAGGGAGGCTCGACCAGGGCTGGAGGTGCTCCGGCTGGTGCCAACCCTGGGCCGGCTGCGGGCTCCGCCGCCCCATGGCGCAAGCCGGGGCCTTCGCGCAAGGCGCTCTCGTGCAAGAGGAAAGCTTCGAGGAAGATGGCCGGGGCAGGAGGATCTCGGTCGCGTTCGCCTGCCTCGTCGCCGGAGAGAAGGGAGATCCCGGCCGACCTGTTCGGCCTCTGCTTCAAGTGTTTCCGGGAGGGCCACAAAAGAGATGACTGCAAGTTTCCTTCGCTCTGCATCAGATGCGGACTGGAGGGTCACATTTCCATGGAGTGCAAGCGGCCGAGGAGCCCAAGGTCGGAGGAGGAGCTCCAGCGGGATGTTGTTGCCAAGATAGAGCGGTTCTCGCAACCGCTGATGCAGGCCGGACCTGCGCGCAGGCTGTCACTGGCGACTAGGCAGACCTCTCTGGCGGAGAGGACCTCGCCAGTGTCGGTGGACACCGCACCTGTGGGGTTCATGCAGGCTTCGGTAGCTGCAGCTGCTACTACTGGCGGCATCTGCGTGCTTCGCCGGACGCAGGAAATGGATGACCTTGAGCAACGCCTAAGGCTGGCAGTGGTGACTTATGTGGGCGGAACTCGACCAGCGGTGTCGTGCCACGAGGCCGCGGAGGCAATTTCGGAGGAACTACGCATCCCTCGCCATAGATTCTCGGTTCACAAGTACCATCCTGAGGACTTCCTGGTGATGTTCGCGGCGCCGGACCTTCGCAATAGGGTCTTGGCGGCCGGCACAGTCGAGTATGGCTTCTTCAAGCTGTACGTCAAGCCGTGGCTTAAGCAAGCGCAAGCAGTCACTAGAGTTATGCGCTCTCAAATTGATCTCATGATCGAGAGGGTCCCTTCCCATGCTTGGACGATAGAGACGGCGGCGGAGCTCCTCGGCTCTGCTTGTCTGGTAGAGAGCCTGGCGCCAAAAACAGAGAGCAGAGAAGACATTTCTCTCTTCAAGCTGCGAGCTTGGTGTGTAGACCCGGATGAGGTGCCAGCAGACAAACGCCTCTGGGTGCCAGAGCCGGAGATGAACGGCGGACCAGACGTGCGACTGCCCACCTCCCGGGCCTTGCTGGAATACAAAACTCTCATTCACATAGGGAGAATTCGCGGCCACGAGGGTCCGGAGCGTTGGATGAGGCCGCCTAGCTCAGATGGAAGCGGGCAAAGTGGAATGCCGGAGGATTTTGGGGACTTCTCTGGTCAGGTAGAATGGTGTGTCCTACCATGGACTAGGGGAGTTCGCGATCACCATGGTGGAGCGCCTGCTAGTGGTGCACCAGGTCGAACCTACAGGCAGGCCTTGCTTGGGAGAATTGGGCCATCTGATTGGAGGATCCCGCCGATGGCTTCTGGCACGGCGGCGCCGGCGCGCGCACCCGGGGGCAGTTCCGTGGTGACTGCGGCAGGGCTGAGGCAGGTGGCCATGGCCGCCGATGCTGGTGTGTCGCTTGTGCAGCAGCCGCAGCTGGCCATAGAAGATCCGGGGAGGAGCCTCGGGGCCACGCCAGCACATGCTGTGGTGGTGGCCAATCCGAAACTGCCTGCAGCGCTGGGGCCGGAGGAGGCTACTTTCGACCAGGAGGAGATAAGGGAACAGGCCAATCAGATCATAGTGGTGGGTGCAGTCAGCTCAGATCCGGAGACCGAGAAAGGGACCCATGCCAATCCCGAGGCGGCAGATAAGGGGGTGTTTGTTTCCAGGGACTTTTTTGTGTAGGGACTAAAAAAAGTCTCGCTTAGAGACTTTTTTACCAAACGGGAGGGACTTTTTAGGGACTAAACTAGGCATTTGGGACTAAATGAAGAAGACTCTCAAGGAGAGTCTTTTTTGGGACTTTTTGGGACTTTTTCAACAATGCCCCTCCATGCATTCAATGGCCCGCCACCCCATGGTGTTGTTTAGTTGTTATTTTTCTATATACTAGGGGCAACATGGTCATTTAATAACCTCTAGAAAGAGACTAGGGACTTTTTAGTCTCTAGAAACAAACAGGAAGGGACTTTTTAGGGACTAGAGACTTTTTAGTTGGGACTAGAAAAAGTCCTAAGACTTATGAACCAAACACGGCCTAAAGCGCAGGGCGAGGCTTACCCGGACGTGGCATTGGGGGATCCAATGCCCAAATGCGCAGGATGGGTCTGAGGACCTGGCGAATCGGGAGGTGGACCGGCATGTGGGGGACGCTGCTGCCCATCCCCACGCTGGAACCGAGGAGGAGACACTACAGCAGGATAGGCCACCGGTGCAGGTTCCTGACCAGACGGCAAATGGGTGGGCCCCGGTGTTGGACGTGTTGCAGCTAGCGACAGCGGAGGAGATGGCATGTCCATCAGGTGGCGCGGCAGACATGGGACCCGCCACACAGGAATCTGGGGGAAGGAATATGGAGGCTGATGTGACCACGAGAGAAGCATGCATGCATGAACCGTTACATGGCGGTAATGCATCGGACGCTAGTGCAATTGCATCACAGCACCATGAGGGGAATTTATCTGACAAGGAAGTGGTGGCACTTGGAAACGTCAAGGCGTTCTGTGTTGGGTTGCTCAAAAAGCTCGCACCATCGCTGCTCAAGGAGTTCGAAGGGCTGCGAGGGGTTAAAACAGGGTAGGATCCTTTCACTCCACACCACGCAATACGGTCCGTCTGTGCCGGCAGCTCTAGGAAGACGAAGGCCTCGGCAGCCAAAACGGTGCTTCTTAAAACCATGGGATTCGACTGTGATGATCTGGCGGTCTCAAAGGACGCGCTAGGTCAGCTACGTACGGTGTTCGACTCACCACTCCAGGAGCCGCAATTGAGGCCATCGCAGATATCTTCGGGAAAGCGATGCCGCTCAATCTTGCGGAGGAGACAGGGATGGCCAAGCCACTATTGGTGCAGTAGGTGCGTTGGCACCGGCGGTGTTGGAGGCATCTTCATCCGATGTCGTTCAACGCTTTGGAGTTGGTGTGCTGGAATGTTAGAGGTCTCAACAATCCCGCCAAAAGGAAGGCCCTTAGAGGTTTTGTAGATTCTACTCGCGTGGCGGTCGTCTGTATACTTGAAACCAAATTAGAGGTGGTGGACACTTTTGTAATCTTGCAATGCATGGGGCCGAACTATGATGATTTCACCTATTTACCAGCATCGGATACTAGAGGCGGTATATTTGTGGCATGGGACACCATGCGGGTTCTCTTGACAAACTATGCCAATGATACTCATAGCATCACTGGGTACGTCTCGCCCAAGGAGGGGGCGCCATGGTGGCTAACAGTAGTATATGGGCCTCAGGATGATGTGCTCAAGATTAACTTCTTGAACGAACTATCGGAGCATAGATCGCTATGCCCTGGGCCATGGTTTGTCATAGGAGATTTTAATCTCATACTATACGCGGCAGACAAAAATAACTCCAACTTGGACAGGAGAATGATGGGGAAGTTCAAACGTTTTGTCGATGATAACGCGCTAAAAGAGCTCTTCTTGCATGGGCGCAAATACACCTGGAGCCCACTCTCACTAAAATAGACCGCGCTTTTGTATCCGTTGATTGGGAGCTCGAGAACCCGGAGTGCTTGCTGCAAGCTTTATCTACAGAGTACTCTGACCATTGCCCGTTGCATCTCGCGCTCCATGAACACATGCATGCCAAAAGGAGGTTCCGCTTTGAAAAGTTCTGGGTCAAGATGGATGGGTTTTTGGATGTCGTCAAGGAGGCTTGGGTTTGCGATCCAGATATTACTGATCCTTTCATGTGTCTCGACACCATGCTCAGAAACACAGCCCGAGCGCTTGCAACAAGGGGAAAAAAGGAGATAGGAAATATCAAACTCTAAATCGCTATTGCCAACATTGTCATTCTGCGGTTTGGCTGCACTCAGGAGAGTAGAGCACTGACAGAGGAGGAGAGATGGCTTAAAACAACTGGTACTAGGGCTTGCATCCCTAGAAAGGACTATAGCACGACAGAGGTCGAGAATAACATGGCTAAAAGAAGGGGACGCAAACACGCAGTTGTTTCACTTGGTAGCGAATGGAAGGCATATGAAAAACTACATACCTTCCTTGACCATGGATAGGCACATCATCATGGATTAGAAAGGCAAGGAGGATGCCTTCTACAAGGCATACAAAGAGCTGCTTGGCAAGGACGGTGCGCGAGACTTCACGCTCGACTTGGAGGGTCTTGGTGTTTTGCGTGTGGACTTCTCGGAGCAGGATCGCGTGTTTTCTGAAGAGGAGATTTGGGCAGTAATCAAGGACTTGCTATCGGATAAGGCGCCTGGTCCGGATGGGTTCATAGATCTTTTCTTCCAAAAAGCTTGCGAAATAATCATGGAGGATCTAGTAGCTGCGATACACAAGTTCTTCCTAGGCAATGGAAGGGGATTTGGAAGACTTAACCAGGCTTTGATCACGCTCATTCCGAAGTCATCGGAAGCATGCACTGTTTTTGATTTCCGACCTATATGCCTGGTGCACAGTATGCCCAAGATTGCATCCAAGCTACTGACTGCCAGACTAAGACCACACATGGGAGAGCTTGTTTAGACGAACCAGTCCGCATTCATAAAAGGCAGATGCTTGCATGATAACTTCCTCTTGGTTCGGCAAATGGCGCACACGATGCATCGGAGGAATGCCAAGGGAGTATTGCTAAAGCTTGACATATCCAAAGATTTTGACTCTCTAGCGTGGCTATTCCTGTTTGAGGTGTTGAGGGTGAAAGGATTCTCGGAGCGTTGGATTTCTTGGATTGCGACCTTTCTTACCACTGCTAGCTCGAGAATTCTAGTGAATGGATGCGCTGGTGACAAGTTCATGCACGCCAAAGGACTTAGGCAAGGGGACTCGATATCCCCCTTGCTTTTTGTTATTTCCATGGACGTTCTAACGACTATTATTAGCAAGGCGCATGAGGCCAGAGTGCTTAGTACCATCAATGGATGTAGCCCTATGCAGCACCTGTCCTTGTACGCTGATGATGTGGTGCTCTTCATAAAACCAACATGGTCTGATCTCATGTTCGTCAAGGAAATTCTCACCATCTTCGGTGTGGCATTAGGGCTCAAAGTCAATTATACCAAATATGCGGCAATCATGATTAGGGCCAAGAGTGAGGATGAGGAGCTTGTCAAGTCTGCACTTCCATGGAAGATTGACACCTTTCCGTGCAAATACCTTGGGCTACAGCTAAGTATTAGGCAGCTCAAAAGATCTGAGTGGCAGCCGATAGTGGATACAGCTCTGCACATTTTGCCAGGATAGCAAAGGGGCCTTGTGACGAGGCCTGGGAGACTCATCCTTGTCAATCAAGTCATGAGAGCGCGAGCCACTCATCACCTCATGATCATGGAGGCACCAAAATGGGCACTGGAAAGAGTGGACAAAGGCTGTCGTGCATTTTTCTGGGCTGGAACAGAGGCGGTGAATGGGGGCAAATGTGTTGTCTCCTGGACAAGGGTGTGCAGGCCTAAGCACATGGGTGGGTTGGGAGTCATTGACCTATACAAGCACGGCATTGCATTAAGACTAAGATGGGAATGGCTCCGACGCACGGATGTCACTAGACCTTGGCAAGGGCTCAACTTGACCGCGGACAAAAAGGTGGACCAAGCGTTTGGGAGCCTGGTTAAATGGAAAGTTGGCTCAGGAGGCAAGACCTTGTTCTGGAAAGACCGATGGATACATGGTGCAGCTATCAAAGATATTGCTCCATTACTTGTGGCAAAGGTGCGGACGCAAGTGGCAAACAGGAGACTTGTACGGGACGCGATGGACATGCATACATGGATGGATGACGTTGTAGGAGACCTCTGCACTGAGGGCCTCGCCCAATTCATTGGACTCTGGGAGATCCTCTTGGAAGTTCAACTAGACGCTCAAGTTGAGGACTGCCCCGTCTGGGCTTGGAACGCGACCGGTGTTTACACAGCTTCTTCTGCGTACAAGATGTTGTGTGAGGGAGGAGTTAGATTCCACTCCTTCGGGGCCATCTGGAAGTGTTGGGCACCCCTTGCGTGCAAGATTTTCATGTGGCTGGCTGTGCAATACCAACTGTGGACATCAGATAGGAGAGCTAGGCACGATTTGCAAGATCAAACATCAAAATGCTATCTGTGCGACCAGGAGGAGGACACGGTGGACCATATTTTGCTGCAGTGTGTGTTCTCGTGGCAAGTGTGGTTCCGCTGCATCACTAGAATGGGATTGACAGAGGACCTATGTCCATGTAACGACTCAAGATTGGTGCAGTGGTGGACGGAAGCTAGGAAAAGAATAGATAAGCAATCTCGGAAAGGCTTTGACACTTTCGTGATGCTAATCTATTGGATGATATGGAAGCAAAGGAACGCGAGAGTATTTGGCACGGGCATGAACAAGAGCGAGTGGGATACGGTGGACATGATCTTTGATGATCTGAGGACCTGGGCCAGAGCAGGAGCATTCGGAGGTCATCTATTATTAGAGTAGTCGAGTAGAGCTATGGAGTGGTGTGGACGCTTGGTTAGGGTCGACTTGTGACACCTAACTAGCGTATATGTAATCTCTTGTACATAGTTTTGTCTCTTCTATAAAGCTATGGTACGCCATTGGCGTACCCTCGAAAAAAAAACATGCAGAAAACAGCAACTGGCACTTGGCACTATGTCAATAGGTTAGTACCAAAAATGATATAAAATAACTATAAAATGATTATAAAACATCCAAGATTGAGAATATAACAACATGGAACAATCAAAAATTATAGATACGTTGGAGACGTATCAGGTGTGATAGGATAGGTCTGCAAGATAATAAAGAGCACATTAATAAAATCTAGGGGTTGTTTAGATAAAGACACAACTAAGTTAGTTTTAGTAGAGAACTTTTTGTCACGAGAAAGTTGTTTTTCCCTACGCAATTGATAACTAGACCGGTAATCATTATTGCAATTTTATATGAGGGAGAGGCATAAGCTAACATACTTTCTCTTCTTGTATCATATGCACTTATGATTGGAACTCTAGCAAGCATCCGCAACTACTAAAGATCATTAAGGTAAAACCCAACCATAGCATTAAAGTATCAAGTCCTCTTTATTCCCATACGCCATAACCCACTTATCCGTGTTTGTGTATCTATCACTCACTCAACGCAGACAATAAGCAAACAATGAACATATTGCAAACCCTACATCGGGGATCCCTCATGCTTGTGCGACACGGAGAGCACCACAAGACCGCACCAATAATAAAACATGCAACTCAAACAAATCACGATCATCAATGAACCCATAGGACAAAACAGATCTACTCAAACATCATAGGATAGCCATACATCATTGGGAAATAATATATAGCGTTGAGCACCATGTTAAAGTAGAAATTACAGCGGAGAGAAGGAGTGTTACACTGTTGCATAGAGGGGGCTAGAGTTGGTGATGGCAGCGGAGAAGTTGTTGGTGTAGATTGTCGTTGCGATGATGGCCCCGGCGGCGTTCCAGCGCCACCGGGAGAGAGGGGGAGAGAGCCCCCCTTCTTCTTCATCATCTTCCTTGACCTTCCCCCCTAGATGGGAGAAGGGTTTCCCCTCTAGTCCTTGGCTTCCATGGCAGCAGAGGGGTAGGAGCCCCTCCGAGATTGGATCTCTCTCTCTCTCTCTATTTCCTTCTGGTTCTGCGCTCCCTGTTTCTGGCCTTTCACCGTTTCTTAAATTCCCGAAGATCCGTAACTCCGATTGGGCTGAAATTTTAACATGATTTTATCCGGATATTAGCTTTCTTGCGCTAGAAGAAGGGCACAAACCACCTTACGAGTGGCCACATGGACCAAGGGCGCGCCCTACCCCCTGGGGCGATCCGTCCTTGTGGGCCCCTCGAGCATCGTCTCGTGTTGATTATTTTTCCCAAAAATCACATATATTCAAAAAAATCTCCGTCGGTTTTTATCGCGTTTGGAGTCCATTTTATATGGATTTTCATCAAAACGAAAAACATGCAACAAACAGAACTGGCACTGGGCATTGGATCAATATGTTAGTCCCAAAATAGTATACAAAGTTGCCAAAAGTATGTAAAAGTTGTAGAATATTGGCATGGAGCAATAAAAAAATTATAGACACGACGGAGACGTATCAACATCCCCAAGCTTAATTCCTGCTCGTCCTCGAGTAGATAAATGATAAAAAAGATATTTTTTTATGTGGAATGCTACTGTGGCACCCCGGCTCAGAGCAACAGGTTTACCTTGCATTGCCAGCCTAGAGATCTTGTCTCCTGGCAATACACAACATCTTGTTACAGAAAACAACCGCTTTATTGATGCTAGCGGAACATAGTTCATATTACAACAAGGTGCGAGGCCAAACGGCACACACGGTGCGGCTGAACAATATGTACATTACTTAGTGAACATAAAGGGGGCCTCGATCACGACAACTACATGGCAGCGGAACGACGACATAGCCGAACTCCATAGCATAGGTACACCGATGTGGACACGATCTAGACTCGGACAGTACTCTGTTCCAACGACACTTTCCTAAAATCTGGCATGACACGCCAGGTCAGTACATTGAATGTACTTGCAAGCTCACAACAAGCATAAACATAATGACAAGCAATATTACTTAGTGAACATAATAAGATCAAGTGCCTCAAGCCCCTCGGACTTGCTTACCATACGGGTTACTGATGTCTACTACACAACCTTCTTCTTGTAGACGTTGTTGGGCCTCCAAGTGCAGAGGTTTGTAGGACAGTAGCAAATTTCCCTCAAGTGGATGACCTAAGGTTTATCAACCGTGGGAGGCGTAGGTTGAACATGGTCTCTCTCAAACAACCCTGCAACCAAATAACAAAGAGTCTCTTATGTCCCCAACACACACAATACAATGGTAAATTGTATACGTGCACTAGTTCGGCGAAGAGATGGTGATACAAGTGCAATATGGATGGTAGATATGGGTATTTGTAATCTGAAAATATAAAAATAGCAAGGTAACGAATGATAAAAGTGAGCACAAACGGCATTGCAATGCGTTGAAACAAGGTCTAGGGTTCATACTTTCACTAGTGCAAGTTCTCTCAACAATAATAACATAATTGGATTATATAACTATCCCTCAACATGCAACAAAGAGTCACTTCAAAGTCACTAATAGCGGAGAACAAACAAAGAGATTATTGTAGGGTACGAAACCACCTCAAAGTTATTCTTTTGGATCAATCTATCATAGATTTCGTACTAGAATAACACCTTTAAGACACAAATCAACCAAAACCCTAATGTCACCTTGATACTCCAATGTCACCTCAAGTATCCGTGGGTATGATTATACGATATGCCCCAAGGTTTCTACCAGAGAGTCAAGACAAAAACGTGTGCCAACCCCTATGCATAAGTTCACAAACGGAACCCGCAAGTTGATCACCAAAACATACATCAAGTGGATCACGTGAATATCCCAATGTCACCACAGATAAGCACATGCAAGACATACATCAAGTGTTCTCAAATCTTTAAAGACTCCATCTGATAAGATAACTTCAAAGGGAAAACACAATCCATTACAAGAGAGTAGAGGGGGAGAAACATCATAAGATCCAACTATAATAGAAAAGCTCATGATACATCAAGATCGTGCCAAATCAAGAACACGAGAGAGAGATCAAACACATAGCTACTGGTACATACCCTCAGACCCGAGGGTGAACTACTCCCTCCTCGTCATGGAGAGCGCCTATATGATGAAGATGGCCACCGGTGAGGGATCCCCCCCCTCCGGTAGGGTGCCGGAACAGGGTCCCGATTGGTTTTTGGTGGCTACAAAGGCTTGCGGCGGCGGAATTCCCGATCTATTCTGTTCCCCGATGTTTTTAGGGTATATATATGTATGTGTGTGTGTGTGTGTGTGTGTGTGTGTGTGTGTGTGTGTGTGAAAGAAGTCGGTCAGGGGAGCCACGAGGGTGGGGGGCACGCCTCCCTACCTCGTGGCTTCCTCAAAGCTTCCCTGACGTCTACTCCAAGTCTCCTGGGTTGCTTCCGTTCCAAAAATAACTCTCCCGAAGGTTTCATTCCGTTTGGACTCCGTTTGATATTCATTTTCTGCGGAACACTGAAATAGGCAAAAAAAATAGCAATTTGCACTGGGCCTTGGGTTAATAGGTTACTCCCAAAAATAATATAAAAGTGTATAAATAAACCCATTAAACATCCAAAACAGTATATATAATAGCATGGAGCAATCAAAAATTATAGATACGTTGGAGACGTATCAAGCATCCCCAAGCTTAATTCCTTCTCGTCCTCGAGTAGGTAAATGATAAAAAACAGAATTTTTGATGTGGAATGCTACCTAACATATTTATCAATGTAATCTTCTCTATTGTGGCAAGAATATTCAGATCCATAAGATTCAAGACAGAAGTTTAATATTGACATGAAAACAATAATACTTCAAGCATACTAACAAAGCAATCATGTCTTCTAAAAATAACATGGCCAACGCAAGCTATCCCTACAAAATCATATAGTCTGGCTATGCTCTATCTTCATCACACAAAATATTTAAATCATGCACAACCCCGATGACAAGCCAAGCAATTGTTTCATACTTTTGATGTTCTCAAACTTTTTCGATCTTCATGCAATACATGAGCGTGAGCCATGGACATAGCACTATAGGTGGAATAGAATGGTGGTTGTGGAGAAGACAAAAAGGAGAAGATAGTCTCACATCAACTAGGCGTATCAACGGGCTATGGAGATTCCCAACAATAGATATCAATGTGAGTGAGTACGTATTGCCGTGCAACGGATGCACTAGAGCTATAAGTGTATGAAAGCTCAACAAAATAAACTAAGTGGGTGTGCATCCAACTCGCTTGCTCACGAAGACCTAGGGCATTTTGAGGAAGCCCATCATTGGAATATACAAGCCAAGTTATATAATGAAAGATTCTCACTAGTATATGAAAGTGACAACACATGAGACTCTCTATCATGAAGATCATGGTGCTACTTTGAAGCACAAGTGTGGTAAAAGGATAGTAGCATTGCCCCTTCTCTCTTTTTCTCTCTTTTTTTTGGGCCTCATCTTTTTTATGGCCTCTTTTTTCTCTCTTTTTTATTTGGGCTTCTTTGGCCTCTTTTATCTATTTTTATTTTTTTCGTCCGGAGTCTCATCCCGACTTTTTGTGGGGGAATCATAGTCTCCATCATCCTTTCCTCACTTGGGACAATGCTCTAATAATGATGATCATCACACTTTTATTTACTTACAACTTAAGAATTATAACTCGATACTTAGAACAAAATATGACTCTATGTGAATGCCTCCGGCGGTGTACCGGGATGTGTATTGACTCATGAGTGACATGTATGAAAGAATTATGAAGGTGGCTTTGCCACAAATACGATGTCAACTACATGATCATGCAAAGCAATATGACAATGATGAAGCTTGTCATAATAAACGGAATGGTGGTAAGCTGCATGGTAATATATCTCGGGATGGCTATGGAAATGCCATAACAGGTAGGTATGGTGGCTTTTTTGAGGAAGGTAAATGGTGGGTGTATGATACAGGCGAAAGGTGCGCGGTATTAGAGAGGCTAGCAATGGTGGAAGGGTGAGAGTGCGTATAATCCATGGACTCAACATTAGTCATAAAGAACTCACATACTTATTGCAAAAATCTATTAGTTATCGAAACGAAGTACTACGCGCATGCTCCTAGGGGGATTGATTGGTAGGAAAAGACCATCGCTCGTCCCCGACCGCCACTCATAAAGAAGACAATCAATAAATAAATCATGCTCCGACCTCATCATAGAACGGTTCACCATACGTGCATGCTACGGGAATCACAAACTTTAACACAAGTATCTCTCAAATTCACAATTACTCAACTAGCACGACTCTAATATTACCATCTTCATATCTCAAAACAATCATAAGGAATCAAACTTCTCATAGTATTCAATGCACTTTATATGATAGTTTTTATTATATCCCTCTTGGATGCCCATCATATTAGGACTAAATTCATAACCAAAGCAAATTACCATGATGTTTAGGACTCTCAAAATAATATAAGTGAAGCATTAGATTTCATCTATTTCTTCAAAATAAAACTACCGCCATGCCCTAAAAGGATATAAGTGAAGCACTGGAGCAAATGGCAAACTACTCTGAAAGATATAAGTGAAGATCAATGAGTAGTTGAATAATTATGTAAATATGTGAAGAATATCTAACATTTAAGAATTTCATATCTTGGTATTTTATTTAAACATCAAGCAAAACAAAAGAAAATAAAATGACACTCCAAGCAAAACACATATCATGTGGTGAATAAAAATATAGCTCCAAGTAAAGTTACCGATGAACGAGGACGAAAGAGGGGATGCCTTCCGGGGCATCCCCAAGCTTAGGCTCTTGGATATCCTTGAATATTACCTTGGGGTGCCTTGGGAATCCCCAAGCTTAGGCTCTTGCCACTCCTTATTCCATAGTCCATCGAATCTTTACCCAAAACTTGAAAACTTCACAACACAAAACTTAACAGAAAACTCGTAAGCTCTGTTAGTATAAGAAAATAAATCACCACTTAGGTACTGTCGTGAACTCATTATAAATTCATATTGGTGTAATATCTACTGTATTACAACTTCTCTATGGTTCATACGCTCCGATACTACTCATAGATTCATCAAAATAAGCAAACAACACATAGAAAACATAATCTGTCAAAAACAGAACAGTCTATTGTAATATGTATCAAACGTATACTTATGGAACCCCCAAAATTCTGAAATAAATTGTTGGACGTGAGGAATTTGCCTATTAATCATCTGCAAAAAGAATAAACCTAAAATCACTCTCCAGTAAAAAAGTGGCAGCTAATCTCGTGAGCGCTAAAGTTTCTGTTTTTTACAGCAAGATCATAAAGACTTCACCCAGGTCTTCCGAAAGGTTCTACTTGGCACAAACACTAATTAAAACATAAAACCACATCTAACCAGAGGCTATATGAATTATCTATTACTAAACAGGAGCAAAAAGTAAATAACAAAAATAAAATTGAGTTGTCTCCCAACAAGCGCTAACGTTTAACGCCCCTAGCTAGGCATGATGATTTCATTGATGCTCACATAAAAGATAAGAATTGAAATATAAAGAGAGCATCATGAAAAATATGACTAGCACATTTAATTCTAACCCACTTCCTATGCATAGGTATTTTTTGAGCAAACAATTTGGGAACAATAATCAACTAGCATAGGAAGGCAAAACAAGCATAACTTTAAAACTTTCAGCCCATAGAGAGGAAACTTGATATTATTGCAGTTCCTACAAACATAAATTCCTCCCTCATAATAATTTTCAGTAGCATCATGAATGAATTCAACAATATAACCAGCACCTAAAGCATTCTTTTCATGATCTACAAGCATAGAAATTTTATTACTCTCCACATAAGCAAAATTCTTCTCTTTCGGAATAGTGGGAGTATCATAAGAAACCCGAATACTATAAATTGTTTCAAAATTAAAAGGGTAATGTTCAGAAAAAGGGTAATCATAATCATGACAAGTTTGATGGATATCATTATTCTTTATAGCATACGTGTCATCACAATAATCATCATAAATAGGAGGCATGCTTTCATCATAATAAATATTCTCATCAAAACTTCGGGGACTAAACAAATCATCTTCATCAAGCTTGTGGCTTTGCATATCATTAGCACCATGGGTATTCAAAGAATTCACACTAACAACATTTCTATCATGCTCATCATTCACATATTTTATGCCAACCATTATATGTAATTCTTCTTCTAGTACTTGAGCATAATTTTCCTTCCCATCATTTCACGAAAGACATTAAAAAGATGAAGCATATGAGGCAACCTTAATTCCATTTTTTTGTAGTTTTATTTTATAAACTAAACTAGTGATAAAACAAGAAACTAAAAGATTTGATTGCAAGATCTAAAGATATACCTTCAAGCACTCACCTCCCCGGCAATGGCGCTAGAAACTGGTTGATGTCTACTACACAACCTTCTTCTTGTAGACGTTGTTGGGCCTCCAAGTGCAGAGGTTTGTAGGACAGTAGCAAATTTCCCTCAAGTGGATGACCTAAGGTTTATCAATCTGTGGGAGGCATAGGTTGAAGATGGTCTCTCTCAAAAAATCCATGTGAAGGTTTCAATCCAATCGGAGTTACGGATCTCCAGATATATAAGAAACGGCGAAAGGGCGCAATACCAGAGAGCAAAAACAGAGAGAGACAGAGAGACAGATCCAATCTTGGAGGGGCTCTCGTCCCTCCCATGCCATGGAGGCCAAGGACCAGAGGGGAAACCCTTCTCCCATCTAGGGAGGAGGTCAAGAAAGAAGAAGAAGAAGGGGGGCCCTCTCCCCCTCTCTTCCGGTGGCGCCAGAACGCTGTAATGGCCACCACCATCATCACCGCGACCTTCACCAACACCTCCGCCTTCTTCACCAACATATCCATCACCTTCCCCCCTCTATCTATAGCGGTCCACTCTCCCGCAACCCGCTGTACCCTCTACTTGAACATGGCGCTTTATGCTTCATATTATTATCCAATGATGTGTTGCCATCTTATGATGTCTGAGTAGATTTTCGTTGTCCTATCGGTGGTTGATGAATTGCTATGATTGATTTAATTTGCTTGTGGTTATGTTGCTGTCCTTTGGTGCCCATCAAATGAACGCGCGCGTGGATCACACCATAGGGTTAGTTGTATGTTGATAGGACTATGTATTGGAGGGCAAGAGTGACAAAAGCTTCTACTTAGCATAGAAATTGATGCATACGGGATTGAAGGGGGACCAATATAACTTAATGATGTGGTTGGGTTTGACCTTAATGAACGTTAGTAGTTGCGGATGCTTTCTAATAGTTCCAATCATATGTGCATAGAATTCCAAGTCAGGGATGACATGCTAGCAGTGGCCTCTCCCACATAAAACTTGCTATTGGTCCAGTAAAGTAGTCAATTGCTTAGGGACAATTTCACAAATCCTACCACCACTTTTCCACACTCGCTACATGTACATTATTGTGTCTTTATCTAAATAGCCCCTAGTTTTTATTTACGTGCTCTTTATTATCTTGCAAACCTATCCAACAACACCTACAAAGTACTTCTAGTTTCATACTTGTTCTAGGTAAAGCGAACGTTAAGCGTGCGTAGAGTTGTATCGGTGGTCGATACAACTTGAGGGAATATTTGTTCGACCTTTAGCTCCTCATTGGGTTCGACACTCTTACTTATCGAAATAGGCTACAATTGATCCCCTATACTTGTGGGTTATCAAGACCTTTTTCTGGCCCCGTTGCCGGGGAGTCATAGCGTGGGGTGAATATTCTCGTGTGTGCTTGTTTGCTTTATCACTAAGTAATTTTTATTTGCTATTCTTAGTTGTTCTTTATCTTTAGTTATGGATATGGAACATGAAATACCAAAAAAATTAGGTGTACTTGCTACTCAGGGAGATGGGGAACCTCCTAAAACCCTCGATGCTCGTTATGTGATAGATATTACGTACTACTTTGATAATCCTGAGAAAAACTCATTCAATTTGGTAATCGGAGACACGTTGGATCAACTTGAATACTTTAGGGATTATCGATTGACTCAAAAAGGGAAACTAATATGGGATCAAATTCATATGTTGAAGTGGTATGCTAGGCAACTATGCTTGAGATATGATTATACTTGTTGCTCTAGGATGAAGTCTCCACACCTTCCCTTCTCATGCAAATTTAATGATAATGAAACCTTGGCATCTTATGCTAGAGGTATATATGATTACTATGATGTGGAACAAATAGAAGAATTTGTTGCTTTTATGGGTGCTTATGAAATTGAATCTATATTTAAAGAGTGTGAAAATTGTGATGATTCAGTTTATAGACCTGAAAATTTAGCTATCCTTAAATATTGCTATGATAATTATGAATACAATGCCGACATTGATGCCTTTATTGAGAAAGTCTCCGCTGTCCAAGAAGAGACTAATATTTTGCAGGAGTCTATGGAAGAAGGAATTAATGACATTGTGAGCTCATTGGATGAAAAAGATGAGGATGAGAGCGAAGAACAAAAGGAGGAAGAGCGGATTGATCACCCATGCCCACCTTCTAATGAGAGTAACTCTTCAACTCATACATTGTTTAATTTCCCTTCGTGCTTACCGAAGGATGATTGCTATGATGATTGTTCTGATCCCGTTGATTCTTTTGAAATATCCCTTTTTGATGGTGCTTGCTATGCTTGTGGCCAAGATGCCAATATGAATTATGCTTATGGAGATGAACTTGCTATAGTTCCTTATGCTAAACATGAAATTGTTGCTATTGCACCCATGCATGATAGTCCTATTATCTTTTTGAATTCTCTCAACTATACTATATCGGAGAAGTTTACCCTTATTAAGGATTATATTGATGGGTTGCGTTTTACTATTACACATGATGATTTTGATAGATATAACATGCATGTGCTTGCTGCTCCTACTTGCAATTATTATGAGAGAGAAACTACATCTCCGCCTCTTTATGTTTCCAACACGAAAAAATTGCAAGAGACTGTGTATACTATGCATTGGCCTTTACTTTGTGTGCATGAATTGTTCTTTTATGACATGCCGATGCATAGGAAGAGAGTTAGACTTCGTCATTGCATGATATATATTAATTTGTGCTCACTACTAAATTACAAATCATTGTTAATTAAAATTGGCTTTGATATACCTTGGGATCCGGGTGGATCCATTACTTGAGCACTATATGCCTAGCTTAATGTCTTTAAAGAAAGCGCTGCCAGGGAGACAACCCGGAAGTTTTAGAGAGTCATTTAATTCCGTTGAGTGCTTTTATAAAGTTTAAAAAGAAAAAAATAAAGAGGGGAACCCAAAACTTTTTCAAAAAGAAAAGTGGCAGTGAGAGAGACAAGCATTGTAGAAGTGGGGGAGCTCCTTGAACTTTGTTCATGCTCACGAAAACTTTGTGAATCTTGATTACAGAAACTTTTCAACAAAAATAATTATCCCCTTGTACAATTCCATTGTATTATAAAAATAATGTGCCAAGGTTTGCCTTTAGGATGTTTACAATGCTTGTTGGCTTGTGCGGTGCAAGACAGAAACTTTGGCTGTAGTGCGCGATTTTACATTTTTACTGGAATGTCAAACGGATCTTATTATTTTTGTACTGTCTTTCTATACAAATTTTTTATTTTTTCCTAATTCTGGCAGAATTTTTGACGTACCAGAAGTATGGTTAATGTTCAGATAGTTACAGACTGTTCTGTTTTAGACAGATTCTGTTTTTGATGCATAGTTTGCTTGTTTTGATGAAACTATCAATTTCTATCAATGGATTAAGCCATGGAAAGTTATATTACAGTAGCTACAATGCAAAAACAAAACATTAATTGGTTTGCAACAGTACTTAGAGTAGTTATTTGCTTTATTATACTAACGGATCTTACCGAGTTTTCTGTTGAAGTTTTGTGTGAATGAAGTGTTCGATGATCGAGAAGGTCTTGATATGAGGAAAAGGAGAAGAGGAAAGAGCTCAAGCTTGGGGATGCCCAAGGCAACCCAAGTAAATATTCAAGGAGAATCAAGCGTCTAAGCTTGGGGATGCCCCGGAAGGCATCCCCTCTTTCTTCAACAAGTATCGGTATGATTTTGGATTCGTTTCGTTCATGCGATATGTGCAATCTTGGAGCGTCGTTTGCATTTAGTTTTCACTTTTCGTTTATGCACCATGCTAGTATGAGATGGTCCTTAGTTGATTTATAGAATGCTTCATGTGCTTCACTTATATCATTTGAAGTTTGGATTGCATGTTTCTCTTCACATAGAAAACCGCCATTTGTAGAATGCTCTTTTGCTTCCCTTATATTTGTTAGAGCATGGGCATATATTTTGTAGAAAGAATTAAACTCTCTTGCTTCACTTATATCTATTTAGAGTGATGACAGGAACTGGTCATTCACATGGTTAGTCATAAAATCCTACATAAAACTTATAGATCACTTAATATGATATGTTTGATTCCTTGCAATAGTTTTGCGATATAAATATGGTGATATTAGAGTCATGCTAGTGGGTAGTTGTGGATTGTAGAAATACTTGTGTTGAAGTTTGTGATTCCCGTAGCATGCACGTATGGTGAACCGTTATGTGATATCAAGTTGGAGCATGATTTATTTATTGATTGTCTTCCTTATGAGTAGCGGTCGGGGACGAGAGATGGTCTTTTCCTACCAATCTATCCCCCTAGGAGCATGTGCGTAGTACTTTGTTTCGATGACTAATAGATTTTTGCAATAAGTATATGAGTTCTTTATGACTAATATGGAGTCCATGGATTATACGCACTCTCACCCTTCCATCATTGCTAGCCTCTTCGGTACCGTGCATTGCCCTTTCTCACCTCGAGAGTTGGTGCAAACTTCGCTGGTGCAACCAAACCCCGTGATAAAATACGCTCTATCACACATATGCCTCCTTGTATCTTCCTCAAAACATCCACCATACCTACCTATCATGGCATTTCCATAGCCATTCCGAGATATATTGCCATGCAACTTCCATCATCATCATATACATGACTTGAGCATTTATTGTCATATTGCTTTGCATGATCGTAAGATAGCTAGCATGATGTTTTCATGGCTTGTCCATTTTTGGATGTCATTGCTACGCTAGATCATTGTACATCCCGGTACACCGCCGGAGGCATTCATATAGAGTCATATGTTTGTTCTAGATATCGAGTTGTAAGTAAATAAAAGTGTGATGATCATCATTATTAGAGCATTGTCCCAGTGAGGAAAGGATGATGGAGACTATGATTCCCCCACAAGTCGGGATGAGACACCGGACTTTACAAAAAAATAAAAGAGGCCAAAGAAGCCCAAATAAAAAAGAGGCCAAAGAAGCCCACCCGAGGTCTTCATGAGCAAGCAAGTTGGATGCATACCCACTTAGTTTCCAGTTTGAGCTTCATACACTTATAGCTCTTAGTGCATCCGTTACATGGCAATAACTACTCCTCACATTGACATCAATTGATGGGCATCACCATAGCCCTTTGATTAGCCGCGACGGTGTGAGACTTTCTCCTTTTTTGTCTTCTCCACACAACCTCCACCATCATATTCTATTCCACCTATAGTGCTATGTCCATGGCTCACGCTCATGTATTGCATAAAAGTTGAAAAGGTTTGAGAACGTCAAAAGTATGAAACAATTGCTTGGCTTGTCATCTGGGTTGTGCATGATATGAATATTTTGTGTGGTGAAGATGGAGCATTGCCAGACCATATGATTTTTGTAGGGATAACTTTCTTTGGCCATGTTATTTTGAAAAGACATGACTGCTTTATTAGTATGCCTGAAGTATTATTGTCTTAATATCAAATGATAGACTATTGCTTTGAATCACTCGTGTCTTAATATTCATGCCATGATTAGATACATGATCAAGATTATGCTAGGTAGCATTCCACATCAAAAATTATCTTTTTTATCATTTACCTACTCGAGGACAAGTAGGAATTAAGCTTGGGGATGCTAATACGTCTCTGTCGTATCTATAATTTTTGATTGTTCCATGCCAATATTATACAACTTTCATATACTTTTGGCAACTTTTTATACTATTTTTGGGACTAACATATTGATCCAGTGCCCAGTGCCAGTTCCTATTTGTTGCATGTTTTATGTTTCGCAGAAACCCCATATCAAACGGAGTCCAAATGGTATAAGAACGGACGGTGTCCGAGGTGGCCGAATCAACGTGAGACGGTGTCCGAGGTGGCCACAAGACAGTTCCTATTTTTGGAATATTTGGGAAACATGGGAGGAAGAATCAACGTAAGACGGTGTCCGAGGTGGCCACAAGACAGTTCCTATTTTTGGAATATTTGTGAAACATGGGAGGAAGAATCAATGTAAGACGGTGTCCGAGGTGGCCATGAGGCAGGGGGCGCGCCCCTGACCGTCGTGGGCCCCTCGTAAGGCGGTTGCTGCTCTTCTTTGGCCGCAAGAAAGCTAATTTTCAGAAGAAAAAAATCTTGGCGAAGGTTTCAATCCAATCGGAGTTTCGGATCTCCGGATATATAAGAAACGGCGAAAGGGCAGAATACCAGAGCGCAGAAACAGAGAGAGACAGAGAGACGTATCCAATCTCGGAGGGGCTCTCTTCCCTCCCATGCCATGGAGGCCAAGGGCCAGAGGGCAAACCCTTCTCCCATCTAGGGAGGAGGTCAAGTAAGAAGAAGAAGGGGGCCCCTCTCCCCCTCTCTTCCAGTGGCGCTGGAACGCTGTTGTGGCCACCATCATCATCACCGCGACCTTCACCAACACCTCCGCCATCTTCACCAACATCTCCATCACCTTCCTCTCTCTATCTACAGCGGTCCACTCTCCCGCAACCCGCTGTACCCTCTACTTGAACATGGTGCTTTATGCTTCATATTATTAACCAATGATGTGTTGCCATCTTATGATGTCTGAGTAGATTTTTGTTGTCCTACCGGTGGTTGATGAATTGCTATAATTGATTTAATTTGCTTGTGGTTATGTTGCTGTCCTTTGGTGCCCATCATATGAGCGCGCACGTGGATCACACCATATGGTTAGTTGTATGTTGATAGGACTATGTATTGGAGGGCAAGAGTGACAGAAGCTTCTACCTAGCATAGAAATTGATGCATACGAGATTGAAGGGGGACCAATATAACTTAATGCTATGGTTGGGTTTTACCTTAATGAACGTTACTAGTTGCGGATGCTTGATAATAGTTCCAATCATAAGTGCATAGAATTCCAAGTCAGGGATGGCATGCTAGCAGTGGCCTCTCCCACATAAAAATTGCTATCAGTCTAGTAAAGTAGTCAATTGCTTAGGGACAATTTCGCAACTCCTACCACCACTTCTCCACACTCGCTATATTTACTTTATT